>OY728123.1:961807448-962432448 GCA_963277665.1 Viscum album
AAGTGATCTTAATGCTCTTCTTTTCTCTTTTAATGGATAAGAATATCATAAATAAAGACTACTAAAAACATATCAAGGTAATCTCTAAAGAATATATTCATTAAATCCATCAAGATAACAGGGGAATTAGTAAGACCAAAAGGCATAACTATATATTCTTAGTGACCATACCTTGTACATAATGTCTTCTTAGGTATATCATCCTTATTGACCCTCAATTGATGATATCCAAAACTATGGTCAATCTTGGGAAAGTATTGAGATCTGCAAATTTGATCAAATAAGTCATCAATACAGGTATGAATTTTTTATTTATTTATTGTGATCTTGTTTAACTCCTAATAATCAATGAAGAGTCACATTGATCCATTTTTATTCTTCACAAATAGAACTGGTGTACCCCAAGGTGACACACTTGGATGAATGAACCCCTTATCAAGGTTTTCTTGGAGTTGATTCTTTAATTCCTATAACTCAATTAGTTCCATTATATAAGGAGTCTTTAAAATTTGTGTGGAACTAGGTACAAGTTATATTGAGAACTCAACTTCACATTTTGGTGGAATACTAGGAAACTCTTCTGGAAAGACATCCACAAAATCCCAAAAAAATAGGCATATAATCGATGTTGATCTTCTACCCAACCATTTGAGTTAAAGAACCCTTTTGAATGGGAATTAAACCCATACACTGGATGTAATCTCCATAGGAATTTTATACTTATCGTCACATTGTTGGATGGTCATAGGAGGGTTTGAAATATTGAACATTACTTCCCTTACTTGAAAATTGACATGGTATTTATGTATAGAAATCCAATCCATGCCAAATATGAATTTTAATTTTAACAAATGAATAACTACAATATTTATAGGAAGCAAATTCCCACAAACTTTAACCGGAGAGGAATAATAAACATAAGATAAAATCATCACATAATTAGGGGTTTTCACTACTAATTCCAAATCTAATTATTTTAGAGAAATCTTAACACCCTTAGAAAATTATTTAGATATAAAAGAGTGGGTAGATACATAATCAAATATAAGGAACCACTTAATCATGAAATACCTCTTATAGGATGTATAAATATAACACCTTAATTAAACTAAACACTTTAGGTTTATCCTAGGTTATTCAATGCCAACCTATATTTAAATCCTTCATAATGGTTTGTGAAGAGTTTGTAAATTCCCAAAGCATATCCCTAGGAGTGTCAAACCAAGTGTGTAGCAAGGCCCATTGTTGTGTACCAGATTACCACGTGTCAAGACTAGAATATCTTGTCAGAGTTGTTACCCCTATGTACATCTATTCCAGAGCCACATCCACTTGCAGTATCCAAACATGAATGTATTACTAGAAAACCAATCACTCTATCCTTCACCAAAATTCCATGACAATTTCTTATATTTTTCTTGGTCCTCATACATATCCCTATACATGTTCCTTAGGGTTCTCATTAAGGTTTTCTCATCCTAGATTCCAAATTTTAACTATACCTTTTCTATAATACCAACTATAGTGAACCTCGCTTTACAAACATAGAGATTACATATTTTTTGCGGAATACTTAAACATTATACAAATAGATGCCCAAAGAGCATAGTTGGTATAGTGCCTTTGGAAACATAGAAACATAAACAGTGGTATATATGTGAGATAAATCATCTCCCACTAGGTTCTTTATGACTAGAACCCTTCTTAGACATATCAGACATTGTACAAATCATCATAACCTTGGGGAAAGGAAACATAAAATGGGTGAGATGAAATGCTCAGTAAGGGTAAACAAGGGAGACATGTAAGCATAGACATGAGAATAAGGGTATGCTAACATGATCGTGAAAATAGATGATAATACCCTGCATATCAAAGATCATATACATGAATCATTGTATAAAGATTGGCAGTTCATAAGCCATGAATCAAATAGAAGTAAAGGACATAATCCATAAAATCATAACATAGGAGTAAGACATGGAATTTTCTCAACATATAATCATACACTTATTTACTTAGTATCCAAGAAATCAATACTAAGACCATCTTAGTGGAAAAAGGCTTTTACTGAATCAGGTGAACCCCTGTTCCAGCCCTGTATTACTGAACTGGGTAAATCCGCATTCTAGCCCTATATTACTGAATCAAGTAAACCCTCATTCTAGACATGTATTACTAAAACAAGTAAACCCTCATTCCAACCATGTCTATATCATGATATATAAATCTTTACCCAATGCATTGGAGGGAGATATAGGTCCCACCCGTAATATAATAAAATCATAAATACATGTTCCAAAAGATTGTAAATGAATATATCATAACCCATGAAATGAAATGGGTTTCATAAACATGTAAACATATCATAACATATGGAAAGAGACATGTTTCATAATCATTTCATCATAAACATAACCCATGGAAAGAAGTGGGTTTCAAAATCATATAACTTGTGAAAGAGAAATGGGTTTCATAACATCATGCCATCAAAACATAATCTATTAAAAGAAACAATATGAGTGGAAAAATTAAATAATTTCCCTATAAAGTCATGATAAACACCAATGTATGTTATCTTAGATGGTAAATATTTTTTAAATATCTTTTAAAAACATTTCTTGAGGAAAATATCCTTTATTCTTTGAAAAATTATTTTTAATACATAAAACCTTTTGAAAAACTTTTTCTTTAAAAATAGCTTTGAAAACATATAAAGTAAAATTTTAAAATTATAAAAAAATTTCAATCAATTTTTCCTTGAGAATTATCTTCAATGATATTTTGAAAACATTTTGTAAAACATGGTTTTTAATACAATAGATTTCCAACCAAAGAGGGAGGTGGTAAAAGTTTATTAAAAACATTATCTTAGGTAACAAAGAGTGGAAAAATGGTACTAAAAATGAGGGTATCCTGAATAAATATAGGATAAGTAAACTCATCAATATTATTTAATTATGGATCATAATATCTCATCATAAGAAGCATAAACATAAACAATCTCAAAAAATGAGGAGATTGTCTGAATAATCTCTTATAACTTAGTGACTTGGGATCATACTCTAAATGTAAGAAAAGTAAATTACATAAAGCTTAATATATCATGAAAATAATTATATTCATGATATAACATGTAAAATAGAGGTATACACACCTTGAAAAATATTTTAGGTGCATAAAACAATATGAGTCTCAAAGAAGGCAAATTGTGAAAAAATTGTTTTAACGATTTGGTAACTTTTTAAAGTTAAACCACATGAAAGAAGGATCATAGAATGGATATGTGAATAACCATAAATTTAATTTCAATATAAATATAATACAATAATATGCATTACATACACCACACAAAATGAAATAGTGATGAATACAACTTGTATCTCACAGAAATTAACAGTGAGATGAAAATCCCCTTACCTTGTGTCTTGAATATCTTTGTACTCATAAAATATTCCTATATAATAAATATATGTTTATTATAGATATTTTAAATAATAATTATCTTATACATAATACCATATATCATTTTATTATGACATTATATTACCCACTTTTTAATGATCCTATGTTAAAGTTTCACTTCGGGTAATATTTTCTTTGTTCTTTGCATGTGTCTTAATTTGTTATAGAGTTGTTCCTTATAGTTATATCATGATTTTATAATGTATAACATGATATAAGTTTCATTTATATCCTATTATATTTAAATTATAATATTTTATTTCATAATTAAGTAAAAAATGGAATACACCATTTATGGAGATGATAAGCCATATGTACGCATGAACACTGTTTTCCGTTTTTACTTCCGTATTGAAAAATGAAATATGTATATATATGTATGTGTATATATATATAATTATTAAATTATCATTAATATATAAAATATATCATATAGGCTCATTAAACACATCCTTAATACATTCTAGGTGGTGTGTGAATGAATCACATCGCTTTGAGGGGGAGATAATCCACACTTCCTCAAATGAGATTGTCATATTAACACCAAATGGAAGGTAAAATGAGGTGTTCTATAAAAAGGAATAAATAATATTAAATTAATAATAAATATAATATATTAAATATAAAATATATTTTTCCTCATAATTTCCACTATGATTTGTGGTAAAGGAGAAATGAACAATCATCGTTTTGTGAGACAGTAGTTCACCGTACATAGAAACCATATGCTCAACATACATTAGATGGAGGTGTGTGCAATGGTAGGTTATAAAATTTTCATAAAAAAATACTATAATATTTAGTATAATGGTGTTTTCACACAATAAGAGAATAAATAGAGTGGAGAGGATGGAGAAGGAAAATAAAGGAAAGGAGCTAAGAGAAGACGTTACCTCTTAATCATGTAACTCCTTTTGGTTTATACCAAATGGATTCATTGATAGGGTTTATGACCAAAGTGAGGCATAAACGTAAAAGGGGGGATTTTTTTAAGTGTATTGGGTATTTATTTTCCTAACTTAAAATGTTTTATAGGTGTGAGGAATGGGTAGAGATGGTGGCCTTTTATAGGGGAGGAAAAGGACTCATATGGAATTTTTAGAAACAAGTTAGGTGTGCACATGTTATTACCTAAAAAAAGTCTTAAATAACCAAAGAAACTCTAAAATTTAAGGTTTATAGAAGAAATAGGGATATAAAAGGGGTATTGGACAAGTGTTTAGGTCATTTGGACCCTTAAATTTAATGTTTGGTCCCTAATTAAGCTTAATTTGGCCATAATTGTTGTGATTAATTTTAATCACTTTTACTAATCATTTTGGTCAAAAATTAACATGGTCTTATTATAATATAATTATTAGAGTGAATAAAATGTTTTATTTTGTATTTTTAAAATTTACTCCACAAAAGTGGTTAAATTAATATTAGTGTGAATCCCGCAGATGGGACGAAATAATGGGGGTTTAAAGTACAAAAAAGTTCAAACGTTTGTTAAGACTTTATATTCATTATCAAAGTGGAATTGATTCTAATGAATTATTATATGTAATATTTAACTAATTCTAACTTAAAAATAATTTATAATAGCATTTATCATTAATAATTAATTAGAAAAAGGAAGTTTTTTAACTTAAAAGCAGAATTTTTCACTATTCATCAAAAAATAAAGTTTCTCAAAAAAAATCCAAAAAATTCACCCTAAGATAAATTTGAAGTCATGAATTCAAAAATAAAGTTTATTTTATCTAATTAAATTTCTATATGTGACTAAAATTACCTTCATTTTTAGAATTGGTTTATTCAAGAAAACAATGTTTTTAATCATAAAAAGGACTTTACAAAAAATCATGTGTTTTATTTATATAAAAAAATTATAAAAAATATTTGAAAATTATTTATTAATATTAATATTACTATGTTTAACCTCTAAGTTATAATTATCTTATTTAATTAATTAAAATAATAAAAATAGATATTTTTCAGAAACTCAGTGTTGCATGTATTGTATACCAACTCAATGTTGCGTGCATCATATGTCCGGTCAGTGTTGCATAGAACATACACCAAGTCAGTGTTATGTGTAATGTAAGATGAGTTAGTTATTTTTTAAAGTATTATTTTACTTATTTCATTTAAATTTATAAATTAATATTAAAATTAATTAAAAACAAAACAGGTCCAAAAAAACTCAGGGTACCACATTCTATAAGGAGGAAATAAAATTTATGAAGGCCCCTAACATGAAATAATTTGAATCTATTATAAATAACGGGGAGATTTATTCATTTAATTTGAATAGGAAATTGATACTGATAATAAATATAAATAGGGATATTGAATAACCCATTGGATGCTGAAGACAAATATGTTGTATTTTTTATCAACGAATTAAAGGAAATTAAATGAATATATAAAAAAGTATGATTAGATTTGAATTTTCAAATGGGTGTTCCTGATGTATAACCATTGGAAGTACTATATATAGATGATGTTACCATAAAAATAACGAACTCCATATATTTATGAAAGTGGTGTGAAAAATTATGATGGATGAAGGTTTAATTCAAACATTTATTTCTACCTAAAAGTTTCCACATAAGTTAGATGATGCTTGTTGTGACCATTAAAGAAAGAAACATCACTTTTATGAAATATATAAAAGTGATTGAAGATGATAATGCGATTTTATAATCTTTGAATTTGACCTCAAATTAGGTAGTTTTAGAATAACATTTTTAGAAACATTTTTAGAAGAATATTTTTAGAAACATTTCTAGAATTTTTTAGAAACATTTTTCAAAAGAACATTTTTTATTTCCATAGAAGGTGATTTGGAAAAAAATTTATGAGTTCAACTAATTAAGAAATCTAGATAGTGGAAACATGTGAATATTTCATGAAGTTTACTATAATAATAAATTTGAGTTTTTCAGAAGTTGAAAATTGAGTATTCTATAATAAAATTTTAAAATAACATTCATGAGTTTTTTCTGAAGAACTTTTAAAAATAACCTTCCAAAATTACATTCTAGTAAATATGTTCTATAAGGTTAATAAATTTATAAGTTTATAACTATAAAGTTAAATTTATATAGTTAATCTATATAATGTTTAAGTTATAAATATTAGATTTATAAAGTTTCAGTTATAGAGTCATTGAGTTGTGGCTATACAAAGTTTGATATATGAAAGTTTTTACATTGGGTTGATACTTTAATAACTTTAAATAAAATTTTTAAAGTCATATATTGTGATAGTTTTTACATATGGTAGTTACTTGAATAACTTTACATAAAATTTGTAAATTCATACTTTATAAATGTTTGTAAACTATAAATAAACTTGAGGAGTATTACATAAACTTTGTAAAGTCATAAATTGAGATGATTCTAAGTTGTAATATAAAAATTCATAAATATAGATAATATTTGAGGAAGATTTGAAGAGTTTTTTGATGATGAACTTTTATAAGAATGTGATAAATATTTTCAACTCCTAAATTTTAGGACATTATTGAAGGTGTTCAAAAAAATATTTAAAAGTTTAAAAATATAAATGTTAAATGATTATAAATCACTAAACATATCATGAAGATTTTAGTATATAAAAAAGGTTGATATTATTCAAAGAAAGCTGTTGACGTGAAGTAGAAATATTTGAGGGAGTAAATTTACAACCAGATATATTAAGAAAGATTTAGTTGAGCTAAAGTAACTAAGAATAATATAACTTGATGTTATAAATAAGTTGACTAAGGTTACTAAATTAAGGTGACCAAAAGAAGAAATTTGAGAGATTGGTAATTATAATTTCCCAAAGAAGGATTGTCCAACATGCACATATGTTAAAAGTGAGATTAGAGGTATTCAATGGTGAATCCATAAATAAGTTTGAATGAATACTTGAAGAACTAGTGGTTATATTATAAATAATTATATTCTAGCCTGGAGGTTAAAGATTATATGAAATAGTATAAATGTCCTTCACTTGTATGATATATTTAATCATTAGGGTTAATGGTGATTTCTTCCCACACCACTTGTAATATGTCATGGATATTATTATGGAAAATCTATGTTATGGGTGATTTTGAATTCAACAAGGAGTAGGTACCCACATTGGTACATAAACTTTTAAAAATACATATTTTTTATTTAATTTACATTATTTTCATTGTATAAGGGAAAATTGGTGAGGGAACATAATAAAATATCCATACATATTAACTGATGGATAAGGTTTAATCAACTTAAATGAAGTAAAATATTAAGTTGAATATATTCTTTATAAACTTGGTCAACCCTGATTCAACCCCTCTCTAGGTGATTTCATGATCCACAAGGCACTATAGTGAGGACCCAATAGGATATGGAACTAAGAGGAATGGATTTGGGACAATTCATAAGGTGTTTTTAGGAATGTTTTTGTCCACTCAGTAATATTATATTTATATATGATATAATTGAATACCAAAATAGCTAACTGATGAGAGAAATTCCAAAATAGACATAAAAATTAGGGAAATATATATATTGTCCCATTAATAGATATGATGACTAAGGATATGATTTTATTGAGAGTATATTCAATAAAATTCTACATTGGATACTTTTTAAAGCATGATACCCACTCGATAAAAAAAATTTATTATCGAATAAAATAAAATTAAAAACATATTTCATTTTGAGATTCATAATAGATTTGAATTATAACTTGAGAAGTGTTATTAATTATATGGAGATGAAATATGAACATAAATAATTTAATTTTATAGAAATCAATTTTTCTAATTTTTTGTGTATCCCAAATTTTTGTTTATGTACATAGACTAAAAAATATAATAAAATTGATCAAAGGAGAAATAGATTTACAATTTTGAAATAATGTAAGAGCTAATAAGTTAGTGGTAGATACATATGATCTATATATACCAAGTGGATCAATCTTAGAATTAGAAATATATTACTATATTCCTTCCATACATAAATATTTTATATTTATTTATTATTTGGAAAATAAATTATTATGTTTTGTAATTAATAACTAGATTTTTTAATTATAATTTAATGATATATTTTAAGAAATAGAAACATGGTTAACGATCTATTATTATTGATATATATAATCAAATCTATGAAATTGAAAATAAAAAGGTCAAAGTTAATGATTCAAATTCCACATATTTTGGGCATTATCTTCTTGGACATATAAATGAGAAAAATGTCTAATGATTCTATAAATATAGATTATTGGAATCATTTTATTATAAATAAGTTGATACATCCAAATATTATTTATTAGAAAAAATTTCCAAAACAAATTTTACTGGAAAATGGGAAAGAGAAAGTGGGATATTGGATTTAACACATTTTTATGTACGTAGTAGAATAAGTATAATAGAAAGTAGTGATTATAAGTACTAAATAACCTTTAATAATGACTCAAATCGGCATGGTCATGTAGTTCTTATAAAGAACCAGTTTAAAACTTAGGAAATGTTTAAGGTGTTCAAAAATGAATTACATTAAAAAATATAAAAAAAATTAAGTTACTTTGATTGGAAAGAGGTATAAAATAATTTATTCAAGGGCTTATTGATCATATAAGAGATTATGGAATTGTTTCACAAATCACCCCTTTTAGAAGGCCTAAGTGGAAAGATATATTTTAAAGGAATAATGTTACCTTTTTAGATATGTTTTGATCAATAATGAGTTAATATGACCTCTCTATATCTTTATGGGTTTATAATATTAAAAAAAATCCTTTTTACATAACCAAATTCCATATATAACAGTTATAAAGACACTATATGAGATATTTAGAAATGTTATATTTTCTCTTTATTTATAATTTGGGGTTATGAATATTATTTGAAGCATATTTTTTCGACTAAACATGAACCTAATGTTGAAAATGGATTATTTTTTTGGTATCCCAAGGAAAATAAGTGATATTATTTCTATCATATAACCATTAAAGAAATGTTTATGTATCATACTAGAATATTTATTAAGAATTAATATATTACTCAAGGATTAATTTGGATAAATATTGAACTTTTTGAAGTTAAATACCTATAAACATGATTAATACTAATATAGAAAGTGTGTTGATACAATAAAGATTTAGGAAAATTGAACCAACTTAGATATCATTAAAACCCCATATATTTTTTATAATTTTTCAGGATCCTGAGAGATAAACATTTCTTATAGAAAATTTTGATTAGTTTAAGTTCATATAGGATAAACCTACCACTTTTAATAGCCTTTAGATATTTATGAATCCTCATGAAGTGAATTAACAAAGAGGGATATATGAGTTATTGAGGTAATTAATTCATGAATTTGAAGTGTTTAAATTTTTTACATAATGAAAAGATTCTCATGGATGAGTTAAAGTCTCTTTTAAGTTGATAAGTAATGAGAGTTTACTAACTAAAAAATAGAAAATGATAAAAAGGTTAATTTTTTATCATGGTGATGTTGAAAACATAAGTATCATGATATAAAATAAATTATTTCCCCACAAATGTGTTTCTTATAAATTATGGGGATTGAGTTTTTCCAAGATAGGAGGGACTCATTCGATAACTACCTTGAAGTACAAGTTTGGTGTGGTACTAGGGTTTATGTGCATTTTCAAAACAGTAGTTTTCCATACTACATCACAAGGGGAGTCAAATGGAACTATTGGAATCATGGGGATTTGTTTACATATCTATTGAATCTAAAATTCATGCTATATCTGATATCACCGCACCATAGGTGATTAAAGTATCATGTTAGAAGTAAACTACTCATTCTATAATGGAGGTTAAAGATACACTATGATATTTGGGATTTTATTTCTAATCTTTTTGATTCGTGACATCAAAAGACATGGAATCACCCCATGCTAGATGAAAATATATAAATAAGTGTTTATTCACTCAAGAAAAAGTATGAATGATTATGGTGTGTTTAAATGGGTATTTGAGGGATATTACTTCCTATTCAAGGGTGTATTCTAAGGATGTTTTTCCCATTTATTTAGGGGAAGAACAAGGGTCAACAAACAATAAAAATTCAAAAGGTACTTATGGAAAAGGGGAAGAAAAGATCATTTGAATTGTTGGTGCTCATCATTTTTTCGTGTACTTAGAGTTTATGGATATCTAACTCCTCTATTCCTTATTAATATTGATAATACAATAGGAAAATGATTAGTAGAATCAAAACTACTTCTCATTAGAAATTATCTACTTGATAAAAAGATTTGGTGAATCTTTTATTCCACCCATGTTTTTTATGTGTTCTTTCTCAATATTTCTCTTATCATTGTGTATCCATTATTGAGATCCTATTTTCACTAATCAATATGGTAAAATGAGTTTAAAGTTTGAGTTTTTTCTAATAATTGATTTACCCCTTTTAGTGGTGTTATAATCCCACATGGGAATTTCACTTAGTACTAAAGAATGCCAGAAATCTATTAGGTTGGCATCTTAACAAGGTATTATTTTGGTTTTTATCACATCTATTCTTGGTAATTTCCCTTGGATATAAGTTTTATTCTCATTAATAAATCTTTGATTTATGATATCTATAAAGTTTATGAATACTTAAGAAAAATGAGACCCTATGTTCAGTGGTAATTAATTCATTTTATGGGGATAGTGGATGGTTCCATATCTTATATCACATAGATTTGATATTCTTAAAATCACCAAGAATGGTGCACATATTCTAGAATTATTGACAACCTATAATCTACTGGAATAGAATAATATTGAATATGATGAAATATTTCACAACAAATTACTATCATCTATCCCATATAATGAATTAACATGACTTAAAAGAAAAAACAATAAAAGTAATATAGAGAAAAATACATGATATCAATGAAGGATAAAAAGATGTAAAAGCATATATTTTATAATCATATTTAGTTTAGTTTGAATATGTATAAATTAGATAAGATAAAACAATGTGAGAATTATTTTTTTTGGGTAAAGAAAATTGAAAGTTATGTTTAAATCCATTAAGATGTTCTTAAATATTCTACCATGGTGAATAAATTTATGAGATTAATCTTTAATACATTTGATTTGATGATTTTAGCCATAGAGTATTAGGAATTGGATGAGTGGTCCATTGATAAAGTTAATAATATTTTTATTTTTTTTGAGATGAGGAGATGTTTTTTCTTAAGGATAATAGAAAAATTAGAGAATTATGTGGCTTTTAATGCTTTAAAAGGCTTAAAACATCTTGATCTAAGAGAATATCATGAGGTGGAAACCAATGCTGAAGAAGAGGCTATATATTTCAATAAACATAAATCATTATTTTCAAAAGACATGAAATAAGGAAAAGGTAAATATAAGGGTAAGATTATATTTAGTCATTTCAATTATAGGAAGATTGGAAACTTTTCATAAAATTTCCCTGAGAAAGAAAAATTAGATATAGATGATGACCAATCAAAAAGATTTCTAATAAAAAATAAGGTAGAAAATGGTCATAATGTAAGAAATTTATTAAAATTCAATTTAATGTCATAGAAATTCTGTTTAATTTTATTTTTATTATATGAAATTATTCTAACACTGCTCGCTTCGACGACATGTGATTCCGAGGCCTCAAAAGCCTAAAACAAAATTTTGAAACTTCATTTGGTACACTTAAGTAAATGTGTGAGTGGGTTTTTCTATATTTTGAAATGGTATTTGGATTAAAAATACGAGGGCACCATTGGATTCAGAATGTTGGGATTCTTCTAGAATGGAGTTAACTTCGGCCATCAAGGGCCGAATAGAAAAGTTTATTTTCAGACTTTTCAAGAAAATAATAAATATCTTAAAACGTTATTTTATATTATTTTTCATTCATTGAGTGGAAGACTCCGACACTATGGTACGGAGACGAGGCAGAAAAATGGAACATTAATGAGGCTCATTAATGGCCCATATCATGCAGCGTAACAATGCAATAAAGGAAGCATAATAGTGACACTATTTCAAAAATAAAACAGCATAACGACGCGACGTCGCTGCGTAAATAATACGCTGCTATGCGATTTCATTTTTATTTTCTAAATAATTGGTGGACAGAGAATTAAACTTAGAGGATTCAATATTGCAACTCTAGAGAATCACCTCTCAAACTGAGAATGAAGAACGCCAGTGGATCTTCATCATCTTCGATGCACCGCGAAGAACGGAGTCAAAAGTGACGACGTCGACATCTTGATTCCTCAAGGACGAACGCTTTGTCAGAAAATATCAAAGAGGTGGGGGTTTTATTTTTATTTCAAATTTCTTCCCTACTCTTTTTTTATAAATTACAAACACAAATCAACACACGAAAAATTTGATCTGTGATTTATGCGTTTATGAGGGAGGGTGACTTTTCTTGGGGATTTATTATTCGGGATTCAAACTTGGTAGGAAATGATTGAACTTCAATCCCCAAACCTTCCCCTTGATCTAAAACTCTAATTCGGAGGGCCTGGGATGACACAAACAAGTCCTTAGCACTTCCGCTCGTGCGTTTTTTCTGGCCATATCCTTAAAGTGAAGAAAAGACAGAACTGAGGCCTTCGCAGTGAAGAGGGAGATCTACGGGGACTATAAACGTAGATGACAAAAATAATGGACCACCGGAGAACGTTCGGTGGTCCGATGAACATAAAGATGACATGCTAGTGCTGACAATGGCAATGGTGGTGGCCGCGGTGGCGGCCACAGGCAGTGGAGGCGATACGCCTCTCGGCACGCCGCGGTGGCAAGAGGTGGTGACTGGGTGATGCGGCGCCAAGTAGGAAATGTGTGGAGGGGGTGGCCCGCGACCAGGACACTTGGGCAGTGTGGGATGTGTTCTGTTGACCGCCACTAGAGGAACCCATGTCCACGGGGCCAGATGCAGCGTGGATGCTACCTCCTGGCCGGACAACGCACCACCGGCTGGTCCAGCGACCGGTCCTCAGCTGGTGGGCCAAGCCCCCAGTGGGCTGGGTTGGACCCATGCCCAGCATTCAGACCCACAATGGCAAGTCAAACCTACAACCCAGTAGTCCAGTCCCACGATGGCAGGCTAGACCCGCACCCAGTAGGCCGAACCCCCACCATTCAGGCTGGTCCGGACTAAACCGAGTTTCCAGGCGACCCTGCGGGCTAGACCATCAGCCAAATAGGGGCAGGTCCAGCGTGGCATATTGGGCCCGAACCATTGGCCAGGTCAGACCAGAATGAACTCGACCTAAACCAGGTCAGGTCGAGTCATTTTAATTAAATTGGGGAATGTGGTACCCCCGAGCCGAATTTTTTGGGGGCAGTCTGACCGGGTCAGACCAGGGTCCATCGCAACCGCCCCCTGGTTACTAAAACACCTGTATCTTTCCAATTGTACATCCAATTGATGAGACATTTTCAATGTTGGGACCCTCTTGATGATGTAGACCTTTTGGCATGATTTGTGGTGACTTTCATGGGAATCAATATGTGATGGATGGTTTGGGGAGAGATTCTCCCAAGCGCTCTACCTAAAAAACCCTAGGATTGGCTGTGACCTGAAGAATGCTCGACGACGACCCAGTTGGAAGAGGCTCTGCATGACTCGACATGACCACGATGGGGAGAAACTCTATGTGACTCAGTAGACCCAAAATAATTAACATAAGGAGTGCCTCAGTTTTTCCAAGGTGGGAAGAGGCTCTGCGTGACCCGATTGGCCCACTGTACTCGATAGAGGAGGTGTTCTCCAGCAGCCGTGGAGTTCAATGATATGAATAATGATGCTACTGTCACTAAACTAGAATATTTTTGGTGTGAGCTGCATTATGTTTTGTGATTTTTTTTGTTCTATTCTTTAAGGATTACTGTATGGCCTTTCATTTTTGTTTTTGGGTCCCTACTGAGTTTCGTGTTACTCACCCCTACACGGGCCCCACCCATGCGGTCGTGTCCCATGCAGATGACCAACGCCTCGAAAGAGACTGTGGTGGACCAGGGCCTATTGGATCTCAATGAAATAGGAATGATCAATGCATTGATAGTGGACTTAGGGGCCTAAGACTAGGTGGGTCCTAGTAGGACCAGGTAGACAATACATACTACATCGGCTTCTAGTATCTTCTCTACTCTTATGATTTGTTGAGGTTTTCTGTGGATCGCCATCATAGATCCTTTTTGTACTTTTCTATTTCAATTCATTTTTTTGGGATTGTATTCTAGACCACTTTCTTTTAGCTGTACTTTTTACTTAGTCTTGTATTGGTATATTTGTTTTCCCCTTTCAGTGTGTGGGGATGTGGTTGGGAGTTTGTGTGCATACATGTACTTAGGAAAATACCTTCAACTTGTAGATTGACACCTTCACTGCTGGTCACCATCCCCTGGCCTTCAGGAGGCGGGCTTGGGGTAGTCATAAAATGGGCTCTGAGGGATGGGTCATGACAAAGTGGTATCCGAGGGCTATCTGTTCCCCCTTAAAGATAGGGAATCCATGTTTTTTTGAATCAACAATGTTTAATGCTGCAATTACAAATTTTAGATTCATGGAGTCCAGTATTAGTGCGGCGACCAACGTATCCATACACTAGGACTTTGAATTCTGATTTTTGGTTCAATACATGAAAACACTGGTTTGATAAGTGTCTCCTTATTTTGAATAAGAGAAATCTCACTAGGTATAAACTTATAACCATGGAAAATCTTGATATAAGATTAGGATTCCTTCACGAGGAAGAACAACCAGGATCCTGATATGTGAGGACAACCCACCTAGTGATGAGGTTTCCATTTAGGGACCAATGCTTGAGATGGACCCATTGGGTGATGCACCAATACTACCACCACACGATGGTCATCATATACTACTAGAGATTCCGGTAGAGGATGTTTGTAAGCCCAGTTCCCAACATGAGTTATAGAGACAGAGACCTCCCAGGTTTAGGGGAGAGACGAATACTTAGGTCGTTGAGGAATGGTTTGAGGTTGTGATGCATGTCTTTCGCTTAATAAGGACACCACTTGAACAGATGGTGATCTTGGCAGTGAGACTTCTGCATGGCTCGATAGGGAGATGGTGGAGGTTGACCAACCAGATGCATGATGAGCCGACCCTCGCCTGGTTAGACTTCGTGCGACTTTCCAGGAGGAGTTTTCCCCCATGACATTGCGATCTATGCGCATTCAGAAGTTTATTCACCTTCAGTAGGGAAACATGAAGGTAGATGAGTACTCAGTGAGGTTCACTAAGCTATCTCACTACTCCACATACATTTTGATAGACCCTTTATTTAGGGATCAAGCCTTTGATTAGGGACTCAGGTGGGAGATCATGGCATCAGTGTTGTATCTCAGCATCCCTACCCAGGCCGAGGTGCTAGAGTGAGCCCTTATTGCAGAGAGATTCTTGGAAGAGCAGGCACCGATAGCTAGAGCCTCCAGTAGACCCCAGGAGGTGGAGTCTTTAGTAGGTAGTAGACAATAGATGCATGAGCCTAAATGGGCTAGGTATTTCAGAGGTCGACCCCAAGACTCAGCGTCGATAGTGCGGGGATCCCAGTCTAGGGGGAGCCAACATGGAGCTAGGTAGTGCTTCACATGTGGCGAGTAGGGACACATGGCACGTGACTGCCCTACCCACCATATAGATGACAAGTATATAGTTGATGGACCACCGGGGAAGAGGCAACAGTTTGAGGAAGGAGGTCCGTAGGGTGGAAGACGTTGCAGGGTAGCTAGTTGAGTAGAAGGTAGTGGGAAACGATTTGAGGTGTTACTGCCACCACCCCCAGGTGGTCCACGCTGACCTCTGGGTGCAGTCGGGCATGGGTGAGCTCAGCTCCAAGAAACAGAGGCTTATGACCATGATTCTCTATAGATGATCTGAGGTATGAACTATGTCTTCTCCACCCTAGTTTATGTTCTTATAGACACATGTTCTAGTCACTCTTTCCTTGCCACAACTCTTATTCAGAGATCAAAGATTTCAGATGATCCGTTGGCTCGATCCTTATGTCTAGAGACTCCTACGGTATATGATTAAATGATTACACACTAGTTCCAATAGTGTAAGATTAATTTGCGAGGTGATAATTTGGCTGGGATCTCCTAGTAGTAGTGTCCAGGCCTTACGATGGCATCTTGGGTATATAATGGTTATCCATAGTCCATTATCAGATTGACTATTTTAGCCATATAGTGTGTTGTGTCCATGGATATGGGACCGAGTTTTCCTTCACCAAAGAGAAGGAAACCCTTTTAGTGAAAGACATACTCTATCAGAGGAGGGTGAAGCCGATCACTCACTAGTTGGCTAGCCTCACCCTCAGTGTAGTGGATGAGAGGAGTCCAAGCTCCCCTATAGTGGAGGATGAGTATGAGGATGTTTTTCTTGAGGATGTTCATGGACTACAACGTTGTAGGTAGGTATATTTTTCATTGACCTGTACCCCAAGATAGAACCAATATCCACACCGTCATATCATATGGATCCTTCAGACTTTCTCAAGTTGAGGGTATAACTAGAGGACTTGTAGGAGAAGGGGTTCATAAGGCCTAGCATTTCACCATGGGCAGCCCCGACACTTTTTTCCAAGAAGTCATATGGGAGTTTAAGGTTGTGCATGGACTTCTGGTTCCTAAAATAGGTGACCATGATGAAAAAGTATCCACTACCAAGAATTGATGACCTCTTCGACCAGCTGAAGGGAGAAAAGTGGTTATCAAAGATAGGCCTCAAGTAAGGATATCACCATCTTCGTGTATAGGATGAGGATGTACTGAAGACAACCTTTAAGTAATAGTATGAACACTATGAGTTCCTAGTGATTCATTTCGGCATAAAAAACTCCCCAGCAGTGTTCATGGGAATCATGAATAGGATCTTCCAGTCTTACCTTGACCAGTTTGTCGTGGTCTTCATCGATGACATCCTGGTGTACTCAGCTTCGGAGGAGGAGAACAGTACACACCTACAGATAGTACAGGATACACTCCAAGAGAACCAGATTTATGGAAAGCTCTATAAGTGTCAGTTTTGGATTCAGGAAGTCCACTTTCTAGGACACATCATCTCAGAGGATTGAGTTGTAGTAGATCTAGAGAAGATAGAGGCAATGCTTTCTTGGGAGCTGCCCAAAAGTGTGACTGAGGTGCAGAGCTTCTTGTGGTTGGATAGTTACTATCAGATGTTTGTTCCCAACATCTCCAGATTAGAATCACCCTTAAAATCTTTGACACAGAAGGTAAAACCCTTAGTACGGATGGATAAATGTCAGTAGAGTTTCCAGGAGCTGAGGTGGAGACTGCCTAGCGCCCCCATCTTGAGACTACTAGAGGAGGGTGTTGGGTATGTAGTTTACTGAAACGCATCAGGGACCCGACTGGGTTGTGTCATGATGTAGGAGAAAGCAGTGATCGCCTACAACTCCTGATAGTTGGGGAAGCATGAGCAGAACTATGAGACCCACGACCCAGATTTAACATTAGTGGCCTTTTCCTTGAAGGTGTGGCAGTACTACTTGATGGGTGAGCGGTTTACTGTTTACTCCAATGATAAGAGTCTCAGGTATATCTTCTCCCAGAGGGACCTGAACCCGACATAATGATTATGGATAGAGTTCCTCTAGGACGATGACTTTGAGATAGTCTATACTCCTAGGAAAGAGAAAGTGGGGGAAGATATGATCAATAGGAGGAATGGTTTGAAGATACTGAGTGAGGTGACAAAGTAGTTAGACGTGATGAAGATATCCTTTTTGGATGATGGTGGAGCCTCTTACCTTTGTTCGATGACTGTTACTCCCACAATCATACAATGAGCCAGGGAGGAACAATTAGTGGATGTTGAATGTGAGCCCTGATGTGCTTAGTTATCCTTAGGACGAGCTCCTGATGGATTTTTGATAGGTGGGGAGAATGAAATCTTTCTAGAGGGTGCACCATAGTACCAGTGATGTTGTGGGAGGAGGTGTTGAAGGAGTTCTATACACCCACCTTGGTGGTACATCCTAGAGTAGCGAAAATGTTCCAGGACCTCTAACGTCAGAACTGGTGGTTGGGGATGAAGAAAGTGGTGGCCGAGTTCATTTCACGATACCTCACTTTCCATCAAGTGAAGGCCAAGCATAAGAATCTAGTAGGCTTAGACTAGACACTCTAGGTACCAGAGTGGATGTGGGATGGTATCTTGATGGGACTCATGATGAGGTTACCACATACGTCCAGAGGCCATGATTCTATCTGAGTGATCATTGACTGACTCACCAAGTCATCTCACTTCCTACCCATCAGGGAGCAGGGACCGGTAGAGGGCTTGGGACACATCTATGTCCAAGAGATAGGGCAGATCCATGAGGTGAATTCAATGATTGTCTCATACCATGATTCACACTTTACATCCTTTCTGTGGAAGGGATTATAGGAGGTGTTCGGGATGCAGCTGTGTTTGAGCATAGATTTTCATCCCCAGACAAATAGTGAGATGGAGAAGACCATAAAGACTCTAGAGTACATGCTTCATGCATGTGTATTTGAAATTGGTCATAGTTGGGAGGACCACATACCACTGGTGGAGTTTTCATACAACAACAACTACCACTCCACCATTGGCATGCCAACATTCCAGGACTTGTATAGGTGGCCTTACAGATCACCCATATGTTGGACAGATCCAGGGGAGTCAACAATCATGGGTCCAGAGTTGGTACGAGCTACCACCGAGAAGGTTCATATCATCTAGGAGCAGAAGAGGATTGGACAGAGCAGGAAAAAGTATACCGATAGGATATGGATACCCTTGGAGTTTGATAAGGGAGACCATGTCTTCCTTAGGGTCTCACCCTGACGAGGGGTACATAGATTTGGCCAGGGAAACAAGCTATATCTGAGGTTCATCGGACCCTTTTAGATCCTAAGCAGATTTGGAGAGGTGGATTATCACCTAGATCTTCCCCCACAGATGCACCAGATGCTTGCTGTTTTCCATGTGTCGCAGCTGAGGAGATATATGCATGACTCATCTCACATTATAGACTAGGGAGAGCTAAACATTGATGATGGGGATACATTTGTGGAGTTCTTTATGGAGGTAGAGGACCGATAGGAGTGTTTCCTACATGGACGGTCTATTCCTCTGGTGCTCATTTGGTGGAAGCAAGAGAATCTCCAGGAGAGTACATGGGAATGGGAGGCTCAGATTCGTGCTCAGTACCCCCATATGTTTGCATAGTTTTTGTTTTGGATTTTGGGGATGTAAAGTACCAAGGTAAGGAGAATGTAATTTCTTAGAAATTACGTGTATTTTTTTATTATATATAATTATTCTGAGACCACACGATCTGACAGAACATGATTCTGAGGCCCAGAGAGCCTGAAACAGAATTTGGAAACTTTTTTTGGTACGTTTAAGTAAACATGCGAGAAGATTTTTCTATCATTTGAACCGGTGCTCGAATTAAAAATACAAGGAAATATTTGGATTCAGAATGTCAATATTCACCTAGAATAGACTTAAATTTGGCGAACAAAGGGCGAACAGAAAAGTTTTTTTTCGAAATTTTCAGGAAAAATAATAAAATAACTTAAAAAGTTATTTTTTTATTATTTATCATCCATTGAGCAGCAGAAGACGATGCTGCGGTGTGGAAATGAGGTGATGACAAGGAGCATTAATTAGGCTCATTAATAGAACATATCACACAATGTAATGATGAAATAAAGGAAGCGTAACAGTGAGGATGTTTCATAAATGAAATAGCATAACAACATGACATCGTAGTGTAATTGAAACGCTGTGATGTGATTTAATTTTTATTGTATAACGCATTGGTGGATGGAGAATTAAACATGGAGGATTCTATAATGAAACTTCAGAGAAACTTATCTCTAATGAAGACCAATTAACACCGACAGATCTCATCATCTTCAACGCACCTTGATGACCGAAGCCAGAAGTGATGACGTCGACATCTTGAATCCTCGAGGAAAAACACTTTGGCATCGAACATCAAAGAGGTAGGGGTTTGGTTTTTTTAAAGTTCTTCCCCAATCTTCTTTTTCTAGAAACTACGAACATGGATCAACCCATGAATAGGTTGATCCATGATTTGTGAATTTATACTGGAGGGTGAATTTTATTGGGGATTTATTATCCAAGATTCAAACTTTTCATGAAATAATTGAACCTAAATCCTAGAATCTACCCCTTGATCTGAACCTATAAAGAAGAGGGCCCGGGCTGACACCAACAAGGCCCGAGCACCTCCGCTCGTGCGTTCAGGGTGGACGTATCCTCAAAGTGATGATAAGATAGAATTGAGGCCTTCGCGGTGAATAAGGTGATATCCGGGGACCATAAGTGCAGAAGGAGTAAATAAAGGACCACCTAAGAGCATCCGGTAGTCTTCCAAACATTCAGCCAGTGCACTTTTAGCATAAATGGAGTGGTTGGGGGAAGCAGCGGTTGCCCCGGGTGTTAGAGGTAGTGCGGCCATTAGCGTGCCGCGACAGCAAGAGGCCGGACTGGATGGCTGTGGAGACTGGGTGATGCAGCGCCTGGTGGGCACTGCGTGGAGGGGGTTTCCCACATCCAGGCCACCCGGGTGGTGTGGGCCATGGTCGGTCGACCTCAGGTCTAGCTAGGGCCAGATGTAGTGTGGCTACCACATCCTGGCTGGACGACACACCAGTGGCCGGTCCTCAGCTGGCGGGCTGAGCCCCCAGTGGGCCGAACCCACACCAACGATTCAGACACGCACCCAGTGGGATAGACCCATGTTTTTTGGGCTAGGCCGAAGTATACTGGGTTGCCGGTTGACCCGGCGGACTAGACCCTTGGCCAAATCGGGCTGGGTCCAATGAGGAATATTGGGCCTAGCCTACTAGCCAAACCAGACCAAAACGACCCCGACCCAAACCAGGTCTAGTCAATTCAGCCTAATTACACCGGGGTATGTGAGACCCCGGGATGGGTTGGTCAGGTCGGTCCGACTGGGCCGGAATGGGTCCTGTCACAACCGCCCCCCTGGTTACTAAAATGCTCATATCTTGCAAATCACACATCCGATTAACGACCCGTTTGTGGTGTTGGGACCCTCTTGATGAGGCAAATCATTTGGCATGATTTTTTGTGACTTTAATGGTCGTATAAATTCTACTAATGTCTTGAGGAGCGGTTCTCCCAAGTACGCTATATATGGAACCCTACGATTGGCTGAGACCTGAAGACTGCTCGACGATGGGCCAATGGGGAGTGGCTCTGTGTGACCCGATATGCCCACAGTGAGGAGAGGCTCTATGCGACCCGACATACCCATGGTACCCAATATAATTAGTACCTAAGTTCAGGCAAGTTGGGAAGTGGCTCTGTGTGATCAAGTAGGCCCACGGTGGGGAGAAACTCTGTATGACCTAGCATGCCAATGGTACTCATCAGGAATGAGTACCGCAACAGTATAAGGTTAGTGGGAAGCTACTCTGTGTGACCAAGTAGTCCCACTGTACTCAATAGAGGAGGAGTTCTCTATTTTCTAAGGAGTTGGATGATATGACAGATGATGATACTATCACTACCCTAGAGTATACCTTGTGTGAGCTATCTTCTACAATGTGCTTTTTCTTGGTGATATGATTTGAGGATTGTTGTATGACCTTTCATTTTTTTGGGGTCCCTATAGAAGTTTGTGTTACTCACCCCTAAACAGGCCCCACCAATGCATGTCGTGTCCCGTGAAGATGATCGACGCCTCTATAACGACTTTGGTGGACTGGGACCCAGTGAAGCTCAATGACATAGGACCGATTGATGCATCGACGATGGACTTGGTGGATTAGGAAAAAGTGAGGCCCAATAGAAAAAAGTAGAAAATAAATACTACTTAGGCTTCTAATATCTTCACTACTCTTACGATCAGGTGGGATTTTTCATGGATGGACACTAGAGCTCCTTTTTTCACTTTGCTATTTCAGTTCTTTTTGTTGGGTTTGTATTCTGGACCACTTTCTTTCTGCTATACTTTGTTCTCAGTCTTGTTTTAGTATACTTATTTTCCCACTTTCAGTGTGTTGGGATGTGGTTGTGAATGTGTGTGCATACAGGTACTTTGTAAAATGCCACCCACTTGCAGGTTGATGCCTTCGATGCTAGTCACCAGCCCCTATCCTTTGGGAGGTGGGCTTAGGGTAGTCACAACATGATTTTTGGGGGATGGGTCATTGTAAGGGTTGGTGTCCTCAGAACCAACTATTTTGTAATTTGATTATATGAATGTTCACTTATTATATATTGTTCATTGTTCTACATGACTATAATATAATAATGTCCTGGAATATTTGTTGCATTAGTAAGGTCATAGAAGATCCCCTCTATGATGAGAACCTTGAAATGCTATAAAAATATTCTTAAATAAAGTTATACGGTTGGATGGCATACTATTATAGGACACATAGTATACAGATCGTTATGTGTGAGTACTTGTAAGAAGATGAGACTCTCTCTCATGGAGTTCGCACTTGGTAATCTCCAAGATGGGAGATTATGAGAACAGACCCACCAGTAGTAATTCCACATGTCTTGGTGTCATCGGATATTGCTATCTGCAAGCGTGTGTAATGGTCCTTATACTGGAAGATTATCATTAACTCATTTCATGACTCGCGCACTTAGATTTACTGACGAAAATCATCACGCAGACAGTTGGCAGGAAGTAGGGTACGTTGGGTGCGTCACGAGTGACATGTTGTTAATGGATAAGTCGAGGAAGGATTCGTCCCTTCAATTTATGGAAGTTGATATCTCGGCCCTTTGATTGAAATAGAACTATCGCATTAAATTCCATGGCCACAGTGTAAACGACGAGTTCATTTCAGGTAGTCAAAGAACGACAGATCAAGCATATAGGTTTATGACACTGACATGAAACCTGCTGGATGAGATATCGAGACAAAGGGATTAAATTACAGAGTAAGCGTTCGTATGAGGTGATACGTCAATGCGGCGTCAACTTATTTCTCTTGGGTGCCTTGACCCATTGCTAGACAGTAATCTTGGACTTTAGGCAAGCCTGCCTAATGCCAATGAGAAAGAGGCCTAGAGGGTCACACACTAAGTGTATCCAAGTATCTCAAGTTGAATAAAGATTATTCCCGTACGTGGTTTAATAATTATTCAAGTAATCCTAAGTTGTTTTAAATGATGGAGGAAAAATAAAATAAAACAAGTACACGCCGTGTATTATTAAATGTACACGCCGTGTAGTTTTATTTTGGAAATTAAATGAATAAATAAAAACAAGATATACACGCCGTGTATATTTAATGTACACGTCGTGTAGTTTTCAATGAAAAACAAGTACACAAAGTGTATTTATTATTACACGCCGTGTAGTTTTTCCGGTTGGGATTTTGAGAATATACGCATGTCAAGGAATTAATTATTCTACATGGGGTTTTCAATAAGAGTTAATGAAATAAATGAAACGCGTAACGCGTTTATTTATTGTCATAACTCTACAGCCTCAAACTCGATTATAAATATCCTCACAACCCCAACTCTTTTCCTACACAAGAGAATCGCTGTGCACAACATCTCTGGAGAATTCTTTCAAGGTCGAAAGAACCTCTTCCTCCAAGAACGCTCTCAAGACCGAGAGATATCCTCTTCCATCGGATCAAGATGATCTAAGGAGGACAATGCAAGCAAAGGCTTCTCCACGCTAGCACCCGGAGAATCCTTTGGCGACCTCCAGAGATACGAGGTACATGTGTGGATCACCGCTAGAGGGAGTCTACACTTGGATTCTGCGATGCAATGACGGATCACATTGACAACGTGATCGAGAATATAAATGAAGAAAGAACACCCAAAAGGCATTTATTTATAATTAATTAAATTAATTATAATCAACCTGTAATGATCCTTGTTTGTGGTTCCGGGACAAACCATCTTCTTTGTCTTTTTCTGTGATTCGATCCGTGGAGACTGGCGTTTATCGTCGTATTGATCCTGGATTGATCATTTCTAATGACAAAAATCCAAGTGGGCACATCCACCCACGCGCTTCCGCTGTGACCAGAACCTTAAAATGGTATCAGAGGGAGGTTACAACGTTGATTATAGTTATTTAATTTTCGTTCATAATTTACGCATTCATATTTGATTCCATTCGAAATAAATCGTTCTATAAATCTGAATTAACAAGATCTATTCTTCCTCCTTCGTTTCTCAATTCATATCACAGAAACGACCTTTTAATTTTAATTTTTGATTAAAATAAAATATGAGGAACTCATCCGGAGGAGCCTCTCTTTCTATCTGTACAACATGGGATTACACGGCGTGTAATTAAAACTACACACCGTGTACTTAGGTTCAATGAACCGGCACTGGTCCGCCAAACCACTCCATGTGAATTGATTATGACTAAGTTTTAATCATGCTGTGTTGACCAGAATTGAACGGCGCGTGGAAACCGGAATACACGACATGTATGTTGGAGCCACACGCCGTGTAGTCCGTTCCAACCCAGGTGAAACCGTGTACAAAGATAAGCCGTGTACCGCGTACACGGGATCGCCAGGCCGGTTACTGCGTAACAAGGAAGTACACGCCGTGTATGATTCATCTACATGCCATGTACTCTAAAATTTCCAAAGTACATAAAACATGCCAAAGCCCCGGCATGTACTTTGGATAAAGGGTGAAAAGAAAAATACATGCCGTGTAATTATAAACTACATGCCATGTACTTTCCAGAAATGGAATTTCACTAGGTTTCCTCCAATGTACAAAGACCCATACAAGGAATATGGATGAGAATAATCTCAAGGAAATTCAGAAAGGAATTTAAGATAAAGAATTGATTAATTATAAGATCATAATTAATTGAATTCAAGCATGTCTTATCTTAAATAAAAGAACGATTAAAAGAATTTGAATTCTAAATATGTGTAAATGTCGTTGCATACTATGGATGATCATGAGCTAGACCAAAGACCCTTTGTATGTGTATGGTTTCATTTAAATTTATTTAATTTAAATTTGTTGGTCTGCGAGCCTTCTTCCAATAAAATGTAGGGCCTACATGCCCATGGTTTCTTTAATGTAAACCCATGTAATGGAGGATATCCCAAGCAAGAGGAGATGGTTCAAATCCCAAAGCTGAGGAGAAACCGACGTAAGAAGATACAAAGGTGGACAGGTGGGAGCTGCAAAACATGAACCATCAGGTTCAAGGTGTTTTCCCTAGGTCAGGGTTAGCTTATCAAAACCTCTAGATAAGATAACCAAATATAAGCTCATGATCATGCCATCTTATTTTAATTCTGTCTGATTTCATGGTTTATTTATTATGTATGTGTTTTCGCGATCACATAATTAATAAAATGAACAAGCATGCAAAGATGGAATAAAATAAAAACCAGACTATGCATAAACATTATCAGAACATGGTTAATCACTTAAGAAAGCATCACTTAATATATAAAAGCATGTTATAATGAAAAAATGTGCATAAAGAATAAAATCCCTCAAATACCATATTAAGTCAGACCAAGCCTTCCGTTACTTGATTAAGGGAAAGACTCAATAAAACTATGTGTTTAACCAACACTTGTTAGGACACTTACTTTTATAAAGGAATCCCTTATGAAAGTTTTCGGGTTGACTTAACCATATTACATCAAGAGAAGTAGCCCTTTCTAGACTTGGTGTAATATTGGAGGCAAGAGTTGAGGAAATCCAAGTCAAGATTTCAGGATTGGGGAGTCCACTCAACAGATCAAGGAACTGTAAGCTCACAGTTGGCAAAGACCTTCCTACTTAAATACCTTCAAATAGCTTGACCATCCCTTGTTGGGGTTATGCGAAGGAAAATATGGATCCTTGCCACTAGAATGTCAAAGAAACTGGACATTCCGAGTTCAATGGTGAGGGCCATTTGGACTTGATAAAATAGTGGGAGAATTAAATTTTTTATTATTTCTCATAAAAATGTAATCAATAAAGTACTAATAAATATGCTCTTTTAAATTGTAGAATCAAGATGACTAACTCGTCAACCACTTTTTCTCTACGATCAATTCGGGATAAAGAAAAAATCCTCACCGGTAGTAACTTTCAGGAATGGTTTAGGCGCCTTCGGGTTATCTTACGCCATGAAAGAAAGTTTTACATGCTGGAGTCCTCACTTCCTGATTACCCTGCCCCAGGGGCGAGTGATGAAGATTTCCTAGTCTATGATCAACATTTGAACGATGCACTCGACGTTCAATGTTTGATGCTATCATCTATGTCTAGTGAGCTCATGAAGTCTCATAAAGACATGGATGCCTATAGCATGCTCGACCATATCCGTGGTCTATACTAGGAGAGAGCAAGACAGGAAAGGTTTGAGATCTCCAAGGCTCTATTTCAGAGTAAGCTTGGAGAGGGTGCCACAGGCGGGCCTCATGTAGTCAAGCTCATTAGCTACATTGAGTGCTTGGAGGTTCTAGGGTTTAAACTCCCCGAAGAACTGGGTACCGATCTCATTCTTGCATCACTCCCCCAGAGCTTCTCAAACTTTGTTGTGAACTTCAATATGAACAACATTGAGAAGTCTTTGTCTGATATTCTCATCCTCATTCGCCAAGTGGACACTGAAATGAAGCGTGAAAATCCTTTTTTCCTCATGGTGAATAAAAGGAAAGGGAAGGCAAAGAGATTTAAGACCAAAGCTTCTTCAAGGCCTTCCAAGAAAAGGAAGATCAAAGGGGAGGCAAAGGAATAAGATGCTGTTTGTTTTTCATGTGGCAAGAAGGGCCACTGGAAGAAAAACAACACCCAGCCAAGGAAGAAAGGGGAAGCTTCAGGTGAGTTTGTTATCAAATGCAATCTATCTATTTCTACTAATTGGGTATTAGATACTGCTTTTGGTGCTCACATCCGTATCCAAATACAGGAACCAAGTAGATTCAGGAAGATTGATCGAGGGGAGGTAGATCTACGAGCAGCCAACAGAGCCAGACTCGCTGCTGTAGCTGTCGGAGACTACCACCTCACATTGCCTACTGGGATGGTCTTGGTTTTGAAAGGTTGTTATTATGTTCCTTCTGTTACTAAAAACATTATTTCAGTATCCAGATTAGATACTGATGGATTCATATTCATGTTTGGAAATGAATGTTGCTACTTTTATAAAGATAGCATTTTTTTGGTAGGTCACATTTATATAACGACCTTTATGTGTTAGACTACACAAACCAAGTAATGGAAATCGATAACAAAGTTAATTCACATGACTCATACCACACCCAACTTTGGCATCACCAGCTAGGTCATGTCAATGAGAAACGTTTGAAAAAATTACATCAATATGGGTATTTAGATTCTTTCGAACTAAAAACACTTGGTGTATGTCATGCGTGTCTACAAGGAAAAATTACCAAAGCCCCATTTAGTGGGAAAGGTGAAAGAGCTAAAGAGCTTCTAGAATTAGTTCACACAGATGTGTGTGGACCATTTCCAGTTGAAGCAAGGGGTGGGTTCTCGTACTTCATAACTTTTACTGATGATTTTAGTAGATATGGATATATCTATTTAATGAGGTATAAGTCAGATTATTTTGATCGGTTCAAAGAATACAAGAATGAAGTTGAGAACCAGCTTGGTAAGAAGATTAAGAAACTCCGCTCAGACAGAGGGGGAGAATATCTTAATCAGGACTTCATTGATTTCTTATGGGAGTTTGGGATTCTATCTCAACTCACTCCTCCTTACACACCGCAGTGGAATGGTGTAAGTGAAAGGAGGAACCGTACCCTGTTGGACATGGTGATATCAATGATGAGTCATGCAAGTCTTCTATTATCCTTTTGGGGATATGCATTACAAACAACAACGCACATACTAAACCAAGTACCAACTAAATCGATAAATGGCATTCCATATGAGTTATGGAGTGGACGCAAAGCCATGTTATCGAATTTACATGTGTGGGGTAGCGAAACATTTGTTAAGGCCTCTTCAGGTAACAAACTCGCACCCTAAGGCACAAAGTGTATCTTTATAGGATATCCCATGGAAACAAGGGGATATTACCTATACAACCCCTCAGAAAAAAAGGTTACAGTGGCAAGACACACCATATTCCTTGAGAGGGAGCACATCTCCAAAAGAGATAATGGGAGCGAGATAGACTTCGATGAAGTTGAGGCTCAAGATACACATGAGTTGGTACAAGAACAGATTCCACAAAGCCCCGTGGAAGAACAATCTGTTCCAAAGACACAAGAACTGTGTAGGAGCACGAGAGAGGTGAGAGAACCAGAACGATATGGTTTTCTTGTCACCAAGGATGGTGACTCATTATTGGTTGAAAATGATGATCCTCTTACCCACAAGGAAGCAGTTGAAGGAACAGACATTGCCAAGTGGCAAGAAGCCATGAATTCTGAAATGGATTCCATGTACCAAAACCATGTCTGGATTTTGGTAGATCCTCCAGTTGATGTAAAGCCTATTGGTAATAAATGGGTATTAAAGAAGAAACTGGACATGGAGGGGAAAGTCAGCACCTATAAGGAATAACTGGTTGTAAAAGGTTTTAGACAACGTCAAGGAATTGACTATGATGAAACCTTTTCACCGATTGCAATGATGAAATACATCAAAATCCAATTTTCCATTGCTAATTACCATGACTATGAAATTTGGAAAATGGATGTCAAAACAGCTTTCCTTAACGGGAACCTCCAGGAAGATGTCTACATGACACAACCTGAAGGGTTTGTGACTCCATAGGATGCCAACAAGGTATGCAAGTTGCAGAAATCTATTTATGGATTAAAGCAAGCATCAAGGTCATGGAATATTCGTGTTGATGAAGCTATTACAGAATTTGGCTTTGTTAAGAACGAATGTGATCCTTGTGTCTACAAAAGGTTTAGTGGAAGTGCAGTCGTTTTCCTAATAGTATATGTTGATGACATATTGCTAATTGGAAACGAAGTACCTTTCTTACAGTCAGTTAAGGCATGGTTTCATAAATGATTCTCCATGAAAGACTTGGGCGAGGCGGCATATATTCCTGGGATCAAGATCCATCGTGATAGATCCAAGAGAATGCTGGGCCTGAGTCAAAGTACATAAATTGACAAGATACTGAAGAGATTCAGTATGGAACCGTCCAAGAGGGTATTGTTGCCAGTGTCACATGGAATTCATCTTTCCAAAAAAATGTGTCCTCAGACACATGAGGAAAGAAAGTGGATGGCAAGGATCCCTTACGCATCTGCGATTGGGTCAGTCATGTATGCTATGCTATGTACGAGGCTAGATGTTGCTTATGCATTAAGTGTGGTAGGCAGATATCAAGCTGATCCCGGAGACCGCCATTGGATGGCAGTCAAGACTATCCTTAAGTATCTGAGGCATACTAAGGATATGTTCCTGGTTTATGGAGGAGATGAGGAACTAGTCATCAGAGGACTTGTAGATGCTAGTTTCCAGACTGATCAAGATGACATGAAGTCAAAGACTCGATACATCTTCAGTTTGAATGGAGGTGAAGTGAGCTGGAAGAGCTCAAAACAAAGTGTGGTGGAAGATTCTACAGTGGAGTCTGAGTATATCGCAACTTCTAAGGTTGATAAAGAAGTAGTATGGATGCGAATCTTCATCCAAGAGTTTGATGTTGTACCGAGCAGTAAAGATCCTATCACACTCTATTGTTATAATACTGCATCGGTGGAACTTGCAAAAGAGCCAAGGTCACATCAGCGGAAAAAGCACATACTTTGGAAGTATCATCTCTTGAGGGATTTTTCTCAGAGAGGTGAAGTTGCAGTGAGCAGTATTTACATGGAAGACAATGTGGAAGACCCATTGAATAAATCCTTGACTCAGCAGAAACATGATCATCATGTGAGGTCTAGCGGACTAAAAGTCGTAGGCAATTGGCTCTAGTCCAAGTGGGAGTTTGTAAGGGTTGGTGTCCTCAAAACCAACTGTTTTGTACTTTGATTACATGAATGTTCACTTATTATATATTGTTCATTGTTCTGCATGACTATAATATAATAATGTCCTGGAATATTTGTTGCATTAATAAGGTCATATCAGATCCCCGCTATGATGAGAACCTTGAAATGATATAACAATATTGTTAAATATAGTTCTGCGGTTGGATGACATACTATGATAGGACACATAGTATACAGACCGTCATGTGCGAGTACTCGTAAGAAGACGAGACTCTATCTCATGGAGTTTGCACTTGGCAATATCCAAGATGGGAGATTATGAGAATAGACTCGCCAGTAGTAATTCCACATGTCTTGGTGTCATCGAATATTGCTATCTGCGAGCGTGTGTAATGGTCCTTAGACTGGAAGATTATCATTAACTCATGTCATGACTCGCACACTTAGATTTACTGATGAAAACCGTCACGCAGATAGTTGGCGGGAAGTTTGGTACGTTGGGTGAGTCACAAGTGACATGTTGTTAATGGATAAGTCGAGGAAGGATTTGTCCCTTCCATTTATGGAAGTTGATATCTCGGCCCTTTGATTGAAATAGAACTATCGCATTAAATTCCATGGCCATGGTGTAAACGACGAGTTTATTTCAGGTAGTCAAAGAACGAAAGATCAAGCATATAGGTTTATGACACTGCCATTAAACCTGCTTGATGAGATATCGAGACAAAGGGATTAAATTACACAGTAAGTGCTCGTATGAGGTGATACGTCAATGCGGCTTCAACTTCTTTCTCTTGGGTGCCTTGACCCGTTGCTAGACAGTAATCTTGGACTTTAGGCAAGCCTTCCTAATGCCAATGAGAAAGAGGCCTAGAGGGCCACACACTAAGTGTATCCAAGTATCTCAAGTTGAATAAAGATTATTCCCGTACGTGGTTTAATAATTATTTAAGGAAGCCTAAGTTGTTTTAAATGATGGAGGAAAAATAAAATAAAACAAGTACACGCCGTGTATTATTAAATGTACACGCCTTATAGTTTTATTTTGGAAAGGAAATGAATTAATGAAAACAAGATATACACGCCATGTACATTTAATGTACACGCCATGTAGTTTTCAATAAAAAACAAGTACACGCCATGTATTTATTATTACACGCCGTGTAGTTTTTCCAGTCGGGATTTTGAGGATATAATATCGTTTTATTAAATGATATTTATAAAAATCAGCGTGAGCGCTTGTCAAGGAATTAATTATTAGACACGGGGTTTTCAATAAGAGTTAATGAAATAAATGAAACGTGTAATGAGTTTATTTATTGTCATAACTCTACAACCTCAAACTCGATTATAAATATCCTCATAACCCCAAATCTGTTCCTACACAATAGAATCGTTGTGCACAACATCTCTGGAGAATTCTTTCATGGTCGAAGGAACCTCTTCCTCCAAGAAAGCTCTCAAGACCGAGAGAGTTCCTCTTCCATCGGATCAAGACGATATAAGGTGGAAAATGAAAGCAAAGGCTTCTACACGCTAGCACCCGGAGAATCCTTTGGCGACGTCCAGAGATACGAGGTACACGTGTGGATCACCGCTAGAGGGAGTCTACACATGGCTTTTGTGATGCAACGAGGAATCACATTGCAAACGTGATCGAGAACATCAAAGAAGAAAGAACACCAAAAAGGTATTTCTTTATAATTAATTATATTAATTATAATCAACCTGTAACGATCCTTGTTTGTGGTTCCGGGACAAACCATCTTCTTTTTCTTTTTCGGTGATTCGATCCATGGAGACTGGCGTTTATCGTCGTATTGATCCCGGATTGATCATCGCTAATGAAAAAAATCCAAGTGGGCACATCCACCCATGCGCTTTCGCTGCACCCGGAACCTTTAGTCATAACATTCGAAGGAAAGTAAAATAAATTAAATAAGAATTTTTTTTTTCAAAAAAAATTATTTCAAATATTATGATGAAGAAAATGAATGAGAATAAGAGGTCTCAAGTGATGTATGGCTAATGAATTTTATAGATAAATAAAATCCGACCCAAGACACCTCAAGAAAATAGGAATATGAGAGTAGTGAAGAAGTAAAAGTTAGTGATAATGATATGCCTAAATATTTTAAATTCAGGATGGAGCTTATGTAATTCATGAAGGGAAATATGAGGTTTTAATTGGAAATTAAATAATTTTTTTTGATAATTGTTCATTGAGAAAATATCTTGATGAGTCAAAATCCAAAGATATTGTCGATACACAAGTATATTTCACATGAAATATGGGTTATGTCAATACTATCCTTAATGTTTGAGACGAGATACTTGATATTAATATAATAAATCACATTTAAAATAATAAATATATACAGTCTCTTAAGATAAAGTTTATTCATAAAATTACCTGTGGGAACTCACAATGTGTTTCCAAATTCTATCATTGAGGTTAATAAAGTTTAAAAATCAGTAAAATAAGTTTCTAATGCTACCAAAAAACACATATATTGTACCATGGTACCACACACCATTATTTAGGACACTTGATATTACAATATGGATGGTAGAAACAAAAACAAAGGAAGGAATAATCATTACATCACCTAAGATGGTAAAAAGAACCATTTTTAATACAAATTAAAATGATAAAAATTCTAGAGGATATGAGGTGTAGAATTAGTTGAATACCAAGTCTATGATTAAGGTAAAATTCAAGATAAAATTGAAATCATCAAGCTTCATAATATTGGTAACAAGTCATGGATTAGAAATTATAATACACAAAGAAAATTATGTTTTAAAGAACCTATCTATTATCCAAGAAGATTTCACTTTGAAGGAAGGTGTTAATACAATAGAGTCTATGAATACAAGGAATATGTGTAGTATTACAATCTATAACTCCCTAAATTTAAGAGAGGTGTTGAATCTATGGTGAGTCAATATAAAATTCCATAATTCCAACCAATAAAATATCCAAAATAGAATGTATAATTGAATAATTATTTTAATACTCTAGAAAGAACTTGTGGGAGGTGTGATAAACCTAAATTCACAAACAAAAAGTGCCTCACAATTCTACTAGAAATGTTAAAGAAAATATATAATTACAAATCTATCAATAGGAGGAATAAAAAGAGAATAAAATTTGGGTTTAAGTCTAATATAATGATGTAAAATGATAGAATCGATGGATAATTGATAGTTATTTCATGTCAGACACATTAGATAATAAGAATATCCTGAAATATATACTATTGAATGGTGGGGGTGTTTTTTATTTTTGGAAATTACAGATCAATTATTGTAAAAGGAGGTATATAGGTTGGTAAAAATAAATATGATGATATTATATTTATTGAAATGTTGAGGAACAATATCTCAATTTTTTCTGAAAATTGTGATAATGGGAATGGGGTAATTTTTTGAAGGAATGTATGTGTCAACAAGAATATAAAATATAACACAATTATGATGATGGATAGTGAAAAATAAATAATATATTTTAAATTTCCAATTAAAAATATAGTTTCTACATGAACATGAACAAGGAAAATAAATTATGGAATTAGAGGATTGGATATTTAGTGAAAAAGAACACAAATAATCTTATTAAAGATAAATCTATGAGAAATTTATTGAAGTCAAACCATGAGATATTAAACACATGTGACACCTATCATAATGGAAATTGGTAAAAAAGAGCCATAAGACAGTAGAGGGAAAAAAATAAAGAAACCTCTAGATTTGGTGTACTATGATTTATGTGGTCCAATTAGAATGAAGTATAAATACTTCATAACCTTTGGTGATGAATTAACTCGCATGATTTATGTTTATTTTATAAAAAATAAGTTACAGTTATTTTAAAAATTTAATAATTTTTATAAATTTGTTGAAAATTAAGTGGGATAATCTATTAAAATATTTATATTCATCAATGGATATAAATATAAGAATGAAAAATTTTAGGTATATCTTGAAAAGTATAGAATAAAACAAGAGTATAGTTTTACATAAAAGCCCCAAAAAATAGAGTTTTTAAAAGGATAAACCAGACCTTGGTGGATATTTGAAGAGAAATTTTATTAGATCATGAAAAATTAAAATAATTTTGGATCATTGTCAAAACCACAATGTTCAATATTCTCAATTGGTGTCTACCTTAACCCAATTCTTTTAACACACCACATGAGTTATAGTTTAGAATGAATCCAAACTTTAAGTGATTTAAATTATTTGGAAGCTCTTATTACATAAAAATAAAAGGAATTTTTTTTGGAAATTTTGGTGAGAGACCCGATGAAGGTATATTTATTAGATACAAACCTGGTGGAATAAGTTATTAACATTTTAACAATAAATTGAGGGAATTTGTTGACTGATTTTATGTAATCATGTCATAAAATAATTATATTTCACAAAAATTATTTCTTGTTGATGAAATCATTGAATAAACTATTTCAAAAGACATTGGACAACATTGGATTATTCTATATAAGTAAGAATATTTTTAAAGATCTCATATTGATTATAAAATTTCTAATGACGAGGAAGGTATGGAGTATTAAGGATATAAGTTTTAAATACTTATAAAACATTTATATCTTGAAAATATATTTGGGGATAATATAAAGTGTTTGTAAAATAAAATATGTTTGAGGATTTACAACATACATACTTTATTTAAAAAGTTGATCTAAAGGGAATAAATTAATCCACATAAAATGATGATTGGATAACAACAATGGAAAAACATCTTACTCCAATTGATTTTAATGAAACTTGGGAGTTATTGTAATGTATAAATGATAAGATTGTGATAGGTATGAAGTTGTTTTTTTATAATAATATCAATGATAAAGGTGAGGTGTCATGGAATAATGATAGACTTGTTTGTAAACATTCTTTTAAAATTCAGGGTATTGGTTCTCATTATATATTTACTATATTAACAATTATTTGAATGATTCAAATTTTTCTTTTAATTTTTATTCAAAGAAACTATAATATTTTTGAAATGAATTTCAAGTAGTCATTTCTTACCAAAAAACTTGAGGAAGAGTCCACATTGAACTACTGGAAGTATTTATCCTTGAAGATAATGGTTCTTAAGTATAAATGCTAAAGAAACTGTTATACAAGCTCATGAAAGTTCCTTGATCCTGACATTAAAAGTTATAAAATATCTTATAGATCATTAAATTCAATAATATAAAGGTATACTAAAATCATTATGTTAATGGAAATGACACAAACTAAATCATTATGATTGTGTATGTTGATGAAATAATTTTTCCTGGAAAAAAAGAGAAAACTTGTGTGTAATTTTCTACCTAAATGGGTTAACTTATTAAATTATAAATGTTCAGTGAGATGATATTTTTCTTGGGTTTAAAGGGAAAAATGTTTCCAATTTTTTCTTTATAATAATATATGAATGATTATTTACTAAAAAAATTTGGAATGGAGAAATAAAGAAGATTATCCAATCCAATAGTATTCAGGATTAAGGTTTCCATTGATGATAAATGAAGTAGTGTGCACTAAATAGAGTTTTGAAGACTTATTGGGAGTATATTTTATTTTTATACATAAATACCAGAAATTTTATTTGTAGTTATAATTTGTGAATGATTCCAAAGTAACCCTACTGAGTCACATCTTATAGAAGTGAAATAGATATTACACCACATTAAAGTGATTCTTTATTATGAACTGAGTTATGAAAAAGGTAAATATTTTTGACTATATGGATATACAAATGAATATTGGGAAAGATATTTCGATGATAAAAAGTATACTTCTAGAGGTTATTTGTTTATTGGAGGAAGGTGTGTTAAATGGAATTTCAAAAAGAAAAATTTTATCACTCTTATCTTAATAAAGTATGATTATGTTTCTAAATCAATCCATAAAAAAATGAGTTGGAAAAATTTTTAAATTGAAGGAATAAGAGTAAATTTTTCATACCTATTGATTGTTGGGTGTGATAATCAATGTGTAATAAACTTTTAAAAGAATATATTTAAACAATTAAGGATGAATTATATTGATATTAAATACCACTTCATTAAGGAGAGATTGGATAATGGTGATATTTTATTTGAGTATGTTTAAAACATAGATAAATTTAACTATATATTGATAAAAACCTTCTCAAAGGATTCATTCAATCACTTGAGAGTGTTTTGGGAGTATTTTCTCTCACCAAATCACTGTAAGTTTTCTTGGTAGTCTTACCTTTTTCATTATTTTTCATCCTTTTATAAAGAGGGAGACTACAAAATGATCTCTTATTACAAATATGGTGAGGCTATTGTTTCATTTATAGGTTATATTAAAATGGTATAGGATTAGATAAGTTTCCCATAAAATGGGAGACATGAGGATTTTCAGATTGAATCTTGTAGAATAACTCTTTCACTAATTCTCATTTTTACAACAAATACATAGGGGGAGATTGAAGATAACATAGATATTAATGAACCCTAATGAAGAAAATTGAAAAAGGGTGAGAGTTGAGTTCTTATTTAGATTAATTAATGATTTTAAAGTGTTTACATAATGTATTTATTAACAACATGTATATTTATGGGTTGAAGGCTCTTATAAATTGAAAATAACTAAGAGTTAAAAGAGAAGAAGTATATAAATGATTAAATAAGATGACCATTATAAGATGATATTGAACAAAAAATTATCATGATGTAGAATATATTGTTGTGTTTTGAATGTGTTATTTTTTTAATTAAAGAGAATAAGTTTTTTATTGATAGGAATATACATAAATTTTATTTTTCACTTTTTTTAGTGAAGGAGTATCATGCTACATAGATGATACTCAAGCTGTAAAGGAGGGACTCATGTTGTAGCTACATGAACATATAAGTTTAGTGAGGAACTAAACTTGAGAAGGTGAATCAACTATTTCACAATGTTTCATGATGCACTACAAGTGGGAATCCAAGGGGGGAACTGAAATATTATTGATTTAGTTTATATATATATTTAATTTCATCTCCACATAATAACTTAGAGCACCAATCCATAAGTGAAAACTGCATCACATCATAGTAAACTACATCACATTACAATTATGGTCAAGTATACTTTGATGAATTTAGTATTTTATTTAAATATCTTTTAGATATGATGGTCATGCCGCAAGCCATGGAATAACATTATGATAGATAAAAAATCTATAAATAAGAGGTTATTTTATAAAGAAAAAGTGATGGTGACTGAGACGAATTTTGATAGAACTCTTTAGGAGATGACTTGAAATTATTTAGAGAATTATAAGGAGGTTTATTTGTTGATTGAGGAGAATAAAAAGGTTGAATACACCATCCAAATTCTTGAAGAACTTGTGGAAGATGGGAGGTGAATATTATTGGACTTGTTAGAGCTCATCATTTTATCATTTACTTAGGGTTTAAAACCATCTCACTACTAATTTCCTTATTATTATTAATAATAAAATAAAAGAATGATTAGTGGGTTTCAAAACATTTCTCATTTGGGATTATCCACCTAATAAAAAGATTTAAATTATCTTGTATTTCACTCTTATGTAATGTGTGTCCTTTCTTGCGTTTTCTATCTTAACTATTTAATCACCATTGTTATCCTATCCACACTAACTAGTTTGGGAAAGTAAGTTGAGAGTACATGTTTTTGGTAACCAGTAATCCAATCCCTCTATTAGTGGTGTTTTATGCTCACTTAGGCATTTCAAACCTATTAAAAATTGATTGATAGTTCTGATTTTTAGAAACAGTTTGAGTCCATGAGATTTTAAATATAATATGAGTAAACAGACCAAGTTTAGAACTTGATTGCTCTACATGAAGGGGTAAAACCCATAGTGTGTAAATTAATTTTCTGAAATAAAACTAGCATGGGTGGTAGAGTATCAACCTATAAATATTTTTAGTGAAATATTTTAATAAAATTCAATTTTTTGACTATAAATAAGCTTTCACTCCAGTAGTTATTATAAATTCCATTTTATATTTTCATTAAATTATATTTATTATGATTATAAGACCTACCAGATGGATATTAAAATTATTTTTCTAAATAAAAATCTCTTTTAGAATGTGTATATGATATAACTTGAAGGTTGTAAGGTTCCTAATAACACTTATAAAGTATAAAATTTTCAATAGTATATTTATATGTTTAAGTGAACATCTCATGGCTAGAATATTTATTTTGATTATTTAATCAAATAGTTATATTTTCATAAAAAATAGGGATGAATCTTGTGTATATAAGCGGGTTAGTGGGAGAACTATCATATTTTTTGTGTAACATGTGAATTATATAATAATTATTGAAAAGTATATCAATAATTTTAATTATATAAAGGATTGTTTGGAAAAATTATTATTAATGAAAGACATAGGTAAAATAGCTTACATAGTAGTTATAAATATCTATAGGGTTAAACCTAAGAGGTTTATTAATCCGAGTTAGAACACATATATTAGAAAAGTGCTAATGTGGTTTGTCACAGATAAATCCATGAAGTAGTTTTAGTAATATTTTATAGTATGAATCCTATGAAGGATTAATAATATTTTATAGATATAGAAAGGAACCACATGAATATTACTATTTATGGTTTGGTAATAGTATAAATCGTGTATTCCATGTTGTGTACTCATTCTAATGTGATTTGATAATAAAAAATCAATACCAATGAAATAATTGTGAGGGTCATTGAATTGTTTCAAATAAAATCCTTAAGTACTTTATAATAATTAAGGATGTATTATTAGTCTTTATAGTTGAGTAAGATCTAATTGTAAAGAGTTATACCAATGATAACTTAAAAATTGATAAATAAAATTCAAGATATCAATTTGTTTTTTTTAACATAATGATGTTACAATTAGCTTTAAAATTTCTATGCATCCAATTATTGTTGATTCTATAATAAATTAGAGTACATAACTGCATCAGATGTTGTGAAGAAAGTTTTTTTGATCTATAAACTCATATATATACTAGAGGTAGTCCCTTGTATATCAAAACTAATAGATTTTTTTAAATACAATTTATAAATAATGTATATTAAGGAACCTCAGTACCATTAAAGGACCAAACCCATCCTTTGAAATTGAAATCTTATTAATAAATCATTGGTTGGTTTGACATAAAGATTTATTATGTCGATAAATAGTATGATGAAGTAGATCCATGAATAAAACCATTAATGAAACAAAAACATGATGGGAGTGAAAATATAATTGATTATTCAATTCATTTTATATTTTATATAATGCATTTGGGGTTTTCTTAGTCATAAAGCTAGTTTTTGGTATTAGAAAATGTATCATCATTTTATTATTAAAAGAAATTTATACGTTATCACCCATTCATGTGGGTTAAATTTATTACATGGGATTAAAATGATAATTAAATCATTGGATAAATCCTTGAGTACTACCTAATCAATGCTTTTCATGGGAATTTATTTTTTATAACAAAATTTTATGATTTTTATGAGCAAGTGATCATATAGAGATACCGTGTTTAACCTTGTGAAAAAAGAATGACTTATTGTGCAGAATGTCCTGAGAAACTATATCACATAGAATTTTATAAATATTCTCATTGATATAATTAAATGGTTTTACTATATATGCATCTCCAGTATATGAAGTTAACATGGTACCCTGCCTGTGAACCTTAATACTTTGATACATTTTCTGAAGGCCGGTTTGAGGGTAGCTTAATACTTTGATACATTTCTTACATCAGCCTTAAGTATGAGTTAATTATGGGGGATTGGATATGTTGTTGATAATTTGGTGGGGCTTTATTATCCAATATGGTATTTTTAATCCTCTATTATAGTTATTAAATACGATACTGATTAAATTATAATGACTAAATACATGAATATACCTATTTAAGTGACTTGTGATGTTCTCATCCGCCTGAATGAATGAAATGTGGTGTATTAATATGGATTGGATAGTTTATTTCAATATAATAAAGAATTTATGAGTTGAAATATATATTATTGATAGTATCCATGCCTCATGACCATACTCAACATCATGGAAAAATGATTTTTTAGATTCATTTATAAAACACAAGATTTTATTACATTCTTGTTAACCCACATTCAATTTATTTCTTCCTTAGGTAAGATTGGATATTTGTATATCCTTGTAATACGAAGAATATCCTTAAAAATGTTTATTATATTTTCTAGATACAGAATATCACCTTTGGATTCAAGAACCAGTAGGATAATGTTAAGAGGTTACAATCTAGTACATGAGCTAAATCTATTATATATAGGCATATTTATTTTTATTTTATGTTTATTCCCTATCATACAAATGATCTTGATATAATTGGTTTTAATTTTTAAATACATTTAAAAAAATTTATTTTATTTAAAACCAACATCAACATTGAATATTTATGTATTTTATTCACATATGGTTGTACTAACCTTTTCAATCGTGACTAATATGATGTTCCCAGTGTGAGAATGAAGGTAACTTAGAGTTGGGGGGGTGGGGTGAATAAATTATCACACAAAGTAATCCAAAAAATAATTTCTCTTCAATTATGATTAGTGTATAATATCATTAGCAAAAAAGTAAAATAATGATTCATATAAAAATTGAGAAATAATAGTATAAAAGCATGAGTATTTTTACAATTTTTATTAAAACATCATGTAAAATCCCAGGTAAACAAAGAATATAAAATTTTCATATTTATTAATGTTTATGAATTAAATATTAATTTTAATTTAAAGGAAATGATATGTTCTATGGTGTACCTGACACACAACAATGAGTTTCTCTTAAATCTCACAGTGCACATATGGCTCAGCCATACTGAAAAATAATAATATAATATTATTTTAAATGGTTGTTAATTCCTAGATGTTGTATTGGAGGGAATAAACATAAATAACTAAAATATAATTATACATATTTTTTGAATGTTTTTAAATTTATACAATAAATTTTAGTGGCTTAAAATAAGAACGAATGCAATTTTAAGCATAAATACTCTAATATTCTTTAAGGGGTTGATTTACTACCTTTTGAGGGAGAACCATTTTTAAATATAGTTTTTTTCACTTTTATATGTTCTATTTCAAAAAATAAAATTCTTCTTTAGAATTGGGACATTTAAATTTACTCTGCATGAAATTTTGGTATTTTCCTGATAATGTTAATTTTTTTAATGAAATAGTGAAAAAATACTGTATTTTAATTCAAATCTGCCTTTTAATCTAATTTATTTATATGGTTATATTATCTTTTTAATTGGTTTTAAAGTTTAATTGGATTATATTTTTACCATTTAATCTAATTTTTGTCATTGGAAGTAATTTCACTTTGAAATTGGACATAAAAAAGTGTCAATCTTTTGATAGTTATTATTTCTTAAAAACACTCTTTTCGTTTTGACAACGAGAATTAATTTTAAATTAATTTCTACCACTTATGTGGTTTTAATTTGGAAAAAATGGATTCCTTATTTGGAATCAGGAGGCCCAGATTGTGTAAATAGGTAAATTTTATTTTTAGACAATATGAATATTTACTTCAGTAAATATTTTATTTACCATGGTTAAAGGGTATATATTGTAATTAAGGGTAAAAAAAATATTATTATAATAATATTAAATTAACCTAAAATTTGTCACAATCCTATTGTTTGATACATGTCTGACCATGTTCATCCTTGGGTCTATTTACGTACCCCATGGATCCACTTAAGAGTGATAATGACACTTTATATTAATTTATTTAAAGGAAAGACACAAATGACATAAACATATATCTTTTAGTAAATAAATTTTTACTTGGGGTTATATAAGTTATATCTTAGACTATAAATATTTATTTGAAATCTAAAAATATTTCCTACATCATGGTATTTTATTTATAATTCTTATACATTAAATAAATAAAATTATTTATGACACAATGATGATACAATGATTACCTTATTAATGAATGATTTAAATAAATGAGATTATAACATTTTAAAAAATTACCAAAACCTGTCCAATTATCATTGTATGATTTATTTTGAACAAGAGTCACCTTTTATATGAATAAATAAGTTTTGGACCTTTATAAAACGAATAATCGTTTTATAATAAAATAATATTTTCAAACATTCCTAAAGAGAATGTATTCCCTCTTATAAAAAGCCATCACCTATTACCCATTACTCACACCTATAAAGCCCATTGTCTTATCCAAACTCTGACCAATTAAGCTCCCTATATCCGTATATTACATTTAGAAGCCTTACCCTAGGAATAAGGCAATTAGAGTAAACCTTTTACTTCAAACCAAATAGAGATACCTAATTTAAAGGTAACATTTTCTCTTAAGTTATTTTCTTTTATTTTACTTCTCCAACCCCCTAAACTATCTTTATTACTTTTTTTATAACAAAACCAGTATCCTCAATATACTAGGTTATTTTTATGGGAATTAGTTTAACTACACTTCCACACACCTCCAACTAATGGACACGAACATACTGTTTCCGTGGATGGCAAAATACTGCCTCACGAAATGATGATTGTTCAAATATCTCCAACCACCTATATACTTCTTTATTTTTCATTTATATCATACCAATATGGTTTCCATAATGGGTAAATATGATAATTTCATTTGAGGAAGTGCGGACTACCTCCCCTCAAAGTGATATGACTCATTCATGCCATATGTGGAACATATACAGGATGGAGTTACTAAAATTATATATATATATATATGATATTATACTTGAATTATAATATAACTATTTATAATTAAGTCTTTATTCCATTAAATATGAAATCTAAATGAAAGTAGCGTTCATACGTACATACGACTTACCGTCTCCATGAACAGTGAATTTCATTTCTTACCTCTAAATGTTATGTACTATTATAAATACATATATATACTGGATATATATGATATATATGATATCTAAATCATTAATATCATTCTTTAAATAATTTAATTTTGACCATATGAACAACTTGTAATTATAAGAAGTTCATTTTTGACTTAAGTACCAAATATTAAAGAAATGTCTGTTATTAACTTAAATGATTACATAATGTTTATAACAAGAAAATAAGTGATATAAAAAGAATAATAAACTTGAAAAATATTCTTAATAAAGTATAAATTAACATTAGTTTATTATTTAAGATATTAAAGAATGAACGAGTCAAGTCAGACACAAGGTAAGGGACTTAGTCTCAATATCCTTTCATTGAGACACATTTTGATTTATACATGACTTTATTTTATATGGTGTATAAACCCATTTTACTTTTAATTTCATTCAAATTGAATCCTTTCTCTACAAATAGTTTTAATTAATGAAAAAAGGAATGTTTCTTTTTAACGTACGCAGTTACAACGACCTTTCCTCCGCCGTGAGCATTATTTTATTTTTGGCTTCCTTAAAAATCTATAATGTTTTTAAATGGAAAATAAACACCATATAATATTATACATATTTTGGTATTGAAAATGGTTTTGATAATGGTTTTATTATGTCAATATATTTAAATGATATATTGTGATTCCAATGTGGAAATGTTATCTTTCCTTTATGTTTGTTTTATGTGTTATGAATGTGTTATGGTTCTTGGAAATTGTTTACATATACGGGTGGTTCTGTAATAATATGAGAGAGGTGAGCCCTAGATTGCTCTTTAATGCACTGGGTAACAGGACAGAGGTAACCGTAAATGTTTCTCCTAATATATTTAGGGAATATTCTGTGATGGGTATTCCAAATGTATCTCCCTACGTAGCTATGAAAGCTACAACGTAAGTATGTTATGTATGCCACAAGATACCTTTATGATTTATGATTTCCTTGTGTTAATAATAAATCTTATGATCTTGTGTGGTAGGTTAAATATTGAAAAGTATTATTTCATTGACTTGTATATATTAATAGAATAATTTTTTCTTTCCTTATTCTATAACCCTTATTGAGATTTTTATGCTCATCCCAAGTTTTTTTGAAATGTCGACATAAATATGAACAAGGTTAAGGTTGGGATTAAGGAAAAGCCATGCTATCTAAAACATGGAACTAGACATGACCCTTTTTTCCAAGAGTTTTTATTTTATGAAAAAATGGATACTGTGTAGAAGCGTCTACATGTAATTTTTAAGTTGTTATGTATATGTTATGACCTAATTCTCTAAACCTATAAACTTGAAATGATCCTCAATGTGAATTATTAACTTAATCAATGATTATGTAGAGTTTAAGGATGGGTCCTTATAGATAGTATTAAATGGAGGTTTATAAAACTTTAAGAGTTATAATATTGTTAAATTAATGTCCATAGTTTAATTCATGTTAATATTGAAATTATATAGAATTTAAAGATTACAATGTTTCTTCACCTAAGATATTTCTATGTTTAGAATGGTTTTCTACAGAGGAAACATGGAAATTATGATGGGATGATATCAGGAGGAAGAAAACCTTCCAAATTAGCAACCTGGGATGGTCGGAATCATAATTGAACAATTTTTTGTAGTGATGGAATAATTGAATTAGGCTATAAATGGTTATGGTATCCATGTATGAGATCATCCAGATCAACCATAGAGGAACATGTTAGTAGTGGATCATTTCATGAGGCAACATCCACTATCATTTAGAGGATCATCTAACCCTATTCCAGCTGAAGGGTGGATTAAAATACTTGAGAATATTTTTTATGTCCTAGGGTGTTCATAACATCAAAAGGTTAGTCTTGCTTCTTAACATTTTGAAGGTGAAGCCGATCAGTGGTGGTATATGGTGAAAAATATAAGGGATAGTGAGGAGATTTATGCTCTTTATTAGGATGAATTCAAAGGTATATTTCTTGAGAAATATTTTCCTAAGGTGGTTCATCTTAGGATGTAAAAAAAATTCTTGGAATTGAGGTAGGAAGATGACTTAGTGGTTACTTATGAAGAAAAATTCACTCAACTAGAAAGGTATGCTAAAAGACTTCATATGAGATCTTGATATTAAAATAAATCGTTTTTACTCTCGATTAAAGCTAAATTATTGAAGGGCTTTAACTTCTTGAGAGTTCAACATTTATGAAAAACTTTTTCAATGTGTAGAGAAGGTGGAAATGGAGTTTTTTGATGATTAGGTGTTCTTTGAAAAACAATAGAATAAGAGGTCGAGGTATCATATGAAATGGAAGAACTCTTAAAAAAAGTCTGATGGTAAGAAACTTAAGTTTACAGTTTGTGAAAATTGTTGTAAAAATCACACTAGGGAATGACTTTTGAATTTTGGTAAGTGCTACCTATGTGGTAAAATGGGACATAAGGCTCATAATTGCACTGAAAAAGATTAGGGTAATGGTAAGAAAAAATCTGATTTATAGTTAGTAAAATGTTTTAAGTGAAATGTAATGGTTCATTATGTAAATGAGTGTCCAATGAAGAACTCAATTGAGGGAAAGTATCCGGACTACATGCAGAAAGGGGTTGTGAAATCCTTTGAAACTACTTCAGTAGATGTTGGTACATCGAATGAAGTAGTATTATGTACACTGTTTGTTTATTCAGATTATGCCAATGTGTTATTTGATTAAGGTTCTACACACTCTATCATTTCTGATAAGTTTTCTTGTAAATTGGGAATTCCATATTAAGATATGAATCCTGAACTTATGGTAAAAACATCGGGAGGAAATACTGAGACAAAAAGAAATTATAAGAACCTTCATGTCCTTATGTGTGTAAAGAATCTACCTGCAAACCTTATTGTTTTGCTTTAGTAGAGTTTTATGTTATTTTGGGTATTAATTGGATTTCTATTTATCATTAAAAGATTGAATGCAGAGATAAATAGTTTTCTTTTTAGAAATAATTTCAGTTTGTGTACAATAATAAACCCTTACTTTTGATAACATTTTAGGAAGCTGATAAACTAGTACAAGATGGAAATTAATGTTACCTTGAACATATTTTTGAAAACAAAGGAACTGTTCAGATTAATGATGTGCCAGTGGTAAATTAGTATTTTGATGTTTTTCTTGATGAGTTTCCTGGTATAATACCTGATCAGGAAGTTGAATTTACTGTTGACTTAGTTCCTGATGCTAAGACAATTTCAAAACCCCCTTATCCAATGGCTCAAATTGAAATTTTATAGTTAAAGAAGTAATTTTAGGAGTTATTAGATAAAGGATTAATTTGACCTAGGACATCACTATGGGGTTCTCCTATCTTTTTTGTTGAAAATAAATATTATTCAATAGGACTTTTCATTGATTATAGAGCCTTGAATAAAATAAATGTTAAGAATAAGTATCCTTTTCCTCATATCGATGATTTATTTGATCAGATCCAGGGAGATCACTATTTTTAAAGATTGACTTGAGGTTGGGGTACCATCAGTTGAAAGTAAAGGAAGAAGACATTCCGAAGACCGCATTTTGTACAAGATATGGCCATTATGAATTTTTTGTTATGAATTTTGGTTTAACCAATGCACCTGCTATATTTTTGGATCTTATGAATAGAATTTTCTATGAGTTCCTGGATAAGTTAATGGTTGAGTTCATTGATGATATTTTGGTTTTTTTCAAAAGTAAAGTGGAACATGGACGTAATTTAATAGTTATCTTAAAAACCTTAAAAGAAAACAAACAGTATGGGAAATTCAGCATGTGTGAGTTTTGGTTACAACAAATTTCATTCCCTAGTCACATTTTTTCAAAAAATGGCCTAACAATTGATCCTTCTAAAACAAAAGTTGTTGGAGAATGGAAAAGACCCAAAAATATTACCAAGATCTGTAGGTTTCTTGGTTTTTCAGGTTATTACATAAGGTTTGTGGAAAACTTTTCATGGTTATCAAGCCTAATGACTAAGTTAACTTGAAAAGGTGTTAAGTTAATTTGGAAAAAAGAATGTGGTTATTGTTTTAAAGAATTGAAAAGAATATTGGTGAAAGCTTCAGTTTTGGAACTAGCTTCTAGAAATGGAGAGTTTGTTATCTACAGTGATGCTTGTTGAAAGGAATTGGGTTTTTCCTAATGCAGAATGATCAGGTAATTGATTATGCTTCACATGAGTTGAAACCTCATGAGTTAAATTACCCTTCACATGATTTATAATTAGTTGTTGTTGTTTTTTCTTTTAAAATTTGGAGGAATCATCTGTATGGAGTGAAATGTGAAATATATACCAACCACAAATGTTTGAAGTATATATTCACTCAAAAATAATTGAACATGAGACAAAGGAGATGTCTAGAATTAATAAAGGATTATGATTGCACAATTCATTACCATCCAAAAAAGGAAAATAAAGTGTCTGATGTCTTGAGTTGAAAAAGTAATGATATATTAACCTTGTTACATTTGGAACAAGATCCTTTGATTAAAGATTTGATAAACTTTGGCATAGAAGTTGTTGGTACAAGAAATTCCTCTATTTTGTTTTAGGTGTCAGTGAAATCATCTCTATCAGACAAAATTAAGAAAGCACAGAAGGAAGATAGTGAGTTGCAGAAAAAGGTAGAGTTGGTTTAGAAGGGTAAGTTGCATGAATTTAACATTGATAATGATTGTATTTTGAGATTTAGAAAGATATTATGTGTTCCTTGAGATTAATAATTGAAGAAATAGTTGTTATGTGAAGCTTATAGTTCTCCATTTTTAGTTCATCCTAGAAGCAATAAGATGTACAAAGATCTTTGGGAGTATTACTGGTGGGATGGAATGAAAAAAGATATTGTTTACTTTATTTTGAAGTGTTTGACTTGTCAACAGGTTAAGGCAGAGTGAGTTTTACTTAAAGGGATGCATCATCCATTACCAGTTCTAGAGTGGAAATGGGAAAATATATCCATGGATTTCATTGTGGGATTACCGAAGAAATCTCAAGTTAATAATGGAATCTGGGTTAGTGTTGATTTATTGACTAAATTTACTCATTTTCTTCCCATTAAAGATAATTTTTGTCTAGATTAACTTTATCGGTTGTATGTTAAATAGACAGTTAGGTTACATGAAGTTCCCTTATCCATTGTATCTGATTATGATCCCAGGTTTACTTATAACTTTTGGAAAGGCCTTCAGAATTCATTGGGTACTGAATTAAATTTTAGTACCACTTTTCATCCTCAATCAGATGGGAAGTCAGAATGAACAATTCAGACCTTAGAGGATATGCTACGTGCTTATTCACTAGATTACCATGGAAGTTGGGACCAACATATTTATTTAGTTGAGTTTTCATATAATATCAGTTTTCATTCTAGTATACAGATGGATCCATTTGAGTCATGATATGGGAATCAATGTCGAACTCCAGATTTTTGGGATGAAGTTGGGGAAAGGAAACTAATGGGACCAGAATTGGTAGAAGAGATGGCATACAAAGTTCACCTGATTCAGAAGAACATGTGAACATCACAGAGTAGGCAGAAAAGTTATGTGGATAACCAGAGGAAGGATCATTCATTTGAGGTAGGTGATCATGTCTTTCTCAAAGATTATCTAGGGAAAAGTGTGATGCGTTTTGGAAAGAAGGTAAAACTGAGTTTGAGGTTCATTGGACCCTATAAAATCCTAGAGAAAGTTGGACCAGTTGCTTATAGAGTTCCTTTACCTCCAATTTTATTCCAAGTATATAATGTTTTTCATGTTTCAATGTTGAGAAAGTATATGTGAGATTCATCTCATGTTTTCAGTCTAGAGGTAGTTAAGTTGTGAGAATTTTTTCCTATGAGAAACAACCAGTCTAGGTTCTTAACCGAAGAGAGAAAGTGTTGTAGAATAAGGTAATTCATCATATAAAGGTTTTGTGGAAAAAACCATATGGTTGAAGAGGAAACATGGGAATCTCAGAATTATATGAGGGATAAATACCCCCATTTATTTGATAAGTGAACAAAATTGCGGGGATGCAATTTCCAAAAGGGGGGAAGATGTAACATTCCAGGTAAATAAAGAATATGACATTTTCATATTTATTAATATTTATGAATTAAAAATTAATTTTACTTTAAATTTAATTCTATGTTTAATTTCTTACCCGACACGCAACAATGGGTTTCTCTGAAATCTCATGTTGCACACAAGGCCGAGCCATACTGAAAAATAATAATATAATATTATTTTAAATAGTAGTTAACGCCTAGCCATTGTATTTGGAATAATTAACAGAACTAACTAAAATATGATTATACATGTTTGTTAAATGTTTCTACATTTATCCAATACATTTTAGAGGCTTAAAATAATAAATAATCCAATTTTAAGTATAAATAATCTAATATTCTTTAAGGGGTCGATTTACCACCTTTGGTGGTGAACCATTTTTAAATCTAGTTTTTGTTATTTTTATATGTTATATTTGAAAAAATAATCTTCTTCTTTAGAATTAGGATATCAAAATTCAATTTGGATGAAATTTTGGTATTTTCCTGATAATGTTCATTTTTTAATGAAATAGTGAAAAAATACTGTATTTTAATTCAAAACTTCCTTTTAATCTATTTTATTTATATGGTTAGATTATCTTTTTAATTGGTTTTAAAGTTTAATTAGATTATATTTTTACCATTTAATCCTATTTTGTTCACTGGAAGTAATTTCACTTTGAAATTGGACACAAACAAGTGTCATTCTTTTCATAGTTATTATTTCTTAAAAACACACTTTTTGTTTTGACAAGAGGAATTAATTTTAAATTAATTGTTTCCACTTTTTTGTTTTGAATTTAGAGAAAATGGATTCCATATTTTTAATTAGGATGTCTAAACTATGTAAATAGGTAACTTTTACTCTTACATATTATAAATATTTACTTCAGTAAATATTTAATTTACCATGGTTAAAGGGTAAATCTGGTAAATAAGGGTAAAAAAATATTATAATAATAAAATTAAATTACCCAAACATGTTTCCTAATCCTGTTGATTTATAAATTTCTGACCATGGTCATCATTGGGTCGATTTTGAGACCCCATGGATCCACTTAGGAGTGATAATGACACTTTATATTAATTAATTTAATGTAAATATAGAAATGACATAAACTTATATCTTGTAGTAAATAAATTTTTACATGGGGTTATATTAGTTATATATTAGATTATAAATTTTCATTTTATAGATAAAAATATTTAATACATCATAGTATTTTATTTATAATTTTTAGACATCAAATAAATAAAATTATTTTTGACACAATGATGATGTAGTGATTAACTTATTAATGAATGATTTAAATAAATGAGATTATAAAATTTTAAAAATATCCAAAACCTATCCAATTATTGTTATATGATTTTATTTAGAACAAGAGTCACCTTATATTATAATTAAATAAGTTTTGGACTTTTGAAAACTGAAAAATCATTATATAATAAGATAATATTTTCAAACTTTCCTAAAGAGCCCCTCCTCCCCCTTATAAAAATCCATCACCTCTAACCCATTACTCACACCTCTCATGCCCCTTGGATCATAAAACCTCTGAACAATTAATCTCTATAAATCCCTATCTTCCTCTTATAATCCTTCCCCTAGGCATAAGGAAATTCAAGTAAACCTTTTGGTTCAAACCAAAGGGAGATACTTGATTTAAAGGTAACGTCTTCTCTTAAGTTCTTTTATTTTATTTTACTTATCCAACCCCCTAAACTCTTTTTATTAATTTATTTTTATAAAAAAACCAGTATCCTAAATATAATAGGTTTTTTATGAGAATTATTCTAACTACACTTCCACACACCTCCATCTAATGGATACGAACATACTTTTTCTGTGGATGACGAACTACTGCCTCACGAAATGACGATTGTTCAAATATCTCCAAACACCTCTCATGGTGGAAATTATGATAGCACTGTATTTATATGTGTTATATATTATATTTATATTTTCTCTATACTTATGTATTTTTCATTTATATCATACATTTATGGTTTCGAAAATGGGTAAATACGATAATTTCATTTGAGGAAGTGTGGACTACCGCCCCCTCAAAGTGATATGACTCGTTCATGCCATGCATGGAATGTATAAAGGATGATGTTACTACAATTATATATATATATATATATATATACGATACTATACTGTAATTATAATATACCAATGTATCATTATGTTATCATTCCATTAAATACAGATTAGAAATGAAAGTAGCGTTCATGCGTATGTACGACTTATCGTCTCTATGAACAGTGCATTTCATTTCTTACCTCGAAATGTTTTGTACTATTATAAATACATATATATACTGGATATATATGATATATATGACATCTAAATCGTGAATATAATTATGGAAATAATGGACTTTTGACCACATGAACAACCTGTAATTATAATAAATTCATTTTTGACTCAAGTACCAAATATCGACAAAAAAACCGCTATTAACTTAAATGATTACATAATGTTTATAACATGGAAATAAGTGATATAAAAAGAATAATAAACTTGAAAAATGTTCTTAAGAAATTATAATTTTACTTTATTTTATTATTAAGGAAATTAAAGAATGAACGAGTCAAGTTAGACATGAGGTAAGGGACTTCGTCTCAATATCCTTTCATTGAGGAATTTTTTGATTTATACACGACTTTATTTTATATGTTGTATAACCCCCTTTGACTATTAATTTAATTCAAAGGGAATATTTTCTCTATGAAGAGTTTTACTAAATGATAGAAAATAATTTGTCTGTTTAACATACACAGTGACAACGACCTTTCTGCCGCCACAAGCATTATTTTATTATTGGCTTCCTTAACAAGACGTAATGTTTTACATGGAAAATAAATACCATATAATCTTTTAAATATTTTGGTATTGAAAATGGTTTTGATAATGGATTTATTATGTAAATATATTTAAATGATATATTGTGATTGCAATGTGGAAATTTTATCTTTATATTATGTTTGTTTTATGTGTTATGAATGTGTTATGTTTCTTGGGAATTGTTTACATATACAGGTGGTTCCATGATAAACTAAGGGCGGGTGAGATCGAGATAGCTCTCCAATGCATTTGGTAATGTGATTGTGGTAAATGTAAATGTTTATCATAAGAGATTTTGGTAATATACTGTGATGGGTATTGAAAATGTAACTCCCTACATAGCTGTGTAAGATACAACATAAGTATGTTATGTATGCCACAATTTACCTTTATGATTTATGATTTCCAGGTTTTATTCATAAATATTATGATCTTATGTGGTATGTTAAAGATTAAAAAGTATGACTTCATTGAATTGTATGTATTAATGGACTAATGTTTTTTTTCCTTATTTTATAACCATTACTGATCTTTTTATGCTCATCCAATGTTTTTTTGAAATATTCTTCACAGGACTTAAAGATGAATAGGGACAAGGTTGGGATCAAGGAAAAATAATTTTGTCTAAAACATGGAACTAGACATGGATATTTTTCAAGTGTTTTTATTTTATGAAAAAATGGATACTATTTAGAAGTTTTTACATGTAATATTCAAGTTGTTATGTATATGTTATGACCTAATTCTCTAAATCACTAAACTTAAAAATATCTTCAATATGAATTATTAAATTAATTCAATATTATGTAATGTTTAAGGCTGGGTCCTTATACCTTATGAGTGGTTATTCATTGTTGATTAATGGGTGGTATCTCATATTTTAGGCTATTGATCCTATTATCTATGAAGATAAGATGAGGTAGAATGATAGACTTAAATCCTATACAATATGTCTCCAAACAATCATATTATGACTTATACAAATTATAATATGTAAACAAATACGAAAAACAATCTTAAATGAGAGAAATCAAGAATGTTTGGTATTCTTCCTTCCTCCTAAAGTTACTTTGATAAACCAAAGATATGTAAACACTAATATTCCATAAAATACAACAATTTACTCATAAAAAATATCACTAAAATGTTTTGGAAACTATTAGTAATTATAATTAATTAGAACTCTATTTTATATGGAGTTTGATAAACCATGACATGGTTATATAAATCATGATGTTTTTTATATTAGTCAATCGAAGATGAAAAAACCTTGGTTTAAATCATTTACCTCAAAAAATTATAGAATATATTTACCTTTGGAACTTTACCTATTTTATAGGAACCATGACATGGTTTCCTATCGACTAAGATATTGTTTTCTACTCAAAAATTACAAAATTCATGATCACCAAACCACGATATTTTTATCTCAAAACCAGAAAATGATTAATAAAACATTATTGTGGTATATCCATGTGGTGGAAAATGAATTCAGAAATATTCTCTTGTAACCTCCATCAAACCATATTGAATAACCATTATCATTTTTTATTACCATGAAAAGGTTTCCAAAACCACCACTTAGTGTTTTTCTCACTACATTGTGGTATTAACTTTATTTAAATTTCTTTATTCTTTGGAAGCCTTGTGAACTCTAATAAATATAAAAAAATTCATGATCATGTTTAAAATAAATTCAATTTAAAAATAATTTCATATCACATGAATCAAAAATTCAAAAAACTAGTCATAATATACTCATAATGTGAGAGTTATCTAAACACCACATTACCATATAAAGTGATTTTTATAAGAAAAATTTATCTATTAGTGAAAATAACTATGCTAAATTGAATGAGTCTCATGATATAATGATCTTATGTATCATCTCACCTCTCAAAGGATCTTTAAAATACCCCAATAACTTCCTCAATATCAAGTAAGGCTCTCCAACCCCCCTTATTTTTATTTTTTTAAATACACATATAACTCAAAAAATCCTAGTATAACATATCCTCATGTATACCACTCCAAGGAAACTCCCCATAAACATTTTATCCTACAACTTGGATCTTCTCCCCCTTTATATTATAGATTCATCAACATTACTAGAAAAAATCTCAATGTATTCTTCTTATTTTCCAATAATTCAAAATAAAGGAAAGAGGGAAAATATGAACCATATATTCAAACAGATTTTATGATAAGATTTACATCCAATAACACTCATAAACTCAAATATATCCTTTAAAGGGGGTTTTAAAGATAGACATGAATTTTTACATTATTGAAACATAATCCAAATTGATCTCAATATATTCAACCTTTTTCATGATGAAATGGAATTTTCTCTCAATATGATTCAACATTGAATGTTACACCAGATTATTTATTAAATTCAATAACTAATGCATATGAAACTACCACTATTATATCTTCAAGTTGTAATCTCATGAAAATAATTTGAGTTTTGTCTTGTGATTTTAAAAAATAATTAGTTTTTATTGTGCTAATAATGTTTAAATTTTTATTCTTAGAGTACAAAGAAACACCACATCATCCAATAATGAATTATCCCCCAGAATTTAACTTTTGGTCTCCAATGTCACCTTCCCAATAAATATTCGAAAATCTATAGAGCATGATAAATTAATATTTATTGGTCATTAAGACATTATCAAGAGTTCCTTTGGAATAATATAAGATCCAATTCAATAATATAATAAGTGAATCCTTTGAATTACTTTGGAATTGATAAAAAATTATAACAAATAAAATAATTTCAATTCTTGATATTTTCAAATATAGAAAAATTATAATCAATCTTCCACACTCATTTTATTCCAAAAACTTTCCATTATCATCTATAACATTTTCATCCTACATGACCATGTTGCCAAGATAAAACACCATATTTCTTGAAGTGTGCTCCCTGATCATTAGAGGATGAAAAACAACACAAAATATTTAACATATCACTTATAGATAGATTTACCCTCTAATGGATAATCATAAATAAAATAGAATATAATCAATGTAATACACAATACAATAAAAATAGATACCAATCACTAGTAGATAAAAAATTTAAATATTCACTATTAATGCATGTGATATAACCAAACTAATAAATAAATATAAACTTGAAACAAGTATCATAAAGAAATACATCTAAAATAACCCAAAATTAATGCAAATAAAAACTTCTTTAAAACTCCACAAATACCTTCTAAAATCATCATAATGATCTTAAACTCCAACTCACAGATACTCAAGGTCCTTAAGCATACATATATGAAGACAAGTATAATTTTACATTCATGAGTTATGAATGTATAAGTTGTAATAAATATATCTCATTAGGATACTATAAGAGATCATAAAAATCTTATGAATCCTAGAATAATCATATGCATATAGTAAAAAATATGATATGAATTTAATATTAAAACTAAAAACATAAAACAATTTCAAGTTCTTACCTAGAAACCTTGAATTTAGTCTTTTTCCCAATTTGGAAAATTTTGGTAGGAACACAATGTCTCCATCAAAAAAAGTAATTACAAAATAAATGGTATAATCAATACCATTATTAAACACATGTCCTACTAAACATATGACATATTTATCCTATATCTATAATCACGAAATTACTAAACTGATAGAATATTCTCTATCTATCTGAAATCATGTCATAGAAAAACCTATGGAATATCCAAAAAATATGTTAACAGAAGGATTAACCCATATAAAAACTAACTTCCTGATTATTCTATATCCTAAACAAATGCATTTCATGAAAAAAAATCAATATTCCTTTGAAAAATGTCTTAAATATATCAAAATTTTATTTTATTATATCAAAAATTACATAATAATAGAAAATTCCCAAACAATCATTTCATCATCAAATAATGCTAACACATGCAATTCATCACCGTACAATACTAGAACCATAATTTCATCATCATGCAATACTAACCTAAGAATTTTATTTTCACACATAAAGATTTTATCCCCTTATTTAATTATATATAAAAATTCTATCACTAATTATCAATTTCCAATTATTTTCATTAAATTTCTTATACACATGTTATATTTTAATCTTCTATTGATTTACCCCATAGAATAATAAAAAAACCCATCATATTTTAAAATCATGAAATTAATCAAAAAATTTATCATAAATCACACAATCCATTTTTTATCATATAAAATCATGATAAATTATATATTCAATTACCTAACAAACATTATTATTTACTTATAAACTTAAATAACAATAAAAAAAATTACAACCACTCTATATTTAATTCTATTCATAATAATTAAAAAGGTATAAATACCTTGATATATTATCTAATTATCTCATTTAAAATTATATAATTAAATAAATGATATGAAAAATATCTTTTAATTTAACCTCATTTAAAATAATTTACACGATTTTCATCATTGAATAAATAAAATACACTATGTAAAATCCCAACACAAATTACTTTTTAAAACATTCAATTTTATAATGTATTATTTTAAATAAAAAAGGAATACAAATCATCCAAATATATCATTTATAAATAAAAACTATTTCCAAATACACTATATATATATAAACATAACCAAAAAACTAACTTTATTAATTACCAATCCAATATATATTCATCTCATAATTCATAATTTTTATGCTATCACCCAAAAACATCATTCCTTGACTTATCCCCTTGAGTTAATCTTTTATACACTTTCTTAACATTTGAAAATATTATTTCAACACATAACATCAAACTGTTGTATTTAAACCCATTCTTATATTCTATAGAGAATCACATATATTTAAAAAACACCTTTATAGATCATAAGTAATTTTAATAATAAAAATACAATAGATTATTAAACTATAATTTCTTTTAGATAGTCAAAAAAAGAATCTATAATATGACACATTTGGATGAAAAATTTCCCCCCTTTTAAATCAATACCCATAATTTAAAATCACGAATCTTTTAATAACTTAAACCACATTTAGCAACCCATATTTTATAAATTATAGAAATAATAGTATAATTTACATCCCTCATAAGTAGAATTCACTATGTAAAACATGGTTTACATATCCAATAATTCATCCAATAATTTCCAAAAAACATTATAAATTAGTAATATTTATTAGATACCTAGAAAAACATTTATTTATTAAAAGTTTCACATCTAGTTGAATTTATAACACATTACTTCATAAATTAATATTGACTTTATTCAAGAATATTTATTTATCATACAATTCAAATTTATTATATGGAATGATTATCATATAATCGATAATCATGTAATAATACTATAAATTCAATTAAATATAATCAATTAAACAAAATTAATTAATTCAATTAATTCCTTCTTAAATTAGTACTTAAATACAAGAAAAATGGTCACATCATGTGTAAATTTAAATATTGAATTAATTAAAATACACTTGATTAGTGAATTAAATACTTGGAGAAAGTCCAGATCACCTAACTAGTTACTCAACATTTCATTGATGGATTGGATACATAATTTCTCAACTATCATTGAATTTAAAAAATCTATCCAAAACTAGGAGCTAATAAAAAATTAGAATAAATAAAGAAACTAAAAATCATACCCTTCCCAAAAAATGATAAAAAAATGAACAGTTTACCATCCCAGTACTAACACATTGAATAGATTATAAATCTATCGATAAATAAATAAGATATCACCAATTGAGGAATAAGGAATAAGGTAGACAATTGAAGGAGTGAAATCATGAGTACTGTTCATTTAGAAATAAAAAAGAGATTTAATCCAAAAATCCTATCACTTGGAAATGATAAAGGTTTCCATGATAAAAAATGATTCCAAGTAAGGCACTGGGTACTTTGTCACCAACCACTAACCTCTTAATATGAGTATAGAGCTCACCCATTCTTTTGTTTCCATCAATTGGTACCATATTACCCCTATTAGGTACTTGGTGGTGTTATTTATTGTATTACAACAAAAAATATCTCATTTTACCCCATTATACTCACCCATTCTTTATAAAACTTCTAAATTGAATTGTGACTTAATTTTTTAAGTATAAAAACATAGAATTAATATTTTAAAACTCAACTAAGAAAATAAAGAAATTTATTAACTCCTCACCATGTGGCTTATCATCCTTTAAAAGAATCATTGAGAATATAAAGTGAATGAATATGACCACATATATCTCAATGCATTTCCCATTCCTAAAACACATATACAATCAGCCACCAATCACATCAAAAAAATCCCTTAAAAGTTTTCACCATCTCAATTCATAAATAATTATTCACCAATATATCAACCAAATAAAAATATACATAAGTATCCCAATCATAGAAGGACCTATAGAAAAATGAATACTCAATTATATTCACTTTATTAAATGACCCCCACTTTAAACACTAATATATTATAATTAGTTCTCTCTTAGAATGTATGGAAACAAAGACAACCTGAATATTACCAAAAGAAAATCCAAATTACCACTTCTCATTCAAAACAAAGAAGAGCGGTGATACCTAATAAATCAATTCCTGACTTAATATAACACATAGATGTTGATATTACAATTTATAAATTATTTCTTTAAATAGAAAAGTAAAATATTTCAATGACCTGAGATTTTGGATCCTTTAATTAAATATTATCTTAGAAACCTCATGTTACACCCAACACTGAAATAATGAAAGACCCAACTAAAATGAACCAAAACATATTAAAATTATATAAATAATAAAATCCTTAGTAAATATAAAGATAATAATCAATCAAAATAGTTACATATTATTATTTTTATTAGTATTTTTAAAAAGGATTCATTTCGAGGAACCATTTAAAAAAGAAGGTATTGTATTTTACCTTAATAAATTAAATTGACCATAGTTAAAAGTTTATTATAATAGGTAATATTTATATTTATAAACTATCATGTTAACATTAAATTATTTATAAATTCATATGAAATAAGATTAAAGATATTTGATTTTTAAAAATTATTTTTCAACAAAAATTGTTTTTTCTTTATATTTTATATTTTCATTTAAATGACTAAATATATTAATTTTATAATTTTAATTTGATAAAATAAATATTTTTTTAAGTTATAATTTCAAAATTACCATAGGCTTAATTTTTTATATTTTTCTAAAATAATTGAAGTTTTAGGTGAATAATGTAAAATAAAGATTAACAAACTATAATTTTATAATTATATATGTAAGACCCATACGTTTATAAACCTTTTAATTAATAAAATATGTTTTTAAGGAGAAAAAAATATATTTTTATAATAATATGTTTTATTTAGAAAACCTTTGATTAATATTTTAAGAACTTGAGTAATTTTTTTCAATAAAAACCACTTTTCGTTTCTTTTAATTAAACACTATTTTGGTAAAATGTGGTTTTGGATTTATTTAAAAGACATATAATAAATATTTGTTTTAGGATAAAAAAATTTAGATCCTTAAAATCAATTCAATTAATAATTTCATAATAAATATAAATTTCATAATTAATAATACAAATTTTCTAAAAATGTGGTTTCACACATTGCCTCTGCTATTGTTAAAATTATTTTTTTCTCACATATTGAAATTTTATCAGATAAAATTTATCTTATATTTTGAAAATTTATTTCTAAATAATTTAATAGGTTTATTTTTAGTTTTAGTTATTAAAATTAATTTATCGAGGTAAAAACTAGTAACTGTGGTAAAATCTAAAATAACAAAATTAATAAATCAAGGGAAAAAAGGTTTGAAACATGTTAAAAAACGTTTTTAATTAAGTGGTTAAGATATTTTTTACCTTATATCATCTTAAACTAAATTATTTACCATCTTTGATCTAATTGACATGTGAAACATGGGATATATTTATATTTAGTTGAAATATTATATAAAAAATTAGATTCCCACCTGTTATAAAAATGGGTGTCTCACCTCCTCTTTTAGACCATTACCTGTTTCCAATGAAAAAACTATAAATTATCCTTCATTTATAACCTTTTAAATTCTATTTAAGACAATTTTTCAAAAAATATTTTCTTAAGACCTCCACTTCCAAGGAGTATTATAAGATAAAGTTATAGTTCCCAACACGAGTATTTGTTTTTCCTCACTATATTTTTATCTTACCTTCACAAATATTAGTTTATAATTCATATATAATGAAATAAATATTTATTTTATACTAGATTTTATTATTATAGGATAATAATTAGTAACTAAATTTTTTAACATCAATGAACCAACACTATTGGATCCAGTGCTAAAATAAAAAAATTTATACTTCTAGATTTGATATGAAAAGTGTGACATAATTTTTTCCATCCAAAAATTATAACATAAAAAGTAAATAATTATTCACTTATATACCAATGTAACTTTTAGGTTTATATTTTTAGAGAATTAGGACAAACTCTTAATAACTTGGGTTCATAAATAACCGGTTCATAAATATCAGCATCATATCTAACTATATCAAACTTCTCATATTCCATGTTAAGTATTCAAAATCTTAAATAAAATTATTCTCATATGAAACCATTCTAAACAAAAAACATTTATTTTTAGTATTTATAACCTAGGAAAAAGTAAACAAAATAAGTGAGATTTTAAATACTCAGAAATGGAAAACATAAGCATTAACAATTGTTTGTCTTCAATGAGACTGAGATGAGTATAAGGTTATGATAACATAATCATAGTGCATGAGGTTAACATAATGGGAATTCATACCCATAAATACTTAGATCGTTAATAATCCAACATGGAATAAATCTTTAATAAAATAAAGAGTTATTGGAATAAATAATCATGAGCCATGTGAAGTCAATCATAATCAAGTGAAACATTTATAACCCATATAAAGCACAATGAAAACATTTTGGTATCTTGGAACATTTTCATATCACTCTTACATATGGAATAAACATCATGGTTATAATTGGAGTAACCATCATAGTTACACTTGGAATAAATATCATAGTGTATTCCCATAATATCTTAGGATAAACCTAATCAGTTAAATCCATCCCATATTTTGAATGACCATCAAAGTATATTACCATATTCTCATTGGAGAAACCTAAATGGTTAACTCCACCCCTTTACCCAAATGAATTGGAATTCTATAATGGGATCACCCAACCTTGGTTTATAATGTAACCACCCATAATAATAAAAAATTACCAAGAACCATAATATAATAATGTACATAGAGATTTTATCTCATTATAAAACTCATATAAACAATCATTATTCCATTTAAAAATAAATTAACCTATGGAAAATAAAGAGGTTTTATGACCATCTATTTGAAATAATAATAATATATATAAATAAAGAATAAGGATAGGATCCTTAAAAAATATTTATAGTGGATCATAAACTATATCAATGGTTATTGTAATTTATGAATGAAAATACCATTAAAATATCATTAAAAACATTCTTAAGGAAAATAACCTTTTCACTTTGAAAATAACTTTTTAAGAAAAAAATCAAAAAATATTGTGAAAATACTTATATTTGAAAATTACCTTGTAACCTTATAAAGGAATCTTTAAGGAAACAAATTTTCATGATTCCAAGAAAATCCTTTCATGTTGTAAATGTTAAAAATAATAATTATTTTCAAATAATTTGAAAAAGGGAATAAAATGTGACCTATTTGGAAAACATTAAGAAATTTTCATTTAAATAATTTTAAAATAAGTAAACATATCATGTAAAATATCTTTAGTAAATAATTTATTTTTAGAAAATAAAAGTTTTGAATACATTTTAGAAAACATGGATATAGAAAATAAATATTCTTTATCTAAAAGAAGATAAAATATCATTAATACTTAAAAACTACTTTCTTGATATTTTTTAATAAATGAGGGAGAAAATTAATACTAAACATGTAAAACAAATTCAAAACCATAGGATAATAAAATTTATGCAGTATAAGAAAATAATATCATATAATTTCTCCCACAGAAACCATGAACATATAAAATCATTAAAATAAAGAAGATGGTAACATAAAATGATTTCCACTTTGGTAACGTTTCAATATTAAGACCCATGAAAGAATAAATTCAAATGAAACTTTAAATATCATGAACATACAGAGATTCATGATATAAAATTTCAAAGGGTTATTATAGAAACCTCATAAAATTCAAAATGTGTATATCATAAATGAATGTCACAAAGAAAGAGAATTTGTGACAAATTATGCTTATAAAGATCATATAATTGAATTGATAATTAATAAATAGATATATTATGTGTAAAAAATATAAATAAAAAAATTGAATATAGAATAAATAATTTTATATATTAATTTACACTTATTAATAGAATAATATGGTCAATGAAGAAGATTTATAACCCAATGAAATGAAATTTATTTAAGAATCCTTTTACCACTTGGTAATTTCCATGTTAAACGCCCTTGATTAAAGTAATTTAAATTGATATTTAAAATACCATGAATTATGAAGGGTTTGTTATATAACATGTAAAATGATATTTTGTACAACATATAAAAGAAATTATGTATATAACAAAAAAATCCCCAAGAAAAGAAAAATGAGACGAAATCCCTCACCTCGAGTCCAAAATTTCTATGTTTTTCCTTTAAAAAATGTATAAAAAAACCTTATTGATTATTTTATTTCTAAATAAAATTTTCCAGAATTAATATATTATACATAAATCATTTATTTCATTTATTTTTATAGCATATTTAAATACTTAGTCAGTTTATTCAATGTCAGGTGTTTTAAGGAAGTTCATTTCATTAGTTCAAAATGTGTTCTATAGTTTGAATGAGGTCAAAGAGGTCATTATTCCATCATAAAAATAATAATAATCATGAAAAAATTATAATTTTTAAACATAAATTATAAGTTTTAAACCAATCCATATATATATCCATGAAAAATGAACTATGTTACAATCATGGAGACGGTAAGACATACGTATGCATGAGTAACATTTCCATTTTTCAATGATCATTATTGAAAAAAGTTAAGTATAATTTTATAATTAAATAATTAAGAATATATTATAAATACCATATTAATTATTTTAATATAATTATATATATCATACATGTTATTTGGTGTTCAAAAATGAATCACATCACTTCATGGAGGTGGTTGTCCACATGTACGCATGAACAACATATTCATTTTTAAGTGAATCAAAAGGTAAGAAATTAAATGATATATTATATTTTAATAACTATTAATAAATTATTAATATAATATATAAATATTAATTCCATCATTATAAATAGACATGAGAGGTGGAGATGGAAAATGAATTACATCGGTCCATGAGGCGGTAGCCATCCAAACACACAAACAATGGATTTATGTCCCATTTGATGGAGGTTGTAGAGGGATATAGGTTATTAAAATGAAATAATTACATCTTATTATATGTGATATAATTAATTTATTATCTCTACATGGTTTTAGAATAATTTAAGGAGGTGGAAAAATAAATAACATTAAAACATGCGATTAAAAATTATACTTCTTTGGAAAACCACTTTTTATTTTCACCTTAATCCCTATAATTTTGGTATTATGATAAAAAGAAAACCTCTAGAATGTGTATAGGGATGTTAGGAATATATTATTTTAGGAATTTGTGGAATAAAAAAACTGTTTATGTTTTGATAAAATGAGAAGAAGAGGTTTCTTTTTATAAGATAAGGGAGGGACACTCTTGGAATTATTAAAATATAAAATATATATAAATAAATATTTATTTTAAAATGGATTTAAATTATAAATATTATAATATAATATTATTAATATTCTAAATAATCCCATAAAATAATTTCTGGACAAGTTTATTTCACATTTTTACCCTTATCTTTTGGTTTTAACTCCTATTAACCCTTTTCACACTTACTGTGACAAGAAGTTTTCTTACACTTTGAGGGTCTTGATATTTACTATAAATTTTCAAACAAGACATAAATGGACCCTGGATGATATATTAGACCATATAATAATCACTTTTATGATGATATGAGTTTTAGTAATTTTATATTATTTAATAAAATATTATTTTAATAAAATATCAATAATGTTAGTTTTTGAACAATTCATTTTCTTTGACTTTTTATAACATCAATAAAATAATATAAATTCGAATTAAATATTTTATACATCCATAAAATGTTATTTTTATGCATAAAATTCATGGTTCATATTAATTATTTCAAATTCTACCAATTTTAATATTGTCAATATCATTTATTTTATTTTTCTATTAATTGAATAATTACTACATTAGCATTGCGTATCATTTAAGGTAATTATTTCATCACTATAAATTAAAAAAATTAATATTATGAACATAAATAATTTATATTTAAAAATATTATTTATAACTAAACATATCCACTAGTTATCCCCATTTTAAAAATATTATATTTATTAAAAATAAGAGTGTGATATTTTTACTATTTTTTAAATAAAATATTATAAATGCCATTATATCATAATAATGGAAAAATGATCATATACTAAATATTGTATGAGTATGGATGAAATTTATTCGTAAATTAAAATATAGGTAAGTGTTAGGGTCTTTTTATAGTCTTTTTCAAATTATTTTTAACCCTTAATGATATGATTTACCCTTTACCATGGTAATAATAATTTGTAGGATTACTATTCATAATAAATAACAATAAAAAGGACCTATTTAAAAAAATTGAATTCTTGATTCCAAATATGGAATAAATTTTTAAAAATTAAAAACACATAATTGAAATTATTTAATTTTAAATAAAATCGGTAAAATGCGATGAAAAATGATTTTTCAGAAAAAATTCTCTTTATAAATATAAAATGTTTTTACACGAAGTTAAAATATAAAATTAATTTCAAAAATTATAATTGGATTATTTTAAATAAAAATTACCTAATAAAATTTTAAAACTAATCCTAAATATAATTTTACTTCATAAATATTTTAAAATAAAATACAATTTCAAATAGAATGTTTATTTCTCACTATTTACTAAAAAATCAATCATTTCAAAAAAAAATTAAAATTTCACCATAAAATAATTTTTAAATTTTTATTTAAAAAATTATATTTATTTTATGACATAAAATTAATATTTTTTTAGAAATTAATTATATAATTTTCTTATAAAAATCACTAAATAAAATTTCTGAAGAAAACAAATCTTTGAAGAATATAACAACTTTTTTAAAAATTGATTGATTATTTCTTAAGAATTAATCAATAATTTTTTTTGATTAGAACCTTTATATATATATATATGAAAAATTATTTAATCTTATTTAACCCTTCCAATTTAATGGCTAAGTAATAATTTTCATATTCAAATAATGATATTTCATGGTTTGATTATGCTTAGTGTTGCATATTTTGAATTCTATCAAACATGGATGTTATTTTAAAATCCTGGGACATTACATTATACCCCTTTAAGAAATTTTTTGCTGTTATTTTTGAAGTGAATCTCAATAATAAAATTCTTACATTTTAAAATACCTTTTTTGAAATCCTGCATCATAAAAGGGTTAATAAAAATTATTTTTGAAAAGAGGTAAAGGGAAATATGAAGACCATGTGGAGTAACACATTACTAGGTTTCTATATAGAAATGAATATTGGGAAGTGAAAATATAGACATGTAAGAGAAAACTAACACCCAATGATTAATAGAGAGTGGCATAGAATATGGTCATACGAAGCTTCACCATCACAAAACCATAAATATGTGATGGGTTAAAAGACCATTGATTTATTTATAATATAAGTAAATAGATACCATTTTTATTTCAAGATACTTTTCCTGTAGTTGAGAAATTACTTTACCATATAGAATAACATAATAATTAAATATACTTAATTTCATGGTAGAATTTAAACATTTAATCAATTTCCCCCCCAATCTCATCTTTTACTCTGAATGATGATTATACAAGATATTTTTTTAATGTCTGGAGTGCTAAAAATAACTTCTAATAGATCACATAATCCACAAAAGGATAAAAATATATTCCTCCTATCATTATAAATTAAGAAAAAACCAAATGTTTAGAATAATATATTATAATTACAAAAATAAATAAACTTTTATACACAGAAATGAAACATTAATATCCAAAATTAAATATTAATACCAAAAGTTCAAACTAAATCATTACATAAATAATTATTCTTAAAATTATTCAAAATATTATTGACCAAGATTGAAACCAAAAAATTAGATGGAATTCATCACACATTTTTATATGATAAATTTAAAATTTATCTCCATATATAATTAGTCACTCATTAAGTCATATATCCAAAAGGTATATTATCTAATCATAAAATATCCAAAATATTCTATTCATTTACCTAAATAACTTTTATCACTATAAATCCACATTAACATCAAATATGATTTCAAAAGATAAAAAATACTTAACTTCTAAAATAATACTACATATTAAACCTAAGGTTTATATATACCTCAATAAGATAAAACATCTACCAAAATATCATTAATGACCTCAGGAATCTATCACTTTAAATGTTAAAAGGGTTGTGTAAGACTTTGAACTTATGATCAAAATTAAAATTTTAAAACCATGATGATATCCATAACTCTTTAGATAAAATCAAATTAAAAAATCACAATCTATAAAGTTATACCAACCTTGCTCTAATATGAACTGTAACAACCACAAACACACACTCTTGGATCCATTGCTAAAAACATAAACTTTACATTTCTGGATTTGATGCTAATTTATCTGTCTTAATTTTTTTCATCCAAAACATACAACATCTAAATAAAATATTGGATAACTTACATACCCAATTACCTATTAGTTTTTTCTTTATAGGGAATTAGGAAAAACTATAAACAATTTGGGTTTATAGATAACTAGTTCATAAATATAAACATCATATCCCACTATACCAAGCTTTTCATATTCCATGTTAAGTCTCCAACATATACCATAAAATTTTTCATATATGAAACCATTATAAAAAAAATAATTTAGCATCATTATTTATAAACTAAGGAAAAGTAAACATAATAAGGTTCATCTAAAATTCTTTGTAAGGTCAAAATAATAATTTACAATTGAATGTATTTAGTGAGAGTATGATGAGCACAAGGGTATGATAACAAAATCATAGTTCATGAGGTTAAAATAAGGTAATTAAAACATATCAATACTTGTATCATCAATCATCAAACATGGAATAAATTTTTAAGGAAATCAATTGTTATTGGCATAAAAAATCATGAGCCATTTAATGCAAATATTAATCAAATGAAACATTTATAACCCATAGAAATCACAAAGAAAACATTTTTTAATATTGGAATATTTTCATATCACTCTTATATATGGAATAAACTTCATAGTTATAAGTGGTGTGGCCATAATTGTTATAATTTTAATAAAAATCATAATATATTCTAATAATATCTTATAAGAAACCTAATCTTTTAAATCTATCCCATATTTGGAATATCCATCATCGTATATTGGTATATTCTCTTAGGAGAAACGTAATTGGTTTACTTCATCCCTTCAACCAGTGCATTAGAGAGCTATAACAGGCTCACATGAGCTTGATTTATAATGTAAACAACCATCATCATAAAAAATTCCCAAAAAATATAAAATAATAAAGTTTAAAGGGCTTTAATCTCATTATGAAATTCATATAAACATCCATTATTCATTATATAAATTGATTAACCCATTGAAAAGAAATAGGTTCCATGACCATCTGTTTGAAAAATCATAATCTATCTAGACAAATAATGAGTATTGTATCCTTAAAAAATATACTATGTGGATAAAAATTAATATTAAGGGTTTTTGGTGTTGATGAATTGAAATACCATTAAAATATTGATAAAAAAATCTTGAGGAAAATAACCTTTTCACTTTGAAAATCACTTTTTAAAAACTAAAAATTCAAAATATATTGTGAAAATACTATTATTTTAAAATAACATTAGAAAATTATAAAGGAATATTAAATGAAAAATAATTGTCATGATAGCTGGAAAATCCATTCATGTTGTAAATATTAAAAAAACATTATTTTAAAACATTTTATAAAATAGAATCAAAAGTGACCCATTTGGAAAACATTAAGAAATTTTAATTTTAAAACTTTTAAAATAAGTACAAAGATCATGTAAAATAGATTTTCAAAATCAATTATTTTTAGAAAAGAACATTTTTGAAATAATTTTTAAAAATATGGATATCTAATAGAAAGATTCCCAATATAAAATAAGATACAAGATCGTTATCACTTACAAATGGATTTCCTAATGATTCATTAATAAATAAGGGAGGAAATGTGAATTAAATATATAAACCACATTAAAAAATAGACGAGAATAAAATATATTTAGTTCAATAAAAATAAGAGTATATAATTTTTCCCAAATTAACCTTGAACATAAATAATCATAAAAAGAAAAGAGATTGTAACATAAAGCCTTTGGAACTTTGGTAACTTTTCATCTGTAAACCCTATGAAAGAATAATATCAAATGAAACTTTAAATACCATGAATATAAGTTTATTAATTATATAAAATTTCAAATATTATATATATACACCTCATAAAATAAATAAGGTGCATATCATAATTATATGTCCAGAGAAATAGAATTTGAGAAAAATTACCATTACAAAGATCATATCACTGAATTGAGAAATAATAAATGGATAGATTATGTGTAACAAATATAAATCCATAAAAAACAATTTTAAATACAAAATAAAACAATTTATATATCAATTCCCACATATTAATTGCACAACAATTTCAATTAAGAATAATTATAATCCAATAAAAGGAAATTGAGTTAAGTATCCTTTTATAACTTGGTAAATTTCAATTAAAATCATCTTGGATTAATTAATTCATATTAAAACATAAAATACCATGAATTATTAAATTTTAATGATATAACATTTAAAAGGTAAGTGTATAAAACATAAAAAATAAATTATGTTCATGACAATAAAAAATGCCTCAATGAATAGAAATTGAGATGTAACCCCTTACCTTGATTCTAGAATTTCTATGTATTGCCTTTAACACCTATATAATAATCATATATGAATTATTTTATTTATTAAAAATATTTTATTTGATTAATATATCATATTTAAATCATTTATTTAATTTATTTTAATGACATATTTTAATACTTAGTTAGGTAAGTCCATATCATGTGTTTTAAGGACATCCAGTTCATACGTTCATAATTAATTTTATAGGTTGACTGATGTAAAAGAGTTCAATGTTACATAATATAAATGATAATAATAATTACTTAATTATAATTTTTATTCATAACATATAATTTTAAAACCAATCATGAATACTGGTCATAAAAAATAAACTCCATTACAATCATGGAGGTAGTGGGCAGTACGTACACATGAGTAACGTTTCCATTTTTCAACGATCATTATGAAAAGATGGTAAGTATTATTTTATTCTCCAATAATTATAATTATATAATAAATATAATATTACTTCTTTAAATATACTTATATATATCATCCATGTGATGTGGCGATGATAAATGAATCCCATTACTTCATAGAGGTTGGTGTCCACACATATGCACGAACGACATTATAACTTTTAAGTGAATGGAAATGTAAGAAAGTAAATGATATATTATCTTTTAATAATGAAAAATATTTAATTAATATCATATAGAATCATCAATTCTATCATTATAACAATCCATAAGACGTGATGATGGAAAATGTATTACATCGGTCCGTGAGGCAGTAGTCTGCTGTAAACATGAACAATGGATTCCATTCCCATTTGATAGAGGTTGGAGATGGATATATATCATTACCTTAAAATAATAACATAATAACATGTGTTATATATGGTTGTTATTATCTCATTGTGGATGGATAATATTTTAATGATATTTAAGAAGAAATAAAACTAAAACATGCGGTTAAAAACTAAACATCTTCTTTGGAAAACCTCCTTTACTTCACACCTTAATCCATCTAAGGTTAATATTATGACCAAAATAAAACCATTATAATGTGTTGAGGGATGTTAGAAATGTATTTGGGTAGGAATTGTCCAAAAAAATGATTCTTTATTTCTTATGAAATGAGGAGAAGAGGTGCAATTTTATAAGAGAGGGGAGGGGCACTCTTGGTATCCTTAAAATATTAAATTATTATAAATTATTTTTTTCTCAAAATAAATCCAAATTTGTTATATTATTAGATAATATGATTATGAGTCTAAATACTCTGATAAAACAATATAAATTTTAAAAAAATATTTTAATACATCTATAAAATGTTATTTTTATCAAAATAATTCTTGGGTAATAATAATTATTTCAAATTATACTACTTTTAATATTTTTAATATCATTTATTTTATTTTTCCATTAATTGAATAATTACTGCATCAGTATTGTGTGAGAATTTAAGGAAATTATTTCTTCACTAAAAATTAAAAATAAATCACCATGTTGAAGATAAATCATTTATATTTCAAAATACTATTTATAACTTAACATATTCATTAGTTATCACCATGTTTATATTATTATAGGTATTATAACCAATAGTGTGACATTTTTTACTCATATTTACATAAAATATTATAAAAATCGTAAACTCATAAAAATAGAAAAAATTTCATATAACTAAATATTTTATGATTATAGAAGAAATTTAATCATCTAATAAAATTTAGGAAAGTTTTAAGATCATTTTCTAGTCCTTTTTATATAATTTTAAACTTCAAACTTCATGATTTACCCTTTACAAGAGTAACAAAAATTAGTATTCTTACTATTCATATTGATTAAAAATAAAAGGGACCTATTTAAAAAAATTTAATTTATGGAATACAAATATGGAGTCCATTTTTCAAAATTCAAGACATAATTTAAATAATTTAATTTAAGATCAAACTGGAAAATATGATGATAAACAGTTTTTCAGAAAAATTCCCTTTGTAAATATAGTGTTTTAATACTAAATTAACATATAAAATTAATTTAAAAAAAATAATTGGATTATTTTAAATAAAAAGGAAATAATTTTATTTTAAAACTAAAATAATATAGAATTTTTCTTTTTAAATACTTTAAAAGAAAATACATTTTTAAATAAAATCATTATTTTTCACTATTCACTAAAAAATCAAACTTTTCAAAAATAAAAATTCAAAATTTGACCATAGGATAATTTTGATATACTAATTTTAAAAATGAAATTTATTTAGAAAATAAAATTTATAAATGGTTCCCAAATTAAATATATCAGTTTCTCATAAAAAATAATACAACTCATTTTTGAAGTAAATATATATTTAAAGAATAAAATGGATTTACAAAAAACTGAGTGCTTATTTCCCAAGGATTACTCAATAAATTTGTTTTGATTATAACCTTTATATATTTTAATTAATTAATAATTAAATTAATAATTAAATAAATTTTTATACATTTCAAAATGTAGTTTATACAATTCATACGGGCTATTTTAACACCTATGTTATAACAGTCATATTTAAATAATAATATTTCTTAGTTTGATTATTGAAATGAGTTAGATTTTCATGATTTTATTTTTAGAAACTATTTGAGAAAATATGAGACTAAGCACTGATACTGTGTGTGATTCTAAGATTAAGTATGCCTAGAATGATTCAATGAAAAATATTCAGTTTTTAATAAAGTGCACTAGAAGTTTTCCTAAATAGTGGAATAAATCTTAAATGAGTGTCTAGATTAGAAATCTAGGGTCAATATTATTTTCAGAGTAGTGGCTATACCTTAGGTGAGGTCTAACATCAGCTATTGTGGGTTAGTTGTGAAAGACATGTTTTGTACATAACTGTAAATAAAATAATAAAATAAAAAATATTTTATTTTAAAATACTAATAAATCATGAAAAGTAACTCAGATTGGAAATACGAGATCACATTTGAGTTTTTAATATGGTTTTTTCCCTAGGCACAACTTAACTTTAGTTGGCACATGCCTCCTATAGAAAAACCCGAAAAGGATGTAATCATCATTATATAATTTAAAGATAAATTATTTTATTGATGTAATGATGATTAACTTTAAAAATAACCTTATGCATAAATATTAGGGTTATCCACATAAACCTGGGAATACTGAAGAATTTCTAGGGATATATTTGGAGATACCACTAAAGAAAACAGTGATGGAGTCATAGATCGATGACCGACGAATGCCGTTATTGACGGATCTTGCCAATGATGGCAACAGAATGATCAATCTTCAACTGAAAGCGATCTAAATGAAAGGTATGAGGCATTATTTTGAATTTCCTTCCATGTTCTTGAATTCCACGATGAACATGGACCAACTAACAAAAAGGTTGACGCATTGTTCGATCATAACCTTACGGTATGGGTTTTATTTCTATGGGATTTTATTGGGAGTTGATCTTGTGTTTATTTATTAGTGAATTCAATTGTTGATCTAAAGGTAGTGAACTATGATCTACATGAACATCGATCAAGGTCGGTTCCTCTTGTTTGATTTATGCTTTTCTCTACCCATTCATCATTCATTGCGAGCATTTTTTTCTTGGCCCATGACTCGACATATATAGATTAATCGGACATTTGACACTCGATTCTTGGTGCAATGATCTGATATCGTAGATCTGGAATTAGCCTGGCCCGAAGTTTTTGAGAAGATAGACACAAAGTGATTCAGATGATGGGGGATCCCTGAATCCACATTCTCAATTTTTTTCGATGGAACAAATAATAAACCCTTTTAATTCATTGTGTGACTAGATCGAAAGAAGAAACACATTGTTTGGATTATGGATTGACCGAACGAGGATAGATATTTATTTTCTCTACATGGTGTCATCGTAATGGTGGTTGGAGTAGCAGAGGAGATTACTGGAGTGTGGAACATGGATTCTAGAAAATCCCACAGTAGACGGTGTGTAATCCAGGATTACATGGTGTGCATACTCTCTTTAAAAGTGGATAGGGTTTTGGGAGGTAGTAATGTGTCACACAACATGTGACTCATGTCACACAGCATGCGGGACCTTCCCCAAGGCTCAAACTATATCTTGGGACTTACAAGAACATAAGGTGGAGTACACAGCTTGCCTACACGACATGTACCCCACCACATGGCCAGAAGCAGACCGGATACATAGGTTACCCCATGTACTGGTACACAGGAAGGTGAAAATGGGTTGGCATCGTTTACTAGCACAAGACCAAAGTACACGGGTGGACCCCTGATAGTATGACACAGTGTGTGGACCTTTCTACATGTCATGTATACCATTTCCTCATAACACATTCTTCTGACGCGGGCCATTGTACACAGGCAATACCCAGGGTCAAGGGACATGATGTGTGACCCTTTGGAATGATGTGCACTATTATAAACATGTCTTGATATCCTTGTTAACTATATATTGGACATGTTTCATTTAGGTTGGTTCCCCTTGCTCATTTCCTATAAGGTCAGTTGGTATCGTTTCCTATCCATATGAGTATGAACCCCCTTCAGCAAGAGTTTCTGGATAGAGTCAGAAGTCCCCTCCGAGAGGCCCGGATTAGGATCCTCTATCCATTCCTAGACCTAGGTAGTGTTAAGTATCGATGTGAATAATCCTACCAAATGTCAATCCTCTACTTAGTAGGCAAATCCCAATGAGTTTTGGTATAATCCATGGACATTTTAGTGATCATCATCCATGTATCATGATCTTCCCCACTTGTGGGGTTGGTTCTTTTAGAGAAATTTCATCATTTATATCTTTAGATCGAACATTGTATCTCTCTCATGAAGATTCCCAATGAACAATAATTCTTTGGTGGATCTCATCAATGCTGTAAGACTCAGGAGTGTGTGCTCACATATGAGTTCTTCATTGAATCTTTAGACTAAATCCCTAGTGTTGGTATATGTTAGTTGCGACTCACCTCTTAACTATAGGTCTGGGTTCAATTATATATAGATATCTTTGTTATATGAGATGTATACATATACTTGTGTTCATATGACTATACCTTTACTTTGTGTTTTTCTTTGTGGTTTTGGGGTGTCCTACTGAGTATTATTATACTCACCCCTACATGGGCTTTTCCTACATGTGTCTTGTCTTGTGCAGGCATGAAACCTTTTGAATGAGTCTTAGGTAGAACCAGACCTAGACTAGGACCAGGAAATTATTTGTGATTTCAGAAAGGCTGAGGTGTTCCTACGACTTTAAATAGCAGTCCCAATACCTTTGGTTTACAATTTATACTTTTTAGTTTACAAACTCTTTCTTTTGGTGGTCTTGTATTCTAGCCATATTTACTTTAATTTCTTTCTTTTTTCATACTCTTTTGGTTGGGATAGTGGTATGCCCGCATTTGCTTTCATAGTGGTTTTTTACTTTTCATAATTTTGGGATTGGATGTGTGTGTGTGTGTTTGTGTGTATAGGTACTTAAAAGATGCCTACCATGTTAGTGATATGCCTACTCGGTGCTAGTCACTAGCCCCTGGCCTATTGGAGGTGGTCTTTGAGAGTCATGGCATGGGCCCTTTTAGGACGGGTCATGACAAAGTGGTATGGGTTGTTTCTACCTTAGTACTTGGAGTCTATGAGATTGGTTTGGGGAAATAGTGTTAAGTGTTTCGAGTTTGTATTTTAGGCCAAAGACTCCAGTGTTGGTGCGCCGACCGACGTATCGATACACTTGGACTCTATTAACTTGATTTTCAAATCAGTACATGAGAACAATGGTTTCAGGGAAACAATAATGGTACATGCATCATGTAGGAATGGGTTTTGGTTTCCATGTCCTTCTTGAGTCTTCTCTCTAGATATACCCATTGACCATGGTACATCTTATTCTCTTATAGGTTGTCTTCGCAATGTATACCAGTTAGGATTCAGAAGCTTGATCAAGAGGATGGACCCCTTAGTGATAATACTTCGATACCAGGATTAGTTCCAGAAAGGTTACCTCTAGGTGGTTCACCAGCCATACTTCTACCTGTAGAGAAGCACATGGTACTCTCATTACCAGTGGATGAAGAGAACATGATTAGCACACATTATGAGTTTTAGCAGTAGAGACCCCTTAGGTTTTTAGGCAGGCCCAACACACAGGTGTTTGAGGACTGGATTTAGGTGGTGAGCCTATTTTTCTATCTAGTAAGAATACCGGTAGATAAGATGGGGGTTCTGGCAGCAGTTCTTCTCTTTTTCTCAACAGGGTGACGGTGGGGTTTATTTACCTGATCTTACAATGACACGACCCATTCATGTGTAAAGTTTGAGGACCATTTTAGAGAGGAATTTTCACCTTATAAGTTGATAGTTATGCATATCCTAGAGCTTCTACAGTTCCATAAGGATGATAATTTAGTGTTTGAGTATTCATTGAGGCATACCTACCTCTCCAAGTACTCGATAGATATGAAACATGACCAAAACTACCACCACAACCAATTATTATTTTTTATTAAAAACAATTTTGTAGAAAAGTGAGTAACCACACAGGAACAATCAAATCAAAAGGTTATCCAACACTAAAGGATATCAAAAAATCATTGAAAACAAGACTAATATTTTTAGAACTACATACCCAATATATTCCCTACTGAAGTGCTTCAACCTTCATGCTTGGATAATCCTAGATTAATTCGTCAAATAAGGTAGCTAGCTTATCTCAAGTATGGATATATTCCTCAAAATTGATCTTTCTTGTATTGAAACCCCATTCCAAAATACAATTTTGGTGGTTGATCCAGTCCCTTTGTTCCTTACTAACATCTATTTTAACCTCTTTTTTTAGGACTCTTTCAACCTCCTCCCTTGAGGCATTAAGTTTAATATCCTTTTCATGAATTTCTTCATTAGAATAAAGAATTAATTCAAGATATCGAGTCTTATCACCTTTATTCTTTCCTGCCACACCACCCACCCCTTGGATGTCTCTACACATAGATTTAAGCTTTCCACTTCTTGGACCAGAACATTCCAGATCTTAATGTTTTGGTTTACATTCCTTTTCCTTTGACTTACTAGAAGATATTTTTTTCATAGGATTATGCAGTAGGGAGTAGTCCTTCCTCAATTTATAACATTTTCCTTTAGTCACAATGCATCTCCCCGAGTCAGGGTTCCCCTTCTGACCCTTCTTCTTACTCGGGCTATGGAGACCTTTAATTCTCACTCCCTCCTCACTACTAATAGAAAATTGACTGGAGCCCTCAGCTTCATTATCACCCTCTGAGAGAGCCTGAACACCTGAGGGATACTGCACTGCCAATGGTGCACCCATATCTTGAGTAGTACCTAGGGCCTGAACCCGAAGGTCACCCTTCATACCTCTACTAGATAACGAGTCTATTTCCTGGTCTTGAACTAGACCTTCCTCCATCAAGCCTTCAAAATGGTTAACATAAATTATAGTTTCTTGGTCATTTTCTAATTTGGACATGGTCGTTGTATTTTCTCTATCCCCTATAGCTTTTTTCCTCTTGGTACCTATAGAGCCTCCTTACATGCTGCCTCAGCCACACCTACATGGTTTGGGATGTGATTATAGAAAACTGTAACATCATTCTATCTAATCAATCCTATCTTCTAAGGGATTGAAGTATTCTAGTTTTTCGCAACCCCAATTGGAGGCCTTGACACTGGATTCACATTAACTGTGTTTAGACTGGAACCTAAGGCACCATCCTACCCAGTGAGCAAGCCTATGTTCTTTATAGTTTCCACAAATGAAGGAGAAATCGAAAGAACAAACAGAGATTCCACTTCCAGAACCGGTCACACTTGATGGTTGACACCCAAATCATGCTTGAAGGTATTAAAGATATCATAGACCTTCTGATATTGAGGTCATTTTTCTTTCTGGAGATGAAAATTCGCCCATGATTCCTTAGAAACCATATTTTCAACTACAAGAATTGAGGGAAACATACCCATTTTGTTGAACATTCCTCACCAACCTAGGATAAATTGAGATAATCTTTCGAAAAGTAGTGGATAAATTCCCCAAGTGATGACATGAAACGTGGAATTCTATCCAAGATTCAAAAACCATGGGTTGTTTGCATCAAAATTCCCCCTCGATGGTGATCTAGATATAGTCTATAAGAGGTTTTTAAGTATCCACCTCAACACAAATGTTCGGGGAGATGGGGAGACACATAAGCTCGGTTCTTTTATCTTAACACAAGAATCGACCAATCATATTACCAAGTATATGGATTATAGCATGATTTTGGAAGGGAAGGGGGAGTTTAGGAAGACTAACCCACACAAACATAGATGGGTTGTCACATTTCACATAGAAATCATAGGACCAGATAGAAAGGTAGAATCAAGATCTGTTTCATATGCGAGGAGCTCTAGACCACACCATGATCAGGTCCTCCTATGATGAGAAACAAATCATCATGTGACGCTTATCAAGGACCCCCAAAACTGCTCTATCTTGCAAACCCCAGGAAGAAAATAAGAATCTGTCAAAATCATAAAATGAAGGATTCCGATTCCTGAAGTATGCTGACAAGGTCATATTTAAGTGAGACGAGGCTTCATTGAATTCTGACGGAGATAATGAAAGGTTAGGGCAACCTACATGAAGATTATGGACTTTAGGGATGAGGTCGATGGCGGGGAAAGGGGGAAGAAAGTCAGGATTTGAAAAGGGAGAGAAAGAAGGCCTGAAGGCTATAGAGAATTAAGTGAGTCCCTCCCCCTCAAGAGGGGAGGGAATAGGCTTGATACCATCACCTTCACGATCTTCCCAGCTCGATTGTCAAAAAATGGATCATGCACCTAACTATTGTTAATAGTCATGACCAACACTAGAGGTATTAGACCTTAGAGTGAGGTATGTGTAAAGACATCTAAGCCAGTGTATCCCCTATGATAATTTCCACCTATTCTAGGGTGATAGAGTAGGCTTTGGAAGTTGAGAGTTCCTTAGCCGAGTTGATACATGTGATGGTAGTCAACAGCAGGCAAGCAGGAGTAGAGACCTCGAAAGTGGGAAGTTGACATCAACATTAGAAACATAGATGTGGGAGACGTCACAATAGGATGGACCAAAATAGGGAGTCTACCATTCAAGACTCAATTGGTGGGTATAATCATCCTAGATAAAGGATATTATATTCTTGTAGTTCTAGGGGAAATATCTCTAGATATTTTCCAACCCGTCGAGTTGCTGATAGGGAGACAGTGGATGGGCTGCTATGGTAGAGGCGGAAATGGGAAAAGGTAGATCTGTAGGGTGACAGATGTTGGATAGAAGATGGGAGAGTATCATGAAGTGGTAAAAATTTCGACATGTTACCACCACCACCTCCAATTAGTCCATGCTAGGCTCAGGGAGCTGGAGGACATGGGTGGGGACATCTATGTACGGTTGAGGCGCATGGCCTAGAGGCTCCAAGATTGATTCAAGGCACGATCTGTGTCTTTTATACTTTAGTTTCCATATTTATAGATATAGATACTAGTCATTCTTCTCTTACCACCAATCTTATATAATACTTTGATATTCTAGTTAGACCGTTGAATCGACCCTTATGCTTGAAGACACCTACTAGAGGAGACTCGATGATCACACTTATGCCAAAAGTGTGACGTAAACCTTGGATGTGATAGTTTTGGTTGGAACCTCTTAGTGTTAGCATTGAGGCCTTACTATGAAATTATTGGTATGGATTGGTTATCCAAAGTCCATGCCCAGATTGACTGTTTTAGGTGAAGGGTGTGGTATGTCTACATTGCTGGAATGAGGTTTTCCTTTTTCAGAGAAAAGGAAAAACTAGGTAGCACAAAATGGACTCATGCATAGGAGGGTGTAGCTGAGAACTCATGAGTTTGATATCCTTACCCTCGGAGCAATATATTTTATTATATTTCATTCCCCAATAATAGTGGTGGAGTATGAGGATGTCTTTTTTGAAGATGATCCAATATTACCACCCCGTTGGGAGATAGAATTCGGCATTTTTTTACACCATAAGATGACACCGATATCAGAACCATCATATCTGATGGATCTTGTAAAAATTTGAAATCTGAGGGTGCAATTGGAGGACTTTCATAGGAAGGGTTTAGTAAGACCCAATGTTTCAACCTAGGCATCCCCAGTTTTGTTTACCCAAAAAGGGGATAACAAGAGTTTAAGGTTTTGTGTGGATTGTTGGCACTTAAACCAAGTGACTGTGGATAATGAATATCCAATACCAAGGATCAATGACCAACTTGAGTTGTTGAGAGAATCACGATGGTTCTTGAAGTTTGACCCCAGGTAAAAGATTTCAGGAGTGGGGGAAGATTTTGATGATTACCCATATCATGAGATTGCTGGAGAAGGGTGTCGAGTACATAGTGATCTAAAATGCATTAGGAACCAAGATGTTCTGTCCTGATGTAGAGAAAAGCGGTGATGGCCTATGGTTCATTCCAGTTGAGACCACATTAGCATAACTATGAAACCCATGATCTTGCATTGGCAGAAGTAGTATTCACATTGAATATATGGAGACACTACTTGATGGGAAAGCGGTTAATCATCTACTCAGATCAAAAGAGTCACAAGAATATATTCTCTCAGAAGGATATGAATTTGAGATTTATGCAATGGCTAGATTTCATCTAGGACTATAAATTTGAGATTGTATATACTCCTAGGATGGAGAACGTGGTGGAAGATACTCTTAGTAGGAGATCTAGTTTGCAGTTGCTGAACAAGGCATCAGAGCAGTTGACCTCATTACATTTATCATTTGTGGATGGAGATGATGTAGCTTACCTCTAGTCAATGGATGTTACCCCTAAAATATTGCAATGAGGAAGGGAGTCATAACTTGGGGATATAGATTGTGAGACTTAACATGCTCATATGTCCACAAGGCATGCCCTTGATGGAAATTCCCATGGTGGAGAGCACGTTTATATTTACAGTGGATGCACTGTAGTACTAGTGACGTTGAGGGAGGAGTTTCTATGGTAATTTCATACATCACATTTTTTGGTACATCTAGGTGTGGCGAAGATGTACTAGGACCTCCGACATCAGTTTTTGTGGATAGGGATGAAGAAGATAGTGGAAGAGTTCATTTCTCAATGCCTTACGTGCTAGCAGGTGAATGATAAGAACCATGTTCCAACAGGTTTAGATCAACCCCTTGAGGTATCATAATAGAAGTGGGATAAAATATCAATGGACTTTGTGACGGATTTAACATGTATTTCTAGGGAACATGATGTCATCTGGGTGATCGTTGACTGACTCCCCAAGTCATCCCACTTCTTAGCTATCCGAGATCAGTGTTCAGTTGAGATCTTAGGATGCCTCTACATTCAAGAGATAGTTAGAATCCATGGAGTCCTATCAATGTTATTTTCAGATAATGATGTTCATTTCACATCCCAGTTTTGGTAGGGATTATAGGAGGCATTTGGGACTCAGTTTCACTTGAGCACAACATTTCACCCACAAACAGACGACCAGAAAAAGTGGACCATTCATGTCTGGGAGAACATGCTACTGGCTTGAACATTGGACTTCAACTATAGTTGATAGGTTCACCTACCTATATTTGAGTTCAAGTAAAGTAAAAACTATCATTCCACCATTGGTATGGAACCATTTGAGACTTTTTACAAGAAACCCTTCTGATCACCACTTTGCTGGACTGACCCAAGAGATTCAGTACTCATGACCCCAGATTTGGTGAAAGCTACCACCAAGAAGGTATAGATCATCTAGGAGTGGATGAAGACTACATAGAGCCATCAAAAATCTTATTATGAAAGATGGTGGAGGCCTTTGATGTTTGAGGAAGGATACTATGTGTTCCTTTGGATCTCACATCAATGAGGGTTATAGAGATTTGATAGGGGTGACAAGTAATATTCAAGGTTTATTGGCCCTTTTCAGATACTATATAGAGTTGGAAAGGTGGTGTATCCCTTGGATATACCCCCATAGTTGGACCGAGTACACGATGTCTTCCACGTGTCGCAGCCGAGGTAGTACATGCATGGCCCATCATACATCATCGACTAGGGAGAGCTTGATTTTGAAAATGGAGGAGATTTTGTTGAGTTCCCAGTGGAGATTGAGGATCTGTAGGAGATGATTTTTCAAGGGTGAGAAATTCCCTTGGTGTGTGTCCAGTGGTAGCACGAGAATCTCCAGGAGAGCACATGGGAGTGGGAGGATCAGATTCATGCACAATACCCTCATATTTTTATATAGTATTGTTTTTGATTTGTGGGGATATAAATACCTAAGGCGGGGATAATGTAATGACTCATATTTTCCCGATTTTATTTTTAAAAATTATTTGGGAAAATTCTGAGACTAGGCACTGATATTTTGTGTGATTCCAAGGTCCAGTGTGCCCAGAACAATTCGCATAAAGATGTTCAGTTTTAAAAAAATCATGTGAGAGAATTTCCTAAAAAAGTGGAATAACTCCTAAATGTGGGTACAGATCAGAAATCTGAGGGAACCGTTGTTTTTAGAGTAGTCAATTTACCTTAGATGAGGCCTAATATCGACCAACGTGGGTTGGATGTGAAATATAGATTTTTCACATAACTGTAAATAAAATAATTAAATTAAAATTATTTTCTTTTGAAATCCTAATAACTCATGAACGGTAACTCAAATTTGAAATCTGAGTCCACTGTTGAGTTTTTAATATGGGTTTTCCCCTAGGAACAACTTAACTTTAGTTGGCACATGTCTTTTACGGAAATACTTGAAAAGGATGTAATCATCATTAAACAATTTAAAAATAAATTATTTTATTGACACAATGACGATTCCATTTAAAAATTTCCTTATTTAGAAATCCTAGGGTTATCCACATAACCCTAGTAATGTTGTAGAATCACTATGGAGATATTTGAAGTAACATATAAAGTAAACAACGATGGAATCACAGATCGATGATCGACGAACGCCGTTCTTGATGGATCTTACCAATGACAGTGACACAACGATCAATATTCACCTACAAGTGATCCAAATAAATGGTAGGATGAATTATTGTGGTTTTCCTTCCCTGTTCTTGAATTCAAATATGAACTTAGACTAACCAACTAATAGGTTGATCCACAGTTTGATTGTAACCTTGTGAGATGGGTTATATTTCTATGGGATTTTATTGGGAGCTGATCTTGTATTTATTTGTTGAAAAATTCAATTGTCATTCTAAATTAAATTAACCATGATCAACATGATAATTTATTGAGGTCAATTTCTATTGTTTGATTTATGATTTTATACCTCCGTTCATCATTCTTCACGAGCATTCATCACTTGGATCATGACTCAACATATCCTGATCAATCGATCGTTGCATACCTGATTCTTGGCGAAATGATCCAATGTCGCAGATCTGGAATCGGAATGACATGATAGATGTATGAAGATAGAAATGGATTTATTTGGAAAATGGTAGATCATCGAATCTACGTTCTTTGACGTTCTTCAACAAAATGAAGAATGACCCCTTCTTAATCCATTGTGCGACTAAATCAGAAGACAAAACACAATGTTTGGATGATGGAATAACCAAAAAAGGCCGAATCATGATTTTTACTACAAGGCATGGCCAGAATGGTGGTGAGAGTAGTGGAGGAGTTGACCAGAGTGAAAACTAGGGATTCTAGAAAATCCCACGCTGCATGGCCTCTAATATTGGATTACATGGCATGTGGCCCCCCTCAGTGGCGACTACAGTTTTGGGAGGCAGTAATGTGTCACATGGCATATGAATCATGTCACATGGTGTGTGGGACCTTTCCAAGTATTGTTGTGTATCTTGGGAGTTACACAGACCTGGGGTGGAGTACATGGCTTACCTACATGGCATTTACCCCACTACACAGCCACACCCCAACTGGATACACGAGTCACCCAGTGTACTGGTACATGGGTAGGTGAACATGAGTTGAAACCATGTACTGGAACATAGTCAGATTACATGGGTGGACCCTAGATAGAAGGAAAAAACATTTTATCCTTTATACATGTTGTGTATACCGTTTCTACACGACATTTTTTTCTGACTTGGGCCATTGTAAACGAACAATACCCGAGGTCAAGGGACATGGCATGTGACCCTTCTACATGTTGTGTACTCTTTTTTACTTGGATTGATATCCTTGTAAAATATATCTTGGGAAAGTTTCATTTGGTTTGGTTCTCCTTACTCTTTCCCCTGAAGGTTAGTTGGTATCATTTCCTATCCAAAGGAGTATGACCCCCCTTCAGAAAAAGTTTCTAGATAGAGTTGTGAGTCCCCTTAGAGAGGCCCAGAGAAGGATCCTCTATCCATTATTATCCCTAATTAGAGTCAGGTATCGATGTGATCAATCCTACCATGAATAGGTCCTCTACTTAACAGGTGAATCTGGATGATTCGTGGTATACACCATGGCCCTGGTAGTGATCCTCATCCATGTATTTTGATCTTCCCCACTCATGGAGTTGGTTTTCCCAGAGCGAGTGTATTGTTTCACTATTCGTATCGATCAATGTATCTCTCTCATGATTGTTCTTGACAAACATTACTTATTAGTGGATTTCATCAGTGCTATTAGACTCAAGAGTGTGTAATCCCAGATGATTGGCTCGTGGAATCTTTAGACTGAATCCCTAAGGGTTGGTATACGGTAGTTATGACTTACCTCTAGACTACAGGTCTGGGTTTGAGTATATATGGATATCTTTGTAATATGTGTTTCAGAAACATACTTACGTATAGATGACTTTACCTTTACTTTTTATTTTTATTTGTGTTTTTGGAGTGTCCTACTGAGTATTATTATACTCACCCATGCACGGAATTTTCCGGCACGTGTCATTTCTTATGAATATAGGTGACCTTTTGAACGAGTCCTAGTAGGACTAGGACAAAGTTTAGGACCAGGAGGTTCTGCGTGAGTTCATACAGTATTCGGTGTTCCAAAGTCTATAGACAAAAATCCCAATAACTTTTTTTATAGGTTGGAATTTTTAGTTTATAAACTCTTTCTTTTGATGGGCTTGTATTCTGGATTGGTTTAATTTACTTGATTTATTTCTGTCGTACTATGTTAGTTTGGATAGTGGTATGCATGAATTTACTTTCTTAGTGGTTTTTAATTTTCATCATTTTGTGCTTGGATATGTGTGTGTGTGTGCACAGGTACTTAGGAAATGCCTCCCATGTTATTGATATGCCTACTCAGTGCTTGTCACCATCCCCTAGCTAATTGGAGGCGGGCTTGGGGAGTCACGACATGGGACCCACCAGGATGGGTCATGAAAATTATGCTATGTGTGGAATATTTTCTACACTATAGAACATATAAATTATTTCAAAATCATGGTATATTACACCTTTCCCCTTTAATATTAATAAAATTAAATCATCATTTGTGCGATATGCAGACTATCGCCTCCATGAAGAGACAACTTCCACTTTTCACCACTATCTCTCTTAACTGATTATATGGGTGAAATTTAATAATAAATATAAATTAAGTAATAATAATATTATTAATTATATAAAAATTATATTCCACATTATTTATCTCTCATTATTTGAGAAATGAAAATGTTATCCATGTGTTGTGAGGACTACCGTCTCCATGAAGTAACATACATCATATTTCATTTAGTTTATGTATTATTAATTAAACCATATTAAAATATTATTAAAAACCTTAAAAGTATCAAAATAATTATATTATGATTCCATAATAATGATATTATGAAAAACTAAGCATATTTCATAATCATAATCATCCTTTAATTACTGTACGTTCATGTTTGGGTCAGTCTAACTACCTAGATGAACAATGATGTAAAATAATGTCATGGATTACTATGAGAATTTAATTACTGATTATAAATTATATAAATAAGTAAATAAAGATTTTATTTTTAGTTCTATATGGGTACCATTAATGTTAAATACATTAATTAACATAACAATGTTTTTTCGTTAAAAATCACTGAAAGATGCTCATCGTTGATTTCCTGTTTAAGGATCATAACCAAAACTATAATAGAATGAAATTATAACATTATAAATAATTTTAAAACATAAATTATAGTAACTTGAATGATCTTTGAATTATTAATTTTTTGTATAATAATGTACAATGACACTGCTATTTCAAAACTAGTTCAAAATGATATAAATTACTCACACTAGATATTGAAAATAGATAATAACTAAATAATATACATGTAGAAAATAATTATAAATGATATTAATAAATAGTTATGTATATAATTTTTTTATTAAATAGGTTATTATCATATTTATTATAACTTCCCAGGTTTTTGAATCAGGTTGAAAACCACTCCCATTTTTAATGGTTAAATTAGTGGGGGTGTTGTTTTCTTTTTTCATTTATTGGAACTAAATTCCTAGAGTAACACTACATTTATATCTTGTTTTTTACTTGATTTTGGAGTCTTTAAGAGATCCTAGGGTGATCAGAATGTGGTTTATAAGCATTAGAGGCTCGAAGGCTTGTTTTGGTGTTCCAGGTCAAGGCACAAGTTTAGGGTGAACCCTACAACCCCTTCAAGGTAATTGTGCAACTCGTTTTTAAATTACCACTTGTTTGGGTAAACCATATGAGTGGGTGGATGAACATTTGAGGTTCTCTATAGTAGTTTCATATGGATTCCACACTATTTTTACATGCTTAGAGAAACCCATGTTCAAGTCCTACGAGGAAGGCCTTTTGGGCTGTACCTCTATATTGTAGCACAAACAGTTTGTACACGGTTTTTCAAACCGTGCGAGATAAACAATGTGGGCTGATATAGGTAGGAAATTACTCTTTTAACTCTCTTTATTTATCCATTTTATTTCTTTTCCCCCTTTCTTCTTGGTTACATACAGAGTAGGAGGAAATCCACCTCCTCCTCTCCTCTGAGGAATTTTGATCCCAACTCTCCATCAAAGCTCCATTTTTAGATATATTAAATGCATTGGAACTACCTTAGTAAGGCTGAAATCACCCTATATTACCTTATCCTTTTTTTCACATCACAGAGAACTAAATCCGTTTGGTCAATTTCACCCTATTTTCATGGTTCTTGATGAAAACTCAGATATATTACAATACATTTCAAGTTAGATCTTGATATCGTATATATCTATATAAATGAGTCTAAGTTAGGTGTTGAATACCTTTATTTCTAGTCATATATCTGATTTGGGGGGGGGGGGGTGACTTTTAGTGCACCGATGGGTTTTTGAGCGAGACCCTATTTCTTTCTATTAAATTGAACATATGGCTATGTGGGATGCCTCTAGTCATGCCCTAACCCTATCCATATGTGTGAGGCTGGGTTAGTGGTCACTGAACACCTTGGGTAGCTAGGACATGATGTGTTTTTATATTATTGGAGTTATTTTTTTAATTGGGTTTTTTGTTTAAATTGATGTTGTGAAATTAAATAATATTGAATTTTTTATTTAAATTGAATTGGATATTTGAATTCGAGTTATCTAGTTTGATTATATTAAAGTGATATGTTTATCTAAATTGAGTAATTCAATTTTATTAAATTTAGTTTCTTAACTAATGTGAAATTCATACATAAAATGATTAAGATGTATGTGATAAGACCCAAGGGGTCATGATGGGGTTAGCCCGAGGTTGGGATGGTGCTATCTATTCAGAATTGAGGTGATGTGACCATGAGGATGGGATTGGACTAGGTTACTTGGGTGATGATATTATTGATTTTTCCGGACCCAAATTTTCTTGGGTGGTGTTGACCATCGGTTGGGTTTAATTGATGTTGGTATGAGATAGTGAGGTCTTCAAGTTGTGGGCATGGCCTGAGATATTTAGATGGAATGACCATCTGATTTGAGTGATTAGGTCTTAGGGGAATGAGGTTCTGGTATGATGTTGGTTAGGTAATTAAGTTGGGTTTTCCACTCACTAATGATGTCTAAAGTAGTGATTTGATTCGTGTGCACATAGGTTGACTCTGTGATGAGACCACTTGTGTGTTTAGAGGCCCTTGGTGGAGTGTCTTAGGAATTTTTTTGTGGGTGATTTTTGTAGAAATCCATAGGGAATGTGAGGAGCCTTCAGTTGATAGTGATGATGCTATCAGTTGGGGGATGAGGGTCACTGTATTATGGTAGTTGGGCCTAGATTTATATTTATGGATGAATATCACCACTCCTCAGGATGTCGTGTGATGGTCCAATGATGATTTTTTTTGAGGATAGCTATAGTTGTGCCTTCGGATGTCAGGTCATGGGCCAATGGGTGATTTTGAGTAGGGGTTAAAGGAATTCATGACTTGTTTGGGCATGCCTTAGGGATATTGGTTATTTATTTGAGTCATGAGGTGTTAGGAGGAATGAGGTTCTGGGTTACTTGATTTGAGGTGGAACTCGAGGGTTCACCTAAGCTACTATATTTCACAGATACCTTGGGACAATCAGATGGATTACCATTTATCCAGTGATTTCTGTGTTAGAAGAGGTAGGTGATGGATTCATGGTGGATGTTGAGCACCAGGGAAGTCCATGTTTATTTACGCATGTGATTTTTTACTTTTTATTATAATTCAAACTTACATAAACACTCATGTTGGGTATGCACACTTGGGTGGTATCTTACTAAGACATGTTCTCACACTCTACATAGGCCCTTTGGGATGCATATAGAATTTTTTACTTTACGTTCATGTAAAGGTTCACCCCCAAGAGATGTATAGTAGTATCCATTGGAATTGATGTTGGTATATGTAAGAACCCATGTATTTGAATGAGACAAAATTCTGAGTGAATTTGAATTTCTGGTAATTATTGGATGGGTTATTTTTAAAATGGATCTTTGAAACACAATTCCAAGAGTTGGAATGTTTTAAAGTGATTTTTTTGGAATTTTCTGAAGTTATGAAAACTTTCTATGGAATCTTGAGGAGTTTTGGGAGTGCTGGAATAGGAAAGGAAGGTTTTTAAATACCTATAGATGGTGCACGGTTTTCTGAAACCCTAAAACCTATAGTTGTTACCATATAAATTATTATAGGTGAGGCAAAGGTGTTTCACTTGGGATGCGGACGGTTTTTCAAATTGTGTTCCTCACTCATATGTTTAGTGGAAGAGGCTATAGCTACACATTTTTCATTGCATGGTTTGTGCACAGTCAGATAACCATGTGGTTCAAACCATGTGGGGTGTCTTGGTGCCCAGAAAAGGGGTGCATGGGCGGCACCGAATCTGTTAAACCATGCAACCTAAACTGTGCATTGAGACCTAGTTTTAAAATTTTAATATTTTAATTAAAATTTAAAATATTTTTAAGTGAGGGGAATTAGGGGTGTTCTTCTCCCCTTGCTGGGTCATGCGACACCAACCCCCCTTCTCCTTCATGAGGTGCGATGCACCACCTCTCCATATTCCTCCTTACAGCTTGATTTTTCCCCATTTTTCTTGAGATTATTGGTCATATTGAGGTGTTAGGTCTCTCTTCCTCCTTCTTATGCATCTCTTCGACAAATTTTGGCTTCCCCATTGCCCTATTTTCACTCGGTCAAAACCCCAGCTTTGGATTTGATCTATTTTTCATTGTTCTTCAGTTTTAGGGTTGTACAAATGGCTTCCTAGGTGATGTTGGTCCATGTTTTGGAAACCGTCATTGAAGGTGAGGCAGTTTTGGTTGATTCTATCCACTAAAATCGTTTTGGAGTATGTTTCTAAACCTTTTTTTGTTTCACACCCTCTAAATTGGGGCCTTATAGCGTTTGTTGGTCCAGATTGTTCTGTATAGTGAATTATGGTGCCTTTGGAAGACATGTAGGCATATATGAAGGTATTTATATGTATATAATTATGTATATCCTCCAAGTAAATATTCCCTCATGGCGTGGGGAATATGGGAATTGGGTTAAGTGTATATATATATATAGAGGTATGTGCGTGTGAGTGGATGTAAAATTGAGTTAGAAAGCATTGTCTTGGTTTTCTACTTGAGGTAGGATCCCTAACCCTAATCTATTTATTTAAGAATGATTTAATTTCTTCTTTAATTAAGTTTATTTTCGAATTTCCTAGTTTAGTGGAACTACATATCTTGAATAAAATTATTAAAGATGATAAATGACTTGTTGTTTGATAAACTCATGTTTTTATAATAAAAACCCTCCAACGGAGGTGTGCTTCCTTAAAAAAAAGTACTTATAGTTGTTATATAATTTACACTTGAGGTTTGAGATTTCCATATTGTATTCATATTAAGTGTTGAAATATGGTATGTTAATTCATAGACGCTTTTTCATTGCTGGATGATGTTTCCTACATGAGTTAATCATGGAATTAGCCTTGAATTTGTTACTAAGCATGTATTGCTTGTCATACCGCTTATTTCCCACATGAGTTATCTTTAAATATATGCCATGAGATAGATTTTCAAGTTTTAAGTACCCCTTTAGGTTATCTTGTTAAATAAAACTTCAATGGAATTTTTCCTTGGACACCTTTAAGTGTTCCTTTTACCCCATGCCATGGGATGTTAATAATGTAAATGATTTATATATCAAATGTAGAATTAAATAGATTAATTGGGAAGGGATGAGTGACTAAGAGCCTTGGACCTCATTATGTCATTACTTGATTAAACATTTTTTCCTTTGTATGGATAAGCCCACATAAGTTTAATATTACCACACAGAGTAGTAGTTTATTAATCTTGAGAAGCTTGTTATATTGAAATTGTCCATGTGAGTAATTAAATAGATTTTGAATTGATATAACCATGTGAGTTAATTGATGTTGAATCTATGTAGTAGTTTAATTTACATGTGATTATTGTTATGAGAAATGTTCCCATGTGGGTACATGAAAGTCCAAGACTTATGAGGTTGGTCCTTTGTTGAGTCACCCTTGTGAGGTGAGTTATATTAGATGCTTTTGGTTTGACCTTAGCATGCCTAATGTAATGTTTAATTGAATCTTGATTTATTAAATGATAAAAACATTGGGTGAATCATGGATTCATATTATAATGTCATGAATGGTCTTATATGGCTATTGTACCTTTATCCCTTAAGTGAACCATAGATTTAATTATAACACCACATATATGCTCAAAGGGTTTATTATGTTTAATCCACGAGTGAACCATGGATTCCATGGACGAAATCATAGATTTTGATATTAAATTCAGAGTGAATCATGGATCCCTATAAATCTTCCATGTATCGGATCAATAGGCATTTGAATATATGTCATGAGTTATAATTGGGTTATCGAAATTGGACTTCCAAGGACGGGCTCAAGGATGTGAACTTATACAACACCTAGAGTGATACCGGGTTCCTGAGAGGTTCGCTAGGATAGGATTGTATGGTGTTGGTGGAATTGAATATGGAGTGGTACTTGAATTACAAATTAGGTATGTCAAGGATGGGATCAGGTTATATATTTAATATTGAATGAAATGATTTATGACGTGTTTTCCAGGCCAAAGAACAACATTGGATTCAATCTATAGTTGATTTATTGAGATGGAATTCTGAGGAATATGTTGTGCTTATAGTTTTAAAGTGGATGCTGGGATAGAGTTGGATCTCGAGACATATAAATTAAATTAATTGAAATGTTAACTTTTTGTTAAATGAAATGATATTAAATGAGTACCTGCATATAAAGGATGCTACACTTGAGTACATTCTTAGTTTCTCTCTCTCTCTCTCTATATATATATCTTATTTCACTGTTAGATTTCCATATCACATGTTAGATTGGGCTTGACACTGTGGGTGATAGACTACTGCGATTTATATCTGACACCCTGCTCGGGTACCATTGGTGCCTGAGTAGACCTACTTGTTTTTAGGGTTTTGGACCTTGCTTTTTCTATATTTCTTGTATATGGGAGTTGGGAGCAAAGGACCGAGCTGGAGTTCAGGATTCTCATGGTGAATAACACTGGGATTGTTATCTTTTATTCATTTTGTGTTGTAATTAAGATAATTCTATAGTTTTTAATACTTTTAGATATGTATCATCATATGGAATTCATGCATTAAAAAACTGATGTTGGCCATATTCTATATTCGGTTGTTACTTTAATTGTCTTCGACTACTTTGATTATTACTTTATACTGTTTTTGATGATATTTGAGTTCTACTATCTATTACCACTATACAATTTTATATTTGGGGTATCGTCTCCCAACTAAAATACCTTTACACCATCACTACTAATTGGAAGCCTCTTGTGTATGGGGAGATGCGCTTGAGGCCATGTGACAACCCGTCTAGCTACCAGTTTAGTGGTATGTCAGGTCGATATGTTACAATGTGGTATCAAAGGTTGTTTTTACTTTGTCTTGATATTTTGGGCTAGTAAAAGGGAGACCAGGAATGTGTTAGCGCTTAATATATATCTGTGGTTGGGACTGATCACCCATTGTATGGGAACTAACCAAGTGGCCCGGGTTGAGAATTTCTATTTATACTGTCGATGTTACAGTTGATGTGATTTAACCTTGGTTTATTGGTTTATTTTTTTTAGCTTATGGATTTATGGAATTCATGTTATTTTTACCTTGGCCTAAATGGAAAGGAAGTGACATGACATCCATCATTATAGACACTTAGAAATTTGCATTTCATGCATATGTCAATCCATGCATCTACATTAGTAGGTTGCCTACTAAGTATGATTGTGTGAATTGAGTGATTCCATGATTTGTTTTAAACCTATTGAGGTAATCCGTTAGCATGATTATTTATTTATCATTTATTTCTTGTGGTGTAACATGCTTATAGGTTATATGCCATGCTCTGTGCTTGTTATAGTATGCTAGTTTTGATTTGAAAAAATGCCTTCATGTGATGGAAATTGTTGTTTGTGGTTTAGGCATGAGCCAATTTTCAATTGTATGGTTTATAGGTGCCTTATGATTTGGGAAAGGGTAACCCATATACTCAAACCAACTCTATATCTTTATAAATTTTTATAGACATTTTTGAAATGAAAATGGATGCTAAAGTAAAATTTTAAAGTAGAATGTTTTCGATTAATGGTAGCCAAATACCAAATATATGGTGTATGGGTGCCTTATGGATTGGTAGATGAACACCCATGTGACTAAGACTTCATATAACCATGGTAAATTTGGGAATGGTTCTAAATGTGAAAGATATTATGTTTTGAACTTGTATGGCAGGTTAACTTTTAAAATTCTCAAATAGACCCAAGTAGGTCAGTTAGGGCATGCCTTTTATGGTGTTTATGATTTTTATGGTTAAAAAACCGCTAATGCGATGCTTTTTAAAGAATCCAAGATGGTTTAATGGGACCCTTGGAGGTCTCCTAATTGGTTAACAAGGAATTTAGATGCTAAATTTCCTTTTTACAATGGAATGTCAATTAATGTTAAATGTTTAAAAATAAATTTTATGAGACTTGCCTATTTTAGATTTGAACTATTAGATAAAGTGTATTCCAAGAACCTTGTTTTATAAAATGGTAATTTATATTTTGTTTAAAATTATTTCAAATACTTAATTGTTAAAGTGAATTAATTAAATGAATTGAATTTGGAACCTAAAGTGGTGTCCTTTGTTTAGACCCTTGTGTAAGGGTAGTTTAAATGTTGTTGGTTTTTTTGCCTTGGAATAGTGACATGAGCATTTATCCATAGGCCATTTCTTTTTATCTATGTCTTAAATGAAAGAGTCTCTTGAGCCTAGTGAAATATATGTTGCGTGAAAAGGATATAGGGTCGATGATTATGATTCATAAGGGGTTATCCCATAGTAGGTAGCACCCTTAGAGCTTGATGACTTGCTTTCCTTTGCAATCTTTTGATGATGGTGTCGTTTGGGTGTCATTGCCCCTAGTAGGAATTTTGGTTTTTAAACGGACTCCCTTGTTTGGATAGGTGGCATTGCATCTTGAACCTTGATATGGGAGTGAGAATCAAGGAATGATCGGTTCAGTAGTTTAGACATATCCCAGGCATGGTTATCTACTAGGAGGTCATGTGAACCTCTCTTTTCTTCAGTAATGGATGACTCAGTACATCATCATATGAGTAAATGAATTTTTGGGATGATGTGGTTTTTAGATAGTTTCTACATGATCCATCTGGTACTTTATTGAATAGGGCGTGCATCCTATGGATAGTACTCATGATGTGACATGTGCTCTTGTAAACTTGGGGTAATATGTGCTGACATAAACGATTCCCAAAGATTGTTAAATGTTAAAAAAGAGTCATTTGAGTTTGGTTAAATTGTGATATTTGAGATAATGGGTATGTTTTTGGGTCATATCTAGAGTGGAGTGTCTTGAGCATTTGAAAAATAAAGTTCTTCCCACTTCTCTGGAGGACTATCTGGACTTGGGTGTTTTGACACACTGGTCGGTTTGATTTGGATTTTGTGACCAAATGTTTTGGTGTGTGTGATCGTGGTTCAGGGAGTGTTGCATCAGTTCAGGTGTACATGTCGGTTCTTTCTTGGCAGCACAACTTAAATGAGGTTGGAGGTTTGCGCAACCCTTTAGAAAATTCATTAGTTTTGTGTGAGTTTTGGTGGTAGAGTTTTAAAGGACACGAATTCCTTAGGTGGTATAGGAATAGAGGTTCGGTTGATGATGCATCGGCAGGTGAAGCTAATATTATTGTAAAGAGTCAACCTATAGTGGTTTGATTGGTCTTCATGGTAACCTTTGGTTTACTCTTTACTTACTATTCTGAATGAGACGAGTATGTCCCCTTTCATGATGTCCTTCATAATGCGCTAAGAGAGAATTGGTTATATACAGTGCTAAAATCTAAAATCTATTGGGCTAGTTTTAATTCCTCTCTGTGTTGTATGCTAGATATGAGGGTTTTGTTGAGGTCTGGTTATTCCTAAGCGAGACTTGGGTTCCTGAGTAGGAACACTTTGGACACCTATCACATATTTTGACGTGACTGCCAGGTAGATGCTGTGTTGGGCTCAGTCAGTGTACTTATGTTGATGTTTTGGCTTGGTACCAACATCTCACTTATATCATGGGGCATGGTATACCTAGGGAAAGTTCCATTGAATCTACCAGGTAAAATCCGAGTTTATCCTGGACTTGTTGTCGGTCTTGGATGTAATGTTTTAAGGGTAGTGTTTCCAGTGGGATGAAATTAGTCTATGCCTTATTTTTTATTGAGGAAAAAAGATTTTAAATGGCCATGTTTGGGTTAGTTATGAAGATTCATCTGAATTCAGGTGTGATCTTTAGTGGACATGTTGTTGTGAAACAATTAGGGTCTTGTTTGTTGGTAAGGCAATTCCAGCTGTAGGGAGAAAGCCCTGATTGGGAATTGGCCTATTTTTAATGTTAAAGCCTAAGGTGGGGAAAACCTTTGGACATGTGCATAAAAATAAGATGATGTGATCGTTTCATTGATTAAGTGGGATTCAGTAATATACTCTTAGTGTTTAAGTTTGATATCCAAAATTGGATTGAGTTTTGGTGGCATGAGTTTCATGTGCTTGAAGGGTACTTTGAGGTGCATTGGGTGTTTTGAAACATGATGCATCCTTTTGAATGATGTTTCAAAACCATTGTATGTTGGGTGATATATTTATTTTTTCTCCAAAGGATTCTCAGGGATGAGAAGTTATAAGGTGGAGAGTTTGCAAGAACCTGTGTTTTTTTAACTAGACAAAATTTGGAGGGAATTTTAATTTTTGGTGATTACTGGATGGGTCATTTTTAAAATAGAACTTTAGAATACAATTTCGAGAGTTGAAATGTTTAAAGAGATGTTTTTGGACTTGGGTGAAGGCTCAAGAATTGTCTCAGGTAGCTCGAGAAGTTTTGGGAGTGTCAGACTAGGAAAGGCAGGTTTTTAAGGACCTGTAGATGGCACATAGTTTTCTAAAACCATGTGGACCATAATAGTAACTGTGTGGCTTATTATAGGTAAGGAAGATTCATTTCACATGGGATGCACATGATTTGTAAAACTATTCACCTATCTCACAGGCTTAGTGATAGAGGTAGTAGCTACACACTTTTTATCACACAGTTTGGGCATAGTCAGATAACCATATGAGTAAAAATATGCGGGATGTCTTGGTTCCCAAAAAAGGGGTGCATGGGTGGTGCACAATCAGTTAAACCGTGCAGCCTAAACCATGCACCGAGAACTGATTTTATAAATTTAATATTTTATTCAAAATTTAAAATATTTTTAAAAGAGGGAAATTAGGTGTGTTATTCCCCCTTGTTGGGTAGCATGACACCACCCTCTCCCTTCTCCCTCATAAGGCGCGATGCACCACCTCTCTGTCTCCATCCTCCCGACTTGATTTCACTCTATTTTTCTTGCGATTCATGGTCATATTGAGATGGTAGTTATCTCTACCTCCTTATTATGCTTCTCTTTGGTCTATTTTGTCTTCCTCATCACCCGATTATAGCTTGAATGAAACTCTAGCTTAGGGATTGATTAATTTTTTGTTGTTATTTGGTTGTAGGGTTGTGCAAACGGCCTCCTGGGTGATATTGGTCCCTATTCTAGAAACTAACACCAAAGGTGAGGTGGTTCAACTCTATTTTCTCTGACACCGTCGTTTAGGGTATGTTTCTAAACTCATTGTTTGTTTCACACCCTCTAAATAAGGGCATTACGGTGTTTATGGGCCCCGATTATTGTGTATAGTGAATTGTGGTGCCTTTGGAAGACTCATGAACATTTAATAAGGTATGTATATGTATATATGTATGTATATCCTCTAAGTGCATATTCTCTCTTGGCCTGGGGAATAAAGACATTGGGTTAAGGATATGTATACATACATATATAGTTATGTGTGTCTGAGTGGACAACAACATGAGTTAGAAAGCATTGTCTTGGTCTACTGCTTAAGGTATGATCCCTATCCCTAGCCTATTTATTTAATAATTCTTTAATTGATTCTTTAAATAAGTTTATTTATGACTTTCCTAGTTTAATAGAACCACATAGCTTGAATAAAATGTTTAATGTCGAGAAATTACTTGTTGTTTGATAATGTCGTGTTTTTGTAATAAACCCCTCCAACGGAGGTGCACTGCCTTCAAACAAAAAATTAGTGATAATTGTTATACCATGCTGGCTTGTGGTTTGAGAATTCCATATTGTCTTCCTGTTAAGTGATGAAATATGTTATGTTAATTCATTCCCCCTTTGGAATTGCTGGATGATTTTTCCCACATGAGTTAATCGGGGACTTATCCTTGCATTTGTTACTAAGAATATATTTATTTTCATATCGATTGTTATCCACGTGAGCTGTCATTAAATATATGAAATGTGATAGATTTTCAAGGTTGAATCACCCCTTTGTTTTCTCTTTTTAAACAAAACTTCAATGGAGGTTTTCCTTGGACACCTTTAGGTGTGCCCTTTACCCCATGTCATGGATTGATAATTATGTTATTGATTTGTGTATAAATTGTCGAATTAAATAGATTAATAGGTTAAGGATGAGTGAATAAGACCCTTAGAACTTATTATGTCATTGATTAATTAATAATCTTTTTCTTGTATGGCTTAGCCCATGTGAGTTTAATACTACCATGCTGAGTAGTAGGTTATTAGGCTTGAGAAGTTTGTCATACTGAAATTGTCTATGTGAGTAATTAAATGGATTTTGAATTGATATTCCCACATGAGTTAATTGATGTTTAATCAATTTAATAGTTTAATTTACATGTGATTCCTGTTATGAGAAATGTGACCATGTGAGTAAATTAAAGGAAAATTCTTATGAGTTTGGTCTTTGTTTGAGTCACCCTTGTGAGGTGAGTGATATTAGATGCTTTTGGATTGACCTTATCATGACTAATGAAATGTTTAATTGAATCTTGAATGATTAAATGTTATATATAATTGGGTAAATCATGGACTTAGATTAGAATTGCATGGGAGGGATCAAATTACTATTGTACCTTTTTCCCTTAAGTGAACCTTGGATTCAGTTAGAATTCCAAGGACAGGCTCAAAGCGTTTATTATTTTTAAGTAGTGAGTTAACCATGGATGCCATGGATAGTCTCATAGAGGTTGTGCTTAATTTCTGAGTGAATCATGGATCCCTGTAGGACTAGCATGGACAAGATCAAGAGGAATTTGACTATATTTCATTAGTGATACTTGGGGATTCCCTATAGGACCACCAAGAATGGGATCAGTGATGTGAACTTATACCACACCTAGAGTGATATCAGTTTCCTGAGAGGTTTGCTGTGATGTTCTTGTTGGGTGTTGGTGGAATTTCACCTAGGGTGATACTTGAATTGCAATATAGGAATGTCATGGGTGGTCTCAGGTTACAAATTGAATAATAAATGAAATGATTTATGATGCGTTTGCTAGGAAAAATCACAAGCTTGGATTCATTCTAGACTTATATTGTTGAGATTTTCTTCTGAGGCATTTGTTGCGCTTACTGTTATATGAGGGATGTCAAGATTGAGCTAGATCTCAAGACTTATAATTTCAATGAATTGAAATTTTAACTTTTGGTTAAATGAAATGATTTTAAATGAGTACACTTATATGAAAGATGTTACACTTGAGTACTTCCTTATTATTATAAATATTTTCTTGCACTATTAGATTTAAATAGAATAGGTTGGATTGGGCATGAAACTATGGGTGAAAAACTATTGAGATTTATATATCACACCCTGACCTAGTAACATTGGTGCTCGAGTATGATGAATTGTTTACAGGGCTTTGGACCTTGCTTTTTCTATATTTCTTGTATCTAGGAGTTGGGAGCAAAGGACCAAGATAGAGTACTGGATGCTTGTGGTGATTGCCTTTGGGCTTGCTGTCTTTTCTTCCTTTTGTATTGTAATGAAGATCATGTTGTAATTTTTACTTATTTCAGATATGTATCATCATATGGAATGCATGAATTGAAAAAATATCATTGGGGTAATTCTATATTTAGTTGTTATTATAATTTCCTTCGATTACATTGATTATTTATTTATACTTCTTCTATTGATATCTGATTCTACTATCTTTTACCACTGTCCACTTTGAGATTGAGGGTATAGTCTCCCCACTGAACTACCTTTACACCCTTGCTACTAGTCCATAGCATCTACTATACAAGGATATGCACTTGAGGCTATGTGGAGATCGGTACGGCTACTGGTTTAGTGGTATGTCGGGGCGAGATGTTACAACATAGGACCTTGAGGTATTTCCTTGGTTAGAGCTTCCTGTTTTAGGTTTCCTTTTTTATTTTTTATCATCATTCTATGTATATTTGAATTTTATTATTGTCTTCCATGGGAGAAATATATTGTATCTTGATCTATATGACCTATTTGGATATGCATGCTTTTTTTAATTTTTTGATACAAGTGGTATGATTAAATGTTTATTTATTTTCCACTACTTCTGAATATATTTCTTCTGCTATTTATTGATATTAAATGTGATTCCACCATTGGAGGGTCTAGATCAAGTCTGATGAGTTTTGTTTTACATTGCATGTTATATATACATACTCATACCAATATTATATCATTCCCTGAGGGTATTACCTCCCCAATTTACTCTTTACATCATCACTACTAGTTAGAAGCCTTTGGAATTTGGGGAGGTGCATCTAAGGCTAGTGGCACCTGATCTGATTGCACTGTTTGGGAGAATAATCAGGTTTGAGATGCTGCAAATGCTATCAGAGCATTTCTTGAATGTGATTTAGTTGTAATATAAGGCTGGCTACTAATGAGATCAAGATTTCATTCTGATTTTCTTTTCAGCTTGTCTTATTATTTGGGATATAGTTGACTGAAGCATAGGTGTTGTGGGAATTGGGTTTAGAACTCATTCTTGGGTTCGTACAACACCATGTATGAGGGATAAACTAAAATACCTTGGATGGGATTTTCCGTTCTATTTTTATAATTTTATAGATTTTTGATTTCCACCTAGAGTGGCCTATTTGAAATGGGATGGTTATTATTATGATTTGTGATCCCTAGCCTAGTACAATTAAAAAAGCGTTGGGACCCTTGGTCCGATTCAACAAGGGGTGTCTGTATTCATGTTTATGCTCTTATTAGGCACATACTAGGATGTTTCAATTTTAAATTTGCGAGTGCCTGAAATGTGAAATGATTTGAAATGGGATATTCCTTGTGAGATAGACACAATTAAATAATTTGAAATGATATATGTCGTGTTATGAAATTTATTATTCCATGTGATAGGTCATGATATATATATATGTATTGAATGTGATATGTGAATTGGGCCTGGATCTTATAAGAGATGGCAAGTACAGTGGCACAGGGTGATTTGGATCACCGGGTTGGGAGATGAGGTCATTAGATTGAGGTGATGTGGTTCATTAGGATGGGCATGGCCCGAGTTATATTTTGATACTTAGATCTATTGAGGGCAGGTATGGAGGTCAATAATCTAGGATTCCATTTGGCATGGTTGTGGTAGGAAAGGGTAAGGGTAGCGGGGATGCACTACCTTTTACTAATTTCCCTATTCTCATTATATATATATATATAATATGGTCTATATGACCATGTTGATGATATTTAGTGGGTTCCTCCTAGATGGATCAAATTGATCGTTAGGAGGGTGGTGGTTTAGTGTTGTTGGAGGATGAGAAGGTTGACCCCGTTGAGGTTTAGGTAGAGTAGGTACATTCTCAGGGGCAGGCTCAAGTACTGGATGAGGTTTAGGTTCCAGTGTAGGAAGGTTAGACACCAGTTCTTACCAAGTTTCATAAGAGGCTTGACAAGAAGCTTGGATTGAGTCTGGTATGGGTTTTATAGGGTATTAAAAGGGGTGATCAGGGAATAGATCCATCTATGGAATATCTAAATTAGGAGTTTTTGTTGCATCACCTTCCTCTTTTTTAGTGTGAGGTTTGTCCACGGGAAGTTGAGAACTAGATTGAGAGAATGCAGATGATCTTTGAGCATCTAGAGATGCCTCCAAGGTAGAGGGTGAAGGTGGTGATGTATAGTATCGGAGGGCCGGCTAAGAACTGGTGGGATGTGTAGGTTCAGGCAGAAAGACATGATGGGTTTTCTAGAAAGGGATTTGTGGCCAGGTTTTTCGACCATTTCTTCCTGAAGATGCTGAGGGAAGAAAGATCTCAAGATTTCTTGATCCTTCAATTGGGTGAAATGTTTTTCATGGAATATGTGGTGAAATTCAATTATTTGTCTCTATTTTCACCCAGAATGGTCATTGATGACACCTCAAGGGTGATTTTCTTTGAGGATGGTTTAAAAAAATCCATTTAGGTGTAGGTAAACATATTTAGGTTGGCCTCATTCTTAGAGGCAGTGAACTAGATTCTCATAGCTGAGGGAAATGTGATGGATATGTCTTGCTCGAGCTAGGTAGTGGCTTCAGGTGAATTCAAGGGAATTGATTAATAGGTAAGGAAGTGAGTCCAAGATGAGTTCTAGTAGGGAAGTCAGGAGAAGAACTCAACTAGACCACTTCAAAGTGGTTCTTTTACAGTTTGATTTCGGTGTGGGCAGCCAGGACATGTCCAGACTCAGTGCGAGCAGCCTCCAAAGGAGTTTCTAACATGTGGGTAGGTAGGGAATCTCGAGAGGCACTATGGTAATCTTTCATGGAAAACCGATTGTTAGAGACCAGGGAAGACTCAGGCTTTTGAGGTAAGTTCGGGATCAGTACCAGGTGAGGGTATCCAAGCTTCAACTACACTTAGAGGCTATGGTATAGATAGTGGAACCTGATAATGGGGTGAATGTCTAGTAGATGGTTCAACACCACAGGGAGGTCAGGCTTCAAGAAATTGAGCTTCAGGATAGGTTCATGTTATGGAGCTTCCGGGGTATGACTAGGTTGGAGAGCCAATGACGGTTAGAGGCATTCCATGGGCATATATGGTTATTTTTCACTCTTTAGGAATGGCCTGTTGAATCATGCACATATGGGTGCATGAGGTTTATGGGTTGATTTTTTATATTTTGTTTTTAATAAAATAATAATTATATTTATCCCTTTTTACTATTAATTTATAAACAATTAAATATTGACTTCCCTAAAAAGTATATTTATATATGAAGAAATAAATATTTTGTTTTTGGAAAATATATAATTTTAATTGAAACACTATTTTTGATAAATTAATTATTTTTTGAAATAAATATTATTTTCATAAAATAATATTATTAAAAAATATTTATTTATATATATATAATAATATAATTTAATAAATCCCAATGTAATTTTTATAAGGGAAAAATGGTTGTTAATGTTGTAAAAACTAGTATTTTATAAAAAATACATATTTTTATTTAAAAGTTTAAATTATCATATTTATATATTTATTTTAATAAAATAGATAATATTTTTTAAATAAATATGTCGAAATTATCTATTGGTGAATTTTTCTTAATTTTTTGAGCATCAAAGTTTTGTGTAAAAATTAAAGACGATAATTATTATGACATCATTATAGCCCAAATGTGTTATAATAAATATTATAAATTCAATAAAACAAGAATAATATATTCCCTATTTAACATAATGTATTTTTTAATTTATTTAATTCATTTTATAAACCATTAATGAATCATCCAAAACCTATATTATATTTTATGGTTTTAAAATCAATTCTTTATGAACATAACTAAACTACACATGAAAAATGGTACTATTTTAATATTTTTGGTTATTAGCCTTATAAAATATTTAAAACTACTTCTCTTTGAATGAAACCGTGGGAAGGTTTGTAGTTTTGATTATTTTATCAGATAGATTCCAAAACCTAATTTTTAAAATTAATAAAGAATTCCCCTCTATTTTTTCTATAAATACCCACCCAATCTCCCCATCCTCTTCACTAAAAAAACCATTTAGCATGAAGTTACTCTTCTTATACTTCTCTAAATCCCTCCTAAGGTTTTACCAAGCTCTTAATAAGATCATACCAATCTTATTAAACTAACCCCAATGGCATGTTATTCTCTTATCCTCCTCTTAATTCAAGAACATTTTTTGAATTATCCCTAACGATTTACAATTATTCATGTTGGAATGTGTTTTTAAACATAACTTTTATTTTACTTATGATATGAAAGTAATGATAGACCTCATTTAACTCTCACTAGACCCTTATATGAATCTTTTTCACACCCATTATGCTCTTGAAATTATCTATTGATTTTTCATTCTAAATATTTATATAGTGAATACTCATCCCTAGTTCCATTCAAGGGTAATCAAATAGATGTACCTTTACATCATTGACCAGATACTTCTATTTATGGAGCCCAAAATCCAAACACGATATGAATGTTATGAGTGGGAAGAAAATATGTATCCCTCTAATGCATTGGGTAATATTTGTATCTCATGAGATACCATGTCTGGTGAATGATAGGTTATCCTAAGAATACTATGTTTTGATGTCTCAACGGTTAGCCTTGACATATGATTATGATTTTATTTCTATGTTTTTCCACAATATTATATATTTTTTGATGCTATAATCTTATATCATGATTCGATGTTCATGTTTATGATTATCACCCCTTTTATGTCACCTTGAAATGAATCTTGACTAACATGTATTACTTTAATGATGTTATTCTTTTATTATTCTCTTACTGAGGTTTATATCCCACACCTTTCTTATCTATTCCCCTAAGTTAAATAGTGTAGTATTAGATGGTCAAATTAATTTAAGGGAATATTATAAGATTTTTAAATAATATTGTTGTATCCCTATTTCATGTTATGGTGCTATGTATCTTATTAACCAATGAAACTAGGCCTATTGTTCTTTTTGGATTTTATTAAGTGCATATTTATGTAATTAATCATGAATTAAGGTGAATAAAAGATATGGGTTGTCATAGTTAGTGTCAGAGTAAGTTATAGTTATTTTTGGGGACTAGGATTAGAAAACAATAGCTAAAGCCTTAGGGATAAGACAAAACATAGGAAAACATCCATAAATAATGGTAAATTATAAAGTATGTTGTTTCCAGGAAAAAAACTAATTTAAATAATGTGGATTTGTATCTAGAAGAGTTTTAACTAGGGGTAATAACCCTAGAAATTAAGCATTGGGTATTAAATTGATTATCACCTAGTCCATGGAAAAGAGACCTTGTTGTACACCTGGTTTAAAACTCATGGGGGATATGATTTAGTAAATTAAAAAGCTCTATGAAACTTTATGAAGGAGAAAAATGCTTATAAAATTTTATGTTTGGAAATAAACCATTTATAACTTATATTGAAACCTATAAATTCATAGGTTGAGGAATATATGTCATTTATGGGTTATACCTTAAATATCTATAGTTTCCCTTTCATATGTTTAATAGATTAAAATTATCTTCCTTAAGTCTATTTTGAATGAATTAAATGATTAGAACTAGAATCAAATAGTGAATGGCATGATTATCATCCATGGTTTTATGAATTATTTCATATCATGCAAGATTATTAAACATGTTCAAACACCTCCCCAATAAATGGAAGTGGAGGTATCAATGAAAATGGGAAATGGGATAATTTTTTCATCCTTAGTATATAACTTCTTCCATGTCCATATTTTTTGGCTAAACATCCTTGTGAAGATTATGATATTCCCTTTATAATAATTTTATTTAATTATATCCATATAATATATATACTTATAGAGTGGAAATTTTTTTTCTAGGATAAGAAAATTAACCTCCATCTAATTATATAAAAGAGTAAGGAGGATGTTGTTTCTATTTTTGATTCATCATCTCAATAATGGATATTATTTCCTTATGAGAAAACACATCTAACTAAAATTATTGAGGTTAAGGAAAATATAATACTTCATGAAATTCCCACTATGTGGGAATATTCTGATTTATTACCTAAAGAATTTCTTGTTACTCCTTTAAATATAGAGGTTATGTTCTCAATTGAAATCATACTCAGAGATTTTCCCATAACCATGAATCCATACTAAATGGTCACTATTAAACTTTAGGTGTTAAAGAAGAAAATATAAGAGAATATTGATAAAGTATTTATACACCTAAGTGCTTCACTATGGGGTGAACTGATCTTTTCATAAAGAATATGGATGGGTTAATTCACCTCTACCTTTATTATCATGAGGTTAATAATATCATGATAAAGAAAAAGTATTCTCTACCACAAATTGATGACTTATTTGACTATCTGTGTTAAGATCAATACTTATCTAAGGTATATCATTGGTTGGGATATTATAAATTAAAATTAAATAAGGGGGATATCCCGAAGACTACTTTTCATACAAGGTAAATTCTTTAGGAGTTCATAGTGATTCCATTTGGACTCACTAATTCTCCTAAGATCTTCATGTACTTAATTAATATAGACTTTACAGATTACAAGAAATTTTGTTTGGTAGTATTTATAGATGATATTCTTATCTAATGTAAAACCAATATGGATTATAAGGAGAATTTTAATGTTGTACTAAATACCTTGGGAAAGTAAATGTTTTATGAAAGTAAAAAAAATGTCAGTTTTGGATGGAGAAAGTAACATTTATAGGGAATGTTATCACCAGAAAAGGGACATATGTGGATCCTTTTAAAGGAAAATAAAAAATGTAACAGACAAAAATTTGTGATGGAGATCTATAGTTTCCTTAGAATAGCTAGGTATTATCATCGATTTTTGAGAAACTTATCATGATTTTCAATCCCAATAAATAAGATAACTTGAAAGGGAGTGAATATTGTCTAGACTGATGAATGCGAGGAGAGATTTAAAGAGTTAAATAAGAGTCTAATCACCACACCTGTGCTCACATTACTATCTAATGGGGAATTATTTGTGATCTACAATGATACGTCCAAAAAAAGGCATGGGTTATGTACTCAGGTAAGATTTAAAAGTGATAGAATATATCTCCTGCTAAATAAAAATCAATGAGAATAACTACCAAAAACATGATCTAGAATTGGCTATTGTGATATTCACATTGAATATTTATTCATATTATATATAGGAGATTTTTTTACATATATATAGTTCATAAAAGCCTCATGTGTATATTCAAAAAATAGGACCTCAGTATGTTCCAAAGAAGGTGGTTTGAGCTGATCAAGGATTATGATTTTCAATACATTACCATTATAAAAAGGACAAAAAAGTGGAATACGATTTTATTATAAAGGATACCATAACCCTATCCATGATAAGAAGTTAAAGGGATCTAATATTACTTAACATGAATATGATGGAAATGGGAATCATAAAAGTAAATTCATCATTCCTAGCTCAAATAAATCCTGAAGATGGATTTATAAGGTTTGAAACCCAAATATATGTCCCATCAAAATCAAAGATGAAGAGGGAAATTCTGGATAATGTATAGATATCATCTTCCACTATTAATCTAGAAATAAGTAATATGTACATATATCTAAATAAAATATTCTAGTGGGATATAATTAAGAGGGATATTATAGAATTTGTATCTCGATGATTATTATGAAAAAAATTCAAGGATAAATAATATTACTATAATGGTATGATGAAAATATTTCCCATACTAGTATAGAATTGGGAAAACATAATCATAGATTTTATCATAGGAATCCCTAGGACATTTGAGGGAAATAACACTATCTTGGTGGTAGTAAATCACTTTAAAAAATCAGTGCATTTCATTACTATCAAGGAAAATTTATCTATCAAACAACTTTATAAGATATAAATAAGGGTTTATAGGGATTAAAACTCTCTATTTTATCTAACATATACTTAAGGTTTGCCTCATGGTTTTGAAGAAGCCTTCAACAATAGTTGGATATAGAGATATGTTTTATACTACTTATCACCCCAAATGGACAATCAGTAGGATAAAACTATCTAAACTCTAGAGGATGTAATGATATATATTTCAATTTATTTCAAATAATGTCTAGATAAAAACCTTCATCTATTGGAGTTATCATATAACCATAATTTCCATAATAATATTTATATAGAAAATTATGTGGATCTGTATAGAAAGTGGTTTACAACTCTAGCATGTTCGGATGAATTTGGAGAGTGGAAGCTTATGGGAACTGTTCTTTTCCAGGAGATAAAAAGAGGCATAAACTATTAATCAATATATGAAATCAATGAAAAGTTGATAGAAAAGTTATGAAAACAATCCTTGACATGACCTTGAGTTTGAGGTGAGAGATAAAGTGTTACTTTATATATTGCAATGGAAGAATGTCATGAGGTTTTGGAAGAATGGAAAACTTATTCAAAGATACATCAACCCCTTTGATATCTTTGATCACATCAGAGTTGTGGCTAATTGACTTTCACTCCCACCTTATCTATATGAAGTACATGATGTGTTCTATGTATCCCTCTTGAGGAAGTACATACCTAAATCATCATATATACTAAATCCAAATTTGATAACCTTATAGAATTATCCTTTATATGATAATTATACAATGAAGATATTATACCATAGAGATAATATTCTAATAAACAAGACAACTCACCTAGTTAAAGTGCTGTGGTGGAACTACATGTTTAAGGAAGAAACATGGAAACCAGAAGAGGTAATGAAAAATAAGTACCCTCATCTATTTTACTATATGAAATGAAATTTTGAGGAAGAAAATGGGGGAATAATGTGATGACCTAAACATTTATAATTGAAATCCCCTATTTTAATGAATAAATTGATTATTATTTAATGTATTTATAGAGAACACATGCACTAGATTGGTTATTTTTGACCATTACAAAATATATCTATCAGATTTAAATTACAATTGAACTTCTTAACCATTTATAATATTGAAATTTTATATTGATAGTTAAGATTAGTTTATATCAAGGGTAATGATAAATTATAATTCACATAAATAGAAGAAGAAAAGGCCTCAACCATTAAGATCATTTTCTATAAAGCCCAATTATCAAAGCGTTCAAGGGATATAGAGTCACTAAGATTTTTCCTTGACCAAGAAAAAGTTTTAATTTAATAAATGAAAAAAATGAAAGTTTTTATGGGAGAATTTTAAGCTTATCGAGATCAGATCCCAAACCATGTTCATCGAACAACTACAAGAAATTTCCACCATCATACACATTACACTTTGGAAATATACTGGTGTAATAAGGGGTTATATATCTAGAAACTAGTCGAATGAATTTTTATATTTTATTTTTAATAAAAAAATTATTAAATTTATCCCTTTTTATTATTACTTTATAAATGACTATATAACGAGTTTGATAAAAAATTATATTTTGATATAAAGCAATAAAAATTGTATTTTTTGGAAATATATAGTTTCAATTAAAATGTTTTTTTGGAAAAATTCATGAATTTCTAAAATAAATTTTATTTTCATAAAATATTAGTATTAAATAATATTTATTGATATATAAATAATAATATAATTTAATGAATCCCAACATAATTTTTATAAGGGATAGAAAGTTATTAATGTTATAAAAACTTATATTTCCAAGTAAATAGATATTTTTATTTAGAAGCATAAATTCGCATATTATAAAAATTATTTTTTTAAATAATATTTTTTTAAATCTTAATGGGGATTTTTTCAAAATTTTCTAATCCAGTTGATTTTTTGGGTAAAAATTAAATATGATATAAATATATGGTATCAATTATAACATCATAATAGTTCAAAAGTGTCGTAATAAATAATATAATGTAAATCAACAAAAAAATAGATTTATCCTTAAAAATGTTTTTTATGTTATTTAATTAATTTTATAAACCTTTAATGAATCCTTTAAACCCTATATTATATTTTAAAGTTTTAAAATCAATTCATTATAAACATGTATCACTTCCACATCACCAATGGTATTGTTTTAATATGTTTGGTACTTTTCCTTATAAAATATTAGAAACCACTCATATTTGGTATAAATTTAGGGTAAGGACCATGGGAAGTATTGTGGTTTTGATTATTTTGTCATATAAAGTCTAAAACGTAAGTTTAAGAATTAATAAAGAATTCCCATTTCTTTTTCTATAAATACCAACCCAAATTCCCACTCCTCTTCACTAAAAACATTTTTATCATGAAGTTAATCTCTTTATCCTTCTCTAAATCCATGATAATGTGTTCCCAATCTCTTAATAATATCATCCCTATATTTTAGAATCTCTCTCTCAAGGTAAGGGATTCTCCCCCCTCCTCTTTATCCAAGCACTTTATTTTTTTTATTCCACTAAATTTTCAATCAATCATGTTGGAATGTGTTTTTACAAATAACTTATACTTTCCTTTTGATATCTAAGTAATGAGATACCTCCTTTCACTCTCATTAAACCCTTCCATGAATCTTTATATACACTCGTTATGCTGTCGAAATTATCCAGTGATATTTCATTCAAAAAAATTGTGTAGTGAATAATCATCCCCATTTCCACTCAAGGTTATTCATGTAGATGTACCAATACTTCATTTATTGGTGGATTCCATTTATTTAAACCAAACCCCTTAATAATGGGATTAAAATTAATTATGTAATTCTTATATTATTTCATCTATGTGTCACACTAATGAATGTACATAATATGAATGTGATTGGTGGGATAAAAATTATATAGTCTTCCAATTCATTGGGTAATGTTTTTATCTATTAAGGCACTGACTGAAAAATAAATTTTTTATCTAAAAAGAATACAAGGAAATACCCCACAACTCACGGGGGACATAAATCGATGAAAACCAAGGGAATCTGACTTAAAAATGAGTTTAAAAGCTTATAGTAATGGATCAACACCATCATATATCATAATATTCTCAACTCGGATACCTTTTAAAGATAGCACAACTGCCAACAAATTACCCTCTCCCCAAGTTTTGTTGACATGGATTCCATTTTTGATGTACATATTACAATTTATAGTTAAATAAACCAATTTCAAAGGGTATATTCCCTTCCCCTATAGAAATACAACCAAAATAGAAAAATCATATTCAAATTCTATTATTTGAATATAATATAGCTTGAACAACATCAAACCAGTGAATTAACCCCTTGCCTTCACATCGATGGAATTTACTATCCTATAAAAATCTCTAAAACACATCAAAACTAATCCCCTGTTATCTATCATAAGTCCACAAAATCTCATTTTCTTTGAAATACATGAGCTATCTCTATTCATCTTTATCCCTATGGAAGGAGATTTCCAAATAATCCACCTTCCTTGGTAATTTCTTATTCTTTCCAAAGAGTTAAAAAGCTATGGCAGAAACCTTTAAGAAGTAGAGGAAAATAACCCACTTTGAGTGAGGGAACAAAGTTCTTCTACCAACACCTTAACAAATACATGAAAGAAAACATTTACAGTTTTTTTCCTTTTATGGATTTGTTTTGATCCTCCTAGAGAGTCCAACACACAATAATAAGAATGACTCTCTGGGCCTTCACCTCTACCCCCTAAGTACCATCATTGAGAAACCAAGTATTTATGACCTACTTCCTTTCATCACCACCCACATGAATATTCAAACCATGGACAAAATTACTCAAGACCCCCATGCCGATTCAATCTAGAAAAATAAATGTTCTCTAAATTCCTTATATAAGGAGACAAAAAATTGACATTTGGACAAAAAACACACTTTTATGCACATTATCATCCTTAGGGAGGGATTTATTTCTCAATATCCGAACTAAAAAGTTAAACTTACCTAGGATATATTTTCCCCAATGTTTTGGAGCCCAATTTTCCCTCATGGTACTACCATTCACCACATTCTTGTAAGACTTACCATTAAAGAGCCCTAAAGTCGATCTAGTAAAGACACAACAATCTGTCTCTTTTGGTCAAACTAATTTTATTGTAACATTTCTTATGATTGTGATTTAAAATAGCTTCTATAAAGGCTAGGTACCTGGTAGATTCATGGAAGGAGAGTTTTGGAATAGGAAAACATAGGAAATATAACTTTTCACCCATCCAGTTTGTCGACCAGAAGTTTCTATCACCAGAAACAATAATCCATCAAGGCTTGTTATTTAAAACCTCCAGTTGGGATAACATGTAGTCTGCAAGACTATTGAGATTAATTGATCATACGTTCCAATCATCCCAATTTTCTTCATAATTGTTCCTTATAAATTTCACCCATAATGAGTTCCCAATGATAATATCTCTTGTGACTTTTTCTTTTGGGGAATTAATGGATTCCTCAATATTGCGTATATCAATCATGCCTTCTTCAATTGGCCTTTCTAACCATTTTCAAGAGGCCCAATGACATTTTACGGCTAGGTTTTCATCCAAAAGGAATGAATTCGTGAGTTACTACATCCTTTATATTGTCCCCTTTGGTGGATTAATGATGCATATAATATGCATTGGAACCAAGGTAAGAACACTATTAATGATAATAATATGAACTCCAAATGAAAGGAGTTTATTATTCCAATTGAAAATCGTCCCTATTATCTGATTGATAAAATCATCAAATAAAGATTTTGTAATTCATCCATTAGATACCGGAGTTCATTGATATTCTATAGTAAGTTGCCACCTATGCATGTCCAATTTTTCTTGAATCATGCTACCTCTTCTCTTTGAACACTTGTTAGAAATAAAAATTCCACTCTTTCTTTGATTGAACAATGACAACTCAAACTTCCATAGATTTCCATGATTCAGACGAACCCATTGATTTAATTTTTCCTTCCATTGATAAAAAATAACATATCACCATCATAAATTGAATGAGATATAATTACTCTCCCAAACCTATCGGTGAATAGAATAATTATCCCATTATTTAGGCCCTTTTTGATGTCTCTTGCGAGATCTTCCTAAGTAGATATAAAGAGGTTAGGAGACAGTGGGTCTCCTTATCTTACACCTCATACATATTTAAAGAATCCAAATCCCCTTCCCATAAAAAATATCATGTGAAATGAAGAGGCATAATATCTAAAGAATAAATCACAAAACCAATCTGTGAAACAAAATTTCCTCATGACCCTTAAAATAAAACTCCACTCCAATCCGTCAAGAGTATTATCTATATATACCTTGATCATGACATTTGATCCAATTATAATTTTATTCAAATCCTCCACCATTTATTTTTTAGTTTTTATGGCCGCTTTAATTATTATAACTTTCATAAATACATGTTTTTCATCCGATATAAGTCTTGGAATGATACTAATAAGCCTTACGCTGGTCGGGTTGGAAAGAATTTTATAGCTGAAATTTCATAAAAAAATTAGTCTGTATTGATTAAAAAAGGTAGGGTTTTTTAATTTGAGAATAATCACCACCCTTGAAGCACAAGAAGCTCTCATAAGTTCTCCACTTCTAAATTAGTCTTGAACTATTAAATGTACCTGAGTCTTAACAAGATCCCATGCCGGTACATAAAATGCCCTAGTAAATCTATTAGGACTCGGAGCACTCTCTTGATGTAGGATGAGAATAGTGATTTTTAGTTTCTTCCTCCTCCTGTGGGGATTTAGGACCATGTTCTAGTGATTTGTAATCAAACTATGAATGAAATTCATGAATGAATCTTCTTTATATGGTATAATTTAACCAACACCCCTACTCATATTTGGTCCATCCAAAAGGTTTTTAAAAGGTTCTAAGGCTTTCTATCCTTCTGTTATCACATATGAGGTGAAGTAACCATCTTACATCTATAAATTCATATGTTTGAACACTTTCCTCTCCTTTATATAAGCCTGAAAACAAGTCATCTTACAGTCTCCCTCTTTAAACCATACTATTTGTGACTTGTCTCTGAAAATCCTCTCAATCTCCAGAAGTCTTTCAGCTAACATCTATTGTTTCTTTGATAATATGATAAAAAGGTCATCATCCCACATGAATTGAAGGTTCTTCTATATATTCTCAATTTCATATTTAAGGAGATCCATATTAACATCCTATTCATTCCTTTTGTTACACAAAATTTTAACATCATTTTCAAACGTTTCAACTATTTAATCATCCCGGGCCAACGAGAAATCCTCTTTGGTTGATTCAAAGAAGGTTGGACCATCTGTATGAAGCCCTCCAGGAAATTCTAGTCATTGGAATACTGCAATTTTATAGCCCTCTTGTTGTCATTCTTTAAATACACTAGAAAAGGAGAATGATCTGATAAAGACATGGTGAGATGGGTTATAGAAGCCCACAAAATGGAGTCGAACCCTTGTAGATTCATGAGGTACCTATCCAGTCTGCTTCGAACTCTTCCACTTCATTTTCTGTTATTTCACCATGTGTATCTTCTTTCAGAGAATCCCAGATCAATGATTCCATTTGATTCCATGGAATCAGTGAAGTCCTTCATAGATTTATTGGGTAGCACCCTTCCTAATCATTTTTCAGAGGCAAATTTTTTTTTTTAAATCTCCCTCAATGAACCATGGGAGACAACCTAGATCAAACAATGATAAACATTTCTATAACTCTACCCTATCAGCATCATCGCATGTTTCCTAACCAAAATAAAAGAGGACAAACTCATTACCCCTCTCAAAGATATTGGTGGTGATGTGCTAGGTGGAAGTATCAATCCTCTACACTGATATATCCGGTCTCCTGAAGATCCAAATGTGTCTATTACTAGTACCTGCATGCAAAAACACTAGAAAACCCATACTTTTAGAAAAAGATGAAATACAATCAAAATGTTGTTTTGGTTATAAAAACAGGACTAAGGAAGCATTATTATGGAAAGATTCATTTGTGAGGTAGGTAGTCAACACCTTCACTCTTAAACCCCACACATTCCATATGATAATAAAGAATATTAAGAAAAGAAAGAACATATCCCACAACCTAACAAACTTGCTTTCAATGCCAAGATGAGTGAAGCTTCTCTTTTCAGTGATTATGTGATACACCCACTATCCACAACTGGATAACCCACTTTCAATTTACCTTTATTCCTGCCACCTGTAGAAGCTTATCCCTTCCACGAGACTTCATCCCCTTATATCACAGAAAAACAGTTGGGATCACAAGCCTTATGAATTAGAGAAGTCAACTAAATCCCCTAAAAAAGTGATATAATCAAGATTCTCTCTCGTGAGTTTTGAGAAGAATGTATCTACTTTAGAAGCCCCTTCGACATGTTTTTGCTGAAAAAATATCATATAGACCTAACCGAGGAAATAAGTTAGGTTTGTTAAGGTAAAAATATGAAAGATTTAGAAATTACTGACCTGGAGGCATCATAAAAGTCCGAGTGAATGAATCATGAACATTGTGTGCCTTTGGATCCATGCAGGGAGACACAAGAAAAATTTGTTAAAAGGGATTTTTTTTAATTTAAGGGGTGTAGTTTTTTTTATTTAGGAAAGTGGGTGAGTTGAGCGCCAAATGAATTGGCGCCCATACATTTACCCTACATCGCCAATTCATTTGGTGCTCTAGGTTTTTTTCTCAATCCCCACACCACCCCTCTCCAACCCCTATATATATATATATATATCTTATATATATTTATAAAATTAAAATTTTTAAATAGTAAATATATTTATAATAAATATAATTACTAAAATAAATATAATAAATTTATAATTATAATTAATATAATTATAAAAATTATATAATTATAATAAATATACAATTATAACAAATATACAATTATAACAACTATATAATTATATAATTATAAATATAATAAATATATAATTACAATAATTTTATGTTTATAACAAATATAAATATATATATTTATAAATATAATAAATATATAATTATAATCAATATATAATTATAAATATAATAATTATATAATTATAATAAATATGAAATTATAATTACAATAATTATATAATTATAAATATCATAAATATATAATTATAACAATTAAATAATTATAATAAATATATAATTATTAATATAATAATTATATAACTATAATAAATATAAAATTTCAATAAATACATAACTATAATAATTATATAATTACAAATATAATAAATATATAATTATAATAAATATACAATTATAATAATTATATAATTACAATAATTATATAATTATAAATATAATAAAAATACAATTATAATTATAATATAATTATAATAAATTTATAATTATAAATATAATAAATATATAATTATAATAATTATATAAATATAAAAAATATATAATTATAATAATTATTTAAATATAATAAATATATAATTATAATAAATATCAAATTTTAATAATTATATAATTATTATATTTATAATTATACATTTATTATAATTATATTGTTATTAAATTTATAATTATGTAATTTTATATTTATTGTATTTATAATTATAATAATTATATAATTATAAATATAATAAATATATAATTATAACAAATATACAATTATAATAAATATAAAATTATAATAAATATATAATTTTAATAATCATATTTATAATTATAAATATAAAAAATATATTAATATATAATTATTATAATGATAATAAATATATAATTATATAATTATCATAATGATAATAAATATATAATTATCATAATAATAATAAATATATAATTATATAATTATCATAAGGATAATAAATATATAATTATATAATTATCATAATGATAATAAATATATAATTACATAATTATTATAATTATATATTTATCCCTAAACACCTATAATATATATTATTAATAATTACATATTTATTATAAATACAATAAATAAATAATTATAAATATAATAAATATGTAATTATAAATATAATAAATATATAATTATAATAATTATATAATTATAATAATTATATAATTACAATAATTATGATAATTATATAATTGTAAATTTAGAAATTATATAATTATAAAAAATATACAATTATAATTACAATAATTATATAATTTTAAATATAAAAAATATATAATTATAATAATTGTATATTTATAATAAATATATAATTATAAGTATAATTATTACAAAATTATAATAAATATACAATTACAATAAATATATATAATTATAATAATTATATAAATATAAATATATTAAATATTTAATTATAATAAATATACATTTATAATAATTATATAATTACAATAATTATATAATTATAAATATAATAAATATAAAAATATAATTAAAATAATTATATAATTATATAATTACAATAATTATATAATTATGTAATTAAAAAAAATATAATTTTAATTATAATAATTTTGTAATTATGTAATTATATATTTTTTATAATAAATATAATTATTATAATTTTAATAAATATACAAATATAGTTACAACAATTCTATAATTATATAATTATAATAAATATGTAATTATAATTACAATGAATTTATAAATATATAATTATATATATTAAAATTATATAATTATATAATTATATATTCATTGTAATCATATCTTTATTATAAAAATATAATTATTATAATTTTTAATAAATATATTTTTATATAATTATTATAATTATAGTTATATATTTATTATAAATATATAATTATAATAATCATATAATTATAAATATAATTATTATAATTATTAATAATGTAACGTCCCAACCCAGCTAACCCTTGAACCAGTGGACGGATCGGTCGCCACATGGCCTCAAGCGCATCTCCCCATACGCTAGAGGCTGTAGACTTGCAGCGAGCGTCTAAGGATAGTCAGTGGAGAGACTATACCCTCTTGTCATAGTAAAGACAATGGAAAATATCAGCAAATAGTGGAATTAGTGTGAATAACAATAAAGCAGCATAAGACATAATTTTATAAAACTTGTAGAAAAAAATGGCCAATGCCAATGTTATACAATGCATGCATGTTATGAAGGTGCAACTATGATAACGATAAAAAATACACCATTCTTTACATATCAATAAAGAAATAAATAAACAATGACTCAAAGCCTCGAGAGCGATCTCCTCAAGCATCCTGAGCTTCAACTCTGTCCTTTGCTCTTATCTCCAGGTACTAGTATACATCAATAAGAAAGGTACAATTTCTGTAGTCCTACGAATAATAAAGGTCTACTCGGGTACCCCAGTGCAATGACAGGCCGTGTAGGGTGTGAGATATACATGTCAGCACGCCAGCACCATTGGTGTCGAGCCTTATCCAGACAGTGAAATATAAATCTTGGGCAGGTATAATGAAGTAACAACTGAATTGAATAATTAAACCACAACCCATCCATGTTCTTAAGGGGAACCTGACCAAGATACCTACTTCAGATCATAGCTTAAAATAAAAGTCTAAACAAAAAATATACATATATATCACATAAATAAACTGTTTAACACATTAATTGATATTCTTTATTTAACCACGTAAACCCCCAGGTTCCCTTGGACACCTGTATCTCAATATTTTCCTTGGTCGTGCCAGGGTCTGAACCATTTACCTTATTCAATTCACAAATCATTATATCTCATCAGCTTTCTTTAACCATTTAATTTAGTTTATGTACAACAAATTGGATCCACAGTCCAATATCAATTAATGGATGTAGATCATCATGTCTAGCACCTTCATGAGTATTTGGAGCATCAGTCCTTGTCTAACAACCCATGGTTATTTGGAGCATCAATCCCTTTCCCATAAAAGTTTATATTCATGCAAGCTGGGTTTCAAACGCCATGTTTAGTACCCCATGAGTATTTGGAGCATCAGTCCTTATCTCACAATATGTTTATCAATCAAACATATATATTTATCATTGGTGTAGAACACGATGTCTAACACCCCACAACCATCCATTAATTAATTTATAAAATAATTAATCAAATCCATTAATTAATTCAAAAACTAATTAACAACAAAAATCTCCCATCAAATAATTCTACAATTAATTAACCATTAAACATCTCAATAATTAATAATTAATTAACAATTAATTATTCTTAATACCAATCAATTCAACTAGATAACTAACTCAAATTTAATTATCCCAATTCCTTAATCGAAAACATGATAATTAATTCAAGAATCAATTATCTTTATTCCCTTAATAATGTAATTGATTAATTAAATATACCAATTCTGTTAGTTAACACAACAATTAACTAAGTACACATTACCATTAATTAATCCATCAATTAAATGATCTAGAAAACAAATCACATCCCATAATTAATTTTCCAGAATTAATTATCTTATTCTAAATATCAAATCTCAATAATTAATTTATCACATCATTTCCATTTAATTAATTCAAAATTAATTAACTTGGTTCAATAAGGTCAACATCCCAAAATTAATTGAATAATTAATTAACACCATTCAAGAACCTCATTATCCCATGATTAATTAAAAAATCAAATATTCATTCCATGGCATCAATTAATCATATATTAGTACTAACATAATGATATATGGAAAACTCAAACCACTAGAAAACATGATATAACACTACCACTACTTTTTGGTTTGAAGGCAGCACACCTTGAATGAGTTTTTTTACAAAAACATGATTTTACTTATCACACAAATCACATATGACATTTGGAATTTTAAACCATTAAACTTGCTAAATTCACATTAAGAGGCATTCAATATAAATACATAAATACATGGATTTAATTTCCAATAAAAGTGTAGTAATCAATTTATTAATGCATTCATAAAATTTAGGACTTGGAAAGGGACCCTACCTTGAATAATTTGGCCGATACAAAGATTCATAACTCAAATATGATCATCTCTCACACACACACCTCAATAAAAATGCACATGTATCTGGAATTTATCATCACACCTAATAACAGTTAACCAACACCCCTAAATAGTGTGGCAGGGACCAACACACACCCAAAATATCAATTGTAACACAAAAAAAACCATATGCATCCAATTCATAGGGTGTGAAACCAAATAAAAGGTTTAAACCCACACCTGAATATGGTAGTGATGAACTAAAATTGAGCCGAAACACTTCGCCCACAACGGTGATATTTGGAATTTGGACCAACGGGTCTTGAGGAGCCCCTTGCACAACCCTAGAATTGAAGAAACCAGGAAACCAAATTAAACCCAAACCTTAGGGTTTCGGCTGAGCAAACAGGGTGAGGGAGGAGCTAAACGACCAATGTCAATCCTGAAACATATGCAGACGAACTCCCCTTGATGAGGCATACAAGATTCGAAAATATAACACCCCAGGTAAATAAAGAATATGACATTTTCACATTTATCCATATTTGTGAATAAAATATTAATATTAATTTAAAGGGGACTCTATGCTCGATGGAGTACCCAATACGCAACAACGAGTTTCTTGGGAATCTTACGTTGCACTCTAATAATAAAATAATATTATTTTAAATGGTAGTTAACGCCTAGCTGTTGTAATGGAGGGAATGAACAGAACTAACTACAAAATGATTATATATTTTTGTCAATTTTTTTTCTTTTTACAATAAATGTTAGAGGATTAAAAATGCGAATGAATCCAATTTTAAGCGTAAACATTCTAATATTCTTTAAAAGGTCGATTAACCGCCTTTTGATGGAGAACCTCTTTTAAATCCACTTTTTGACAATTTTATGTGTTATATTTGACAAAATAAAATTCTTCTTTAGAATCGTGACATCAAAATTTACTTTGTGTAAATTTTTGGTATTTTTCCGATAAAGTTCATTTTTTAATGAATAGTGAAAAATGTTGTATTTTAATTCAAAACCTCTTTTTAATCTAATTTATTTATATGATTATATTATATTTTGAATTGGTTTTAAAGTGAAATTAGAATATATTTTTACCATTTAATCCAATTGTGGTCATTGGAATTAATTTCATCTTGAAATTGGACTTAAACTAGTGTCAATCTTTTGATACCTATTGTTTCATAAAAATACGCTATTTGCTCTGACAGCGGGAATTAATTATTAAATTAATTAATGTAACTTATATGTTTTGTATTTTTTAAAATAGAAATCATTTTTGAATTCGGAATATCAAATATAGCTTAGGGTGAATTTTTGGTATTTTTCTGGAAAACTTCAATTTTTGATGAATAGTAAAACCACTAAGTGGTACTTAAAAAACTGATTTTTCATTTAAATGAAATTTTAACACCTCTGTGTTTTGAATTTCAAAAATCTGACATACATGGTTGTCATTAAGATGTAAAATGTGGTTCAATGGGATTAAAATAATTTTTTTGGTGAATAGTAACTTTTAAGTTTTAATCGCGATTAGAGGTAATTAGTGTAGTTTAAGGTAAAAATAATGTTTTAATAATATGAAATGACATAGACACATGTACTACCCTCATTGGATGAGTCATGGCCAACCAAGACAATCCATGGGTCAACTTGGGGACCCAACGGAGCCACTTTGGTTGGAAAATGACATAAATACCTTTTTATTTAAAGTTAAAATTAAAATGTCACAAACGTGTGTTGTTTTACTAAAACAATTTTTTACATGGGGTTATAAAACTCATATCTTTGACTATAAATATTAATTAGAAATATAAAAATATTTCCTACATCATGATATTTTTTTTATAATTTTTAGACATTAAATAAATTAATTTATTTATGACACCGTGATGATGTAGTGATTACCTCATAAATGAACGATTTAAATAAAATGAGAAGATAGGATGAAATATAAGTCTTAAACTTGTCACAAAACTTTTTATGGGTGGATTTCGAATCCTTATTATCTTATCCTCGAAATATATCCTTTTGGGACCTTTTAAATCCGAAAATCATTTTATAATAAAGTAATATTTTATAACTTTCCAAGAGTGCCCCTCCTCTCCTCTTATAAAAGGCCCCACCTCTACCACATGAAACACACCTCTCAAGCCTTTGGCTCGGCCAACCCCTGCCCATTTCATCTCTAAACATCCCTCTATTCATCATTGAAGCCTCACTATGGGCATAATCCTTTCCAAGGAAGCCTTTGATCTCAAATCAAAGAGAGTTACCCGATTTAAAGGTAATGTCTTCCCTTGTGTTCTTTTGTTTTATTTTTCTTCTCCAAACCCCTAAACTCTTTTTATTAATTTTTTTTGTAACAACACCAGTATCTTAAATATACCAGGATGTTGTTTTAAGAAGGATTCGAGCTACACTTTCACACACCTTCGTCTAATGGTTAAAGAATATACTGTTTTTGTGGATGGCGAATTACTGCCTCACGAAACGATGATTATTCAATATTATTTTAACACCTTCAAAGGTGAACATTAATATGTCACTATATTTATATATGATATATAATATGTTTATGTTTTCCTTAAACTTCTGTATTTTCATCTATGTAATTCCTTTATGGTTTCCATTATGGGTAAACACGATATCTTCATTTTAGGAAGTGCGGACTACCACCCCCTCAAAGTGATTTGATTCGTTAATGCCATATGTGGGATGTATAAAGGATGGAATTAATGGTATTACATATTATATACTACTAGAATTATAATATACCTTTATATCATTATTATTTAATTCAATTGAAATCCAAAAAATGAAGGTAGCGTTCATGCGTACGTACGACCTACCGTCTCCATGAACGGTAATTTTAATTTTTTATCTCTAAATGATATGGAATAGTATAAAATGAATATATACTAGATATATATGATATTTAAAACATCAATAATATTCTGGATATGATGTTCCTATAACTACATGGAAAATTATCTTCCAACAAGTTCAATTTTTACTCATGTACCGAACATCGACAAAAACGTCTGATATGAACTCACTTTATTTACCAATTATTATAACCTTATAATATGTGATATTAACATAATAATAATATTTAAAGTATGTCCTTAAGAAATTATAAATTGACCAAATTTTATTATTCAGGAGATTAAAGAACGATCGAGTCATGTCAGACACGAGGTAAGGGATCCTACCCCTCTCTTTCTTTTTAAGTACAAACTTTTATGTCATTCCTTTTAAGCTCATATTTCTTATTATTGGGATGTTATTTTATATTAATCCTACTGTACTTTTTATGTTCATATGATGAGAGACCCTATTTTCTATCATCAATCCATTTTGGAAGTTTTGAGTGGCGCCGTTAGGCTACCGATTTTTTGTAATAGATATAACCTCTCTCTTTCTTTTTAAGTACTCTCCTTTATGTCACTTCTTTTAAGCTCCTATTTGTTATGATGGGGGATGTTATTTTATATTCCTCTTTCTGTACATTTTATTGTAATATTATTAGAGACCCTATTTGATCTCATCAATACATTTTTGGAAGTTTTAAGTGGCGCCGTTAGGCTGCCGAGTTTTCGTAAGGGATTTTTCATCTCACTTTTAGTCCCGTGAGATTTATGCTACATTTTACACCATTTCCTTTGAGTGGTGTATGTACTTCCCATTATTATAATCTTTGTGTAATGTAATTTCATTTATGGGTATTTACATATTCATTTTATGACCCTTCTTCAATGGGGTGTACGTTTTGAAAGTAACCTAAGTCGGTAAGGGAACCTTTCACCCTCCTCTTTTTAAAAGACTTCTTTTGTTATGTATTTTAATTAACATACTATTATGTTGGTATATGTTCTTATATATAATTATTCATTTAAATTTTATGTCCAAGTGATGAGATACCCTTTTTATCTCTCATAAACTTTTTTTCTGAATTTTGAAGTGACGCTGTTAGGCTGTCGAATTTTTGCAAGGGAACTTCTTAACCCAATTTTGATTCTTTGGGATAAACTTATACTCCTTGAATATGTCGTTCTATGAATAAGTGTGAATGTCCTCTGATTCTTTTACACTTAATATCCACTTATATTTGGTGTATTCGTTTGCCACACATAATTATGTAATTGATTTATCCTTAATCAAAGGATACTGTGTTTGTAAGGGACATCGTCTCAATCTCCTTTCATTGAGGCATATTTTGTTTTATACACAAATTTATTTTATACGGTGTATAAAACCCTTTGAATTTTCATTTATTCAAAAGGAATCTTTTTATACGAAGCTTTTTACTAAATGACAAAAAGGAATGTTTTTCTTGTCGTACGTATGCGGCGACAACGACTTCTCCGCCGCCGTGACCATTATTTGAGTTTCGGCTTCCTCTACAAGCCATAACTTTTTTTGAATGAAAAATAAATACCATGTTTTAATCATCTTTTATTTTGGTATTGAAAATGGTTTTCATAATGTTTTTATATCAATGTGTTTTATTGATATCTTGTGATTGAAAAGTGGAAATGTTATGTTTCCTTTATACATGTTTTATGTGATACGATTATGTTATGGTTCTTGGGAATTGTTATGAAGATGGGTGGTTTCGTGATAAACTAAGGGTGGGTGATCCCGATATATCTCTCCAATGAATTGGGTAATGCAAAGGAGTTAAAAGTTAAGGTTTCTCCGAAGAGATTTAGGGAATATACTGTGATGGGTATTCCAAACGTAACCAAGAGGGTTACTCCCTACGTAAGAAGGTTATGAATGCCTCAAGTTACCTTTATGCCTTATGATTTCTATGATTTATTCATGATTTGATGAGGTATGTTAAAATGCTTATGTTTTATTAGTAAAGTATGATTTCATACATGGACTAATGTTTTCTTTTCATACTTTTATATCCCTTACTGATCTTTTTATGCTCATCCCAAGTTTTTAAAATGTTTTTCACAGGTTAAGTGGAAGGTGCATGATATGATGATAATGTCAAGAAAGTGTCAAGAAAGAATCCATGTTTTATTTTAAATATGTTTACGTTGATGGGAAAAAATGAATTCTTTCTTTTATGTAACCACTTTGTTTAAATGTGGAATGTAATTCATGATTTATGATCTAATTCTCTAAAACTCTAAACCTGAAAAGATCCTCAATGTGAATTATTAATTTAATTCAGTATTAAGTAAGGTTTATGGTCGAGGCCTTATAGTTGGTATCAGAGGTCGGTTTAGATAAATTTAGAGGTTAGGGTATTCTCTAGGAATAAGTGACATTACCATAATGGTTAGGATTTCATAAAGAGTCCTAGTTTTAGACAAAGTGAATGGGTAAGTATATCTTAGTGTTTATCTTCCTCATTAGTACATGATGGTTTTGTTGATATAATCACACTGACAATTATTTTTTTAGTGAATGGATGGATCTAGCAGGAACCAAAGTGACAATAGGTTTGAAGGAAACTGTGGTGGTTCTCTAATTAAGAGACTGGATGAAATGGGGGATTTAATGAGGAAACTCAGGGTTGTTCTAAACCGACTATCAAGGAGTCATGATCAACCACTTGTACCTTAGTATGTCCTGTAATGAATCATGAACGAGATGACCAATCGATGTGGATATTCAGGTAATAATTATAAAGGTAACCATTAGGGTTTATATGATCCTTACTTTTGAGGTAATTATGGGTTATTATATATCATGATGGAAAATGAAAGGCATGAGATAAACTTGGTGTTAAAATATGTTATGATTATTTTTGAAGATTGTATCTTGATTTGGGGAATGTTTTAAGAATTATATAGTTTTGGAAAAAGGACAACACACAGACCGTGTGACAACCCGTCGTGTAGGACAAAGCTGCGGGAATCAAACCCACAACCAAAGTGCGACTGGTATTTATCGCCTACCACTGGACTACGTGAAGTCCCTGGTTAGTTTGACTAATTGTTTTTAGTTAGATGATTTTTGGAATCAAGAGTAAGTTTATTTTGGGCTATCTATGGAAATGATTAACCTATCATCGAGGATAAGTGATTAGGTTAATTACTTTTCAATATGAAAATTTAAGAGCAACTGATGTTATTTGGAGATAAAAGTTAATTTGTACCTTGGAAGACAATGTGATTAAATCCTTCAAATATTTGGGTTTCAATCTTAGTTTGTTTTACTTTGAAGAATTTTTTGGACAATTGTTTATCGAATGGTCTTCGTTGAACTTTGGGTCTTTTTTTTGGGGACAAATTTAGGAGATTAAGAATAGATTTTCTTTTTATAAAGGATTATAATTTTGTGGATTATCTGATCTCATACTAACAATTTTGGTTTTGTATTTTGTCTAAAGACATGGGAAATATATAGTTCTCTTTTTTGGATTAGGTGATTCTCAAGAAGTTGATTATAGTACTCTTAATGCGAACAAGTCTTCCTAAAAACTCGTCTTTTGGAGAAAATATGAGTTTGATTAAGGAATCTAGTAAAAGTTGAAAGTCTACGTGACAAGTAAGTATGTTTCATTATGATTTAGTTAAGCTCAAAAATAAATTCCTCAATGAAGAGTAACTTAAAACAAAAATGTTGTCTGTTAACTTTTCCTACTGGGGAATCGAATACCGTTTAACCCATCACAAGTTTGGGATTTTCTTATGGTTAACTTTCTCCTAGACATGTTTACTATCACTCTCCATCAGAACATGAACCTTTGTTTTTTTCCTCCATGTCCATATTTTCATACATGGAATCCTAGTATGGGTTAACTCGGGTGACCTTTGTACTTCTATTTCTTTATTTTAAAGTGATTGTTTTACTGACTCTTGTTCCGATGTTGGATTTTCAATGAAGTTTCGAAGCCCAATTTTAAAATTGCGAGGACGCAATTCCCAAAAGGGGAGAATGATGTAACACCGCAGGTAAATAAAGAATATGACATTTTCACATTTATCCATATTTTTGAATAAAATATTAATATTACTTTAAAGGGGACGCTATGCTCGATGGCGTACCCAATACACAACAACGAGTTTCTTGGGAATCTTACGTTGCACTCTAATAATAAAATAATATTATTTCAAATGGTAGTTAACACCTAACTGTTGTAATGGAGGGAATGCACAGAACTAACTAGAAAATGATTATATATGTTTGTCAGATATTTTTACTTTTTAAAATAAATGTTAGAGGATTAAAAATGAGAATGAATCCAATTTTAAGCGTAAACATTCTAATATTCTTTAAAAGGTCGATTAACCGCCTTTTAATGGCAAACCTCTTTTAAATCCACTTTTTGAAAATTTTATGTGTTATATTTGAGAAAATAAAATTATTCTTTAGAATCAGGACATCAAAATTTACTTTGTGTAAATTTTTGGTATTTTTCCGATAAAGTTCATTTTTTTAATGAATAGTGAAAAATGTTGTATTTTAATTCAAAACCTCTTTTTAATGTAATTTATTTATATGATTAGATTATATTTTGAATTGGTTTTAAAGTGAAATTAGAATATATTTTTACCATTTAATCCAATAGTGGTCGTTGGAATTAATTTCATCTTGAAATTGGACTTAAACTAGTGTCAATCTTTCGATACTTATTGTTTCATAAAAACACACTATTTGCTCTGACAGTGAGAATTAATTATTAAATTAATTAATGCAACTTATATGTTTTGAATTTTGTAAAATAGACATCATTTTTGAATTCATAATATCAAATATAGCTTAGGGTGAATTTTTGGTATTTTTCTGGAAAACTTCAATTTTTGATGAATAGTAAAACCACTAAGTGGTACTTAAAAAACTGTTTTTTTCGTTTAAATGAAATTTTACTACCTCTGTGTTTTGAATTTAAAAAATACAACATACATGGTTGTCATTAAGATGTAAAATGTGGTTCAATGGTTTTAAAATATTTTTTTTGGTGAATAGTAACTTTTAAGTTTTAATCGCCATTAGAGGTAATTAGTGTAGTTTAAGGTAAAAATAATGTTTTAATAATATGAAATGACCTAGACACATGTCCTACCCTCATTGTATGAGTCATGTCCGACCAATGAAATCAATGGGTCAACTTGGGGACCCCATGGAGCCACTTTGGTTGGAAAATGACATAAATACCTTTTTATTTAAAGTTAAAATTAAAATGTCACAAACATGTGTTGTTTTACTAATTTTTTTTACATGGGGTTATATAAATCATATATTTGACTATAAATATTCATCAGAAATATTAAAAGATTTCCTACATCATGATATTTTTTTAATAATTTTTAGACATTAAATAAATCAATTTATATATGACACCGTGATGATGCAATGATTACCTCAAAAATGAATGATTTAAATAAAATGAGAAGATAGGGTGAAATCTAAGTATTACACTTTTCAAAAATCTTTTGGATGGGTGGATTTCGAAACCTTATCACTTTATCCTAGAAATATATCCTTTTAGGACCTTTTAAATCCGAAAATCATTTTATAATAAAGTAATATTTTATAACCTTCCAAGAGTGCCCCTCCTCTCCTCTTATAAAATGCCCCCACCTATACCACCTTACACACACCTCTCAAGCCTTTGGATCGGCCCAACCCCTTCCTATTTCATCTCGTTACATCCCTCTCTTCATCATTGAAGCCTCACTTTGGGAAGAATCCTTTCCAAGGAAGCCTTTGAGCTCAAATCAAAGAGAGTTACCCGATTTAAAGGTAATGTCTTCCCTTGTGTTCTTTTGTTTTATTTTTCTTCTCCAAACCCCTATACTCTTTTTATTACTTTTTTTTTTGTAAAAACACCAGTATCTTAAATATACCAGGATTTTGTTATAATAAGGATTCGAGATACACTTTCACACACCTCCATCTAATGGTTAAAGAACATACGGTTTCTGTGGATGACGAATTACTGCCTCACGAAATGATGATTGTTAAATATTATTTTAACACCTTCAAAGGTGGCCATTAAGATGTAACTATATTTATATATGATATATAATATGTTTATGTTTTCCTTAAGCTTCTGTATTTTTCATTTATGGCATACCTTTATGGTCTCCATTATGGGTAAACGCGATATCTTCATTTTAGGAAGTACGGACTACCGCATCCTCAAAGTGATTTGATTCGTTATTTCCATATGTGGGATATATAAATGATGTAATTAATGGTATTACATATGATATTATACTGTAATTATAATATACCTTTGTATCATTATTATTTAATTCCATTGAAATAACAAAAATGAAGGTAGCGTTCATGCGTACGTACTGCTTACCGTCTCCATGAACGGTGCTTTTAATTTTTTATCTCTAAATGATATGGAATAGTATAAAATGAATATATACTGGATATATATTATATTTAAAACATCAATACTATTCTGGATATGATGTACCTATAACTACATGGAAATTTCTCTTCCAACAAGTTCGATTTTTACTCATGTACCGAACATCGACAAAAACGTCTAATATGAACTCACTTTATTAACCAATTATTATAACCTTATAATATGTGATATTAACTGAATAATAATCTTTAAAGTATGTACTTAAGAAATTATAAATTGATCAAATTTTATTATTCAGGAGATTAAAGAACGATCGAGTCATGTCGGACATGAGGTAAGGGATCCTACCCCTCTCTTTCTTTTTAAGTAAACTCTTTTATGTCATTCCTTTTAAGCTCATCTTTCTTATGATTGGGATGTTATTTTCTATTAATACAACTGTAATTTTTATGTTCATATGATGAGAGACCCTATTTTATCTCATCAATCCATTTTGGACGTTTTGAGTGGCGCCGTTAGGCTGCCGAATTTTTGTAAGAGATCTAACCTCTCTCTTTCTTTTTAAGTACTCTCTTTTATGTCACTTCTTCTAAGGTCCTCTTTGTTATGATGGGGGATGTTCTTTTATATTAATCTTGCTTTAAATTTTATTTTAATATGATGAGAGACCCTATTTTATCTCATCAATCCATTTTTTGAAGTTTTAAGTGGCGTCGTTAGGCTGGCGAGTTTTCGTAAGGGATTTTTCATCTCACTTTTAGTCCCGTGAGATTTATACTAAATTTGACACCATTTCCTTTGAGTGGTGTATGTACTTCCCATTATTATACTCTTTTTGTAATGTAATTTCATTTATGGGTATTTACATATTCATTGTATGAACCTTCTTCAATGGGGTGTACGTTTTGAAAGTGACCCAAGTCGGTAAGGGAACCTTTCACCCTCTTTTTAAAAGACTTATTTTGTTATGTCTTTTAATTCACATACTATTATTTTGGTATATGTTCTTCTATATACTTATTGATGTAAATTTTATGTCCAAGTGATGAGATACCCTTTTTATCTCTCATCAACTCTTTTTCTGAATTTTGAAGTGACGCCGTTAGGCTGTCGAATTTTTGCAAGGGAACTTCTTAACCCAATTTGGATTCTTTGGGATAAACTTTTACTCCTTGAATATGTCATTCTATGAATATGTGTGAATGTAATATGATTGTTTTACACTTAATATACACTTATATTTGGTGTATTCTTTTGTCACACATAATTATATAATTGATTTATCCTTAATCCAAGGATACCATCTTTGTAAGGGACATCGTCTCAATCTCCTTTAATTGAGGAATATTTTGTTTTATACACAAATTTCTTTTATACGGTGTATAAAACCCTTTGACTTTTCATTTATTCAAAAGGAATCTTTTTATAAAAAGCGTTTTACTAAACGATAAAAAGGAATGTTTTTCTTGTCGTACGTATGCGGCGACAATGACTTGTCCGCCTCCGTGACCATTATTTGAGTTTCGGATTCCTCTACAGGCCATAAATTTTTTTGAATAAAAAATAAATACCATGTTTTACTCTTCTTTTATTTTGGTATTGAAAATGGTTTTCATAATGTTTTTATATCAATGTGTTTTATTTATATCTTGTGATTGAAAAGGGGAAATGTTATGTTTCCTTTATACATGTTTTATGTGATACGATTATGTTATGGTTCTTGGGCATTGTTATGAAGACGGGTGGTTCTGTGATAAACTAAGGCCGAGTGAGCCCGATATAGCTCTCTAATGCATTGGGTAACATGAAGGAGTTAAAAGTTCAGGTTTCTCTGAAGAGATTTAGGGAATATACTGTGATGGGTATTCCAAACGTAACCAAGAGTGTTACTCCCTACGTAAGAATGTTATGAATGCCTCAAGTTACCTTTATGACTTATGATTTCTATCATTTATTCATGATTTGATGAGTTATGTTAAAATTCTTATGTTTTATGAGTAAAGTATGATTTCATACATGTACCAATGTTTTCTTTTCATACTTTTATATCCCTTACTGATCTTTTTATGCTCATCCCATGTTTCTGAAATGTTTTTCACTGGTCAAGGGAAAGGTGCATGATATGATGATAGTGTCAAGGAAGTGTCAAGAAAGAATCCATGTTTTATTTTAAATATGTTTCCGTTGATGGGAAAAAAACGAATTCTATCTTTTATGTAACCACTTTGTTTAAATGTGGAATGTAATTCATGATTTATGATCTAATTCTCTAAAACTCTAAACCTGAAAAGATCCTCAATGTGAATTATTCATTTAATTCAATATTAAGTAAGTTTTAAGGTCAGGGCCTTATAGAAAAGACACCAGGAGCATCCGAGAATACGAAGAGGAGCTAACAGGGGGGTGTTGCCTGCCTCATAGGGGGTGGGGGCCTGGTGCGTGTTGCTACTCCTGCAGTGCACCTCCTCCTTCATTCTCTCTTAATAAACTAGTTAACATACTATTAAAGTAATATATATAATATAATAGTAACAACATTTTTTATTCTCATTTAATATATCGTTTCATAATTAATTAACCATTAAATAAAAGTTTCATAGTCAATTATGAAATCCCCCATTAATCATCCAATTAAATTATTATAACATTTATTTAACTAAATAAATACAATAATAATAATAACATCCTTATTATTATTATGATTAAAATTTTCTTTTTTTGATTTAAATAAAAAAACATTTTAAAAACTGGGTAACGACACAGCTGACGAGCACGATTTGACTAACTGGTCACAACCTGATATCTACATTTAAAATTTTCCCAAATCATTTTCCAAATTCAACCTAACCATGATTTAATTTAAATAAAACCTCTATTTTGGATCAATTAATTAAATTCCTCATTTCATTAAATTTAATTAAATTAAACCCAAATCCACATTTATTTCTCATTTAATATTCCAATTTAATGTCACCCTTTTTCAATAACACCCAACTCCTCATTTACATGTCTTTAATATTACCCTTCTTTTATAACCACCAACTCCTCATTAACACAATTTTTAATTAAATTCATTCAAAGAAATTAATTGAATAAATTCCCCACTTAGTTTTATATAAATAAATTATCTAAACACAATTTAATTAAATTAAAAACTCCAACTCATTGTTATTTAATTAATTCTCTCCATACAAATTAAAAAAATAAAACTTCCACTTCGGAGCGATTAATTAAATTCCAATTGGCCACGAATTTAATTAAATTAAACTCCAACTCTTCATTTACACACCATTTAATTAAATTATCACAACTTTAATTTAATTAAAAGAAACCCCCAACAAATCATTTAATTAAATTCATTTCAACCTCAAATTAAAAAAATTACACTGCCATTATAATAACGATAATTATTATTATCATCTAATAAAATGATTTTCTAATAAAACCCAAAAATCGCCACTACACATCATTTAATTAAATCCTATTTAACTCAATTTAATTAAATGAAACCACTATTACATAATAATTAATTAAATCCTTATTTAGTTGGATTAATTAAAAAACCCCAACAATCTATTATTATTATTATTCTTAATAATAATAATAAAAACCATAATTAATAATAATTATTATACTCCTAAAACCATAAAAATAATAATCACATTATAATTATTATTCAACCTTAGATAAAAAACCTCTATTAAATAAAAATTATTCTTTATTAATTCTGAAACTCCTTATTTAATTAAACAGATATTCATTAAATCTGAAACTCATTTAATTTCACATAACTGTTACTCCTCATTAATTATTCAATTAAAACTCTTTTAACATCAAAATAATTTAATGAACTCCATAATAATAATAATAAAATTATTATTATTATTAACAATTTTTTTATTTAAACACAAAAATACCATTTAAAAATATTTAATTTAAATAAATATATTATTAAACTTGGAAAACTATATGGGTTGGACTGCAACTCTGTGGATCCCGGGTAGATCCTTTAAAGGAGACTTCTCAAGATTTAGTGCTCCCAAGACTCATCGGGACACCCGCTAAAATTATTAGGTATTTAACCAAGTCCAAAAATGACACCTTTATGTGTTCCAACACTCGGAATTAAGTTCCAGAGATCGGTTTAAAAAAAAACCAACCCATCGATAAAGCGAAAATGTTTTAAAACCATCGCATTTTAACTCGGTTAAAAAACACATGGCTTTACAATCTACCCAACTGAAAAACTTCTCATCCTTGAGAATCCATCAGGAACTACTACAACATCATCCTACCAAGGTTGAATTTTTTTTGTTTGAACAAATTTGTTGCGTTTCCGAATGCCAAAATCACTACTAACCAAAACATATGTCCAACAACTTAATACTTTAAAACCTAAGACAAATCTACCCGAATAGAATCTTACATATGAGGCCATTACATGGAAATCATTAAAGAAAAGGTCAAATCTTGATCGACCAATAGAAAATTGTTGCACATGATTTTCTGGAAAGACATTACAGTCCCAAAACCCACACTCACACTTAAACTAGAGACATGCCTTTTAAAATTATTACATCACCAATCACATGTACATTATTGTCCATAACTGAACTCTGCTGACATTCCCAAGTCAAACCATCATAAGGATATTTACAAAATAACTAACATTCCCCAACATGAATGAAGGAATAGCCCAATGAAACCACACATCCCACGTACAACCCAAATCACTATCACTCATCACGCCCAACAACATTTAAAACTTTAGTCCGACATAAGACTGACACTATCTTAGTGTCTCCATGATGAGGTCAAGATAGGGGACACACTCATCTCATTTGAAAGAGCACACTAAGATAAAACCCAGGTCTCTAAAAATTAGTCATACTATCACTGGTAGAATATTTACACAAAAGATCAGATTCTCTTATCGACGCATCATCAACGAAACCTCGATGTATATATCATCAATGGTATTTGTGTTCTTTAAAATCTTATCGGTGCATCACTACCCACATTATGATTGTCCATCTCATCTTAAGAAAAGATCAGCCTCTCACCAACATTCTATTTCTGAACACCTTAAAGCATTCATGTGACATTTTTTGAACCACGATCACCACGTCAAACATTGATAATAAAAGTTGTAAATTAAACCTATCAGCATGTTAAAACACAAGATTCCGAAAATGTCATCCCGAGTAGTGGTATAAACTTACCATAATTGCCAAACACAATCTAACTGTACTACCTACCAAAGGTTAGACCCTTACGAAACATAAACGTCGACCCTCTCTCTTGGTCATGAAAAACTGAAACCATGAGGTTCAAAAGCCCCTTTTTCATGTTAGCCCTTTTAATTAATTAATTCCAACCTTTTAATATTTGAATGAATTTCAAAAAACAGACATGTTGTTTTTCACAAAAAGTCACATGGTTTTCAATCAACTCCCCACAGGAAAAGCAGACAAGCAATAACAAAATCCCTCTTTAGCAGTTAACATTTAGTGTCATATCATTTTAAACAGGAAATTTAGCATCTAAATACATTTTTAACATAGAGGCAACCTCTGATGGTCCTATTTATTCCAATCCAAGTTCTTCAAAAACCAACCCACAATATTTTAATTCAATCAAAAATCAACAACTTAACAATTATAAACATTATCAAATGCACTAAGGTTATACAAGGTTTAGTCATGTGAGTGGCCATCTACCAATCGATAAGGTGCCCATACACCTTATCACTAGAATTTGGAACCCATTCCTCACATTCAATATCCATTTAACATTTTAACTTTAACATCCCTTTTTACAAAACATAACATCTCTAGCATGTTATCATAAGTAGTAACACAACAACATGTTATAACACAAAAGCAGGGAAAAATTATAAAACATTATAATCATAGTGGTAGAATGACATATAAACACCAAAGCAGGTTAAATTTGTCACTGAAACATGCTATCTAAAAATTCATGCTAAATAAGCACAAAGCATGGAAGATATTCAAGGAACACAATCCATATTAACAGGAATCCTACTAATTCAACAACATAGCATGGAATCTATGCAGGGCATGTGAATCTATAAGTGTCTAATATGATGCATTTAAAGAAACTTCCTTACTATATTAGGACAAGGAATTTTTTTCAAAATTTTCATAATCAATAAGAAACGGAAAATATACCAGTCACTCATGGTGAAATACTATCAAATGTAACCTAAAATAGTATAAAAATCAATTCTCATACCTAGCCACTTGGTTATTTCCTGTAAATGGGGTGATAAGTCCCAAGATTGACTATTAACCTATGTACCGACAGATTCCTAGTCTCCTGCCTACCAACCCAAAATAGTAAGAAAAATTAAAATAAGTCCTCTAATACCACTTTGTAACATCTCGACCTGGCTCACCCCTAAAACATTGGCTGGACTGGTCTCTACATGACCTCCCGCATGTCTTCTTGTACGTCGGAGGCTGTAGACTAGTAGAGAGTGTCTAAGGATAGTAAGTGAGGAAACTAAAACCTCTTATTAGAGAATTTTTTTTTGGCAATATCAGCAAATGGTGGAAGTAGTGTTAATAAAAATAAATACTTAGAAGAAATAATTTTATAAATATTGTAGAAAACAAATGGCCAACACCAATGTTATACAACGAATGCATGTTATGAAGGTATAACTATGAAAGTGATAAACAATAAATCATGATTTACAAATCAAAAAAGATATAAATAAATAATGACTCAAAGCCCTGAGGGAGATCTCTTTGAGCATCCAGATCTTGAGCTCAGTCCTTTTCTCATATCTCCACGTACCGGTATATAACAATAAGCAAGGTTTGTGGTTTGGAGTCCTATGAATATAAAAGGTCTACTCAGGTACCCTAGTGCAATGGTGGCCTGATTTGGGTGTGAGATATACATCTCTGTAGGCCGAAACCACTGGCATCGAGCCCTATCTAGATAGTGAAATATAAATAGTGTGAATGTATAACAAAGTAACAACTGAATTGAATAAATAAACCACAACCCATCTAGGTTCCTAAGGGATACCTGATGGAGATACCTTCTTCGTCTCGTAGCTGTAAATAAAAGTATAAACATGAACTATACATATATATCACATAAATAAACTGTTTAACACATTAATTGATATTCTTTATTTAACCACATAAATCTCTAGGTTCCCCTGGACACCCGTATCTCAATACTTGCCTCAGCCATGTCGGGGTCTGAAACATTTCCCTTATTCAATTCACAAATCATTAAATCACACCGGCTTTCATTAACCATTTAATTCACTTTATGTATTACCAATTAGACCCATAGTCTAATATCAATTAATGGGTGTAGATCGTCATGTCTAGAACCCTTGTGAGTATGTGGAGCATCCGTCCTTATCTAACAACCCATAGATATTTGGAGCATCAGTCCCTATCGTATAAAAGAATATTTGCATGAAAGCTGGGTATAAAATGCCATGTCTAGCAGCCCGTGAGTATTTGGAGCATCAGTCCTTCTCTCACAACCTGTTTATCAATCATACATATATATTTATCATTTGTGTATAAATCCATGTCTAACACCCCAAAAACACCCATTAATTAATTCATAAATTAATTAATCAAATCCATTAATTAATTTAACAACTAATTAACAATATAAATCTCCTATAAAATAATTCTGAAATTAATTAACAATTCAACTTATCAATAATTAATAATTAAGTATTCTTAACCATAAGAAAGTCAACTAGATAATTAACTCAACATTTAATTATCATAATTTCTTAACAAAAAACATGGTAATTAATTCAAAAATCAATTATCCTTTTTCCATTACTATTACAATCGATTAGTTAAATATACCAAATCTATTAGTTAATGCAACAATTAACTAAGTACCCATTACCTTTAATTAATCCATCAATTAATTGATCTTCAAAACAAATCACATCCCATAAATAATTTTCTAGAATTAATTATCTTATTCTAAAGATCAACTATCCATTATTAATTTATCACATCATTTCCATTTAATTAATTCACAATTAATTAACTTGGTTCGACAAGGCCAACATCCCAAAATGAATTCAATAATTAATTAACACTATTCAAGAACCTCATCATCCCATTATTAATTCAACAATTAAATATTCATTCTATGGAATCAAACCATCATATATTAGTACTAATAGAATGATATATGGAAAACTCAAACCACTAGCAAACATGATATAACACTTCCAATACTTTTTGGGTTGAAGGAAACTCTCCTTGATTGAAGTTTTTTTTACAAAAAAAATATATATTACATATCACACAAATCACATGTGACATTTTTCATTTTAAATCATTAAACATGCTAAATTCACATTAAGAGGCATTCTATATAAATACTTCATTAAATGGATTTAAATTCTAATAAAAGTGTTGTAATAAATTTATTAATGAATTCATAAAATTTAGGACTTGGAAAGGGACCCTACCTCAAAAAATTTGTCCAAGACAATGCTTCATAAATCAACTTTGATCCAATCGCGTACACACAACTCAACAAAAATGTACGTGTATCCGGAATTTATCGTCACACCTAGAAACCGTAAACCGACACCCATAAATAGTGTGGTAGGGACAAAAGCACACCCAAAATATTAACTGTAGCACAAAAACACCAAAATAATCCAATTCATAGGGTGAGAAACCAAATAATGGGTTCAAAACCACACCTGAATATGGCGGTGATGAATGAAAATTGAGCTAAAATGCTTCACGCTTGGTAGCAGTAGTTGGAATACAGGCCAACGGTCCTTGAGGAACCCCTTGCACAACCCTAGAATCAAAGAAACAAGGAACCCATTTAAACCCAAACCTTAGTGTATCAGATGAGAAAATAGGGTGAGGGAGGAGCCAAATGACCGATCCAAATCATGAAACATACGCAGACAAACTTACCTTGATGAGGCTGACAAGATTTGTGAAGCCACCAGGAGGATCCAAGCATGCAAAGAGGAGCCGATGGGGGGGGGGGGGTGTAGCGTGCCTCATTGGGGGTGAGGGCCTGGTGCGTGTCGCTGCTCCTACAGTGCGTCTCCTCCTTCTTTCTCTTTCAATAAACTAGTTAACACCCTATTAAACTAATAGATATAATATAATAATAGTAACATTTATTATTCTCATTTAATATAACATTTCTTCATTAATTAGCCTTTAAATAAAAGTTTCATAGTTAATTATGAAATCCCCCATTAATCATCCAATTAAATTATAATAAAATTTATTTAATTAAATAAATACAATAATAATAATAACATCGTTATTATTATTATTATTATTAAATTTTTATTTTATTTAAATTAAATAAATACACATTTTAAAAACCAGGCAACCGCATAGCTAACCAACATGGTTTGACTAACCGTGCACAACCCGATATTTACATTTAAAATGGTCCCAAATCATATTTCAAATTCAACTTAACAATGAATTTAATTAAATAAATCCACCATTTCACATCAATTAATTAAATTCTTCATTACCTGGAATTTAATTAAATTAAACCCAACTCCACATTTATTCCTCATTTAATATTACCATTTAATGTTACCCTTCTTCGATAACACCCAAATCCTCATTTAAATGTATTTAATATTACCATTCGTTGATAACCACCAAATCCTCATCAATACATTATTTAATTAAATTCATTCACAAAACTTAATTAAATAAATTCCCCACTTCATTTTTATTTAAATAAATTCTCTCAACACATTTTAATTAAATAAAAACTCTAACTCATTTTTATTTAATTAATTCTATCCACATGAATTAATTAAATAAAACCTCTCCTTCGTAGCAATTAATTAAATTCATTTTAACCTTGAATTTAATTAAATGAAGCCCCAACTCCTCATTTACACGTCATTTAATTAAATTATCAAAAATTTAATTTAATTAAAATAATCATTCAACAACTCATTTAATTAAATTCATTTCAGCCTCAAATTAAATAAGTTAAACCACCATAATAATAACCATTATTATTATTATTATCATATAAAAAAACGCTTCTTTGATAAAGCCCAAAAATACCCACTACACATCTTGTAATAAAATTACATTTAACTCAATTTAATTAAATAAAACCACTATTTCGCAAAAATTAATTAAATCCACCTCTTCCATGGATTTAATTAAAAAAACCTAAAAATCTAATATTATTATTCTTCCAAATAATAATAAAAATAAAAATTAATAATAATTATTATACTCATAAAACCATAAAAATAATAATTCCATTACTATTATTATTCAACCTTAGATAAAACCCTACACCTAAATTAAATAAAAATTCTTCTTTATTATTTCCAAAGCCCTTTATTTAATTAAACACATGTTCATTAAATCTAAAACTCCTCATTTAATAACACATAACTTTTACTTCTCATTAATTATTCAATTAAAACTCTTTAACATAAAAATAATTTAAAAAATGCAATAATAATAATAACATTATTTTTATTATTATTATTATTAACACTTTCATTTATTCAAACACAAAAATCCCTTTTAATAATATTTAATTAAAATAAATAAGTTATTAAACTAGGTAAACTACACGGGTTGAACTCCAACTATGCGCAACCCGTGAATATCCTTTAAATTGATCTTCTTAGGACTCGGTGCTCCTGAGACTCATCGGGACACCCGTGAAAATTATCGTGTATTTAACCAAGTCCAAAAATGACACCTTTACCTCCAATGGCCCGAAGGCCTTAATTTTTTATTGATTTTGATAATCCACCTTTCAAGGGGTGAGGTGGAACCCTTATAAGGCTCCTAGGCGTAAGTATTACATGGACCGTAGGCCTTAGAGGAATTCAATGCCTGTAGGCTTCAAACATTACATATAACCCACACTAACTACTTGGAACTTCTCGTCCCTAGCATCTTCATCGTGAAATCAGCTCTCCACCTTTGCATGGCTATTCGGCTAGGCATTCCCGTGAATACACAGGCTTGTCTCGATGGCTGGTGCCATACCCTCTCATTCTTGGAATCCGTTTAGCTTCTACTGTGGTGAAATATCCTTGATCATCCTTCTTGTAGAGCTTGTTCCTTTGTAGGCTGTCTGGTTTGCATCTGAACTTAAAGGTGGCCCGAAGGCCTTGAGGTGGCCCTAAGGCCCTACTGACCTGAAGGCCTGGGTGCCCGAAGGCCTTGAAGGACTTTGGGACCAAACCAGTGGCCCGAAGGGCCACACAGGGGCATATTTCCAACTGCTACAGTGCCAAACAGTGACTGCTATAGTTCCCGCTACAGTACCTGCTACATAACTGCACAGTTCCCACAACAGTACCTACTACAATACCTGCTACAGTACTTCTACAGTACCCCGAAAATTCTGCCTCCACCTGGATTGGATCCCTGGTCGCTTGGATGCACTTGCAGAGTCCTTACCAACTGGGTTAAGGCTTATGTGCCAAAATGACACCTTTATATCTTCCAACAATCGTAATTATGTTATGGAGTTTCGTTTAAAAAAAAACCTATCAATAAACTGAAAATGTTTGAAAACCATCATATTTTAACCTGGTTCAGAAACACGAGGCTTTAAAATCTACCCACCTTAAAACCCTATTATTCTTAAGAAGCTACCAGGAACTAGTACAACATCATCCTAACATGGTCAATTTTTTTTGTTTGAACAAATATTTTACATTTCCAAATTCCAAATTCACTACTAACCAAAACATAAGTCCAAAAACTTAATTCTTTAAAACTCGAGCCAAATCCCACCATATCGGAGCTTACATCTGAGGCCATTGCATTGTCCTCATTGAATAAAAAGGTCGAATCTCGATTGACCAATAGAAACCTATTTCACATGATTTCCTAGAAAGACATTACAGTCCCAAAACCCACACTCACCTATAAACTGGTGATGTGCCTTTTAAAATTATTACATCACCAATCGAATGTACACTAAAGTCCTTACCCATCCTCTGGTGACATTCCCAAGTCAAACCATCACAAAGCTATTTAAAAAAACTAATGTTCCCCAACATGAATGAAGGCATAGACCAAAGAAACCATGCATCCCGCGTACAACCCAGATAACAATCGCTCATTAAGACCAAAAACATTTAAAACTTTAGCGTGACATAAGACTGATGCTATCGTAGTGTATCCATAATGAGATCCAGATAGGGGACATGCTCATCTCATTCAAAAGATCACACTATGAAAAAACCCAGGTCTCTAAAAGATCAGTCGTACTATCACCAGTTGACTCTTTACACAAAAAGATCATCTTCTCCTACTGACACATCATCTACCAAACCTTGATGTCTATATCATAAATGGTATTCACGTTCTTTCAAATATTATCGGTGTGTCACTACCCCCCTTATGATTTTCCATGTTGTCTTAAGAAAAATCAGCCGCTCACCAATATGCTATTTCAGAAAACATTAACGAATGCATGTGACGTTCCTTGAACCACAATCACCACGTCAAACATTGATCATAAAAGATTTAACTTAAAACTATAGGCATGTTAAAACACTAGATTCCCAAAAATTCAACCTAAGTAGTGGTATGAACTTACCTAAATGACCAAACACATTCTAAGGATACTAACTAACACGGGTTAGCCCCTTATAAAACATAAACGTCAACCCTCTCTCTAGGTCACGCAAAATAGAAATCATGAGGTTCAAAAGACCCTTTCTAATTTTAGCCATTTTAATTAATTAATTTAAGCCTTTTAATATTTTAATGAATTTCAAAAAATAGAAAAGTAATTTTTTACAACATGTCAGTTGGTTTTCAATCAACTCTCCACAGAAAAATGGACAAGCTATAACAAACTTCATCTTTAGCATTTAACATTCAGTGTCATATCATTTAAACATGAAATTTAGCATCTAAATTACTTTTTAACATAGAGGCGACCTCTGAGGGTCCCATTTATTCCAATAAAAGTTCTTTAAAAACCAAACCACAATATATCAATATAATCAAAACTCATCAATTTAACAATTATAGCCATTCTCACATGCACTAAGGTTATTCAATGTTCAGTCACATGGGTGGCCAACTACAAATTGATAAGGCACCCATACAACTTATCACTGGCATTTTGATCCCATTTATTACAATCAACATTCATTTAACATTTTAACTTTAGAAACCCTTTTTATACATAAAAAAATCTCTAGCATGTTATGATAAGCAGTAACACAACAACATGTTATAGCACAGTAGCATGGAAAAATTATAAAACATGCTAATCATAGAGGTAACATGAAATATAAACACCCAAGTTGGTTAAATTTCTCACCAAAACATGCTATCTAAAAAATCATGCTAAATAAGTACAAGGCATGGAAGATATTCAAGGCACACAATCCATATTAACATGCATCCTACTAATGCAATAACATGGTATGTAATCTATGCAGGGCATGAGAATCTCTAAGTGTCTAATATGATGCATGTAAAAAGAATTCCTTACCATATTAGGGCAAGGAATGTTTTTCAAAATTTACATAATCAATAATCAATGGAAAATATACCAGTCACTCAAGGTGAAATCATATAAAATGTTACCTCAAACAGTATAAACATCAATTCTCATCCTGGGACACTTTGTTATTTTCCGTACATGGGGTGATCAGTCCCAAGAATGAATATTAACCCAAGCACCGACAGATTCCTAGTCTTTTATCTACCATCCCAAACAATAAGACAACTGAAATGTAGTCCTCTAATACCACTTTGTAATGTCCCAACCTAGCTCACCCCTGAACTAGTGGCCGGACCGATTTCGACATTACCTCAAGGGAATCTCCCTATACGCCAGAGGCTGCTTACTAGTAGCGAGGGTCTAAGGATAGTCAGTGAGGAGACTATACCATCTTATTAGATTAAATATAGGGGACAATATCAACAAATGGTGGAATTAGTGTTAGTAACAATAGAGCAGTAGAAGACATCATTTTTTAAATCTTGTAGAAAACAAATGGAAAATGCCAATGTTATAAAATTCACTAATGTTATGAAGGTACAACTATGAAAGCAATAAAAAATACATCATACTTTACATATAAATAAATAAATAAATAAAAAATCACCCAAAGCCCCATGGGCGACCTCCTCGAGCATCCCAAGCTTCATCTCAATCCTTTGATCCTATATTTAGGTACTAGCCTACAACAATAAGCAAGGTCCAAGGTCTGTAGTCCTATGAACATGAAAGGTCTACTCAGGTACCCCAGTGAAATGGTAGCCCAAGTAGGGTGTGAGATATAAATCTCAGTTGGCCGGAACCACCAGTGTCGAGCCCTATCCAAATAGTGAAATATTAATAGTGTGCAGGTATAATGAAGTAATGACTGAATTGAATAAATAATCTACAACCCATCCAGGTTCCTAAGGGATACCTGACAGAGATACCTTCTTTGGCTCATAGTTAGAAATAAAAGTATGAACATGAACTATACATATATATCACATAAATAAACTATTTAATACATTAATTGATATTCTTTAATTAACCGCATAAATCTCTGGGTTCCCATGGACACCTGTATATCAATACTTTCTGCGACCGTGTCGGGGTTTGAACCATTTCCCTTATTCAATTCAGAAATCATTAAATCTCATCAGGTTTCGTTAACAATTTAATTTAGTTTATGTATGACCAAATGGACCCACAATCTAATGTCAATTAATGGGTGTAGATCGTCATGTCTAGCACCCCTGTGAGTATTTGGAGCATCAGTCCTTGTCTCACAACCCATGGGTATTTGTAGCACGAGTCCCTGTCCCATAAAAGAGTATTTTCATGCAATCTGGGTGTATAACGCCATGTCTAGCACCCCTTGAGTATTTAGAACATTGGTCCATGTATCACATCCTATTTATAAATCATATATATATATATATATATCATTGGTGTAGAACTCCATGTCTAACACCCCAAAACCATTCATTAATTAATTCATAAATTAATTAATCAAATCCATTAATTAATTCAACAACTAATTAACAACATAAATCTCCCGTCAAATAATTCTACAATTAATTAATCATTCAACATCTCAATAGTTAATAATTAATTAACAATTAATTATTCTTAACGACAAGTAAGTCAAATAGATAATTAACTCAACATTTAATTATCCCAATTTCTCAACTGAAAACATGATAATTAATTCATGAATCAATTATCCTTATTCCCTTACCAATCAAATCGATTAGTTAAATATACCAAATATATTAGTTAACACAATAATTAACTAAGTACACATTACCATTAATTAATCGATCAATTAATTGATATAAAAAACAATCACATACCCTGATTAATTTTCTAGAATTAATTATCTTATTCTAAATCTCAAATATCCATAATTAATTTATCACATCATTGCTATTTAATTAATTCACAATTAATTAACTTGGTTCGATAAGGTCAACATCCCAAAATTAATTCAATATTTTATTAAAAAATTTCAATAACCTCATCATCCCATGATTAATTCAACAACCAAATATTAATTCTATGACATCAACCCATTGTATATCAGTACTAATAAAAATATATATGGAAAACACAAACCACTAGAAAACATGATATAACACTACAACTAATTTTTGGTTTGAATAAAATGTACCTCGATTGAGTGTTTTTTTTACAAAAAACAAGATATTACTTATCACACAAATCACATGTGACATTTAGCATTTTAAATCATTAAATATGATAAATTCACATTAAGAGGCATTTAATATAAACACTTCACTGAATGAATTTAATTTTAAATTAAAGTTTAGTAAGAAATTTATTAATGAATTCAAAAAATTTAGGACTTGGAAAGGGACACTACCTCAAATAATTTGGCCGATACAAAGATTCATAACTCAACTCTGATCCACTCGCATACACACACCTCAACAAAAAATGAACATGTATCCGAAATTTATTATCGAACCTAACAACAGTTAACTGACACCCATAAATAGTGTGGTAGGGACCAAAGAACACCGAAAATATTAACTGTAACCCAAAAACACCATAAGAATCCAATTCATAGGGTGTGAAACCAAATAACAGGTTCAAAACCACACCCAAATATGGCGGCGATGAACCAAAATTGAGTCGAAATGCTTCACCCTTGGCAGGAGAAGTTGGAAAACCGACCAATGAGCCTTGAGGATCCCCTTGCACAACCATAAAATTGAAGAAATATGGAAACCCAATTAAACCCGAACCTTAGGGTTCAGATGAGAAAATAGGGTGAGGGAGGAGCCAAATGGCCGATCCAAATCACGAAACGTACACAAACGAACTCATTTTGATGAGTCTGACAAGATTCATGAAGACATCAGGAGGATCTGAGAACGCAAAGAGGAGACAATGGGGGGGGGGGGGGTGTAGCGCACCTCATGTGGGGGTGGGGGCCTGGTGCGTGTCGCTGCTCCTATAGTGCGTCTCCTCCTTCATTATCTCTCAATCAACTAGTTAACACCCAATTAAACTAATAGATATAATATAATAATAATAACATTTATTATTCTCATTTAATATAACATTTCTTCATTAATTATATTTTAAATAAATGTTTCATAGTTAATTATAAAATCCCCCTCATCCAATTAAATTCTTGTAACATTTATTTAATTTAAAAAAATAAAATAATAATAATAACATCCTTATTATTGTTATTATTAAAATTTTCTATTATTTAAATTAAATAAAAAAACATTTTATAAACTGAGTAACTGCGCAGCAGACCAACACGATTTGACTAACAATGCACAAACCTATATTTACATTTAAAATGGTCCCAAATCATATTTCAAATTCAACTTCACCAAGAATTTAATTAAATAAAACCTCCATTCCTCATCAATTAATTAAATTCCTCATTACCATGAATTTAATTAAATTAAACCCAACTCTACATTTACTCCTCATTTAATATTAAAATTTAATGTTACCCTTCTTTGATAACAACGAACTCCTCATTTAAATATCTTTAATATTACCCTTCGTTGATAACCAAGAACTCGTCATTAACACATTATTTGATTAAATTCATTCACAAAATTTAATTAAATAAGTTACCCACTTTGTTTCTATTTAAATAAATTCTCTCAATACAATTTAATTAAATTAAAAACTCAAACTCATCATTATTTAATTAATTCTCTCCACATGAATTAATTAAATAAAACCTCCACTTCGCAGTGATTAATTAAATTCCTATTGACCGTGAATTTAATTAAATGATACCCCAACTCCTCATTTACACGTCATTTATATAAATTATCACAACTTTAATTAAATTAAATGAAATCCCCAACAACTCATTTAATTAAATTCATTTCAACAATAAATTAAATAAATTAAATCTCCATAATAATAACCATTATTATTATTATCATATAATAAACACATCTTTGATAAAACCCAAAAATCCTCACAACACATCATGTAATTAAATTCCATTTAAATCAATTTAATTAAATGAAACCACTATTTCACAAAAATTATTCAAATCCCAAATTTCCTTGTATTTAATTAAAAAAAACAAAAAATCCCTTATTATTATTCTTCATAATAATAATACCAACCATAATTAATAATAATTATCATACTCATAAAACCATAATAATAATAATCACATTATTATTATTATTCTGCCTTAGATAAAACCCAACACATCAATTAAATAAAAGCTCTGCTTTATTAATTCTGAAACTCCTTATTTAATTAAACACATCTTCATTAAATCTAAAACTCCTCATTTAATTTCACATAACTATTACTCCTCATTAATTATTTAATTTAAACTCCTTTAACATCAAAATAATTTAATGAACGCAATAATAATAATAATAAAATTATTATTATTATTATTATCAACACCTTTGTTTATCTAAACACAAAACACCCATTTAAAAATATTTAATTAAAATAAATAAATTATTAAACTGGGTAAACTACACGGGTGTAAATGCAACTATGCGCAGCCCGTGAAGATCCTTTAAAGTGGACTTCTTAGGATCGGGTGCTCTGGAGACTGATCGGGACACCTGCAAAAATTACAAGGTATTTACCAAAGTCCAAAAATGACACCTTTACATGTTACAACACTCATAATTAAGTTCTGATGCTCGGTTAAAAAAAACTGACCCGTCGATAAACTGAAAAAGTTTGAAAATCATCTTATTTTAACCCGTTTCAAAAACACGAGACATTAAAAATAATTATATAATTTTTATAAATATAATAAATATATAATTATAATAATTGTATATTTATAATAAATATATAATTATAATCAATATATGATTATAAATATAATAATTATATAATTATAATAAATATACAAATATTATTACAATAATTATATACTTATATAATTATTAATAATTATTAATAATTATATTTATTATAATAAATATATAATTATAATAAATATATAATTATAATTATAAATATAATAAATATATAATTATAATTATAAATATAATAAATATATAATTGTAATAAATGAATAATTATAAATATAATAAGTATATAATTGTATAACTATTAAAATTGTTTATTTATTATAATTATATCTTTATTATAATTATATAATTATTATAATTATATAATTATTATAATGATATAATTATTGTAATTATATAATTATTATAATTTTATAATTATTATAATTATATATTTCTTATATTTATAATTATATAATTTTTATAGTTATATATTTATTGTAATTTTAAATTCATTATAATTATATAATTATTATATTTATAATTATATATTTATTATAATTATATAATTGTTATAATTATATATATTTTTAAAAGGTTGGGCATGAAGCCTCATTTTATTATTAAGGCAAAGGCCTCTTTTTTTTGTCTGGGTAGAGGGAGACTCAATAAATAGACCGAAGGCCCAAGTCCAAGTGGCATGAATACAAGGCTTGAAAGGCCATTTTGGCCCAAAGGTCACTTCGGTGAATAATACTTTTATAGTAGCTGGGCTACTACAGTACCTGCTACAATACCGCCACCGCTGTAGTTCTGCTACAGTGCCTTCACTACTGTAGTGTCACCGCTGCTACAATACCTTACTACAATGACATATTTAAAAAATTAATGAATATATTTACTAAAAAAAATAAAAAAAATATAATTATACAGGTAATTAATATATAATTTTAAATATAATAAATATAAATATAACAAACATAATTATATATTTATTGTATTTATTTTAGTAACTATATTTATTATAATAAATAAATTTATTATAAATATTATATACATATGGGGGTTGGGAGTGGTGTGGGGCTGAAGGGGTCAAAGCACCACTTCAAGTGGCGCTTTTCCACCAATTTTTCCAACACCAATGTAACGTCCCGGTTCCAGGTGCCACCAAAAGGTTCCCTATACCCAGTTGTTCACATGACCTTAAGTGCATTTCCCTAAATGCTAGAGGATTTTGATTAGCAGTGAGGGACAAGGTCTATTAATGGGGAAACTATGCCCTTATTGGTAGAGTATGCAGAACATAATAACAACTAATAAACAACAGTAGAAGTAGTAATACCATACAATAGAAGTAAATAGTGTAAGACTGATAGAAAAAACAACTGGAGCATATATATATATAAATGATGCATGCCACATATGTCTAGAAAAGTATCCAAACCAGTCACAATGCTGGAAATACAATACTGAAACCAAATTAAAAAATAGTAAACTCCAACAGCATCTCAAGCCTCATCTTGGTCCCATGCTCTCCAGCTCCAACAACAATCAAGTACCTGACGAAGAAGGGAGCTTTCCCTTATCTATACCTGCAACTATATAATCTTTTTGGGTCCAAATGCATGACCCCAATAGAGTGGGAGATGAATCCCAGTAGGAAACCACCAAAAGATATGTTCCTAACTGTCAGTGAATATATATATAACATGAAATATGAAAAATGAAGCAATAAACTAGGAATAACTCAAAAGTAAAAAATTCTATAGTTTCCAATTACATTTATTTTCATTTATTAATTATTCAAACAATTTAATAATGTAACCTTGGGATATTGAATAAGCTTTGTATCCCCTTGCAAAATAATAAAAAACATACTTCTTAAAATACCATCTAAACAATCAAATAATATTGAGTCCAAGCTTGTGATTTTTCTTGGTAGACTCATCAAAAACATTAAATCATTTTAAATCAACCATCTGGGAAAGTTCTCATAGTATAACCCCTCTGGTTTAACATATAAACAATTCAATAAATAATGAACCTCTAGGAAAGCTCACACAGGCTAACCCCTTTGGTCCCACATGACACTAATCATTTACAAACTACCTCCTGGGTAGCTCTCATGGTCAATACCCCCTTGGACTTCATAGCAAATATATAATATAATGTCCTCTAGAAGCTCTCACATTCAATGCCCTATGGTCCAACATTCATTTAATAATGACCCTCTTGGTAGCTCTCACGGTCTAACCCCTCTGGTATATGACCACTCTATAACTCTCATTGTTAATACCTATGGTCAAAAATAACAACAATTATACATAAATGACCCTACCTTGGGAATCTATCATGGTGAATTCCCCTTGGTCAACATTCACAATGTGAAACACATGCATCTAAAATCAACAGTAACTCTATCCTAACAACATGAGGCATGGGAAAAAATCAAGCCTAATAGGAAATTCTTGTCCAAACAGCCATAACCAAACAATAATGGGAAACAAACCCTTAACCGAGGTATTAAACCTTACGCCTAAGAAATAACCCTTTATCAATAAAAAAACCATAACATGTATTAAATAGGGTTAAAATATATAACACACAATACCCTAAACATGGTATTCATCACTTTTATCATATATAATTCAAAGACAAACAAAGAAAGGCCCAAACCACCTACCTCGATATTGTACAATGAACACTCTCGAACATCGACCCTTGAATCAGACTAGAATGACGTATATCCAAGAAATGGTAAAAACGATAAACCCTCGATAACTTATGAGAGAGGAGAATTTGGGAAGAGAGGCTCTAGGGTAAGAGAGAAATCACCTGTGGGAATCCAACTCTCCCAGAAACATCTCAATCAGAGCTCGAATCGAGGAATGAGAGGAGCTCAATGTTTCTCAGCCATTCATCACTCTCCTACATGATACAAAGACATAAGAAATGTTTTCTATAGATGAGACACGACCTTTCTTCGAATCATAAAATAAAAGTACACGGTTCATTCATTTAATGTACATGCCATGTACTAGCCTCAACTAGACCCTACTTTAGGCAGTCTTCCAGGTCACCCACATGACCATGTACTCGGCCATTACACGACCAGTACCCACCTACCCATGACAACCGGGCACACGATGTGTACTCAAGAGTACATGGAGTGTACTTATAAAATTACCCGTAGTTCATTTTTCCTCAAAAAAACAACCTGAAATAAATATCCATATATGAAATGAATATCTGAGTTCTTAAAAACTTCCCCTTAAATCAATTCATCACTGAATTTCCCTTCCAAGGGTGGAAAAGAATAAACTTCATACAACTTTTTCCACTATGATTATACATTGTCTTATTTCTCCCAAGTCTCATCCTATACTTGCCCATGCTGCAATATCACCCGTACTAGAGAAACATACCAGCCACGAAGAACCTTTGTGCTGCGATCCACAATCTGAATAGGGTTCTTCTCAAAGGATTCATTCACCTCCAAATCAACCTCCTCGGGTTAAAAAAACACGAGATGAGTCTAAAGATTAATTCCATAACTGAGAAACATGAAAGACTTCGTGCCTAGCCTGGTACCTCTGAGGTAACTACAACTGATAGGAAACCACCCGACTCTCTCCAAAACCTAAAAGGGTCTGACATAACTCAGTGAAATCTTTCCCTATCTCCTAATCCTCATGTGTCCCAACCTCAGTGCAAAATGTAGGAAAACCTGGTCTTCGACCCCGAACTCCAGAGATCATCTCCGTTGATCAACATAAGATTTCTGGAAAGACTGTGTAGTAGACATCCTCTTCTAAATAAACTACACCTTCTCAGTGGTCTCTTGGACAAGATGTGTTCCCAGTATAGCTTCCTCTACTACCTCCATCCAACATAGGGGTGATTGACATGGCCTATCGTACAAAGCCACATAAGGTGGCATCTAAATCATCTCCTAAAAATCTTTATTATAGGAAAACTCCAATAGGGGTATATGTCTCTCCCTAGAGCCCTAGAAATCTAGGAAACATGCTCATAGAATGTCCTAAAAAACCTAAATAGTGCGCTCAAACTGACCATCTATCTATGGATCGTAAGCTGTACTCAAAAGTACCTATGTACCCAAAGCTCTATATAGTCCCTTCTAGACATGATAATTAAAATGGGAGTCCCTATATAAAATGATAGAGTACATAATCCCATTAATATGTTCAATCTATCAGATGTACAACTTTCTAAACTCATCAACTCTAAAGGTTTCCTTGATCGAAAAGAAATGTGAAACCTTCATGAGTCTAGAAACAACAACTCAAACCACATCATTTCTTTGAGGTAACCTCAGTAAACTCATCATGAAATCCATCGCAACATCATTCCACTTCCACTTGGTAATTATTAACTGCTATAAAATCCATTCCAGTTTCTGATGCCCCACCTTCACTTACTAATAGGTGGAACATCTCATAACAAAACCAACTACATCCCTCTTTATACCTGTCCAACAATACTATCAATGTAGATATTGATACATATTGTGGAATAATACCACCCACATAGTGGAAATCCTAGATCTAAAATCGCTTCCTTAAACATTTTATTCCATCAAAAATATTTGACTAGGTGGGTATTATTATTCCACAACACTTTATAACTTAGATCTAGTATTTCCATTGGTTGTTCCTCATAGGATAGATCATGCTACAATTGCACAAAATCAAATATATGTTAATTTAAGGGATCTAATATTTACTTTTAAAAAAGTGATACATGGACCACATCATGAACCTTGGAGAGATCCGGAGTATGTTCCAAGAGATAAGCTATAGAATTAATATGATAAAGGATCTCAAAGGGGTCAATTTTCCTAGGTATTATATTTCTTTTTTTTTCTAAAAGATCATAATCCTCTTAGAAGGATATATATGAGAAATACATTATCACCAAATTCAAAATCTAGATCTAATAGATGATTATCTTCATAACTCTTATGTAAAATTTGTGATGCTTTGATATACTGTCGAATTGTTTGAACGTTATGTGTAATCTCTTAGATGGGGTCCAGTGTAAGATTTGGTGTCCTAGAACCAACTGGTTGTACTTTTATTACATGTATATTTAATGTATTTAAATATTAAACATATTGTTACATATTGTTCATTGTTCTGCATGATTATGATGTAATAATGTCCTAGAGTATTTGTTTCATTGATAAGGTCATGAAAGTTCCCTGCTTTGATGAGAACCTTGAAATTCTATAAAAGTATTATTAAATATAGTTATATAGTTGGATGAAATACTATGATTGGACACATATCATGCAGACTGTTAGGTATGAGTACTCGTAAGAAGATGAGTCTTCCTCTCATGAAGTTCACACTTAGTAATATCCAAGATAGGAGATTAGGAGAACAACCCCAGCAATATGAATTTTTCATGTTTTGGTATCATCAAATATTTATATATGAAAATGTGTGTAATGATACTTATACTTTAAGATTATTATTAATACATGTCACAACTTTCACAGTTTGATTTACTGATGAAAATTGTCATGTAGATAGTTGGTGGGAAGTAAGGTACATTGGGTGCGTCACGAGTGGCAAGTTATTATTGGATAAGTCGAGGAAGGATTTTTCCCTTCCATTTATTGAAGTTGATATCTCATCCCTTTGATTGAAATAGAACTGTCACACCAAATTCCATGGCCATGGTGTAACAATGGGTTTATTTCAGGTAGTCAAAGAATGACATATCGAGCATAAAATTTTATGACACTATCATGAAACCTACTTGATGATATATTGTGATAAAGGTATTATATTACATAGTGAATGTTTATATGTGGATGTCATTGTTTCGACTTTAATTTCTTCTTGTTGGGTGCCTTTACCCATTGAAAAAAAGTACTCTTGGACTGTAGGAAAGCCCGCCTAATGCCAATGAGAAATAATCCTAGAGGGTCACACACTAAGTGTTTTTGGTGGTCTCAATTAAATTATATTTGGATTTAATTAATTAATTTTATACTCAAGATAATGGAATAATTTTATTCAAGTTAAAATGACTTCATAAATTAAATAAAAATCTACTCACCGGATTGTGGGTAAAATATATTTATTTATTTTATTGAACATTTAAAAAATATTTATTTAATAGTTTGTGAATAAAATATTTATTTAAGAGAATAATTTATTTATTTATTTATTTAGGTGTTCAATAAATCAAATTAGACTTTGAGCGGACCAAGGCTGGGCTAGAAGTCAAATAATTATTTACAAGACGATGAATTATTATTTAACTAGTTAGCCCAAATTAAAATAATAATAATGCTTCTATTATTTTGTGATGTGGAATTTTATTTATTCCTTTTTGCACAAGTTGGTGCACCATAAATAATGATGTGGTATTATTATTAAAATCATGAGGTTTCTCTATAGTTATGAATATATTTAATTGCTGTTATGAAATTAAATATTGTAAATGTTGCCCCGTGTCAATAAATAGACATGTACATCTATTGTTCCATGTACCAAAATACATGCCCATTGAATTGATAATTGTTGAGATAAAAAATTTCTCTCTCGAATACTCTTCCTACCCCTCTCATGAATGAGAGACGTTTTTCAAGGCCGAAGAAAAAGTGATCAATAAATACTGACACAAGACAGACGCTTCACCGTGTTAGCACCCAGAGAACGAGTGGTGTCGATTCGAGGCCATCAGAGTACGTGTGGATTACCACCAGAGGGATTCTATTTTAGATCCTCGCAAGAACAATGATATAATCTGGATTGGTAATTCCGGATGATCAACATCATCAACAATGAATATACTGAAGATCCATATATTCTTTTCTTTATAAAATTAATTAAATTAATTATAAACATGATGTGCAAGATCCTCTCTAAAGGTGTCGAGGATCTTCCTTCTTTATCTAAATATTTGATTCTATTCTATGGATACTGTTTCTAATCATCGTATTGATCTCAGAATAATCATTGATCATGGTAAAAATCAAAGTTGGGTTCCGTCCCAACCATTCTTCTGTTGTGCCCGAAACCTACAAGTGGCATTAGAGGGGTTACATCATAGTTTATAATTATTTAAATATTTTTTGGATGATTTATGGTTAATAATTTAGTATGTTAATTCAAGTTAATCATCCTACAAATCTGAATCTTGAGATATATTCCTCCTCTTTCATTTCTTATTCACCTTACAACAACGATATTTTCTTTTAATTTTGATTAAAATAAAATAGAGCAGCTCATCTGGAGGGGTCAAAGGTTCTCGACCAGACAGCACCAGAATATAGGGTGTGTAGTTGGATTCACACACCATGTATCAATGCTCAATTCATTGGGACTGGTTCACCAAACTAATTTGTGTCATTTAATTTTGTCTAAGTCTTAAAGACTTAGTGTGTTGACCAAGAATAGATGGCAAAAAGTTTTTGAATTACACACTGTGTGGTCCACTAGACATGATGTGTAGTCTATTTAGGTTAGGGTAGGACCATGTACCTCATTCATGGTTTTCCTAGCTGGAGACCTTGTAATGCAGATACTACACAACCTGTGGCCTACTGGACAAGCTGTGTACTCTAAGGATTTCCAAAGTACATATACATGCCTCTCTTGGGCGCTTACTTCGGATGGACGGTGAATGACAGTACACACCATGTAGTTGGAACTACACATTGTGTACTCATCCAAATTATGCAGATTTATTAAAATTTATTATTATATTATATAAACCCATGAGACGTGTACCATGGTGATGGAATAAAGCTGATGCACAATATGTGATAGGTGTTTTATGTATATGTGTTTAATTTAATATCTATGTAATGTTCATTTATACTCATAGGTAGTTATGAATGAGAGTTCAATAGGTTTCCTCCAAGGTACAAGTTATATTCAAAGATAATTTCAAATGGATTTATTTGTTTAAAATTATGATGGATGAGAATCTCAAGGAAATTCAGAAAAAGTGTTTAAGATAAAAGGGTTGATTAATTGAAGATGATAATTAATTGATTCAAGCAAGATTTATCTTAAACAAGAATGATTAAAGAATTTAATGCTTTTTTAATTAAATGCGTAACTCGTTTCATGTATGTGGGTGATCATGAGATAGACCAAGACCTTTGTATGTGATTGGTTTCCATTTAATTTATTTATTGAATTAATTTTTTTCCTGCGATCCTTCTCTCCTCATTAATATGTAGGTCCTGCGTTCCAATGGTTTCTTTTATGTAAACACCCTTTTACCCCTCACCAGTGTGTGAGTTTAAAAGCATATGTATTAGATGGAACTCCCAAGCTAGTGGAGATAGTTCAAGATGGATCTGAGACAAAACCTATCCCAAGAGATTTAGAGGTGGACAGGTGGAAAGTTGAAAACATGAACCCAAAAGGTTCAAGGTGTTTCTCCCCTAGTCCAAGGTTATTTTATCAACCATTAGATAAAATAACCATCAGAAAATCTAACGATCATGCCCTTTTATTTATTTTTTTTGTTTGAATGGTTTATCATTATGGATGTGTTGTTGCAATTACATAATTAATAAATTAAAAAAAGCATGCAAGATGGAACTAAAATAAACTAGGCTTATGTGTAAATATTATGAAGACATGGTTAATCACTAAAGTAAGTTCCACTTAATATTAAATATCATGTCATTATGATAATAAGAAATTTACACATAGGAGATAAAATCAATCAAATTAAATATTAAGTCAGACCAAGCCTTCCGTTACTTGATTAAGGTAAAAAATCAATAAAATTATGTGTTTGACCAACCCTTGTAGGGACACTTAATTTTATACATGAAGTTCTTATAAATGGTTTAGGGTTGAATTAACCATATTACATTAACAGGAGTAGCCCTTGCTAGACTTGGTGTAATATTGGAGGTAAGAGTTAAGGAAATTCAAAGTCAGGATTCCAGGATTGGGGAGTTCACTCAATAGATAAAGGAGCTGCAAGCTCGCAGTTGACAAAGACCTACCTACCTAAATACCTTAAAATAGTTTGGAAAACCATTTTTGGGGTTATGCGAAGGGGAATATGGATCCCTTCCACTAGTATTTCATGACAACTGGAAATTCATAGTACAATGGTGAGGGACATTGGGACTTGATAAATTAGTTTAAGTCTTAATAAAATCGATTTATTATTTCTCATAAAAATCAAGAAAGTACTAATGATCAACTCTTTTAATTGTAGAATAAAAATTACAAGCTCGTCTACCACACTATCCCTGTGATCAATTCTTGATAAAGACAACATCCTCACTGACAGTAACTTCCCAGAATGGATTAGATGCCTCTGATTTATCCTACTCCATGAACAGAAGTCTTACGTGATGAAGTCATCAGTACCTGATCCACTTTCCAAAGAGGCAAGTGATGAGTATTTCCTGGTCTATGAGTAGAATTTGAATGATTCCGTTGACATTGAATGTTTTATTCTATAATCAATGTCTAGTGAGATCATTAAGTCTCATAAAAACATGGATTCTTATAGAATGCTCAAGAACCTCCATGGTCTTTACCCAGAGAGATCAAGACATGAATGGTTTGAGATCTCCAAGGCACTCTTTTAGATTAATCTTGGAGAGGGTTCCCTAGATGGGCCTCATGTAGTCAAGCACATTAGATACATTGAGCCCCAGGAGGTTCTAGGGTTTAAACACCATAAAGAACTGGGCACCGATCTCATTCTTATATCACTCCCTCAGATCTTATCCATCTTTATTGTCAATTTCAATATGAAAAACATTTAGAAGTCTCTATCTGATCTTCTTATTCTCATTCACCAAGTGGAAAAAGATATAAAATGTGAAAAGCCTTCTTTCCTTATGGTGAATAAGAGGAAATAGAAGGAAAATAGATTTAATCCCAAAGATTCTTCACGACCTTCCTGGAAAACGAAGATCAAAGGGGAGGTAAGAGAACATGAGACTATTTGTTTTGCATTTTAAAAGAAAGACCACTGGATGAAGAACTTCACCCAACCTAAGATGTAAGGGGAAGATTCATGTGTGTTTTTTATCGAATGCAGTCTATCTATTTCAAAAAATTGGGTATTAGATGCAGCTTGTGGTGCTCACATATGTTTCCAAATATAGGAACCACGTATATTCAGAAAGATTGACAGAGGATAGGTAGATCTGTGAGCATCCAATGAAGCCAGACTTGCTGATGTTGCTATCAGGGACTACCACCTCACGTTCCCAACTGAGATGATCTTGGTTTTAAAGGGTTTTTATTATGTTTCATTTGTTACTAAAAACTTTATTTCTTTATCCCGATTAGATTTCGAGGGATTTTTCTCAAGTTTGGAAATTAATGTTGCTTCTTTTACAAATATTGAATTTGTTTTGGTAGGGAACATTTATACAATTGTTTTACATGTTGGATTACACAGACCAAGTAATGGCAATTGATAACAAAGATACTTCACATGAATCATACCACATCCAACTTTGGCCCCACTAGCTAGGTCATGTAAACAAGAAACACTTGAAAAAGTTACATCACGATGTATATTTAGATTATATTGAACTAAAACCTCTTGGTGTATGTCATGCATGTTTACAAGGAAAAATGACCAAATCCCCATTTTTTGGGAAATGTTAAAGGGATAAATAACTTCTTGAATTGGTTCATACTGATGTGTGTGGACCATTTCTAGTTGAATCAAGGGGAGGTTATGCATACTTCATAACTTTTACTAATGATTTTAGTAGATATGGATATATCTACTTAATGAGGTATAAGTAACATTCTTTTGATAAGTTCAAAGAATACAAGAATGAAGTTTAGAACTAGCTTGGTAAGAAGATTATGAAACTCCACTCAGACCAAGGTGGAGAATATCTTAATCAAGACTTAATTTATTACTTATGGGAGTTTGTGATCCTATCCAAACTCATTCCTCCTTACATGCCCTAATGGAATAGTGTGAGTGAAAAAATGAACTACACCTTGTTGGACATGGTGAGATCAATGAAGAGTCATGTGAGTCTTTGACTATCCTTTTGGGGATATGTGTTACAAACAGCAGCACACATAATAATACAAGTACCCACTAAATCAATAAATGGTATTCCATATGAGTTTTGGAGTGGGAATAAAGCCTTGTTATCAAATTTACATGTGTGGGGAAGAGATGCGTTTGTTAAGACCTATTCAGGTAACAAAATTGAACCCTAAGGAACCAAATGAACCTTTATAGGATACCCCAAGGAATCAAGGGAATATTACATATAAAACCCTTCAGACAAAATGGTTATAGTAGAAAGATATTCCATATTCCTTAAGAGGGAGCACATCTCTAAAAGAGATAGTCAGAGCGAGATAGACTTCGATGAAGTTGAGACTCTAGGTACACAAGAGTTCTTACATGAGTAGATTACACAAATCCCCATGGAAGAAAGAATTATTCTAGAGACACATAACTATTTTGAAGTAAAAGAGAGGTTATAGAACCAGAACTGTACAATTTTCTAGTTACCGAGTATGGTGGCTCAATATTAGTTGATAATAATGATCCTCTAACCTACAAAGAAGAAGTAAGTGGCACATATGTTTCCAAGTGTCAAGAAGCCATGAATTATAAAATGTATTCCATGTACCACAACCAAGTCTGGATTTTGGTAGATCCACTATTTGATGTAAATACTATTGGTTGCAAATGGGTATTTAAGAAGAAACCAGACATGGAAGGACAAGTCAATACCTATAAGGCATGACTGGTTGGAATAGTGTTCAAACAACGTCAAGGCATTGATTACGACAAAACCTTTTCACTAGTTAAATTTTTATATCCATCAAAATTCTATAGGCCATTTCTACCTACCATAACTATAATATTTGGAAAATGGATTTCAAAACAACCTTCATTAATGGGAACCATTAAGAAGATGTCTACATGACACAACTGGAAGGGTTTATGACTCCAAAGGATTCCAATAAGGTATGAAAGTTACAGAAATCCATTTATGGATTAAAGAAAGCATCCAGGTCATGGAAAATTAGTTTTGATGAATCCATAATGAAATTTGGTTTTTTCAAGAACAAATGTGAGCCTTGTGTCAAAAAATGGTTTAGTGGCAGTGCAATAGTTTTCTTAATAGTATATGTTGATGACAAATTACTTATTGGAAATGGGATACCACTCTTATAGTCTATTAAGGCATGATTTAATAAATAGTTCTCCATAAAGGACAAGGGAGAGGAAACATATATTCTTGGGATCAAGATCCATTGTGATAGATCCAAGAGATTTCTAGGCCTAATTCAAAGTACATACACTGATAAAATACAGAAGATATTTAGTATGGAACAATCCAAGTGGGGACTGTTTCTAGCATCACATGGCATTCATCTTTCCAAGAAAATGTGTCCTCACACACTTGAGGAAAGAAATATAATGGGAAGGGATCTATATGCATCAGTGATTGGGTCAGTCAAGTATACCATGCTATATACTAGGCTGGATGTCACCTATGAATTGATTGTGATAGGTAGATATCAAGATGACCTAGGTGACCACTAATTTATTTCAGTCAAGATTATCCTAAATTTTCTAAGTCGTAATAAGTTTATGTTCCTAGTTTATAGAGGTGATGTTGAACTAGTCATCAAAGGATACACAGATACTAGTTTCTAGACTGATCAAGATGACATGAAGTCCTAAACAAGATACATATTCACTTTGAATGGAGTTGTAGTGAGCTAGAAGTTCTCAAATTAGAGTGTGGTTGCAAATTCTATAGCAGAGTCTGAGTATATTGCAGATTCTGAGAAAGCTAAAGAAGTATTTGGGACATAAATATTCATCAAGGAGATGGACGTGATACCCGGGAGTAAATATCCCATCACACTATACTGTGATAATACTATAGTGGTTTCTCTCACAAAAGAGCCAAGGTTACATCAGCAGACGAAACACATACTTCGTAAGTATCATATCTTGAGGGATTTTTCTCAAAGAGGTGAAGTTGTAGTGAGAAGTTTTTCCATGGAAGACAACGTGGCGTACCCCTTGACTAAAGCATTGACTTAACAGAAACATAATCACTATGTGAGGTCTAGTAGACTGGAATTTGTAGGTAGTTGTCTCTTGTCTAAGAGGAAGTTTGTAAGAGTTGGTGTCCTAGAACCAACTGGTTGTACTTTGATTACATGGTCATTTAATGTATTAAAAAAATTAAACATCTTGTTACATATTGTTTATTGTTCTGCATGACTATAATGTTATAATGTCCTAGAGTGTTTGTTTCATTGATAAGGTCATGGAAGTTCCCTACTATGATGAGAACCTTGAAATGCTATAACAATAATCTTAAATATAGTAATATGGTATGATGAAATAATTTTATGAAACACATAGCATGTAGACCGTTATGTGCGAGTACTCGTAATCAGATAAGACTTCCTCTTATGAAGTTCACACTTGGTAATATCCAAGATATGAGATTATGATAACAGACCTGCCAGTAGAAATTCCACATGTTTTGGTGTCATTGGATATTTCCATATGTGGGCATGTGTAATGATCCTTAGACTTTAATATTATCATTAATATGTGTCATGAATCACATAATTTGATTTACTAATTAAAACCTTCACACATACAGTTGGCGGGAAGTAGGGTACGTTGGGTTCATCTTGAATGGAATGTTATTAATGGATAGGTCGAGGAAGGATTTGTCTATCCCATTTATGAAAGTTGATATCTCGGCCCTTTGATTGAAATATAGCTGTCGTGCAAAATTCCATGATGATGGTGTAATAATGTGTTTATTTCAGGTATTCAAAGAACGATGTTTCAATAATAAAAGAAGATGACACTATCATGGAACCTGCTTGATGAGATATTGCAACAAAGGGATTATATTACATTGTGAGTGTTCATATGTTGATTTCATTGTTATGTCATTAAATTACTTATCTTGGGTGCCTTGACCCGTTGTTAGACAACACTATTGAACTTTAGGCAAGCCCGCCAAATTCCATTGAGAAATAATCCTAGAGGGTCACACACTAAATGTTTTTAGTGGTCTCGGTTAAATTCTATTTGAATTTAATTAATATATAATATTCTCAAGATATTGGAATAATTTATTAAAGTTAAAATTATTTCATAAATTAAATAAATGTTTATTCACCGGATCGTGGGTAAAATATATTTATTTATTTTAGTTAATGTTTAATAAATATTTATTTACTTATTTGTAAATAAAATATTTATTTAAGAGAATAAATTATATATTTATTTATTCATGTGTTCAATAAATGGAAGTGGAGTTTGAGAAGAACATGGTGGTTCAAAAGTAAAATAATTATTTGTAAATGGTGAATTATTATTTAACTAGTTGCCATAAATTAAAATAATAATAATGCTGATATTATTTTGTGATGGGGAATTTTATTTATTCCATTTTGTGAAAGTTAGAGAACCATAAATAATTAAATAGTATTATTATTAAAAGAATAAGTTTTCCATAATGTTAAGAATGTATTTAATTGTTGTTACACTATTAAATATTGTAACTAAATCTCCATGTCGATAAATAAACATGTACATCAATTGTTCTATGTACCGAACTGCACTCCCGGTGAATTTAGAATTATTGAACTAAAACTTTTTTCTCTCAAATCCTCTTCCCGCCCCTCTCAATAACAAGATACTTCTTCAAGGACAAATAACAAGAGATCCAGAATGACTAACACAAGACACTCACTTCGTCACGCTAGCACTCGAAGAATGAGTGGTATCGATCAGAGGCCATCAGAGCACGTGTGGATAACCGCTAGAGGGATTCGAGTTTGGATCCTCTAAAGTACAACTAGATATTCCTGAAGGGTAATTCTAGACGATCAATATCATCAACGAATAAAATACCTAAGATACAACTATTCTTTTCTTTATGAAATTAATTAAATTAATTATAAACATGATGTGAAAGATTCTCTCTAAAGGTTTTAGGGATCTTATTTCTTTATCTAAATATTCGATTCTATTCTATAGAGATTGGCACTAATCATCGTATTGATCCTAGAATAATCATTGATCATGGTAAAAATCAATGTTGGGTGCCGGCCCAATGACACTTCCACTGCACCCAGAACCAACAGTCATGATCTATTAGCTTTCTCTTTCTAACTTCATCACAACATATCAGAGTCCTATATCTCTTCCTATAAATATCAACATACGACACCATCTAAATGTTATATTTGAAATTATTTTTATATGAGAACTGTTCTAGAAGAGGTGCTAATATAAATACCTTTGAAAATCCATTGAATAAGATCATATCACATACTCAAGAGTTTGGATGGTTCTCTTAGACTATCCATATTTTTTAGGGTGATAAATAGCACTGGAAATCATCTAAATCTGTAAAACCCACTGAATACTTCTCTATAACATCAATATAAATCTCAGATATTGATTAGATACAATATAGAGTGGTACTCCTTGTAGACTTACCACCACCCTTTTATATATATATTGGTGAGTTGTCCAAGTGATAAATATTCTTTGATTGAAATAAAATGCACTAATTTTCTAAGGTGATAAACTAAAACCCAAATGGAATTATGAACTTATGATATATTGTGGAGTCCTATGATAAAATCGATAGTGATTTTTTTTCCATTTACAAAATGTTATAAGTAATGGTTTCAAAATTTATTTAGCATTATTTATTAAAATATTAACTTTATGGCTTACTAATCATTGAGATATATATTCCACAATCTCCCTCTTCATGTTAACCTACCAATAATTTTACTTTTGATCTCTATACATCTTCATGATTCTTGGATTAATAGAAAAGGATGAGATATGTTCATTATCCAAAAGTTCCTTCTTAAATTATAGTTTTTATAGGAAAAATATCTGAGTGAAAAACCTTATAACTCCATATCTATCAAATTTGAACTCTGGAATATTTTTTACCCTTTTTTTGTAGCACTACATCATCTTTCTTATCTTATTTGATCTTTATGTGGATGCAAGTTCAATCAAAATGTTAGGAAATATAGTATTTATCACAATACCTTATTTAATTAATATTCATTATTTTAAAATCCATGACTATTGGGTCTTTTTGAATCCTCACCCGGGATAGGGTAGTATGCTATTTTCTTTTTTCAGCATTATCTAACTTATTTTCCTTCCCCATATAGTAATGTTTTAAAAAATCATAAAATTTTATCATTTATAACCATCTTCATTGGAATATACTCAAATCCTTCTGCATGAATATTTATCTTGAACTATTTTTATCGGTATATATATCACAATTTTCTCCATAGAGATAATTCCACCAAATCTATAATATAAATATCATTGACACCAGTTCTAAATCATGAATTGGGAAATTTTACTCATAAGTATTTCATTTTGATGATTCATAAGCTATTACCTTATAATTATATATGAGGACACAACCCAATTAATTTTTCAAAGAATTACAATATTTTAGAAACCCTTCCTCACTATAGGGTAATGTAAGTCCAAAAGCATTGACCAACCTATATTTTAGTTCGTTGAAACTTTCTACAAATTCTTCAATCCAAAGGAACTTTACTCCTATATATGTTAACATGGTTATTCGTTTTCATAGTAACGAGAATTTATCACAAATAATTAGTAATATATTTGTAATATAATAAAATTATATATCTTGATTATAATGGCCATCCTACGCCATTTCTTGATAACTCCCACATTTGTTAAATATATTGATATTCTATTTCTTGTGATTACATGACCCAAGAATGATACTTTATATAGCTGAAATCCAAACATTATAAATTTGGTATATAAATTATCAACTATAAAGGTCTTCAACAAAATCTAAAAATGATCTTTATCCTCTTAATTTCTCTTTGTATATAAAAGAATATATTATATAAAGACAACAAAAAAATGATCAAGTTAGTCTATAAATACTATATTCACTATATCCATGAAGATATAATTATAATTCATAAGTTCAAAGGGAAAAAATATAAATTCATAGTGTTCATACCTAATACAGAATGTTTTCTAATCAATATCCTCCCTTTTTGTCCTTAATTGAAAATAACCAAATTGAAGGTAAACCTTTGAGAAGTATTAAGATCCTATGAGTTAATTGAACATATCATCAATATAGCGTATATGATACTTATTCATGAACATGATTTTATTAAGGTAAAAATAATAAATTCCAATATAGATTGATCAATACTTCTCTTTGACAAAGAGGACTGGTGTACCCCACAATGAAGAACTAGGGCATATAACACCCTTGTCCATATTATCTTTCATTTTGTTCTTAAATCCATTTAATTCAATGAGATCCATTCTTTATGGAATATTTGAGATCAACATGGATCTAGGTATGAGTTTAAAAAAAATATCAACCTCACACTCTATGGGAAGACTAGATAATTCATCTGATAATACATCCATATATTCTTGTAGAATTGTCATCTCACTAATTTTGACTTCCTCCTTATTTATTTGAATAAATGAACCTTATTGTTGAGTATGATGAACCATATTACTGAATTTATTCTAAAGGGTGTTCAGGATCATACTTATGTTAATATTTAAAAATATGATGATTCAGAAAATGAAGTGGTATTTTTTATCCTGATAATTAATATGTGATTTATACATGGAATGAAAATTCATACCAAATATCATATAAAATTAAAAAAATAAGGAAGAACTAGATCCATAAAAAGTATATTCCTACAAACTTATATTGGATAAGAGTTATATATCTTATACGTGATCATTATGCCATTATATTTTCTAGATATAGTTTAATATCCAACATTTTAGGTGGTTAATAAATATTCATAGAAAACATGAATGATATGGAATAATTTTAAGAACCAAAATAAAATAAAGAATTAAAATATGTAGGTTGGGTAATGAGTACACCATGAATAAATTCATTATATTGAACCACCTGAATTGTAGTAATAATATATACTCATCCTTTGTCCCTTGGTTTAGGGGGTTTATGGGGCCTATTCTCTTCATTAGATCAAGGATTAGGGAATTGTTTTTTGAAATAGCCAAACACCTTTAATTTGAAGAATTGATGTGTGGTTAATTTAAAAGTTGGGATATTATATTCATATATAGGATTCACTAGTCTCTTCATCCCATTATTTCAATCATTATCTTTATATATAGTCTTCCCACAATTGAAAAATATCCTTGTTCCTTAGAGGTAGTAACCCAAGTGCTTACTATGACATTTTTACATCTAGGTAGTTTAAATTTCTGTCCAACACGTAACTTATCACCGGATATTTCATGATGATCTAGTTTAATTTCTCTCTCTCTAAAATAATAAGAGTCTCCAATTTATTTCTCAACTTTTAGTGTACACCAATAAATCTCTTCATAGCTTCTAAATTCTCTTATTGATAATTCCTTTTGATGATTTGTCTTTAATAAACTAAATTAAGGATTGATTTTTCTCTCAAGGTTAGAGATAAAACTAGATGTATACCTAATGACCCTCGCAATGTTTTATTTTTATGTTTTGATGGATTCAACCTTATTTCTTATTATCTCAATGAATTCTATCTTTGTCATCATGTGTAGGGTATGAAGGAAATTTTTGGTGAAGAACACTTTATTGAACTCCTCCCATTATATAGAGTATAAATACTCATTTTTCATTTCATTCGTAAGAAGAATATAACATTAGTCAGCCTCACTTTCTAGATGATAAATGGAAAAGATAACCATTTCATGCTTCTAGCGCTAGAGAATGAAATATAACTTCTCCATCGCATTAAACCATTTATCTATAATAATCAGAATGGAAGAAACACTGAAGGTGGGTGGATGTTGTTTCTTAGAAAATTGGATTACAAGGTACTCCAACTATAGTTCATTTGGAATCTTGACATGGTTTTCATTATTATTCATAGTTTGGGAGAGTTTATTGATAATCATGATAATATTCTTCACTTATGCTCCTATTAAATTTGGTTTCTCATTATTACAATCATCATATTTTCCATCAAACCCATTTTAAACCTCGTTTCTCCTTGATCCAAACATTTTTTAAATAAATAATATTTTAAAAAATAAAACATAATATAAAAAGGAAAAATATTAACATAAAAGTGATAAATCATAAATAAAACATGTACCCTAACTTATATATTCCTTAGTTTCAATATATGTTATTTATTTTAAATATCCTACTAGGTTCTCTAATCATAACATAAATATATACTCAAATCCTTCATAATGGTTTATAAAAAGTGAGTGAATTTCCAAATCATATCAACAAAGAGTTTCTAGCTAGGTGTGTAGTCTTAGACCCACTCATCATAAATTGATTTATGATTGAGTTAATTCTTGAAAAACTCTTTTCTAGGTGGTTAACCCTAGGATAATCTATATCACAACTACATATACTTTCTAGTATCTAGAAAAGAGTGTAATTTTTCAAAAACCACAAATCCACACTTTACCAAAACCTTGTTATGCTATCCTATAGTTAGAAATATCTCTTAGACTTATCCGTAGGGTTTTTGACAAAATCAATATCATCATGAGAACCTCAATAACTAAAATAAGCTAAAAAATATTCAAGCCATTCTCTAATACCTACTAAAACAACCCAATGTAAAAATAACTTAATTTTATATCATTTTCATAAGATACAAATTACAAATCAGATATCATCTCAAAATACTAAGAATAGAAGGTCTAGTGTCTTTAATAACTATCTACATAAGAAAATTATTTTCTAACACTTTTGAACATTTCACCATAATTGAGACACACTAGACTCCATACTGGACTTCTTATAGGTTAAAATAATCTTTATAACATAAGGAATGAAAACCTAAGAAAAGGGGTGAGATCAAACGATCAGTAAGGAAAAAATTATCAATATTTCATCAGGGGTTAAATCATAATAATATATTAAAACATGATAAAGTAGAAATATCTTATTAAAAATTACATATAACAATAATTGTTGTATATAAATCATGATAAAATAATATGAAATCCCAAATGAAAAAACATATACCATGTTAATAGATTTTAGAATAATAAGATAATAAATGTTATCCATGGAACATAATCACAGGTATAAGGCGTGTAAATATAGAATTACCTTAAGAAATAGCATAATAAAGAAATTTGGTAAAAATATAAGCATGTTGTATCATAATATTCTGAGGATGATGTACACCTTTCTTGGGGTGTGGAAAAAGTAATTTAATTTTCCTTAGGGGTGTAGTATTAGTAGTAAGAAATAGTAATCTCAAAATAGAAGTGTTTTAATATAGTTGTCATGTATGCAAATGTAAATAAAAGAACAATATTAAAAATACTTGAAAGAAAGGGAACATGGAGTTATGAAATTCATATTAGAGATTATTTATTGGATTTAGGTCATGTTTTCACATGTTGTAATGCTATCATGGTTTTTAGTAAAAATGAATCTTTTTATTTTTATTATTAAAATGATTAAATTAATGAAGTATCAATCATTTATATTTTATTCATATTTGATTAATATTTATCAATGTGGTAAATTCATAGTGTTCCTTTTTAAATTATCGATAAAATACCAAATCTGGTATTGACATTCCCCAAAAATTTAAATTAGGTCTCTCTTCCTTCCTCACGTGTTTAGAAATCACTAAAACACTTCTCAACTTGATTTTAGATCAACCAATTGGTATAATCCCAAACAATGTAGGGAGAATAAAATTTTTAATCAAAGTAATTAAAAATTTCATAATTAAATAAAACACAATCGTATTTAATTTAAATTAAAAAATTAAAAAATTTAAAACCATTAAATAAATAAGAAAATGTTTTTTGTTGTTTTATTATAATTAGAAACTCAAGCATCATAAAAGGGTCCCCTTACCTTTACCCAACCACAAGGGATTCAACCTCTCTATTAAATGGGGGATCATTGAATAATAATGGGTGAAATACATTGTAGAGATATATAAAAAAATGAAAAAAAGAGAATGATGAAAATAAAAGAGGCAATAACCCATGACTATCCTTCTCACCCAAAGGTTTGGTCATCTCCCCTCATAGATAGGTGTTCCCCCTCATTTTATAGAGGTGGGTAACGCCTTGGTTTTAAGTTTCCACAAATATTAGAGATATATTTTCATTTATATCTTTACTTAAAACCTTATGGGGACCCACTCTGATTTTTAAAACACCCAAGTATTTTGTGTTTTTTATTTATCCTGAGCATGGACTAAGATGCATGTGGGGAAGAAGATTTGGTTGTCATTGTGGAAGTATAGATGAGTGTGGTGGTTATATTAGAGTTTTTTCATGAGATTTCATGACAGTTTGGAGATGTGATAATGGCAACTGATAGTGGTGTATGGAACCAGTGGCATTGGGGGATGATTCCACCATCCCGACTTTGAAGTAGTAAGATGGAGCAACGTATGGAATTGGGGTGATTAGATGAGGGTATAAAGATTTTCTATGGTTGTGGAAGTGTGGTACTTGTCACCAGTAATTAGTAAAGAAGGAAACAAAGGTCCTCTATTCCCCTCCAAACTTTGAAGTGGCCGGATGGAGTTGCTTTGGGAAGATGATGGTTCGAAGGTGATTGCTGGTGGAAGAATGCTTCAGTGGTGGAAGTGGACCTTGAGATCAGGCTTCTCCAGTGGCTTCAATGGTGGTTCTTAGCTAGTAAAAATGGTGTTCAATAGTCTTTGTGAGAAGAAAGCGGTGATGTATGGTAGTGTGGGTGTCCGAGTGTGGGGAAAGTGGATCAGGAGATAAAAATAGCTATTTTTGTTTAAATCAACTTATTTTTCTATCCCAAATAAAAATTGGAATATAGCGTGAGACCCCTTATAATATAAGGCACATGATCAATGGCTCATCAATGTTTTTCAGAAGCTATAGGTCTCTCGTTGCCATCACAGACTGCACCGCCCTGGCGAGATGCTGCTCCCACAGTTGTGCGAGCTTAACCACCACACACCCGCTTATTGACGAGCTTCATACCACCCCCACATCATTTAGGGTTCACCGCCTATGGGAAACTATATAGGCTTGATGTACTTGTGCACCGCCAACCTAGGTTCGACCTCTTATGGAAATATATGGATGGGAAACCCCTTGGTCTGGCTATGTGGAATGTTTTCCTATGGTTTAGTACTGGCCAAACCATGAAACCTATTTTCTTGGTAAATTAACCACTTAAAAACCATTAAAATAAAAAACATAAATAAATATATTATCAGAATGAATACCATGAAATTTTATAAAAAAATAATTCATTTTCATTCCATTTTAACTCCATATTTATGATTTCCTATTTTTTAGCAATAAATAGAAATATAAGGGAATTATCATTGAAAAACATTCAAAATCCATCTATATTTTTTAAAAAATATGATCCAAATATGACTATGTAAAATACCCCCACATTTAAACCATGATTTTAATCAAGCATAAAATCTCAATAAGGAAAATTAGAGGGAACAAATGTTATCATTATTGCAATTTCAAAGTAATAGAATCAACTAATTATCAATGTTAAATTAGATTTTTTGAAAATTCAAATAAAATTTCAATTAAAATTTTCAATTTTCAAAGAAATAATTTAATTAAGTAATTTATATTTCCCTATTTGAAGATGATGGAAATTATCTCCTTATTCAATCAGGTTCCTTAATTCATTATTATTAATCATTCCAATTCATGTTCCACCTCTCTTTTGAATCTTTTCACTCATCACTCATGATAAATTTCAAGTGGAGTTATACTCATATCAAGAGAACATGTTTCTTATCCACAATATTGTAAATGAATTATTTTCTCAACTTTTTAAAGAAAAATGTTACATAAAATCATGAGGATCTTCATTAACATTTTAAATATCTCTAAGGATTATGGTTGATAGGAATTGTTGTTTAAAAATTAAATCTCAAGGAGGAGGGCTATCTCTTAAGTACAGTGAATGATATAAAAAATTAATGTTTAATGGAATTATACCCTAAAAATTAGAAACTACGACTTCCCCCAAATCTCAATGTTAAGGTTTTGATCAAAATATAGTTTATTAAATAATTTTCAACCCTATTTATTTTTTCCACTTTTATACTTGTTTCCCCCTTTTTAAAGATCCGTTTCATTTATTTTATTTTTCAAATGTCATGAAATGAATAAAAGTAACATCCACCATATAACCGTGAATGATATAAATCATAGGTCTAGTAATGGTGTTTTTTGGTTTTCCCTAATCAAAACCAATTGATTCGTATTTTTGGGTTATTTTTGTAATTTTTTTATTTTTTTATCAAGAAGGTAAAATATAAAGAGTAAAACGAATATAAAACCTTTTCAATACCCATATATAGATCCTCCATACTTTTCCTTACAATTAATTTCATCCCTTTCTTCCTGAATAGATTCACCCCCAAACGTCAATTTTAAAATATCATGAAAAAACTAAGATGAGGGTAGGAATGAATAAAAGTCTCTTGAAACATGGATTATTATAACAAGGTCATTTATGGTTTCTATTGTTTAAATAAGGATGGATGTAAAGGTGATATTTTAAGGATAAGGGGTTTTCAAAATATTCCTCGTTCATTTTAAATGTTTTTTTGAATATTCAATAATTTGACAAGTTTAAATGAAAGTTTTAGTTGGTGACATGTCCCAAGATCACTCGAGAAATATGCTCAAGAATAAATAGGAAGTAGTTGGTCTAGAAATCATCTTGTTAATGGTATGAATGATATGATATAATAACTCAAGGAATTATTAATAATAACAAATCAATTACCATGAATTTCATAATTTCAAAACATAAAAAATGATAGGGAAATTTCATTTACAATAATCAACTAATACCCTCAAATCACGAGTCTTCATTTTAATATCAATTATTAAATTTACTCATTCAATTCTCCATTGTACTCATTCAATCTCATTATCATTTTAATTTTAAAACATGAAATCAAAAGATTCCTAATAAACTCATGTCTCCCAGATTAGTCAATTAAAGAAAAATTGAAGCATGGGAATACAATTTTCCAGTTTAAAGCTAAAAACATGTTATTAAGACCAAAATGTAGGGATTTTAAAAAACTAATAATAAAAGTGAACTCCATTTATCCTTAATCATAGTTGTTATTCTAAATTTTTTAGAGGCTTCCTTTTGGTTTACTTCCATGATAGTCATATAAAATCAAAACAACTCATACTAGTGTGATAAAAATTACATCAAATATTAAATGGGTTATGTAAGAGGTAACTAAATACTAAATCCTAAGAAATAAGTAAAACTTAGGTTACATCCCTGATGTTCCTTTGGTTAATGTTGTTGGATCAACCTAACCTCATGATAATAAATAAGTTGAATGGTTGGGAAATTTTGAGCTCCTACACCAGTTCTTGAGGTAATCTTACATGGAACTTTTTCATTCTTTTCCCATTTATAGTTAATGGGTTTCTTTCCTATCATTCTTGATATAAATGGATCCAAAATGATAGAAACTACTAATAATAAAAGGCCCTTTCTTCCTTGAATGAATATTACCTGAATTAACTTCACTCTAGAATTGTAGAGTAGGACATGGTCTCTAGGTTGAAAGGTATTTTGTTTAATATTTTATCATGTACCAATCTGGTTCTTTCTTTTTAAATTCATTATTTTTAAAAATATTATATTCTGATTTCATGCATCTCCTATAAATGAATATTTATATCTGTTCTAGCACTCTCTAAATCCAAATTTACCTTTTTAACAACCCAATATTCTTGGTTCTCCAATTCCATTGGTAGATGAGAAATATTTCTATAAATCAACCAATAAGGGATCATACCTAAAGGCATATTGTATGTTATCTGGTATGCCCATAATGTGTCTTCAAGCCTTTAGATTTAGTCTTTTTGGTTTGGATTGACTATTTTCTCTAGAATATAATTTTAATCTCCTAGTTGGACACTTCATCTTGGCCTTTTAATTTAGGATGGTAAGGTGTATACTTTTGTAGTACACCCTATACTTTTTGAGAAAAAGCTCCATTCTTCTATTACAAAAATGTATCTCTTGGTCACCAATGAGGTCACTTGGAATTCCAAAACTACAAAAGATATTGGCCCTAAAAAAATCACACCTAACATTGTCATTATAATTCTTAGTGGCCTTGGATTTGACCCATTTAAAGACATAATCAACAGTTATTAAAATATAATATTTCCCAAAATACATGGGAAATGGTCCCATAAAATCAATACCCCACACTTTAAATATTTCATAAAATTATGGGTTTCTGGGGAATATCTTATATATTTGAAATATTTCCAGAAAAATGACACTTATCACATTTTTACAATAATAATGAGAATATTTAAACTAGGTTATCCAATAGGTTCGAGATTCTAATACTTTTCTATCCTTTCATTGAGGTCCAATGTGTCCTCCATAAGAAAGTGTATAGAAAATAATTGAAAAATTGATTCTATTTCTCTTTCCAGTAAGCATATTCTTATGACCTTGTCATTGCAATGTTTACAAAGAAATAGATATTCTCATATATAGAATCTTGATTAATTTTTGATTTTATTATTTTTATGGGAGTTAAGGGGAGAAGGTAACTGATATGTGGATAAATAATTTACTATGTCAGCATACCATGGTCTTCCACCTTATATGATGTAGAGATTCTCTTCAGGTCTGTGATCATTATGAGGGATTAGTTCTAGAATTTCCATTTCACTCGTGTTGGGTAGCATAATAAGGTGATTTTCCACTTGTTTTTTTATCTCCGTTATTATCTTTAATCTCTAGATTAAACTTTTACAATATTAATATCCACATTACCAGCCTTGACTTGGTATTATCCTTCTTCATCAAGTACCAAGTGCTGCATGATTAGAAAATAAAACTACTCTAGTTCTAAGTAAATATGAAATTAATTTATATAATGAAAATAAAAAAGAAATAAAATCATTTTTAATGGTTGTGTAATTGATCTGAGTAGAATATAAGGTTCTTGAGAAAAAGGTTATAACTTGGTATTTTTCTTCAATTATTTTGGAAAGCACTGCAACTACAACTTGGTTTGATGCATCATAAAGTAAACCAAATAGATGTTCCCAATATTTTGGTTACATTATTTCTGAGGTAATCAATTCATATTTCTACTCATCAAATGACTCCCAACAATTATCATTAAAAACAAAGTCATATTCTTTTAAAAATAATCTTGAAACAGGGAGATAAATCTTATTAAATCCCTTGCTGAATCTAATATAAAATCCCACATTCCCCAAAAATGATCTAATGTTACTCAATTAAGTGGGATATGGAAAAGAATTTATCACTTCAATTTTAGACTTATCCACCTCAATGACTCTTTGTGAAATGATATAAACTAGCGCTATTCCTTTAATAACCATAACGTGATAGTTTTCAAAGTTCAAAACCAGATTTTTCTCTATACATGTGTTCAAAAATTTCTCCATAATCCCTAAGAAATGATCAAAGGAGTTTCTAAAGATATTAAATTAATCAAGAAATACATTCAAGAAGTCCTCCATGTGATCTGAAAAAATAGTTACCATACACCTATGAAATATACCCAGGACACTGAATAATATAAATGACATTATTTTGAAAGAAAATGTATTGAAAGGACTTGTGAATATTGTCTTTTCTTGGTCATTTAGGACAATTGGAACATAAAAATAACCAAAACCCATCCAAAAATTAGTAATGTGTCATAACTTCTATCTTTTATATCATTTTATCAATATAAAAGATTTAGAAATGATTTTTTCAGGTGATTTGGTTTGGATTTCAATAATCAATGCATACCCTCCAACTATTTTGGACTTTAACTAGAATTAATTAATAGTTAACATTTTACACAATGTTCAAGCCTCTTTTATAGGGAAATACATTGGTGGGGCTGACCCATTGGGAGTCATAAATGGGGTAAATGATATTTTCCACCAATAATTTTTAAATTTTCTTTTTAAAAACATCTATGATGGTGGGGTTAAGTCTCCTATGGGGCTACCAAATAGGTAAGTATTCCTCTTCTAAAAAGACTATATTATAGAATACATTGTCTTTGACTAAGGGTATATCTCATAGACTCTATATATGGATCATAAATATATTTTTATGAGGCCAAAAAATGTTTTTTCTTACATCTTAGATAGATTATTGGAAATGATCACTGGAAAGTTTTCTCCCTCTATAAGATACACATATTTTAAATCACATGAGAGGGGTTTTAATTCAATATTTGGGTTCCAGTCTATGGATGATAGTGAAATAAAATTTCCCACTTCAAAATATTGAATTTCCTTAGCAAAGGGAATTATATCAGTTTCTTCTATAAAATTTTCAAATAATTTAGAGGATTTTTTTGAGTTTTAATAGATAAATGTTCATATTTTTGTGTACTCTCTTCTTACCTGGTGTTTTAAATAGCAAGGTGATCTCCTAATGATAATAATTCTCAAATAATACCTGAATATTTTATAGGATAAATACCTTCATCATGGAAAATTATAGGGAGTGAATGATTATTTGAAGGGTTCCTTTTGGAGTCAATAAAATTAAATTTCACCTTTTTATTTTCAAATTCCATGGTGAGGGATCCTTCATGAACATTTATGATAGTTTTGGATATCTTTAGGAATGTTATAAACAAAATAATGGGTGAATTCTATGGTGCTTTATCTTCTTCCAGGTAAAAGATATAAAAATATGTTAGAAAAATTAATCCTTCAAGTTATACTAGCATATCTTATACAACTATGGCTGAAAAAACAATGGATTAATTTTATAATTAGAAAAAAACTATTTTAATATTTAGTTAACATATTTCTAAAGATGATAAGACCGAGTTATAAATTAAATTAATATAAGGAACAAGATCATATAAAGAATCATTAAATTTCAAATATCTCATAGTACAAGGAATAGAAAATGTCCCTAGATCTTGAGATTTTTTAGGAAGTGGTGGTGTGATCATGGTTGATAAACTCCTTAAAAATTTGATTCTTTCATCCTCATAAATCCTACTTCTCTTAGTGAAAATATATTTGAATAATTTTTAATATTTTTTGATTTTTCAAATTTACTCTAGAAGTGGAATATTTTTTTTCAATTTTCTGGAAGGTCTTATAGATTTCTCTTTGAAACTGCTCTTCTTTAACCATTATTGATCGAGTTAACAAAAAAGGGAATTGTTATTTTTTTTATTTCTCATTACCTTTTTTCCATTGTAAATGTGATTCTATCCTCTATTTTGGGTGAAAGTTTTGAGATTAAAGATTTTACTTAGAATACTCAATCTATCTTGGTTCAAGTGGTGAAACTCTTTCAAGCTTCATGTTACGATTACACTAACATTTTCCTTAGTATTTAGAATGGTTTGGGTTGGAATATTTCCATGATTATTTGTTAGAATGTCAATAAAACTTCTAAATTAGTCTGTGAGTTTATCAATATTATCTTCCAATCCTGTAACTTGGATCTCCATCTATTTCTCTTTGGTTGTTGGTGCACTGGTGGATGGATGATCATAAGTCTTTTTATAGAAATGTAGTGGTTGGTAGGCTTATTTTTTCTTGAAGGGGTGTTTTTGTGGTTGTTGGAATGGTGGTGGGTTTTTATGTTTATATTATAATGGGGGATAATTGGAAGAAGAGGGCTTTCCCTAGTTCTACTATCCCCTAAATTCTTTTTGGTATTTCCCTTCACTCCATTGTTGATTTTTTTTGAAAATTTCTTTTCTAGTATGTCTCTACACAATTCTTCGTACCCTATATATTAACACATTAAAAAGTGTAATGATTGGGTGATAAACATAATCCACATACCTGAGGTGGGGATGGTTGTTTACTCACTCGATTCATAGATAATTGTTATACTGAAATGGTTTATTCATCAAGTTTATTTATAATTATAAGTGATGAATTAGAAGTTTATACCTCATGTATGCTTTTGGTCCATGTACCTCTAGTGATGAAATACTATGAGTTATGAGAAATGTTTTCAATTAGTCCTTTAGAATATTCTAATGATTTTACAATCATGGATTCTCTAGAAGATGCATAAATCATATTTCGATCATTATTGGGATGGACTTGGTAAAAGAACAATAGTAACTGATGATCCTCTATTTTTTGATGTGGTCAGCTATCATAGAGTTTCATAAAACGTTCCCTGTAGTCTTAGAGAGTTTCTTTAGTTGATTGGATTATGTTGTAAATATCCTTTCTGATTTTCATTCTACTTGACGTGGGGAATAATATTTACATGAACCATTTTTTATATATTCCTAGACATTGGTATCCCTTTGTTAAAGATTGTAAAACCATTCTTTAATATCTCTTTCAAGTGATAAGGGGAATTCTATTTAATGAAATTGATCTTTAGGTGATCCTCTTGGATGGAAAATTGATAAAGTGAAGTTGAATACTTTATTGTACAAATTTGGATATCCACCTTCAAGACCATGGAATTTTGGTAGTACATGAATCATACTGACATGCAATTCAAATTTAATTTTCTATACTGACATTGTTATTAGATTTTTTTGGTTAGAAAATTGGGGGTCACAAAGGTCCCTTAAAGTCTATTGTAGGATAATTTCAATGTTGGGAGTCCCAAAGTGAACAATTAAAGTTTCACTCGAGTCATCTAAATTGATTTATTCAAAAATTATTTTCAGGATTCAGTCTCATAAGCTTACTTAGAAAATATATTTCTCTCTTAGGGTAAAAAAGGTTCCTCAATAGAGGTCTAAGTATTGCAACATTTTAGTGTCACATTTACACTTACTCCATGGTAGAAGTGCCAGTTTTGGTACAAACCTATCTTGTGGTGTGGGAAAAGTAATTTGTTTTCCCCTAGCGGTGTATTATTAGTAGTAACCAAAATTCATCTCCAAAGAGAAGTGTTATAAACTAGTTGGCACGTACGAAAAATTAAATACAAGAAAAATATTGCAAAGACTATAAAGAAATGGAACTTAGAGTTGTGAAATTTATTTGAGAGGGAAGTTGTTGGATTTAGGTTATGTTTTCCTATTTGGTAATGCTATCATGGTTTTTAATAAAAGCGTATCTTTTGTTTTTTTATCAAAATGATTAAATGAATGGTGTAATTATCATTTACTTTTTATTGAACTTTTATTAAGATTTATCACTGTGTAAAATTCACAGTGTGACTTTTTAAATTGTTTAAGAAATAAAAAATCTTGTATTTACATTTCCAAAATATTCAAATTTACTAACCATTCCTTCCTCTGGTTCTTAAAAATCATTAAAATACTTCTGAACATGATTTTAGATCAACCAATAAGTATGATAAAAAACCAAGTAGGGAGAATAAAAATTTTAATCAAATAAATTAAAAAATTTAATAATTAATTATGATACAAAATTATACTTACTTTAAATACCACAAATATAAAATTAAAAACCATTAAATAAATAAGAAAATAATTTTTGATTCTGATTACAATTGGAAACTCAAGAAAAAAATGGGGCCCTTTTCTTCATCCAACCACAAGGGCTTTTAGCCCTTCATGAAAGGGGGAATCATTAAAGAAGATTGGATAGAAGAAATGGTATATATAGAGAAAAAATAAAGGAAAAAATAATGAATAAAATTAAATATCCATCAAGACAATCCTCTCCTCCACACCAATAGGTGTGGTCAACTCCCTTCACAGATGGGTTGCCCCCCTCTTTTTAGAGGAAGGGAATTCCTTAATTTCAAGCTTCTTTAAATATAAAAGGGATTTTTTTAATTTTTCTCTTCATTTTAAATCCCCCAGAGACCCATTGTGATTTTGTAAACATCACTGAGTATTTTAGGTATTTGATTTATTTTTAGTGAGGAATGATATAAACATGGGGAAATAGCTTTGGCTATCATTATGGTAGTGTAGAGGAGTGAAATGGTCATGGAAGAGGTGTTTAATGGGATTTCATGGTTTCATGGAGACATAAAAATGGAAACTGAGAGTGGTTATTAGAACCAATGGTAGTAAAGAAAGATTCCTTCACATGTCCTTCAATGTGGCCAGTTAAAGCCTCATATAGAATTTGGGTGATTATTTGAGAGTTTATAGATCATCCATGGTGGCGGTAGTGAGGGTCATGACACTATTTAGTAGTGGAGAAGGCAACATAGGTATCCTCTTGCCCAAATTCATTTGAAGTGGATGGAGGGAGCTTGATTTGGTTGGATGATGGTCCAGAGGTGATTACTGTTGGAAGAAGGATTCGATGGTGGATGTGGTGCTCAATCTCGTTCTTCTCCAGTGTCTTCAATGGTTATTCTCGGTGAGTAGTAGTGGCAGATGACAAAATTTTGGAGTAGAGAGAAATGGAGTATGGTGGTGCACGTGTTAGAGAACTGGAAAAATGGAGCCAGAAAAATAATACCATTTTTGTTAAAATATGCTTATTTTTCTATCCCACATAAAAACGGGAATATATAATGTTCTTCCTTATAATAAAAGGTGTGGGATCAGCGGCTCAATAAATTATTTCAAGGGTTATAAGACTACCACTTCCATTTTGGACTGCACCATCCCGGTGAGTTACTCCTACCATGGCCATGCGGCCTTGACCACCACACGCTTGTGTGTTGACAAGCTTCTACCCACCCCTACATTCCGTGGGGTTCACCACCCATGGTCCACTGCATAGGGTTGATTCCCCCATGATCATCCATCAAAGTTTATCCCTCCTGTGGTACTACATGGCTAACTAGCCCTTTATACTTGCTATGTGGAATGTTTGCCTGTTATTGAGGGCTATCCTAGGCTTGAGACCTATTTTTTTGTAATGTAACCACCTAAAAACAATTAAAATAACAAATTAAAATAAAGATATCATTATAATGAAAAACATACAAGTTAGTAACAAAATAATTCATTTTCATTCCATTTTAAGTCCACATTTACAATTTAACAGTTTCTAATAAAACACTAAAATATAATGGAATTACCCTAGAAAAAAATTCAGAAACCATAAATAATTTTTTAGAAATATATAAAAAATATGACACTATCATAACATATTCAATAAGGACAACCCTTTTTGTTTGGAATGGGATACAAGAAGGCTCACCCTTTAATTTATGAGCATATCCAAAAAAGGCATAATGCTAAATTACCTCAGGAGGTATAAAATATTTACCCATGAATTTGAAGGGGATATAGGACACCACCCATCATCATACATACATATTTTTCCTATAAGATATCAATAATACAATATATAATGAAAAAACATTGGAAGAATATGGGTTTCATATCATTTCAAAATAGGATCACATAAAATGCTATCAAAATATGATCAATTAATATAAAAATTACAGTCAATCAAAATTATTATTTAATTAAATCATTTATAAAGTGGTCCATAAAACATAAATCTATAGTATTTGTATATTTAAAGAGTAAAATTTAAGAAAAACTATGAAATTGGGAGTTTAGAAACTGTTTTGTACCATTGTTGTATAGAGACAAAATTGTGAATCACTTTCAAAAATAATTTTCATGAAGGTAACATGAAAAACCTTTTAAAACACTAATTTAAAAGAAATCCAAAAAATGGATTCCTTAAAATAACATAAATAGTTTATATAGTAAATGTATAATGTATGATAATAATGGAAACTTGAATGGGAAATCCTTTTTCATGTTTTGAAAATACCTTTATTAAAAGCAATATAATAAATATAGCGATAAGCCTTTAATTTGAAATGTTGTAAAGTGAAATTTAAAAATTACCATAAATAAATAATAATTGGATTTCAAAACAAGAATAAGAGAACATTATAGGGAAGATTAAATATTTATGTGGAAGAAAAAGAGCTGTTTTGGAAAGAATTATAATTATTCATAAAATCATAAACTTTTATGAATATAAATTTTAATCAATTTAATTCCATAAAAAATGAGGAATGGTATAATAATATAATAATAGATCATAATAAAACCATATTTTAATAACCATAGTCATGATGGAATCATCATGACTTTGGAAAATAAGTTGAGTCAAGAAAAACCATTACATTAATTCCTAACTTCTACTAAATTTATTGAATCTTTTGTATTTAAAATAAATATGTTAGTAACATATTTTAGAACCTTATTCATAAATATAAACTTTTATAAAAATTATTTTTAATTAATTTATATATGTATATTAGTTAGTTATTATCAATTTTCAATATCGAGTGTGGGTAATCTTGATCTTTTTGAACTAGTTTCGTAATAGATAGGTTTTTATTTGTTGATATACAAAACATCATAATTTATATAACATGAAATTTATGATAATTAATGATTTATAATTTTTTATAATTCTATAACTTTATTCTATTAGATATCTGGTTATGACCCTTAAATACAAAATCAATTATGATCATGATTTTGTTTTCTTTATTGAGCATACATTGGGATCTTAATTAATTATTTTTATATTTATGTTACCATTATAAAACCAAAATAAAATAATTATTTAATTATTTAAATCATATATTATTATTAATTAAGTTCTCTTAGTTATACATGATATTAATTTATATCATTTTTCATTTTGGTGGATAGATTTAACAACACATGAAGGCACCATAATTAATGGATGAGAGTGGTTATGAAAGTGGTTTATTTTTGAATAATATAATTATTACATGAGAATATTGTTTTTTATTTACATTTTTTTTAATTTGGTTAATCATATTTTAAGATATTTTAATAAATTAAATTTAAACAATATGAAAATTAATATATGTAAATTCGTGGAGGCGGTAGTCTTTAAAAACTCACTAATGTAGTTTTTTGTTTTTCCTAATATAAAGGGGAAAAGAGGTTAATGATTATTAATACAATATAAAAAAATTAAATATAATATAAATATTTCATTAATCATATAATATTGGAAAAAATATATTTTAAAGGGAATGATAGACAAGAAGCAACACTCGGGGATAGTTAGTTCTTACATTGGTAACTTTGAGCTTTCCTTGGAGGATTCCTTGTAAAGAGAGGACTTCATATAAACTATTGGGTTTAAAATCTTAAGTAAGTGAAATATGATTTTATTGGCATTAAATATGGAATATTTTAAATATGAAATCACAATTTGGGAGTGTTCTTTAAGGGGTAGTTGGAATCCACTTCTATAAGTAGTGTGAATGACATTATCTTAATTTTTTCATCATAATATAAAGAGAGAAGATGTTTCATATTTAAAAAAAACTCTGAAAAAATAATAATGGACTGAAGATATGATTTTCTTTATCCAAACATCACCTATTAAATTATAAATATGTTTTCAATATGTTATGAATTTTACCCCTTTGGTTAACCCATTTTACCCTTTTGGGTTTTACCAAAGAAACTAGATTTCACCTAAGTGATTGATTTTTATGCCTTAAAATAAAATGGTCCCTATTAAAAAATATTAATCTTATAATAAAAAATTTGAAATACATTTTATTATATCTACTTTATAAAATTGATAAAAATAAATTTTAAAATAATAAATTTATAATTAATTAAAAATAGTTTTAGAGAATAGTGTAACATACGTTCTAAAATAAAAAAACATATATTTTTAATCTAAAATAATATTTTCAAATTTAAAATTTATATTAAAAATATTTTTTGTATATAAAATGGTTTCATAAATTTAAAAGTTACATATATATATTGATAATGTCATAATAATTACGGTTTTTATGATAACAATATTTTTCACCATTCGTCTAAAAATTAATATTTTTTGATAAATCCCAAAAATTCATCCAAAGATAATATTGTTATGCTATGCCAAAAAATTATGTTAAATTTTTAAATGTAAAATTCTCGAATTTTATTCTTTATCTTTTAAACAAAATTATAAAATATGAGGGAAAACTATTTTTATAAGAAAATGAATTCAAAATATTAAATGTCATAATTCTTATTTCCTATCAATTACCAGTTAATTTAGAGTATATTAAATATGTGATATTCAATGATATTTTTTCCTCTATTTTCCCTCCAATTATAAAACTAATTTAGGATAATTATATTTATAAGGTGATGTGGTTTATTTAGGTTCATCATTGTATTAAAAACACATTATTTAATACAATGTTTATTTAATGTTAAATATGCCCTAAAATCGTGGGTCATTGCAGAAAATTTAGTCGTAAAGTTAATATAGATATTAAATATTTTAAATATATTACAATTTTTTATTTTTCCTCTAATTTCCATTCAAGAATTATAATGGATGATGGATATAGTTAAGGACCCAACAGATCAATCAAGAAAAGGGAGTCCTTTAAAAGAAATAAGCCACATCAAAAGGGATAAAAAATATTCCGTAATAATTATTCATAAGGTATATTATATCTATTTAGGAATATCCTAATTATTGTTAGGAGATAATTAGTGATGAGGACAGTTCTAATGAAACTACACAATCTGTTTTGATTTCTCAAGATGATGAAGAAAGTACATCTTTTAAGGATGGTAATCAAATTTATATGGAGTTTTCTACTAAAGATGGATAATATACTAACGATTGATCCAATATAACTTATATAGAGATTTTACTAAAGGAAATTTCTAGTCTAAGTGATTAAAATTCACTTATTAATGAATGATTCATGAAGTAAAAAAATCTATATTGAGAATGGTGATCTGGTTAAGGAAGTTGAGAGGATGAAGCTTGAAAATTTTGAGATAAAGAAGATCACTGATGATATGGATTATATTGTCAACACTAGAGATTAATATAATTAAAATATAAAGGTTAATACAGTTTAAGTAATGATTTTGAAGAATAAATTCAAATTCATTTTCAGAAAATATATTGATGAAATTGTGTAACACCCATAGATTTTACTATATATCATTACATTAGAAAAATCTAACAAGTTTGATAGATTGTTTCACACACAAAACAAACTAAAGAGATCATTGAATTATTAAATGAATATTATTAGGAAATTATAAAAATAATAAAATCCCGAGTTAATAAAAAGGATATTACACAATAAAAAATGCTTAGAATCAGAGGATAAATAATTAATATAACTTACTATTAAAATGATCATTATTTCTTAAATTATTACTATTTTTATGTTGTATATTTCAGACTAATAAATTAAATTGAAAACTTTTAAAATACTATTTGAAATAATATTTTAACACTTATTTAATTATATTTTAATGATAAATATTATAAATAATATTTAAAGATTTTATTTTTATTTTTTTATATAATTTTTTTTCTCTATATTATAAAATTTCTATTAAAAGATAAATTTATAAAATTTGGAATGTTAATTTTTTAAAATTTTATTAATTTTTTTATTCATCATGAGAAAATTATCTTAGGGTTAATGTTTGATATTTTTCTGAAATAATTGATTTTTAGGTGAATAGTGAAAATACTGTTTTACTAAAACCATAGAGTTTATGACTATATCAAGAAGTATTTATAACTTAAAAACATATTAAAAAAGTTTTCCTGTTAAAAAATTTAATCATGAAGTGAAATTATGCATTTTAAAATACTATATTGGATTTAGAAAACCCTTATTTAAAATTGTGAAAATATGGAAATATTTTTCTAATAAAAACTATTTTTTGTATTTTTTTAAATAATATTTTACTATGTAAAATTATGTATTTTATTTATTTTAATATTAAAAATACTAATTTTTATGATAATAATCCAATTAATATTATTAAAATCATCAAATTTTATAATTGGTTCCTAAACATAACATTTATGCTTAGAAATGCAATTTTTATAAAAACAAGATTCTACACATTACATGAGTTGTTATTCAAATTAATTTTTCTTAAAATTATGAATTTTATTTAATAAAATTGAATATATATATGGAATCAATAGGTTTAAATAATTTAATAGGGGATTCTTAATTTTATGTAATAAAATTAAATTACTTATGCAAAAATTTATTAACATGGTAAAAACCAAAAATGAAAAGGTGAAAATATTAGAGTAACAAATATAAAAAAAAGTGTGAAAAGGAATTTTTTGAAGTATAAAGGACCTTAAATCATTACTCACTAAATTATTATCCACTATGGAATCATATTATAGTTGAAACATGTGATTTCCTTATATTAATAATTTATATTTAAAAAAATTATATTCCCTTAACCTATAAAAGGGGAAAATTCCACCCCATTTATAACAAATTATTATGAATTAAATCAGTATAAAATATTCCATAGTATCTTCTAAATTATATCCCAATGTATTAGAAGCCTATATTTTTTCCTGAGACCAAGCAAGGAGCATTAATGTTTTACCTAAGGGAGAACATCCAAAAGGATAAAAAATATTCACAATCGAGCTCTCTTAATTATATTTTTATTCATCCCCCTAAAACATATTATATACATGAAATTATGATAAAATTAGAATTAATAACATATTTAAAAAGTTATTATAATAATTTAATATCCATTTTATACCCTCCTTTAAAACCGTTCGAAAAATGAATATGTCATCATGCGTACGTGCAGATTAATGCCTCTATCGACAACGTGCTTGATTTTCCATCACCGCATTTCATGAATGGTTATAGAATTATATTTAAAAAATTAGTATAATATTTAAAATATTAATAAAATTATGATAATATAAACCAATTTCCTACATTACTTTCAATCAATTGAAAACGAATGTGTCACTAGCGTAAATGTGCAGATAACTACTTCCACAAAAGTGGCATATATTATTTTTCACTATAGTATTTTTTATGTATACAAATGTATTTAAATTTGGATGAAAATATTAATAAAATATAAATAATAGAATTAATATTATCTGATAATGATATTATTCCAAAATAATTTCTTTCTTAACTTTTGTCCCCCATCAATTATAACATGTTATTATTTTGGTCAGTTTAAACAGAGACATGAAAAATTCTATAAATTTCATTTATAGGTAACCAAGGAAACATAATTAATTGTGATATGTAAAAATAATAAGTAAATAATTATTGTTTTGGTTATGTAATAGTAATTTTCATGTCTAGACTATTATTAAGATACTACCCCTCATTAATAGAGATTACCCAAACAAGATTATCACCAACTTCAACATCATGAATCATAAATATAATTCTTATAAAATAAAAAAATAAATTTATAAATCATTATAAAAAATAAATTAAGCTACTTATAATGATCATGTAATAATGAAATTTTAATATTTAAATAATAGTCTATACTTCCCCTACAAAACTAGTACTAGACAGATAATCAAATAATATAATATCTTATGATGAAAATAAAATATAACAAATATAATTTTAATAAATTACAATAAAAGAATAATAAAATGGTTATATATATTAACAGGGTTCTAAAATATTTTATTAATATAGGTATTCTTATTATATAGGAGGTTAGATAATGTTCGACTAAGCAAGATTTATGGTAGAGGTTTTCTTAACTCAACTTATTTTTATTGAGTCACAATGATTTGTTTTGATTATGGTTATTTCAAGATAGTTTTATTATATTATATGTTGAGATTAAAATGCCTTTACTCTTTATTTTTTAGGTAATTACATTGAAAATATTTTTTACTTATAAAAATTAACAATCTTAAGAATAATTACCATTTTTTCCAAATGATCTCTTTTCCTTCTATATATATACAAATTCAATATTCCTACTAATGTGTTACTTTATTATTGTTAAATACCAATATGTTTTATTTATGGTAATCATTAAATCCTCATTTAAAAATCTTACAATGTATTATATATCACCCTTTTTATTTTTTGATTTTAAATAAATATATTTATAAAATATTAAAAAGTATTTCCCTCTTATGTTTGTATTTTAATCTTCCACAATACATTTAATATGGAAAACCTATATGTTTTTAAAGGATCTATTATATTGATTTATTTATGTTGCGTTTAAAAAATATGTTTATGTACCCTTTTGAAATTATTTTTTAAATATATTCATAATTTTGTTTTTCAATTTATAATAAATTTATGAAATTTTTTCTAAAAGATATTTTAATAGGTTTTCTTATTTTTTCCCTTGAAAATATTTATCTCCTATCAAGTTATATTTATTAGTCATCCTATAAATGATTTTAGGAAATATTCCTATAGGATGATTAAATTTTGTTGTTAATTTATTAAATTCCTAAATTCATTTCACACAATTCCATTTGGAATTTTTATGAAACCCATTTTCTTTCCATGGGTTCTTTATGATGCGATGAATGAAACCCATTTTATTATCATGGGGTTTTTATAATATTATGAATAATTTATTTGAAGTGGAATAATTATTTATGCATGATTATGGTTTGGATCCTATATTTATGTATAATAAGTTTTATATAAGTTTATAACTCATGTGACATGATTTTTTGGGTTCATTGAAGTTTTCCCGTCAAGTGTGAGTGTGAGTAGTGACTCACAAAGGCAAGTGTGCGAGTAATGGTTCATGAAGGAAATTGTAACATCATGTTACTATTTAAGGTAGTCATAGAACTCTAATTTTATCATGATTATATTGGGATTCTTTTAAGGGTATTTTGGGTGTATTTTTTAAAGTTTTAAAGGGATTTTGGGCTGTGCAGGGTTGGCGTATTGTTTTCCCAAAATGTGCGCCCTGCTAGTAAATCCCATGAAAACCCAGACAATGAGGGTTTACATGGTTTGAACACGGTTTCAAACCCTTATTCCGAACAATTATAAAACATGAAACCCCATCAATAGAGAAATACAACTAGGGTTCACTGTTTATTTAACTATGCAGCCCTACCTATAAAAATGTGCGCACAACTTTTAATTAATCCAAAAAATCATTAAAAAATTCAAAACCAACCTTTTGATGCCAGATCAATCCTAAATCACACTGTTATTATTTTTAGGGTTGATATGGCTCTCATGGAAAAAAATTCTCCTCCAAAACCCTTCCACAGTTGATCGAAGCTAGGAGATCTTCATTCGGTCCTTTCTAACTATGTTTCCTCTCCCTGTTCCCTGTCTCCTATTGTATTCTTCTCTCCTCCCTAGGATTTTAATAGATTGACATGTTGTTGGAGGATATAATTCCCATTTTATTGGATCTTGAATCTAGTTTTTATTATTATATCTTCATTTTCGATATTCTTCATTGGAGTTTCTTAATTAGGGATTTGTGTTTTGTGATCTTGTGATCCCATGGTAGGTGTTTCCATTTATAAAATCCAATTTGATGAAAACTCAATTTATTGATTTAAATTAAATTTTTTGATTTAAATTTAATTAAATTAAATTAGTTTATTAAAAACCAAATTCCATTGAATTGTTTATTTTAATTTGGTTTGGCATAAAAATTAGGGAAACCCCCAATTATATTAAATTGGGATGTGTTTGTCGAAATTGGATGGAAAATTGTGAAAATTAAATTGTGAAATTTAATTATGGAATTTAAATTGTGAAATTGATTGGTGGAATTGATTTAAAATTTTTATTTTATGAAAATGGATTAAATTGTTTTGATATAAAACCATTTTTTATCCTTTATAAGGAATGAATTGATTGAAAACCTATTTTTTTAAATGGAAATTCTCAAATTGAAATGGAAAAAGGATGAATTGTATTGTAAATAGTTTTAAAATGAATTTCCCATTATTTATTGTTGTTTTATAACATGAAATCCTGTTTAGTTAGTGATTTATAAGGGAAAACATGCTAGTATTGGAAATACCTAGCAATATATTTACCCTTTACAACTATAAAATAAAAAAATTGGAAGATATTATCTTCAATAGGATGTCATTTACTCCTATTTGACTATTGTCAAAGGGATGTGTGTGCACATTTCCGTTTTCATTATATAAGTGTGTGAGGATCCCATAACCTAGAACTACCATACCTCATGATATATGACAATTTTTACCCCTTGTGTTTATTTTAAAATATATGCCATTTTTTGTAAATTATTTTATATAGGCCTTATAATTTTTTTAAAATCAGTTTTTATAAAATGATTATTAATCCATTTGTTTGGAAATATTTCCATCATTTCAAATGCAAATCATGAATTGTTTTAAATAAGCTTATGAAATTAAATTCATATTTATTTAAAACTAAAGTCTTTATTTGGTTAATTTAATGTTGTCCTCTTATTAAGAATCCTTGGTGAGTCCCTACTGGGATTTAATTTCACACCCAACTTGTTCTTTCAGGTGTTTGTATACAATCTTATTCTAGATTTTAATAAGTTTAAAACACCACTTGGAGGTGTTTCTTATTGTTAATACTTTGTGTTGGTGTGTTTTTTACTTTGGTACTTGTATTTTTATCCTATTTTATGGTACTTTGTGGATGTACATTGGTTTTTTTATAACTATTTGAATTCTAGTACAACTCTCCCTATGGATTTTTCTTATATCCATACTAACTCGTATATCTTTCTTCCATTGTGTTTGTAGAAAATTCATTCTCACTTTCATATTGTAAGATTCTTGGAACTAGTCTCCAATCTGTGGGTATTAGGAAAACCCTTCAAGACATATTAGGACCAACCTAGTTTTCTAGGTAAAAGGGTATTTAGGTTGGTTTGTGAAAAATTGTTATCAAAGGTATAGGTTAAGCATCTTTCCTTGATGCCAGTATGGAGTTGAGTTATCTTATCCAGACATCGGAGGTAATTGCAATTTACTACTTTCCATATCTCATTGAAATGATCCTAAAGTCACCATGGGTGGGTTTTGGAAAGTCTTATTAAGGATTAGTTTTATTGTTTTCAATAATTTTGATTTGGGTAGAATAATATACAAATATTGTGTTCTTATATATTGGGATTAATTTCCCTGGTTTCTTTGTCTGACTATTAATGAGATGTATTTAATGTTGAATGATGATGTTGAGTACCATCATGCCTACGAGAAGACATGATAATTAGATCTAGGTGGAATATGACGATGAAACACAGCGAAAAAATACTCTCATAGTCTTATGTTTGGTTGAGGTGATTGTGCATACTATCTATACTCTAGGATAAAAAGCACCACTGGTCCCTGTCCAAGCTCCATATGTGGCATGTCAGAGGGATTTTTTCTGAAATCTTGCTCATGATTTCCTTTGGTATAATACACTAGAATTCAAAGGCTACAATTATCCTCAATAGGGTGATGGATGGTTGAGAAGGATTGGGTTTTTGGTTGGTTCTTGGAGATATGTAATGAAATCAAGGTGAAGTACTCCACATTTGTACTGGAGGGACTGAGAAGCATATGGTGAGATATGATGGTGAACATGAAGAATAATGATGTATTAGAGTGAAAATAATTCAAGTCTCTTTTCATGAACCATTTCTATCCAGATTCGATGGTTTTGGCCAAAGATATTGAGTTTTTGAAGGTCAAGTAGGCTATGAAGACCATAGAAGAATATGAATTTTTTTTACTGAGATTGTGTAGTCTTCACCTAAGATTGTATCAAATGAGAAGATAAATAATCAATGGTTTGATATGAGAATTAGATATGATATTAATTATTAGGTTTTCTTACTGATGTTTTCTTCTTATACTGATGCACTGGATATGGCATTAATGGTCAAAATAGACCTAGTTGGTAAGTCAGGGTTGATATGAGTTTCTTTTACTCCTACTTGTGGTGTAAATTCCACTAATAGAAAGGGGATTCATGATAAATCTCATGATAGTTCTCAAAATCAAGGTTTATATAGACCTCCTACAGTGCCTGACATAGACCCTTTTATTTTCTACCAGTGTGGAATAACAGGGCACCCCAAGAGGGTTTTTACTAAGGCACCCAATGTATGTGGTTATTACAAATGCTCATGTCACTTTCAGAAGTTCTTCCATATCTATTCCACTCCACATAGTGGAATGAGTTCATAAAATCCTACTAAAAATATGGTTAAATTATATGATTCAAGTTAAAATGGATTCCAACCGCATGTGTCTAGATTGAATCTTCTTCATGTAGTGTAGGAGCCTTTATAAGAAGCAGATACATGTCTAATGACAATGATAGGTACCATCACTACAGATTCATCATTAGTGAATGGTTTATTTGATATTGGTTTATCTCATTCATTCATTTAGACACTTGTTTTGATTATACTAAATCTTCATACATATATTTTATCTTATGTGATGGATATTATTACACCCCTTAGAATAAAGAGAGAGTAGGGTCTCCAAATTCCTTCTTGTGATTTCTCTGTATCAGATGCTGAGATTTCTTTGGATTTTCTAGTTATTGACATGAAAACTCTTGACATCATATTTAGGATAGATTTTATCATTTCTAATAAATCTTGGATTGATTTATATCTTTGGAGGGCCTCATTCATTACACCTGATGAGGTGTACCATATCTTTCATAGAAAATTTGAACTGAGGCCAAGTTGAGGAAGAACTTATTATCCTAAGTTGGGGAAATTGATATTAGTTTTATTTTTTGATCTGGATAAAGAATCATTGAGTGGTGATTCCCTCCAGTTTTCATCAAGTTTACTAATGTTTCTCATCTCAACTTATATGGGTTTCCACCTGTAATAGAGGTAGAGTTTTCTATCAATATAGTGCTTGGTACTCAACCAATGTCTATTTCTTGTTACCACATGGTACCAACTGAAATGAAAAAGTTTAATATTTAGTTTGATGATCTATTAGAGAAAGTATTTATATTCTAGAGTTTTTCACCTTGGGCATTACTAGTTTTATTTGGTAAGAAATATGATGGGCCACTTCAACATTACATTGATTATCAGAAACTCAATCATGTCACAGTAAAGAAAAATTATCCTTTTCCATGAATTGATGATTTGTTTGACTAGTTGATAGTTGATAAGTGGTTCTAAAATATTGATCTTTTATCTAGTTACCATTAGTTAAGGATTAAATAATTAGAGATTCCTAAAACAACATTTTGGAGTAGGTATATCCATGATGAGTACTTTATCATTTCATTAGGTTTAATTAATGCTTCTATAGTTTTATGGATTTATTGAACATGATTTTCTAAGAGTATACTAATAATTTTATGGTGGTATTTATAGATGACATCATTGTTTACTCTATTTTTAGGGTGGGTCATGTGTTCCATCTGAGAAAAGTTTTGGAATTATTGTGAAATAACTAAATTTATTCAAATAATTTAAAATGTGATTTTTTATTTGGGAAGTGAAGTTATTAAGACACATGGTTTTAGAAAATAGTATTTTTACTAATACTTAAAAGGTGAAAGTTGTAATGACATGGTAAAAACCATTAAATGTTTTTGATATTTAGATATTCTTGGGGTTATCTGGTTATTATCACCAGTTCATTATGGACTTATCAAAGTTGTCTTCTCTGATGACCACTTTAACTTGGAAAGGAGAAAAGTTTTCTTAGGATGAAAAATGATAGAAATATTTTGTTGAGTTGAAACATATTTTGACTACTTTATAGGTGTTAAATCTTCCCGAGGCTGGGTAGCGATATGTGTTCTTCAATGATGCATTAGGTTCAGGTTTGGTATACATTATTATACATGGCGATCATTTCCTTGCTTATAGATCTCATAAACTTATTCCATATGAGAATAATTACCTGACGCATGACCATGAACTTGTATCTATGATGCATATGCTTAAGAGGTTGTGGAATTAACTTTTTAGAGAAACTATTATCATGTATTCAAACAACAAGATCTTGATTTTTATCTTCTATAAAAAATGTTTTAATCTCCACCAAAGGCATTGGATGGAATACAAATAATCCTTAGACTTTGACATCGTCTATACCCCTACGAAAGGGATTTTCATCGACGATTTTTTGAGCATGAAACTTTCGACCTAGAATGTGAAATAATTATCGAATGTATGGAACTTGATGGATCTTTTTTCACAATTGAAGATAAGAGTCTAGTAATTAGTGATTGAAGTTTACTTGACCAGTGTTCAGTTGAACTCCACTATTCTTGAGTGGTTGCTTTAGAAACAAAAGCTTGATGATGAGTTCCATAGAATTATAGAATCTCCTTATAGAGGGGATACCATTACTGAGTTTTTGTTATCCCTTGAGGTTACTCTATTATCAAAATCATTTAGTGTTACTATTATTGGTCAAGAAAGTTGTGATGAGGTATTTACATAATTCTTAGTGGGAAGTGAATTAAGGAAACATGAAGATGTTATATATGACATACACTGATAATTTTGGTGGCCATGTATGAGATGTGGAATTACAAATTTTGTCTCTCATTTTTATACATGCCTACAAGTCAAGGATATATATCAGAGGCCTTCGAGTTTACTTCAACCACATCCATTGTTAACTTGGAAGTGGGATGAGATCTATATAGACTTTGTGGTTGGGTTACCATGTACCAATATAAATAAGAACACGATATGGGTTGTGATCAATCAACTAACTAAATCGGCTCACTCTATACCTATTCATGACTCAACCAATGTTTAAGAGATGGAAAATCTATATGTAAAATGGATTAATAATTTGCATTGAGTTATGAATTCTATAGTCTCTAATAGGGATACTTGATTAACTTCTCTTTTTTGTAGATACCTTTAGGAGGAACTAGAATATCAGGTCTATTTGAGTACGACATACCATCTGTAGTCCATTAGATAGGTAGAAAATGATTTATAGATTCTTGATGATATGATCAGTGCCTATTTATTTTTGAATTTGGTGGGGCTTGAGATGAACATCTTGGGATGGTAGAGTTTTCTTATAATAATAGTTACTAATCTTCGATTAGAATGGATTATTTTGAAGCCTTATATGTCTGACCTTGTAAATATATTTTGTGTTAGTCGAAGATTGGTAAAAGTTACTTTGTTAGACTAAGCTTGGTTCTAGAGATGAAAAAAATTCAGATGATTATTCATATAATTTTGATGACACAGAGCTTGTATAAGTCTTATAATGATCATCATCATAGACAGGTAGAATTTTATATTGGTGATTATGTGTTGTTGAAAGTTTCACCTCATTTGGGTCATTGAAGGCTTGAGAGAAAAGGGAAGTTTTATCCTTATTTTTTGGGACATTTTGGATGTTTTTGAGAAGGTGGATAATGTGGATTAACATTTAGAACTTCCTCTGTAGATGATTTCGATACATAACATGTTCCATGTATCTCAACTATGAAAGTATCTATCAGATCCATCTCATGTTCTAATCTTGAGTGATCTGGATGTTGAACCTAATTTATCCATGACTGAGCATATAGTTAGGATAGTTGATTCCAAAACCAAGGTACTTTGTGTGAGGATGATAAATTTGATTTGAGTGTTATGGAAGAATGGTAATGATACTCTCATGACTTGGGTGAGAGAGGCACTGATGATAGAGTAGTGACCTTATGTTTTAGACATTGAAGCTTCTTAATAGGATTTCTAGGGATAGAATGTTACTATAGTGGGGAGGTTGTAACATCCTATCACTGTTTTCAGGTACTCCAAAAACCTATTTTTATTATTATTTGGTTGGGATTCTTTTAGGAGTGTTTTAGGTGGTTTTTTGAATTTTTTGAAGGGCATATGGGCTTTACTCAGTTGGCTAATGGTTTTCCCAAACTGTGCACCCTTCTAGTGTAGACTGTGAAAACCTAGATATTATGGGTTTACACAATTGGTGCATGGTTTGGAAAATAGTTCATGCTCCAAGGAGAAATCATTAAACCCCATCAATAGGGGCACATGTCTAGGGTGCATGGTTTGTATTACCATGAGACCCTATCTAGAAATCCATGCACACAACTTTTAATTAATCCAAAAAATATTTAACAATTACTGAACCCCACCTACCCTTTTTAACCGCCGCTTGACCCAAACTCAAACTATTTTGATTTTGAGGGTTGAGATGGATCTCAAGGTCCAAATTTTGTTCCCTACAAACCCCGTACCAGGTGGATCGAATCTTGGATATCTTCATTCAGTCCTTTCCCGATAATTTTTCTCTACTTGTTCTCTATTTCCCACTCTAATAATTTTTTTATGATCTTGATTATAGGTTTTTCTGGATATTCATTTATGATATTCTTCATTAGAGTTTATGGATTAGGATCTATTTTTTATGATCCCGTGATCTCAAGGTAGGAGGTTTTATTTTTCATAGACAATTTTAATAACCCTAAATTACTCAATTTAAATTATTATTATTTGAATTAAATGTAATTAATTTAAATTGGTTTATTAAAAACCTGATTCCATAGAATTGGGGATTTGAATTTGGTTTGGAATTCAAATTTAGGAAAATCCCCAATTCCATTGAATTAGGGTGTGTTTGTGGAAATTGGATGGAAAATTGTGAAAATTTAAATTGTGAAGATAAATTGTGAAATTAATTTGTGGAATTGTTTTCAAATTTGTATTTGATGAAAATGTATTAAATAGTTTTGATAAAAAACCATTGGTTTCATCCTGAAAAAATTTATGAATTGATTAGAAATGCATTTTGGTTTTTAAATGTAGACATGAATATTGAAATGTAAAAATGGGTTGAATTGTATTTTAAACAGTTTTGAAATAAATTTCCCATTATTGATTATTTTTTGAGAACATGCGACCCTAGGTAGTATGTGAGTTATTAGGAAAAAACATGCTCAGACATGAATTCCATAGAAACATGTTGACACATTACCAATATAAAATAAACATATTGGTAGATATTATCCTCAATAGGATTTTGGTTAGTCCTCTTTGACCTGTGTTAAAGGGACATGTGCACTCAATTCCATTTTTATTATATAAGTGTGTGTGGATCCCAAAACATGGAACTATCATACCTCTTAGAAGATGAAAAAGTTTCTCTCTTGTATTTATTTTGAAATATATGCCATTGTTTTTAAACTATTTTACACATTCCTTATGAATTTATATAAAATATTTTATATTCAATGTTTATTGATCCATTTTTAGAAATATTTTCATCATATAAAATGTAAAGAATATATAATTTTAAAAATTATTGTGAACTACCATTCATATTTTTTTGAAACTAAAAGCTTTATTTGGATAATTAAATTTTGGAATCTTATTATATAATCCTTGGTGAGACCCTATTATCATTTTATCTCACACCCAACTTATTCATTTGGGTGTTTCTAGATTATCTTATTATAGGTTAAAGGAAGTGTAAATAACCACATAGAGGTGGTTAATATTGATTATCCAAGAGATTAGAGTCTTGTGACCATTGGGATGTGGTATGTTATCATGTTTTCTAGTACTTTTTTGTTGTACTTTGGGTTATTTATACCTATTTGGCTTGTAGTACAGTTCTCCGTATAGATTTTTACTTGTATGCATACTGAATTATTTATCTTTCTTCCATTGAGTTTTTGGAAAATTTATTCCCATGCAAGTTACCAGTATCCAACCTATGGGGATCTGGAATTCCCTTCAGGATATGTCCGTACTGGCCTGATTATCAATGTACTATGGTATCCGAGCTGGTTCATGATAATAATGATACCCTATTCTTATGTTTGTGAAAAAATTATTTGTTATTCTATTTTACCAGACCATGATAAAAGTTTATGAAAAATTACTTTGATTATGTTTAATGTGTCATGTTTATCATCTTATTATTCTACAATATTTTTACAAAGTATATTTTTTTATTTGACAATACATGTCCTTCTATCAAGACTTATAGAAAACTATTTTTTTGTTTGAAGTTGTTTTTAAAATTATATTTTTACCCTGCTCTTGTTTTATCATATTATTATGATCTAAAACTTGATTACATATTGATAAGTTTACTCTTATTGAGTGTTTTATCTCACCCAATTATTATTTTTCCATTTCCTAGGCTATAAATATGAGTATAACTCATGAGAATTCAAGAAGGTAGTCTAGTGTGGCTCAATTATGTTGAAATGTTTACAGTTTTTATAAAATATATTTATTATAAAACTAGTTCTAAAATAAAATACACTGTACATTCATGGGATTGTGACATTATTGTGAAATGAGTTATTTTATCCATGAAAATTATGTCAAATATATGTATTTTTTATCTTGGTTTACCCCATTTTTATATCAAATCTAGTATTTAATGAATTGTTTTAGTATCAAATCCCAAAGTATGGGTGTGGAGTGTATGAGTTGTCATAATTTAAGGGTCTAGTTAGTTTTAAGGATGAATTTAGTTCTTTTTATGGATTTTATTATTTGAAGTTTAGTGAAAAATCTTGGGATAAGTCGAAGTGATGAGTGTAAATTATAGGATAACATCTTGAAATTCAAGTAAAGTTTTGAGTATATAGTTTTCCAAGTAATTACATCCATATATATATTTGGGAAATTGGATTTGACTATAGAAATTATGAACCTAAGGGTAATCACCATAAACAAGATTGGTGGATTATCAACTCTAACTTCACTCAGTGTTGGATGAGTGGGCCTCCGACTGCACACCTAGATTGAAAAACCTGAGCAACATGCTTGGGTGATTCACATAATCATTGAAAAAAATTATGAAGGATTAAAATATAATGTGAGGATGTAATATATAACTCCTTAGGTTAGATAATATAATATGAATATGAGTATTTACAACATAGGAAAAACTGAAGGAGATATAGGATATCTCAATTATGGAATATTTGAAATATAAGTATCATATGTTTAAATGATGGTGTAATTGAAAAAGATGTCTAAGGATTGAATTTTCATGTTCATATAATAATAAAATCTAATTTTATTTGATATTATCATAATCATTGTGGTTTTTTTATTTGGATGGTAACAAGATCATAAAATGATGATGTGAAAGTATGTCTCTAGAAACATCTAAAGAAACATATTTTTATAAAAAGTTTCCTAGTATTACATAAAATAGTAAGGTAAATATATCATTAGAAATACAATATTGTGTAATTTATATCTTATGGAAACCCATAACTTTTTCATTAGTGAGTAGACATTACAATTTTGATGATGCAATTTATTTAGGGGGGATTTCAGTGGCCTACAATTTTATTATATATCTTTCCATTAAATAAATTTAATGTGTTCAATAGGTTATTTAACATGAAAGATGAAATAAAATGGATCTTAAAAAATTATATTGATATTGTTAAGAAATTATTATAACATTAAAATATTTAATAAATAAAAATGATATTACTCAACTAGAATAACATCAATTTAGAGGATAAATAAATAATAAGATATAATATTAAAAAGGATTGTTCTTCATTAAATATATATTTATAGTGTTATGTATTTTTTCCTAAGAAATTAAATTGATCATTTTTGAAATAATATATGAATTGATATATTGAAAATAATTTAATTAGAAATTTATATGAAGTAATATTAATAATTTTTATAAATTAAACAGTTATTTTTATATAAAAATAGTTTTTATTTATATTTTAAATTTTCATTCAAAAGATAAATTTATAAATTTTTGAACATTAATTTTATAAAATTAATTTATTTTTGTATTCAACTTTTGAAAAATATCTTAGGGTGAATTTTGGGAATTTTTATAAAATAATTTTTTTATATTAATAATGAAAATACATTTTTGATTAAAACCACAATGTTTATGACCATCAAGATGTAAGTATATCATAAAATCTTATAAAAAAATTTCATTATAAAAAATTTATTCCTAGAGTGAATTTATGAATTTTAAAATATTACTTTGGATTTAGGAATCCTTTGTTTAACATTTTGAAAAATAAACAATATTTTTCTAATAGAGAAAGTTTTTAGTCATTTTCTATAAAGTAAGTTTTTACAAGGTAAAATTAGGTTTTAGATTTATTTTAAAGTCATATAAATCTTCTTTATTTATTAATAAATCAATTAAAGTCATAACAATAAACAACATTTATAGTTCTTTCTCTAACATTACATTTATGCTTGAAAATATTTTTATTTCTAAAAATAGGTTTTTCACATTACATGCTCTAATGTTAAAATTATTATTTTTGAAAAATATAAATTTATGTCAAAAAAGTTATTTAATATTTTTTATTGATAGGTTCAAATTAATTAATAATTAGAATTTTATTTTTATGAATTATATTTAAATTACTTAGATAAAAAATCATTACCTTGGTAAAAACCAACAATAGTAAAAGTGAAAATCCAAGAGTAAAAGAATTAAAAACACATATAAAAATTATTTTTTGAGGTATTATTTACCTTAAAAATACCATGGTCCATTATTCACCACTTTTAATCCATATTAAATGGGAAAATTTTGATATATTTATATTAAGAAATAATATTTCCAAAAAATTTCATTCACTTAACCTATAAAAGGATCTCACCCCACCCAATTACTTCACTAATTATAAAGTATTAAATCAAATTTTACTATTAATTAGTCTCTCCTACATTTTCTAACAATTTACAAGAATAATTTTACTTCCAGAAATAACACTCCAAGGATCCTTAGGGTACAACCCTAGGGAGAACATACAAAGATAGAGGTGATGTTCTCAACTGAGCTCTTTTAATTTTCTTCTTCTTCTTCCCCATAAAAACTATTATATACATGAAATTATGAAACTGTAAGTATTATTTGTATTATAAAATTATATTTTAATAATTTAATACAAATTTTCTACCTTCCTCTAAACACTACTAGAAAACGAGATATTTGTGACGGGCTATTTACGACAAGATCCCGTAGAAAATATGCTTTTACGATGGGGTCTCATCGCAAATAGCCCGTTGCAAAAAACGACATCACAAATAATCCTCTGATTATATACATTATATATATAAATAAACCTTTCATGAAAGACCATCACAAATGCTATTTGCGACGAGGTAGTTTCCTATCGCAACTAATCCTTCGATTATATACATTATATATAATAAATATTTGCAACATGCCCATTGAAAATAGTATTTGTGACGGGCCTGTCCCCCTGACATAAATAATATTAATAAAAAATTATATTTAGATTATTTTCGATGGGAGACCGTCGCAAAAAGTCTCATAGAAAATACTAAAATTAATATAAAAATATATTTAATAAAATTATGATTAATGAAAAAATTATATTAGTATTATTAAAATAATAAATAAATAATAGAAATTATTATTAGTAAAATAATCAGACATTAAAAAATATAATACTAAAAAAACATATTTAATAAAATTATGATTAATAAAAAAATTAATATTAATTTTATTAAAATAATAAAAAAATAAAAAAATATTACAATTCTCAATATTTACAAAACAAATATAAAAAAAATCATAAAATTTTATTTTTATTAGTAAAATAAAAAAATATTAAAAAATATAATACTAATAATAAATAATAAAATATTAAAAAAAATAAAATTATACAATATTTGTACTAATATAAAAAACAGAAACTGTAAACAGTTCAAATTACAATAAATATTAAATTCAAATGTTTTTAACATAAAAAAAAGTCACTTGGGGGTCGTCTTCTAGAGGAGGTGGAGGAGGTGGAGGAGATGGTGGAGGAAACTTCATCCCTAAACTACGAGTCAGACGGTGTATATACTCCATCTGCTCGTGATATTGTTACTGCCATTGCTGCTCCCATTGATGCGTCTCCTCCTCGTGCTGCTACCGTTGACACATCTCTTCATGATGCTTCTGTAAACTCTCTATAAGCTCAGCCTGAGTTCGTAACTGCTCTTGATACTATGAGGCAGAAGATGATGCCTCTCCACGAGCTCCTCTCGTGCTGGACTCTGACATTGCAGCAGTACCATAATAAGTACCAGGAGTCAAATGAGAGCTGATACCAACTACCTGGCCCTTCACAAAGTCATACTGAGTCGCCTGTATCCATTCCGCCTCATCGAAATAATGGGCACTGGTATGCGCAGTCATCTCGTCCTGACTCTCATCTTGTGTCTGAGAGGCCGCTACCTCATATGACTCCTTCAATTCCAATTTGAAATTAAAATTGTGAAAATATTATATGAAGTTAATTGTCAAACTGAAAAAAATAATACCCACCAAAATTTGAAGTTGGCGATCACCTCTAATATATCTAGTGATTGGATCACTGTATATCCTCTGATAAACGTCGAACTCCGTAATATCGGGATGCTTGAATGCCTACAGAAATATAAAATAAACTATTTATATTTGAAGTTATATAAAATATTTAAAAAATATACTTACCAGATGCTCTCTATACGTATGGAATGTACGACTACAAGCTCAATATGTCACCTCCTGTCTCCCCCAATTCTGTCGTCACATTGAAGATCTCCTCTAAAATTGACCACCCAACCAGTGTAAACATAATCCATCCCAAACGTGAGATGAAATGTACTCTGGTTGGTGGGCTCTACATGACTCATCAAATTCTGTCACTCCTGCTTTCTTAATGGCTGTTCTTCTTAAATTGTACAAAAACTAATGGAAATAGTCACGCATAGACACCTTCCATGCCGCGTGGATAGTGTCACACATGCTATCATCGATGGGATACCATAAAACCTACAAATAATTTATAATATAAAGTTATTAATAAAATAAATTTCCAAATAAATATTCTTTATTTACATACTAGCCAATGATCGTACATGTCATGCCGTACATCAACGAGAATCTATTCCCATGTGATCTATGGCTGAGAAAAATAATTGTGCAAGATAGCGCTCCCCTGTCCAATAGCTACATGCGCAAAATTGTGAAAAAGGAATAAATAATCAAAAAATTTGCATATATATAAATAAATTAATGAAAGTTAACTAAAATATACAGGTTACTATACCTTCGTGTGTGTGGATCGAAGTCAAGGCATGGAAGTCGCTCGGGGATAGGGTCAAGAATCATCTATTGCGCAAGACCGACCCCACCTCTACATACCCCCTGAACCACCAGTAGGCTGAGGGTCATATAATCCAAAATCCCCCTCATCCAAAGGTAGATCGGCCTCCTACAACTTGTGAAATATATCAGGATCCATCTGAAACACAAAATTATTGTTATTAGCAGATTTTTGAAAATAACTACTATATATAGATATATATTAGTTATTATTATAACTAGAATTTAACTGTGTCAATTTCCATCTTCATCCTCATCTTCGTAGCTATCTATGTGAATGTCTTCATCTTCCTCCTCAGAATCATCAATATCAATATGAGTTTCAGTTTCATTATCTCTTGTCATTTAAAATTCATTTGTTACATCATTAAAATATTCACCATCTTCGATCCATAATTGTGGGGTTTCATCATCGACATTCACGTCTCTTTGTGAAAAAGATGGATTTTGAGTAGTCTCTTGAAAAATTTCAATTCCTTCCACTTCAATGGAACCACATTCAGTTTGAGTAAACTGATTTTCCCAAGATCTAATTTTTATTATGCTCCACCAATCACTCAGGTATTTTGAAGTAGCACAGTACTTTGTGTAATAAATTTGATGTTCCTGTTAAGACAACAAAAATAGTTCATTTACTTCAAGGAGAATTTTATATTTAATATCAACGATTCCATCAGTCAGTGGAACATGAAAGCCTCTATCAGTATCCAACCACTGACATTTAAACATTGTTTTGTAATTCTGTCCTAGATAACACAGCTCAATAATTTCATCTAGAATTCCATAAAAGTCAACTTAAGTTTTTCTGTGGTGCAATCCTTTCAAGAAAACTCAACTGTTCATTGTTTTTTTGGATTCCCCATATGCATGTGTATGAAATCAAAAACCATTCACCACATATTCATTATAATATTTTACCATTTTGGATGGTGGGTTACTCAATATACATAGTGGATTATTAATTTTATCAGCATGTTGAGACACCTGAAACTTTTTTAAAACAATTGTCAATATGATAAATAATAAAAGTAATTGATATTAAACCATCAATAATTTATGTTACAAGTTTTTGAAAACATTGAGAAATATGTTTTGTCTGCATTCTTTAAGAGCAGCTGCAGTAATTTGCGGAAGTTGTTTCTTGATATTATTATTATATAACCTACAAATAAAATAAGTTTAGATACTGCAACATAAATTATAGAATAAGTGATAGAAGTACTCACAACACAATTGAAGTCAGTTCTTCACAGTTGAGCAGAACATACGTATGATCTCTGTGATGTTCATCCTCTGAAATCCACCATTCATGAACTCCGCCAAAACCAAGATTTGATGATTAAAAACTGGTAATTGAATGTCCATTTCATCATTAACATTCCCCTCATTTCATCCCATGTGATTGTGTTTTGAGGGATATTGAGATTCAAAATAATGAGAGCAGAAAAAAGCAATATCCTCTTGAAAATAAGCTTCAGAAACTGAGCCTTTAACTGATGATTTATTACACAATTTTTCTTCAATTTCTACATGCATCTCTCGAATGGGAACATCCATCGAAACTATATGGGACCTCAATATTTAGCTTCATGTGGAAAATTTAATATCAGATGTTCTATTGAGTCAAAGAAAGCCGGCAGAAAGATTTTTTCCAATTTACATATAATTACAACAACATCTTCTTCTAGTTTTCTTAGGGCATCGTAGTTTTTTGTCGCTAAAAAAATGTCTCGAAAAAAATATGATATGTCTGTTATCGAATCCAAAATCATAGAATTCAACAAACATCTAAATCTAATTGGCACAAGTCTTTCCATTATAACATGACAATCATGACTTTTTAATCTTGTAATATAACCATTCTTAACACATCTTCCCAAATTGGAAGCACAACCATCTGAAAGTATCAAATCTTTAATCCACAGACAAAATAATAAGAAACTTTATATGGAAAGTGTATAAGCTTATTTTGGCTTCATTAACCTTCGTGATCTAACATTTTCAAATAGTTCAAGTTCTGGTCTCCTGTAAATTTGGGCAAGATCTAACTGTGCCTTTAAAGTATCTTTGGCCTTACCTGGTGTATCCAAAACTGTATGAAAGAAATAATCAAAATAGTTATTTTCAATATGCATGACATCTAACATGCGGTGGACCAACAAATCAGAACAATATGGAAGATCCAAAAAAATGATTTGTTTTATCCAATTTTGTTCTTTCCAAAAGCCATCAATTTTATGTTGGTTTACTATTGGCCCAAATGTGATGGGAGGTAATGAAAATAGAAATGATTTTATCTCTATAACTGAGATCATCTTTGGAGGTTCATCCCTTTCAATTTTACCTTTTTTGAAAGGAGATTTGTTCCACCGAAAAGGATGATCGTTTGAAAGAAATATACAGTGACAGTCATAATAGGAAGTTTTTTTCCATTGACGAGCATAAAGGATTTGTTGTCGTTTATACAGTAAGGACATGATTTGGGACCATGTGTATTCCAGTTAGATACTATGCCATATACCGGAAAGGCACTAATTATTTTCATCAATGCAGATTTTGATATGAAATTTTGTTTCGCAGCAACATCATATGTACTAACATCATCACTCCATAATGCATTTAACTCATCAATTAATGTCCTCAAATAAAAATCAATATTCTTTTACATATGTCCTGGGATTAATATATTCAAAAATATATATGGCTTCTTCATCAACATCCACATAGGAAAATTGTAAGGAGTTATAAAGACAGACCAACATGAATACTGACTACCATAAGATCCAAACGGATCGAAACCATCAGTAGAAAGACCAAATCATATGTTTCAGACATATAAATCAAAAGATGAATACAAACGGTCAAAATGATTCCATGAATCACTATCAGATGGATGATTCAAGCTTTTATCAATTGAAATCTTGGTTTTGTGCCATGACATTATTGACGCTGTGTTATGAGACATAAATAAACACTAAAATCTGGGTTTCAGGGAGAAATATCTCAACTGTTTTACGGGAATCGATCTAGACTTCCCTGGTGGAGTTTCTTTATACCTCAATTATCCACATGTGGGACAACTATCTAATGACTCATTTTAACCATAATATAAGATGCCATCATTGGGACATGCATGAATTTTCCAATAACTAAGGCCTAGATTATGAACTAGCCTCTAGATCTCATAGTAATTTGCAGGCAACACATTTCCTTCAGGTAACAGTGTTTTAACCACTAAAAATATCTGATCAAAATAGTTGTTTGACATTGCATTATCTTATTTATTAGCCATATAATTTACAACCGCTTCTAATTTGCTTATCTTGTAACTAGGATATAATGCATCCTCAACAGACCTCAACAACTCATAAAATTCAGATGGTGCCAACTCAGGAGTAAAATCACTATCATCTTGAGTTTTAGTTTATTGAACCAAGGGACCTGAAACATCATGTACTAAATTTTGAAACTGTGATGGATCCGGAATCGAGTTATTAGTATCTTCAATGGAACTGAATTCACCGTGTTGATACCAAAAACATAATCTGGTTGAAAACCAAACTATAAGAGATGTCCCCTAACCTTGTCAAATGTGTCAAACGTTCTCAGAGAACATTTTTTACAAGGACACTTAATTGTGCCTTCTGAAACATATTCTATTTTTGATGATGCAAATTATAAGAAGGCTTCAACACCCTAAATATATATAGAATTTAAACCAGAACCATTTGGATTTCTATGCTGATTTATCCAAGCACGATCATCTAATAATGACTGATGTCTATTTCCTTGTTCCATATTTTTCTACAAAATATAAATCATCACTGTTTCTGAATAATTTTAAATTATAAAAACACTATCTAAAAAAAGAAGATAAATAATTACAACTACTTCTTAATAATTACCATTAAATTTAGGCGACATAATTTCCAGTAGATTGAAGGATAATTTTTGTCCGATGACTCATTTACTTGCATCTTTCTAACACTGAAATCACAATAAAGAATCTGATTAGAGGTATGCTTATTTATTCTCGTGCATATGAGAATGTATAAGCGTACCTCCAAGCAGTTTCTTCATTATGATTTCAGTTTGAGAAAGATGCAAGTAAATGAGCCGTCATAAAAAAGAGCACCCTTTTCATCGATGAATCGTCTTCTTGTAACTATCACCACCTGAAAACATTATAAAAAATGTGGTCCTACGATTGTATATTCAAACTCGTGCATACGAGATAGGATATACATACGTAGAAGCATACTTTTCTTTATGTTTTGAGTTGGTGAAAGTTGAAAGCAGAAGAGTCATCGAGCAAAAGGAGTCCCGTTAATCCACTATAAATTGTGCCAAGTTGTTACAAGTTATTATAATTTTTTCTTATTTATTCATATTTAATCATGTTTATTACTAATTACTCCTATTAATTCCTAATTACTCATGTTAATTCCTAATTACTCTTGTTAATTTTTAATTACTCCTATTAACAACTAATTACACCTATTAACTCATAATTACTCCTGTTAACTCTTAATAAATCATGTTAACGCTTAATTACTTTTGTTTACTCCTAATTATTCCTCATTACTCTTAATTATTTTTAATCATTTCTATTTATTCCAATTTATTATTAATTATTTCTATTTATTACTATTTATTCCTATTTATTACTATTTATTCATATTTATTACTATTTATTGTTAATTATTCCTATTTTTTACTAATTATTCCTATTTATTACTAATTATTCCTATTTATTACTATTTATTTCTAATTATTCCAATTTATTTCTATTTATTCCTATTTATTACTAATTATTACTATTTATTACTAATTATTCCTATTTATTACTAATTATTCCTATTTATAACTAGTTATTCCTATTTATTCATATTTTTTATTATTTATTCCTATTTATTGGTATTTATTATTATTTATTCATATTTATTATTTATTATTTATATTTATTATTAATTATTCCTATTTATTATTATTTATTGCTCCTTATTACTATTTATTCCAATTTGTTATTACTATTTCCTATTTATTAGTATTTTTTAGTATTTATTCCTATTTATTATTAATTATTACTATTTATTATTATTTTTTCCTATTTGTTACTATTTATTCTAATTTACTATTACTTATTCCTATTAATTAGTATTCATAATTATTTATTCCTATTTATTATTAATTATTCTTATTTATAATTTTTTATTCCAATTTTTTATTATTTATTCCTATTTATTTCTAATTATTCTTATTTATTACTAATTATTACCACTTATTTCTAATTATTCCTATTTATTACTAATTATTCCTATTTATTTCTTATTATTCCTATTTATTACTATTTATTTCTAATTATTCCTAATTATTCCTAATTATTTCTTTTTTTACAAATTACTACTAATTATTACTAATTATTACTAATTACTACTAATTATTACTAATTATTACTAATTATTACTAATTATTACTAATTATTCCTAATTATTCCAAATATTACTAATTAGTACTAATTATTCCTAATTATTCCTAATTATTACTAATTATTACTAATTATTACTAATTATTCTTATTTATTACTAATTATTCTTATTTATTACTAATTAATCCAATTTGTTACTAATTATTCCTACTTATTATCAATTATTCCTATTTATTACTAATTATTCCTATTTATTAGTAATTATTATTATTTATTCCTATTTATTAGTATTTATTAATATTTATTCCTATTCGTTATTAATTATTCCTATTTATTATTAATTATTCGTATTTATTAGTATTTATTCGTATTTATTACTATTTATTCCTATTATTACTATTTATTCCTATTTATTACTATTTATTCCTATTTTTTCCTATTTTTTCTTTTTATTAGTATTTATTTCTAATTATTCCTAATTATTCATAATTATTACTATTTATTGCTAATTATTACTGTTTATTGCAAATTATTCTTATTTATTCCTATTTATTAGTAATTTTTCATATTTATTACTAATTATTCATATATATTACTATATATTCCTATTTCTTGCTATTTATTTCAATTTATTACTATTTATGTCTATTTATTACTATTTATTTCTAATTATTCCTAATTATTCCTAATTATTCATAATTATTTCTATTTATTGCTAATTATTACTATTTATTTCTAATTATTCCTAATTATTCCTATTTATTACTATTATTCATATTTATTACTAATTATTCATATATATTACTAATTATTCCTATTTATGTCTAATTAATTCTAATTATTGCTAATTATTCCTAGTTGGTGTTAATTAATCCTAATTATTGCTATTTATTCCTATTTTTTATTTATTTCTAATTATTCATAATTATTGTTATTTATTCCTATTTATTACAAATTATTCCTATTTATTCCTAATTATTACTAGTTATTCCTATTTATTACTAATTGTTCATATTTATTAGTATTTATTATTATTTATTCATATTAATTAGTATTTATTAGTATTTATTCTTATTTATTATTAATTATTCCTATTTATTACTAATTATATCTATTTATTACAATTTATTCCTATTTATTACTATTTATTTCTAATTATTCCTAATTATTCTTATTTATTACTATTTATTGCTAAGTATTACTATTTATTACTAATTATTCCTATATATTGCTATTTATTTCTTTTTATTCCTATTTGTTACTAATTCATCCAATTTATTACTAATTATTACTAATTACTACTATTTTTTCAAATTATTCCTATTTATTTCTAATTATTCATATTTATTACTAATTATTCCTATTTATTACTAATTATTCCTAATTATTGCTAATTAATCCTAATTATTGCTAATGATTCCTAATTATTTCTATTCATTACTATTTATTCCGATTTATTAATAATTATTCCTATTTATTATTAATTATTCCTCTTTATTATTAATTATTCCTATTTATTACTATTTATTGCTAATTATTCCTATTTATTGCTAATTATTCTTTTTTATTGCTAATTATACACATTTATTCCCAATTATTCTTATTTATTGTTAATTATAAATATTTGATCCTAATAATTACTAATTCGTTTTTATTTATTACTATTTATTCAAATTTATTACCAATTATTTCTATTTATTACGAATTATTCCTATTTATTACTATTTATTTTTAATTATTCCTATTTATTACTAATTATTCCTATTTATTACTAATTGTTCCTATTTATTACTATTTTTTTCTAATTATTCCGATCTATTAGTATTTATTTCTAATTATTCCTAATTAGTAATAATTATTAATAATTATTACTAATTACTACTAATTAAAACTAAATACTACTAATTATTACTAATTATTACTAATGATTCCTAATTAGTACTAATTATTCCTAATTATTCCAAATCTTTACTATTTATTACTAATTATTCCTAATTATTCCTATTTATTACTAATTATTCACATTTATTACTAATAATTCCTATTTGTTACTAATTATTTCTATTTATTACTAATTATTCATATTTATTCCTATTTGTTCCTATTTATTACTAATTATTAGTATTTATTATTTTTTATTCATATTTATTATTGTTTATTCCTATTTATTACTAATTATTTCTATTTATTACTAATTATTTCTATTTATTACTATTCATTCCAATTTATTACTATTGTTTCCTAATTATCACTATTTATTCCGAATTATTACTATTTATTCCTAATTATTACTATTTATTAATATTTATTTCTAATTGTTACAAATTATTTCTATTTATTTCTAATTATACCTATTTATTTCAAATTATTCATATTTATTGCTAATTATAAATATTTGTTCCTAATAATTACAAATTATTCCTATTTATTACTAATTATTCATATTTATTACTATTTATTTCTATTTATTACTATTTATTTCTAATTATTCCTATTTATTAATAATTATTCCTATTTATAACTAATTATTCATATTTATTACTATTTATTCCAATTTATTAAAAACTAGTACTGACAATTTCAATTTTTTATTACAAATAAATACTGTTAACAAAACAATTTAAATCTAATTAAATTAAAACTAATAAAAAATAATTAAAATTAACATAAAAAAATAAAATAAATATTAAATTAAATAAAACATAAATACCTTTAAACTTGATCTTCTATTGATGTAGACGGCTTCAAAACATTTTCGTCAGAAAAAACTAACTCAAACAAATTTTCACTCTAAAAATAGATTTGAGAGAAAGAAAGAAAGTGAGAATTGAGAGGAGGATTTGAAAAAACGGATGAGGGTATATATAGGTTAAATTAGTTGCGACGAGACCTTTTGCAATGGGAATACTATCGTAAAAGGTCTTTGTTGCGATGAGGCCCGTCGCAAAAACCTTTGCCTGCATTAATTACTGTCGGCGGTTAAAAGGGTATTTGCGACATAGCCTGTCGCAAAAGGTACCTGCCGACACACGTTTTGCGACAGAGCAACATCCCATCGCAACAACCCATTTACCGTCGCCGGGTATTAACGATGGTACCCATCTCAAATACCCTCCGAGCGACGAACTATTTGCGACGGGGGAATTTGCCTATCAAAAATAATCTTGTCATCCCAATAACCCATTTACGGACGCCGGGTATTTGCGACGGGACCTGTCACAAATACCTCAGAGTGAGAAACTATTTGCGATGAGAATATTTCTCCCGTCGAAAATAACCATCCCGCGGTTTGGCCCGCAAACCGCGCCAACTTTTTTTGCCACAGGACACCAACGCCCGTCACAAATAATAAGTTATTTGCGACGCGATGGCCCATCCATCACAAATAATCTCTAGACCGGACTATTTGCGACGAGATTATTTCCTGTTCCAAATAGACCATCACAAATGGTTCTTTTTCCCATAGTGAAAACCATAATAAAAATGGAGACTTCTTTATGCGTATATGAAGACTCCCACCTCTATGAAAAAAAACACGTTATTGTTTATCCTAGGCATACATAGATGGTTTTAAAGGTATATTTAATGGATTTATATGATATTTAAAGAGTTATTAATTTTAAAATAATATAAAAAATTCCCTATCTTCCTCTTGATCTATAGAAAACGAACGCGTTGCACATACGTACGTGTAGATTAGCATCTCTTTGAAAGTGATGAATTTAATTTTTTAGTATTGTAATTTTTTTTGTATATATAGCTCTATTAAAATATATAAAAACACCTTAAAAAATCTATATAATATCATTATTCTATTTTTATAATGGTATTATGCATAAAAATATTATCTTAACCAAACTCACCCATCGATTATTTCATGTTCTTGTTTCGATCAGTTTAACCACATATATGAACAATGCTTTAAATTTATATTAATGGAAAACAAGGAAAAAAATTAATAGTGACATTGGAAAATAATTTTTTTTTAAAAATTTTTTAAGGGAAATATTTAACCTATTATTAACACACCACCCCTCATTCGTGAAAATTACCAAAACAAGCTCTTCACCGACTTAATTGTCACGAATCATAAGTAAAATATTTATGAAATGAAATTATAAATATATAAATAACTATAAAAATTCTATTAAAATAAAAATAATTATCTCTTAATGATGAAATTTAAATATTTAAATACCAATCAATATTGTTATTACAAAACTAATACTAAAGAAAAAAATAATATCTAATATCATATGACAATGAAAATAAAATATAACAAATATATTTTTATTAAATGATTATAAATTAAGTATATAAATGGTTAAAATTATGAATAAGGTTCAAAAATTGGTGATTAAGATAATTATTTTTGTTACATATGAGGTTATAGAACATTCTTCTAAGAATGATTTTAGGTGATGGGTTTTTTCTAGAATCATTTTATTTTTATGAGTCATAATGATTCATTTTGGATATGGTTATTACAAGATTCTTTTATTTTGTTCTATATTTATATTATAATTCATTTCTTATTTATTTTATGGGTAATTACATTGATGAAATTATTTCTTCATAAAATTTGATAATGTTAATAATAATTCCCATTATTTCTAAATGAACACTTTCTATTCTATATTAATATTCAATATTCTTACATGTGTTCACCTTTCCAATTTTGAAATCAAAATATGTGTTATTCACAAAATATTAAAATTTCACTGTAACTATTTTAAAATTTAATATTTATAACTGTCTTTATGATGTGGGTTTCAATAATGTTATTTACAAAATATTTAAAAGTATTTCACATTCAAGTTCATATTTGTATCTCACACTCTACATTTCCTTGGATTTTTCACATTTTTCAAGGCTGTCATATTTTTATTTCTTTTAAAGTTTTTTTAAAATGTTTTTCATGTTTACATCTTGAAATTATTTTTGAAAGTGATTCATAATTTTCTCTTTATGAAAATTTTAAGAAATGTTTTCTAAAATCGATTTTCATGGTTTAGATTTTATTTTCCAATATAAAAGATATAATTCCTATTGAGTTTTATTTTATGAATCACGCTATAAATGTATAGTGACCCAAGACTTTTGTACATAATATTATGTTATTTTTAAATATAAATATCTAATAAGTAAAACCCAAAAAATTGTGAGGCTTAATGTCTTTGGAAGACAAGGTTCATGATATATAAAAAGGAAACCTTAAACATGAAATTCTAATTTTTTTCCATAATGAGTTCTTAAATACATTTTAGATCATAAAAATGCATAATATTACCTATTGAAATCATCAAAGAAATTATTAACCTAAAAATCATAGTATGGGAATAAACATGACAAGTAAACATAACGTGTGAGTCAAAGGTATAACATGTTTTCATAATATAGAAGGCACATGAGTAATCCAATGGAAGCATAACATAAATAACAAGGTATAATAAGATCATTGTAACATAGAAAATATAGAATAAATATATAACATTAAATAAGCAAGAGTCAAGGTTACCTACCTAGATAATGTTACATGGTTTAGAAAGCCCCATACTGGACTAGGTTTACTCCCTAATCCCATAAATAATGTCTCATGAGACTAAAGATTTAACAATTTCATTAGAGTGATATCTGGGTGAAAACATCATAACATGTTCATGATTTAAATGTTCCAAAAATATAAAATAAATCGTAAGGAAAAAATAATAATTACCCACGTATAAGAAATGAGTTTCATAATCATGTCTTATATCAAAATCAAAGGAAATTTCAAAATCAAGGCATTTGAAAAAAAATGAACACAAAGAATGTATTAACCAGTAAAAGGAAGGAATTATAATCTTGGTCAATATTTTATAGACATATATACTTAATTTATAATAATTACATAACTTTAAATATATAGAGAATGTGAATTATAGAGACAATGGTAATAATATGAAGAAAATGGTAGTTTATAGAGATCCCTTAACTCAAGCCAGATTCATCAAGTTCATTCTTTATCTTCCTAAATAATAAAATTATTTTAATTATTTACTTTCTTAATAACTTATTTAATTTTTATTATGTCATTTATTATCATGTTATATTTAATTAATCAATCATTTAGGCTTAAGTCAGATGTTTTGATGATGTTCGGTTCATATATCCAAAATCACATTGGAAAGTTGATTAAGGTTAGAGAGATTATTATTTCATAATATACAAAATAATAATGATGAAAATATTATCATTTTTATACATAAACTTACCTTTAAAATCAACAATGAAGGAAGATTATGAAAAAATGAACTGCGTTATAATTATCGAGATGGTAGGTCGTACGTACGCATTAGTAACATTTAATTTTTTTTCAAGGATCATAATGTAAGAAGGTAAGTTTTATCTTATATTTATATAATAATCATAATCATATAATAAATATCATGTTATTTATTTAAATAAACCTACCCATACTATATAGGTGACACAGTTATAAAAAAATGAATCACATCGCTTTACGAGGTGGTAGTCCAACGTACACACAAACAATGTTATAATTTTCAATGGATGGAAAGTTATGATGGAATGTTATATATTTATTTTCTATAATTATTAAAATTTTATTAATATAATATATTAGCATTAAATACATCATCATGATAATTTGTGATAGGTGATTATAAAAAATGAATTATATCAATTCATGAGGTGGTAGTCCTCCATACACATGAATGATGGTTTCATTAACTATTTTATAGAAGTGGACATAAATAAAGGTTATTACATTAAAATTATAAAATTTTAGTATATGAGAGATAATGGTGTTATTATATCAACATTATTTAGTTGGATATGAAGGTGGTGAAAGAAGAAATAACACAAAGCTGCTATGTTAAGAACTATACCTCTTCTTTGGAACACCTATTTAAGAATATACCTAAAGCATATCTAGATTGGATTTATGATAAAAAGGGACTCCAAGAAATGAGGAGTGAAGTAAGGTATTTATTTGGGTAGTTATTTTTTTTAAATTTGATATTTAAGTGTGGAAAGTAGAGGATAGTAGCTGACCTTTTATAAGTGGCGGGGAGTGAAATTTTTTAAATACCCAATACTATTCAATAATGGGGAGCCACTCCCAAGAAAAGTACCTCAAAAATTGATAAATAATGGAATTCAGGTGAGATATGGTGGATAAATACCTCAAAAAAATAAAATTATACATTTTTAAACATGTTATTCCATTTACCTCTAAGGTTAATCACTTTAACAAATTTAGTTTTTCTCCACGGTAACTAGTTTTTACACTTTTACTATTCATTACGACCAAAATTATGTTGAAAATATTACCTAATATTAATAATTATAACTACTAACAGGGAATAAATTTTATCTAATTCAAATCATATAATTCCTAGAGTTCAATTTAAAATTAAACATATGAAACATGTCAAAAATGGTTTTTTAGGAAATGCATTTTCAAGCAATATGTGATATTATATTAACTATAGGAATAATAATCCTAATTTTACGAATTTAAATTAATATAAATATAAATATAATATATAAATTTTATATAAATATTTATTTATTATGGTTTATTTTAACTAGTTAAAAAATATTATCTTTATACACTTAAAAATAGTCTCTAGAAAACCGGGTTTTAAGCATAAAAATAATCATATAACCAAGTTATGAGAAATGATGATTCAAATAAAATTAATGATATTATTGTAGATAAAGTGGTTATAATATAATTTTAATACCTAATTAAAAATATAAGGGTACTTTTAAATTACATTATTTTGATGAAAAGAAATGATAGAATTTGAAAAATCACTAGTCTTCACCATTCACCAAAAAATTAACCATTTTAGAAAAATCCTAAAATTTCAATCTAAGTAAATTTTGATATATTTATTTAATAAATGATTAAAAATATTATAAAATAACTTTTTAATTGTTCAATAAATTAGTCCTAATATTTTTTTAATATAAATAAATATAAATAATTTTTGAAGAAAACGTATGTTTTTGAAGAATATAATATATTTATAAAAAATTAAGTGCTTATTTACAAGGAATTTATCAATAGATTTATATAAATTAGTAACTTTATATACATTTTATAAAGTAGTTAATACTATTCATATCATCTAATTTAATAGCTATGTTATAACATTCATAGACAATAATGTTTTGTTTAGGATTGATGTTGCATGTCGTACATGCTATCAAAAATAGTTTTCTTCATTGAAAAACGTGGGGTGTATGATTGTAACCCATTAAGGAATTTCAACCTCCAAATTTCATATTAAATATAAATGTGAAAATAGGTTAGGCTACTTTTTCTTCATTTCTTTCTCCATTTCCCAAGTTACCTCTTCGTATTTATGTTTCCACCATAACACTTTGACCAGGTGAGTCATCTTGTTGTGTTGAACTTTATCTTTATGGTCCAGGATCTTCACCAAGTGATCCTAAAAAGTTTTAACATTTCCCCACTATAATAACTCTTAATTTAGTACATTTTATTGATATGGTATTTAATTTATCAATAGGAATAGATAGGACACATTGTTCACTTGCGAAAAGGGTTGGTGGGAGTGCTTGTCGACAAACCACAACTCTAATGCGATCAGGAACCTCAAAGGGGATGATATACATGGGAATTAGCTTTCCATTGATCAAAAATATCATTAATATCTTCATTTGATATATGTGGTGTAAATACCCTGACCCCATTAGCATAGATATGGTCGTTACATTTGACATTGGTACTTGATACAAGCGATCACATCCCAAAGGACTGAATAGTTTAGTAGTCTTGGAAAACCTTAAACATACTTGAGTTTCACATCACATTTTAAATCATAAAATATGACATCATATTTGATTTAAGAATACCATAGTCCCCTTTATTATATCCCTATATAAAAATCATAAAACAGTTATTGTTATCCTGTTGAAAAGAAACATAAGAGTGGGGTGGGATAAGATACTCATTAAGGGTATGCATACATTAGAAACTAAATAAGGAATAAATAATATGACACGAATAAATTACGATAAAATTTTAAAGACCCGTAAAATTCAAGGGAAATTTTTTTCTTAATTTTCTTTGGAATTTTACAAGAGCACGGTTTCAGACGGCACCTGATTCCGAGGCCCGGAGTGCCCGGAATCAATTTCCGAAGTTTGGCTCGGGTACGTTCAGTGAACGAACGAGCGGGAATTCCTAACTTTTGATCCGGTGCTCGGAATTGAAATCTGAGGGCACCAATGAACTCGCAGTGCCGATATTCGCTTAAGGAGACCTTTTCCGAGGTTGCGTTTATTTCGGGTTGAGAGTTAGTTTTTGGGAGTTTAGAATAAGTTAAATAAAAATTTTGGATTACAAATTTTTATTTAAACTTGTTGGTTAACTTCTCTCAAAGGAAGTTAGGGGTGGGACCCACACCCACTTAACCTCCCTTGAGAGTATTAAGTGTGGTGGGGCCCACACGAACCCTAAACTTTTCATCTTCTCTCAAACTCCCTTAACCCCTATTTAAATGACATGACAAATTGTTATTTAATTTTGGAGTTATCCTTTTTGAATTTAAAACCTTTGAAATTCATTTTGTTAAGTTTGTGAATAAAATAAGTCTCTATCTTATTTTATTTGGTTAGTATTGTTTAGCCATCTTGAGAGCATTTGAGAGCTTTTCCTTCTTCTTCAAACTTTGACGAAGAATGCTCAAACTTTGACGAAGAACGCTCAAGCTTTGACGAAGAACGCCGCTCCTCTCTTCTTCGTCTTCCGTGTCAACGAAAGGGAACACCGCTTCCTTCTCGGACTTCCTTCGTCGGCATACGAAGATTCTCCAACGACGTACCTCTTCGGACGTACCTCTTCGTCATCGGATTTGACGAGTGATCACCGCGACGCCCGACCTCCGCGACGTTGTCTTCCGCGGGACGTTGACAAATCTTCAAACCTTGAACCCAAGGTAGGGGTTGTTGTTAATTGTTTATTTATTTATCCTTGTTCATGGTTCTAGCATGACTAATGTGAGGATTTTAAATATGTGTTATTGTTTAACGTGAGGGGACCAGACCGCATGAACACGGCCGAACCCCCTCCTTTGTTCTTGATAATTTATCCTGCGGTTGAAACAAGATGGCGTTGTGCCGTCGCACCACGCGGATAATCGCATGATTATATTGCGCGGCGCCATCGCGCGGCGCCGTGGAAGGATCATCAAGAACGCGACGCCGTCGCGCTTCATCGAAGGGAATTAAAAGGCGCGGCGGAGGGGCGCGGTGCCGTCGCACCGCGCCGGACGACGAACACTGCGGCCGGTTCCGGGCCGCGGCGGGACGAGAAGACCGGCGGCCGGGCCGCCGGCGTCGGAAGCCGGAAGGGGGACCGGTTTACCGGTCCCGTTGAAGAAAAACCGGCCGGCCAGGTGGCCGGCCGGATGGTCAAAATCTGGGGGAAATTAATTCCCCCGGCCAGCTTTAAACCCCCCCCCCCATTTATGAGGGGGGGCGGTTTCCTTGAGGGGGGCAGGCGGCCCCCCGGTTCTCCTCAAGCAGGCCCCCACGAGGGGGGCCGGTTCTCCAAATGGCGCGGCTAAAAGCCGCACCACCCTTTTTCTGGAAGCGGGGGCTTAGCCCCCCACGCGCTGCCTCCGTGCGGCGCCAGGCCGCCGCGCCGCCAGGCCGCCGCGCCGCCGCGCCGCCGGCCGGCCGGTCGGGCCGGGTCGGCCCGGACCCGGACCCCCCCCCCCCGTTTCGAATCAGTTTCGGTCTTTTGGCCATAACTTGAGCCAAGGACCTCCGATTGACGAACCGTCTACGGTAACACGATCCTTGGATCGAGACGGTCGAATTGGTATATCGCACTCAAAGTTTCGGAACACTTTGAGTTCGGCCGGGTTGGTTCGTTCATGAAACCAACCGGGCCTTCGGAGCGGAAACGCTCATATCTTGAGCTACGGACGTCCGATTGACGTGTCGTCAGCTTTGTTGTGTTCCTCTTAGTGAGACGGATCTTTTGGCATACTCCTCCCGAGGTTTGGACATAGGTGGAGTACGGTCGGGTTGGTTTTGCCTTAAAAACCAACCGGGCCCTGGGGACGAAAATGCCAATAACTCTCAGACCGGGCGTCTGATCGACGCGTCGTCTGTTGCATTGAGTTCCTGTTGACGATACGGAACTTTTGGATACATCAACTCTAGACTTTGTGACAGTTGATGTATCAGCCTCTCGGCTCGTGGAGCGGATCCTCCTGTACGAGCTTGCTGTGTGCGGGAACCCTAGTGCTGGCTGCGACTGTGACTGCTACTACTACTACTACTGCTGCTGTGACTGCGACGACGACAGTATAAAGATCCTGTGTGGATTCGACGACGACGACTACAGCACTCAGCAATCCTACGTGGATCAGTGCTACAGGTCCTGTGTGGGCCCGATCCTGTGTGGGTCCTTGCGCTCAGCGGTCCTGTGTGAACCAGCGCCTACAGGTCCTATGTGGGCCCGATCCTGTGTGGGTCTTTTGCGGGGGTTAGTTACCTATCGATCCTTCGTGGGTCCGACGACTTAGATGGATCAGAGATCATCTTTATCGTCCTTTGAAGAAGTATACCTGTGTGAGCTGAATCCTGTTGCTTTCCTGTGTGGATTGTGTTGTGCTATCCTGTGTGGATTACGTTTTGCTTTCCTGTGTGGAATACGTTTACATTCCTGTGTGGACTGAGTTGTACTTGGGCTCGGAGGTTGGAGCGTATTTGAAATTGATGACTTAGGTATATGTATGGGCATATACCTAAGCAGTGTCGGTTGTTACTTCGTGATTGTACCTTTCTTCGTGGTTTATCCTTTATGGATTTTGAGAGACCTTCAGGGGTCTCGGGGTCCCTACTGAGTAGCTTATACTCACCCCTGCACGGGCTTTTCCCGCACTACGTTGTGTTGGTTGCAGACGACGGACAGCGTTGATCTTAGTTGAGGCTTGCAGAGAAGGACGATACCTGGAGGTGGACCATTGGGCGGGATGTGCTCGGAGCGGACAGCGGGACCCGTGGAGCAGTGGAGCTATCTGTACCCACCCTTCAGGTGGGATTTCCAGTGGACAGCTCGGTGTAGCGGCTTTTACTCTTTAGTTGCTGTTTTCCCTTTTCGATTTGTACTTTACTTTCAGTTTGGGTTTGTATACTGGCCCATTTACTTTTCTGCACTTTCAGTTGTACCCTGCTTTTGCTTAGTGATTACTTTCCGCTTGCTTACTCTGTGGTGTTTGTTTACTTTACAAAGGCAATGCCTTCCCTTTTTACCAGGATTTACGCCTTGGTGCTAGTCGCCAGCCGCTGGCTTATGGAAGGCGGGCTTGGGGTAGTCACGGCACGGACACCGAGGGCGGGTCGTGACAAATTGGTATCAGAGGAGTTCGGTTCTACTACAAACTCTGATCTTTTCTATGTGAAGCAATAATGTTTAGCGTATTGAGTGTGGTTATCAGTCCAGGGAGTCCAGTGTTGGTGCGGCGGCCGACGTATCCATACACCAGGACCCTGACTTCTGATTTCCGACTTAATGCACGAAAACATTGATTGCGTGTGTGTTTCAAAGTTTTCTTTGTGATTACTTATATCATCTCACCAGGTATACGGTTCTGACCGTGGCGCACCTGTTTCCTTTTCAGGATGGCCCCACGACGGCAGCCAGCTAGGGTTCCGAGAGTCGAGTGTGACGACAGCCCACCGAGCGACGAGGCCTCGGTGCAGGGCCCTTTGTCAGTAGTGGCACCGGCGGTAGCTGTACCCGTCGAGCCACCGATACTTCTAGCACCAGCCACTGACGATGCACGTCACCTCAGTGCACTGCATGAGTTTCAGCGCCAGTGACCACCCAGGTTTCGCGGGGAGACGGATCCCCAGGCAGCAGAGGACTGGCTGGAGGCAGTGGTACGTGTGTTTAGGCTAGTGAGGACACCAGCAGACCTCATGGTGATCCTCGCTGCGAGCCTACTACACGCAGCAGCAGGACGATGGTGGAGCTTGATGCTCCAGGTGCACGATGAGGCATCTCTACTTTGGACGGACTTTGAGAGCCTCTTCCGCTTAGAGTTCGTCCCAGCCACCCTTCGTGCGGTGCGTATCCAGGAGCTTCTTCAGCTGCGGCAGGGAAGCATGACGGTCGCTCAGTACTCGGCGAGATTTACTGATCTCTCGCGCTACTCGACCGACATGGTACGGGACCCATTCTTCCGGGCCCGGACCTTCGAGCAGGGTTTGAGACATGAGATCAGGGCATCACTGATCTCCCTCAGCATACCGACTCAGACAGGAGTACTGGAGCGGGCCCTTTTGATCGAGAGCTTCCTTGCTGAGTCTACACCAGCACTGAGACCCACCGCAGGGCGGCACGTGGCAGAGTCATCTCCAGTAGGTAGTCGACGGATGACTCAGGGGTCCAGACAGACCAGACCTTCGGGCAGACGACCTCAGGGCACTGGCTCAGCAGTGCGGGGCACACAGCGAGGAGCCAGTCTTTCGAGAGGCAGACAGTGCTACTCGTGCGGCGGGCAGGGCCACATGGCTCGTGACTGCTCGACCCGCCATACCGAGGAGCAGCAGTCAGTTGAGGGACCACCGAGGCAGAGGCAGAGGGTCGACCGTGGCGGTCCGTAGGGAGGAGGCGGACGAGGAAGAGGAGATGGACGAGCAGCCGATGGTGGGCGACGCTTTGAGGCTCTGCCACCACCACCACCAGGAGGTCCACCCGACCACAGGGAGCTGGCGGGCAGAGACAGGCACAGCTCCAGGCAGCAGAGGCCTACGACCACGGCGCACCCGAGATGATTCGAGGTACTATCTGTGTCTATTCCACCCTTGCTGCAGTTCTTATAGACACAGGAGCAAGTCACTTTTTCATAGCCGCTGCCCTTGTTCGGAGCTCGGAGATTACGACAGAGCCGTTGGCTCGATCCTTACGGCTAGAGACTCCTACGGGAGCAGACTCGACGATTATGCACTGGTGCCGGCAGTGTGAGCTTACTCTAGGAGGCGAGAGCTTCGGCAGGGATCTTCTTGTAGCAGCGTCGAGGCCTTACGACGTCATCTTGGGCATGGATTGGCTATCTACGGTCCATGCACAGATTGACTGTTTTAGGCGCAAGGTACGATGTGTACGCACCGACGGGAGCAGGTTCACCTTCACCGGCGAGAAGGGAGCCTTTGCAGCACAGGATGGACTTCCGCAGAGGAGAGGACAGCCCATCACTCATCAGTTGGCTAGCCTCATCCTTGGAGCAGTTGACGTGCGGAGTCCTAGTTTTCCTGTAGTGGTGGATCAGTTTGCGGACGTTTTTCCCGACGACGTCCCAGTGCTACCTCCTCGTAGAGAGGTAGACTTTTATATTGACTTGTACCCCGGGACAGCCCCGATATCCACTCCAGCATATCAGATGGCCCCCGCCGAGCTTCGAGAGCTACGGGTACAGTTGGAGGACTTGCAGGGCAAGGGGTTCATCCGACCCAGTGTTTCACCCTGGGCTTCCCCGATATTGTTCGCCAAGAAGGCGGACGGGAGCTTGCAACTTTGTGTTGACTATCGTCGCCTGAACCAGGTGACAGTGAGGAACAAGTATACGCTACCGAGGATTGATGACCTCTTTGATCAGCTCAAGGGAGCACGGTGGTTCTCGAAGATAGACCTCAGGTCAGGCTATCATCAGCTCAGAGTCAGAGACGAGGATGTGCAGAAGACGGCCTTCAGATGTCGGTATGGCCACTATGAGTTCTAGGTTATGCCTTTCGGTGTAACCAATGCTCCATCAATGTTCATGGCTCTCATGAACAGGATCTTTCAGCCATACCTCGATCGGTTTGTCGTGGTCTTCATCGACGACATTCTGATTTACTCTACGACTGAGGAGGAGCACGCCTATCACTTGCGAGTTATACTAGACACACTCCGAGAGCACCAGCTTTATGGTAAGCTCTCGAAGTGCCAGTTCTGGATACGTGAGGTCCACTTCTTGGGACACGTTATCTCTGAGGTGGGAGTTGCAGTGGATCCTACAAAGATTGAGGCTCTGTTAGCATGGGAGCCACCTAGGAGCGTGACTGAGGTTCGGAGTTTCTTGGGACTAGCTGGATACTATCGGAGATTCGTTCCAGACTTCTCTAGAGTTGCGGCACCACTCACAGCTTTGACGAAGAAGGGGAAACCCTTCGTGTGGTCAGACAGTTGTCAGCAGAGCTTCCAGGAGTTGAGGCAGAGATTGACCAGCGCACCTATCTTGAGGTTTCCTGAGGAGGGTGTAGGGTTCGTAGTCTACTGTGATGCATCAGGGACCAGACTCAGATGTGTTCTGATGCAGGAGCGGGCAGTGATCGCCTATGGATCACGTCAGTTGAGGCCGCATGAGCAGAACTACGCTACCCATGACCTGGAGTTAGCAGCAGTGGTCTTCGCTCTAAAGTCATGGCGAAACTATCTGATGGGCGAGCGCTTTACAGCCTTTTCCGATCATCAGAGTCTCAGGTATATATTCTCGCAGAAGGACCTGAACCTGAGACAGCGGCGATGGCTCGAGTTCCTCAAGGACTATGACTTTGAGATAGTCTATACTCCTGGGAAGGGGAACGTAGTAGCCGATGCCCTCAGCAGGAGGACGGGCATTTAGCTACTTGAGGAGGCGACAGAGCAGCTAGCCTCTTTGCAGATATCCTACGTGGATAGAGATGGAGCAGCCTTCCTCCAGTCTCTCACAGTCACCCCTCCACTACTGCAGCGGGTCAGAGAGGCACAGCGTGGGGACGCTGACTATGAGACACGACGTGCACAGATATCCTCGGGACAGGCACCTGATGGTTTCTCCCTTGGAGAAGAGCACGACATCCTTTTCAGAGGACGTACCATGGTACCAGTCACTTTGCGAGAGGAAGTGCTGAGAGAGTTTCACACTTCTCCTTTGGCGGTACATCCTGGAGTGGCGAAGATGTACCAGGACCTCAGGCGACAGCACTGGTGGCCGGGCATGAAGAAGGCAGTGGCAGAGTTCGTTTCTCGATGCCTCACCTGTCAGCAGGTGAAGGCAGAACATCAGGTACCAGCAGGTTTGGTACAGCCCTTGGAGGTTCCGGAGTGGAAGTGGGACGGCATATCTATGGACTTCGTGACTGGACTTCCACGTACTTCCAGAGGTCACGACTCTATCTGGGTGATTGTTGACCGACTCACCAAGTCGGCACACTTCTTACCCATCAGAGAGCAGGGCTCAGTGGAGAGCTTGGGACGTCTCTACGTTCAGGAGATTGTGCGGATCCATGGTGTTCCATCATCTATCGTCTCCGATCGAGATGCTCGCTTTACTTCCCGGCTTTGGAAGGGGTAACAGGAGGCGTTCGGGACGCAGCTACGTCTGAGCACAGCCTTTCACCCTCAGACGGATGGTCAGACGGAGAGGACCATTCAGACTCTCGAGGACATGCTCCGCGCATGTGTCCTCGACTTTGGTCGTAGCTGGGAGGACCACCTACCCTTGGTGGAGTTTGCGTACAACAACAGCTACCACTACACCATCGGGATGGCACCGTACGAGGCGTTGTACGGCCGACCTTGTAGATCTCCTTTGTGCTGGACAGACCCTGGGGAGTCAGCACTGGTGGGACCGGAGATGGTCCAGGCCACGACAGAGAAGGTCTAGGTCATCCAGGAGCGGATGAGGATAGCTCAGAGCCGGCAGAAGTCATACGCTGACAGGAGGCAGAGGCCACTAGAGTTCGAGGATGGTGACCACGTCTTTTTGCGGGTCTCACCTCGACGTGGTATTCGGAGATTTGGCCGAGGCGGCAAGTTATCTCCGCGCTTCATCGGACCCTTCCAGATCCTCACCAGTATTGGCGAGGTGGATTATCGCCTGGCTCTACCACCTCAGTTGCACCGGGTGCACGACGTCTTCCACGTGTCTCAGCTGAGGAGATACGTGCACGACCCGATGCACATCATTGACCATGGGGAGCTTGACGTTGACGATGGGGCGACTTTTACGGAGGTCCCGGTGGAGATAGAGGATCGACAGGAGCGGGTCCTGCGTGGGCGATCGATTCCTCTTGTGCGCATCAGATGGCAGCACGAGAATCTCCAGGAGAGCACATGGGAGCGGGAGGCTCAGATGCGTGCTCAATACCCGCTTTTATTTCCCTAGTTTTTTATATATCTTTACGGGGACGTAAAGCCCTGAGGTGGTAGTAATTTAAAGACCCGTAAAATTCAATGGAAATTTTTTTCTTAATTTTCTTTGGAATTTTACAAGAGCGCGGTTTCATACGGCACCTGATTCCGAGGCCCGGAGTGCCCGGAATCAATTTCCGAAGTTTTGCTCGGGTACGTTCAGTGAACGAACGAGCGGGAATTCCTAACTTTTGATCCGGTGCTCGGAATTGAAATTTGAGGGCACCGATGAACTCGCAGTGCCGATATTCGCTTAAGGATACCTTTTCCGAGGTTGCGTTTATTTCGGGTTGAGAGTTAGTTTTTGGGAGTTTAGAATAAGTTAAATAAAAATTTTGGATTACAAATTTTTATTTAAACTTGTTGGTTAACTTCTCTCAAAGGAAGTTAGGGGTGGGACCCACACCCACTTAACCTCCCTTGAGAGGATTAAGTGTGGTGGGGCCCACACGAACCCTAAACTTTTCATCTTCTCTCAAACTCCCTTAACCCCTATTTAAATGACATGACAAATTGTTATTTAATTTTGGAGTTATCCTTTTTGAATTTAAAACCTTTGAAATTCATTTTGTTAAGTTTGTGAATAAAATAAGTCTCTATCTTATTTTATTTGGTTAGTATTGTTTAGCCATCTTGAGAGCTTTTGAGAGCTTTTCCTTCTTCTTCAAACTTTGACGAAGAACACTCAAGCTTTGACGAAGAACGCTCAAGCTTTGACGAAGAACGCCGCTCCTCTCTTCTTCGTCTTCCGTGTCAACGAAAGGGAACGCTGCTTCCTTCTCGGACTTCCTTCGTCGGCATACGAAGATTCTCCAACGACGTACCTCTTCGGACGTAACTCTTCGTCATCGGATTTGACGAGCGAATACCGCGACGCCCGACCTCCGCGACGTTGTCTTCCGCGGGACGTTGACAAATCTTCAAACCTTGAACCCAAGGTAGGGGTTGTTGTTAATTGTTTATTTATTTATCCTTGTTCGTGGTTCTAGCATGACTAACGTGAGGATTTTAAATATGTGTTATTGTTTAACTTGAGGGGACCGAACCGCATGAACACGACCGAACCCCCTCCTTTGTTCTTGATAATTTATCCTGCGGTTGAAACAAGATGGCGTGGTGCCGTCGCACCACGCGGATAATCGCATGATTATATTGCGCGGCGCCGTCGCGCCGCGCCGTGGAAGGATCATCAAGAACGTGATGTCGTCGCGCCGCGTCAAAGGGAATCAAAAGGCGCGGCGGAGGGGCGCGGTGCCGTCGCACCGCGCCGGACGACGAACACTGCGGCCGGTTCCGGGCCGCGGCGGGACGAGAAGACCGGCGGCCGGGCCGCCGACGTCGGAAGCCGGAAGGGGGACCGGTTTACCGGTCCCGTTGAAGAGAAACCGTCCGGCCAGGTGGCCGGCCGGATGGTCAAAATCCGGGGGAAATTAATTCCCCCGGCCAGCTTTAAAACCCCCCCATTTATGAGGGGGGGCGGTTTCCTTGAGGGGGGCAGGCGGCCCCCCGGTTCTCCTCAAGCAGGCCCCCACGAGGGGGGCCGGTTCTCCAAATGGCGCGGCTAAAAGCCGCGCCGCCCTTTTGCTGGAAGCGGGGGCTTAGCCCCCTACGCGCTGCCTCCGTGCGGCTCCAGGCCGCCGCGCCGCCGCGCCGCCGGCAGGCCGGTCGGGCCGGGTCGGCCCGGACCCGGACCCCCCCGTTTCGAATCAGTTTCGGTCTTTTGGCCATAACTTGAGCCACAGATCTCTGATTGACGAACCGTCTGTGGTAACACGATCCTTGGATTGAGACGGTCGAATCGGTATATTGCACTCAAAGTTTCGGAACACTTTGAGTTCGGCCGGGTTGGTTCGTTCACGAAACCAACCGGGCCTTCGGAGCGGAAACGCTCATATCTTGAGCTACGGACGTCCGATTGACGTGTCATCAGTTTGTTGTGTTCCACTTAGTGAGACGGATCTTTTGGCATACTCCGCCCGAGGTTTGGACACAGGTGGAGTACGGTCGGGTTGGTTTTGCCTTAAAAACCAACCGGGCCCCGGGGACGAAAATGCCAATAACTCTCAGACCGGGCGTCCGATCGACGCGCCGTCTGTTGCGTTGAGTTCCTGTTGACGATACAGAACTTTTGGATACATCAAATTTAGACTTTGTGACAGTTGATGTATCAGCCTCTCGGCTCGTGGAGCGGATCCTCCTGTACGAGCTTGCTGTGTGCGGGAACCCTAGTGCTGGCTGCGACTGTGACTGCTACTACTGCTACTACTGCTGCTGTGACTGCGACGACGACAGTATATAGATCCTGTGTGGATTCGACAACGACGACTACAGCACTCAGCGATCCTACGTGGTTCAGTGCTACAGGTCCTGTGTGGGCCCGATCCTGTGTGGGTCCGATCCTGTGTGGGTCCTTGTGCTCAGCGGTCCTGTGTGAACCAGCGCCTACAGGTCCTATGTGGGCCCGGTCCTGTGTGGGTCTTTTGCGGGGGTTAGTTACCTATCTATCCTTCGTGGGTCCGACGACTTAGATGGATCAGAGATCATCTTTATCGTCCTTTGAAGAAGTATACCTGTGTGAGCTGAATCCTGTTTCGTTCCTGTGTGGATTGTGTTGTGCTATCCTGTGTGGATTAGGTTTTGCTTTCCTATGTGGAATACGTTTACTTTCCTGTGTGGACTGAGTTGTACTTGGGCTCGGAGGTTGGAGCGTATTTGAAATTGATGACTTAGGTATATGTATGGGAATATACCTAAGCAGTGTCGGTTGTTACCTCTTGATTGTACCTTTCTTTATGGTTTATCCTTTGTGGATTTTGAGAGACCTTCAGGGGTCTCAGGGTCCCTACTGAGTAGCTTATACTCACCCCTGCACAGGCTTTTCCCGCACTACGTTGTGTTGGTTGCAGACGACGAACAGCGTTGATCTTAGTTGAGGCTTGCAGAGCAGGACGATACCTGGAGGTGGACCATTGGGCGGGACGTGCTCGGAGCGGACGGGGGGACCCGTGGAGCAGTGGAGCTATCTGTACCCACCCTTCAGGTCGGATTTCCAGTGGACAGCTCGGTGTAGCGGCTTTTACTTTTTAGTTGCTGTTTTCCCTTTTCGAGTTGTACTTTACTTTCAGTTTGGGTTTGTATACTGGCCCATTTACTTTTCTGCACTTTCAGTTGTACCCTGCTTTTTCTTAGTGATTACTTTCCGCTTGCTTACTCTGTGGTGTTTGTTTACTTTACAAAGGCAATGCCTTCCCTTTTTACCAGGATTTACGCCTTGGTGCTAGTCGTCAGCCCCTGGCTTATGGAAGGCGGGCTTGGGGTAGTCACGGCACGGACCCCGAGGGCGGGTCGTGACAAAAATAATTCCATATAAATAATATCATGATCTAGAAATTTATCCATGGATATCATAAAAAAAATATTCACATGTACATCAACAGCTAATTTCATAATGAAGGAATGCATAATTCTATACATTTGAAAAATACAATAGTGGCCTCATGCAAGACATCAAAAAATACTATCAAGGCCTTATGCCACAAAAACTATATAAATCTCTAAGGCCTCAATGTGAATCCAATATAATTTATCTCATGAGACCTACTAGTTTATATAGGGGCTATATTGGGCACTGGTGATCACTTACTAAGTCTAATTCATTCCTTATATGAATAAACAATAAAAACTAACCAACATGCCTTAAAAATCAATAATTGTCTCTATTAGAACACAAGCATATGGAATATCAATATTTTACCCATTTAAACTGGTCAAAATCCATCCCAAGAAATATGGTGAGTGGTATAATTAGATTAAATCCCCAACATAATATTTAACAAAGGATGTTGACATATATGGAAATACTTTAAAGAGAGTATTATAATATTTATTGAGGAAAATACCATTTTCTACATTGATAATATTTTTTATACATAAAAAGATTGTAAAAATTATAAAAATAATTTTATTTGAAAAGAAAATTGTAAAATTATTATGTATTATTCAAAATATTGAGTGTAAATGATAGAGAGAAATTTTATTCAAGTCGTATAAGTTAAAAAAACATTCCTTTTACAAAGTTCAATCATACAATGTTTGAAAAATGATAAAATATTATTCCTAATTTTTTTTTGTAAAAATTAAACCATATGTAAAAATTAAATTAAATAGTCATTGGAAAAAAGAATAAACATTAATGAAAACATATTTAGTAAACTTTTATATGTAAGAGAAATAACAAATAATTCTCCCAACATATACTTAAATGTAAAAAATCCCAAATATTGAAGGGTTTGTGAAGTAAACCCTTACCACTTTGGTATCTTTTGAATCATAATAATCATGAAAGAAATAATATAAATTGAAACTTTAAGTAACATGAATATAATGTGATTCATTAAATAACATATCAATGTTTTTGTAGGTAAACTTTTAAAATAGAGATAGGTTCATAACATAACATATGTCTCAAAGATGACAATTTGAGATGAAGAACCCTTAACTCAAGTTAAAATTCATTTATATGTATTAAAAAATAAATTATAATAAATATAGATTTAGTATACATCAATTTTTGAACCATATTAATATATATCAAACCATATATGATTTACTTATAACCTTTTATCATCCATTTAATAAAACTTATTTACTAAAATCACTGTTCTTGGTGATAACCAATTCATTTTTCATGTATGTTTTCATTTAGTAATTTTGGTCCTTGTACTTTGATAATGGTTCTAAAATATATTTTTTTTAATAATGAAATAATTTTCATGAATATTAACTATATAAAAATTAAAGGTATTCTTTAAAAGTTATATATAAAAAAATAAATTACACTCTTCAGGGAGATAATATGCCTTATGTGCACAAGAATGTTGTTTTCATTTTTTGATGAATGGAAAAAAAAGTTAAATAATAATTATCATTTAAAAATAATTATTATAACATATAAATAATATATATTCCTAAAAAACGTTCTTATTACCTTCTAAATAAAACTAAAATGAAAAACAAATCACATCATTTCATTGAGGTGGTAGTCCACACGTACACATGAGCGAAATTATTATTTTCTAATGAATTTTAGGGTAAAAAAGAAAATTTGATATTATAATTCCATAAAAATATTTATTTAATAATTATTATATATCAAAATTAATCCTATTATAATAACCATTAATGAAATATGGTGGTGTAAAATGCATTGTATCGCTATGTGGAGACGACAAGTTGTACGCACACATGAGTAATACTTTAACTTCCCATTTGAGGAGAAAGGTGATAGATAATAGTGATTTTATAATAATAATAAAATTTTCGTATATTAAGGATAATAAATTTATTATTTTATTATAATACCATATATTTATAGTCGGTAAAATAAGTAATAAATAGAAAGTGACCAGTTAAGGAAATTACCTCTCCCTTGAAATCACTCCTTCAAATATCCTCTTATGGGTCCTAATGATGGTATTTATGGAAGACCAACACCTATAGAATGTGTATAAAAATGTTTAAAAGGGATATTTTCATATTTTGGTTCATATAGAAGTCACCATGTTGTGTAAATAACTGATAGAGGAGGTTCCCTTTTATAATTTAGGTGAGGGAAAATTTTGAAATTTCTTAAAATATTAAATTATAGTAAATTTATACCCAAACAAATGCATTCAAATGGCGGGGTACTCTATCCTAGGGTCTTATATGGTAGATATAACCTTAAAAAATAAAATTTTCATAGGTTTTATTGATGTTATAAATGTTATATTTTGGTTTAACCCCTTTGTTATGATATTTTAACATTAACTGTAGTTACACCTTTTTCACAATTAAAAGTATATAATTTTAAATATAAGGAGAAAAATTTCTCATAGATAACCAATATATTAAATTTTATACCAAATAAACCTTTTCCTCTTTCATGATTTTAGTTTTTGTAAATTATTTAATAAATTATTACTTCGATAAATTATCATTAATGTCAGTTTTGACACCATTAAATCAATTTGACTTCAAATACCTCAAGAAAAAGTTAGTTTGAAAATAAAATAATGTTAAAAATAAATAATATGTCATATTAATCTAATAATTTTTTGGGACATATTAACGCATTCAAATTATATCATTTTTAATATTTTTAATATCAATTATTTTATTTATATATTAATTCAATAAATACTGTATTAGCATTTCACAAGAATTTAAGGTAATTATATGATCACAAAAAATAATAGAAAATATATCATCATTAGTATAATTTAATAATTCAAACTATTAAAACTTATATTTTTTCATAACATGCTTTTTTACCCACGTGGAAACCTTATAGATATTTGTAACTAAGAGATAGATGTTTTTTTACTTTCTTTCATTTAAGTATTATATTGTTTTTTTTTCATGGAAACATTTCCATTAAAAATATCAAATTAGTGACTAATAAGAAAAGGGTAGAATTAATTTCATAAAATAATAATAATTGTGAACAATTTTGACCATATCATATAGTTTTAACCAATATTAACTTGATTTACCCTTTACCAAGGTGAAACATTATATCATATTTACTATTCATGATGAAAACATAAAAGAGAAAAATTTATCAAATTTAAGCCTCATGATTCCAAATATAAAATAAAATTTATTAAATTAAATTCCAATAATTTTCTGAATTTAATTTAAAATCAAAATGCAAAGACAATGAAAAGAAGTATTTTAGGAACACACATTTTTATGTATTAAAATATATTTATACTAAATTAAAGTATAAAATTCATTAAAAATACTATAGTAAGATTATAAATAACCTAAGAGATATTATTTTAGTTTGAAATAATTTTAAAACAAAATGTAACTCCATAAATTATTCAAACAAAAATATAGTATTCTATAAAATTCGTTATTTTTCACTATTTATGAGGAAAAATAATCTTTTCAGGAAAATATAAAAATTTCACCTTAATATAATTTTAATATGAATATTTAGAAAATTATATTGTTTTTATAAAATAAAAATTATAAAAATTATATTAATTAATTATAATATTTTCTCATAAAAATAAATAAAAGTCTTTTGTGAAGAAAATGTATTTCTAAAACATAAAATAACTCTTCTAAAAATCGATTACCTATTTTATAAAAATAAACGTATGAATTTTAATTGAATTGGTCATTTATATATATATATATTCAATAATTTATTTAATACTATTCGTACTCTCTAATCTAATGGGTAGGTTATAACAATCATATTTAAATAAAAATATTTCTTGGATCGTTTTGGCTTAGTATTGCATGTTGTATATACAATAAAATATTGTTTTCTTTTTAAAATATCATGGTATTAAATTATATTACCTTAATAAATTGATCCCTCACAATTTTAACTTTTTCTCAGTGGGTTTTTATTTGAAAATTACTTTACGGAAAACACACATCGTAGAAAGGTTTAATAAAACTTCCCCTTAAAAAGAGGGAAGGGTAAGTACAAACATCACCACGAAACTTCGTTTCCAAATAGGGTAAAATCATTAGGAAGTGAAAATATTTAAATGGAAGAGAAAAATAGCACCCAAGGATTAATATATACTGATAGAGAACATGGTAATGATAATGTTATCCATAAAAATACAAAAAATTCGTGATATTTTAAAGGACCATTGATATGTTGGTAAGAAAAGAAAATGGATAACATTTTTATTTCCAATACTTTTTCATAATGTTGAGTGATTATTTTACTATCCAGATAAAGAACTCAAGAAAATAAACTTACTTGATTTATTTATATGTCATTAGTAGAATCTTAACCTTTGGTTATGATTTTATCAATTTCTACTTCATAACTTATGCCAGAAAATGGATATTTGTGATGATTTTTATACCTAATACACTAAAATGATTTTTAATGAATAATGGGATGAATAATTTGTTCTATCAACCTATAGAAATTTACAAAAATCAAAATAGTTAGAATATGTTATAATAATTTAACCTCAAACAATAATATTCAAACATTTACATAATTTATTTCATAAGTAGTTAGCTTTAGGGATCCTCCAAAAGTTGTTTGAGAAAATTCAAAAGTCCAAAATTTAGGAATAAAATTACTAAATTTCCAAAACCAACTTATCATTAACCTTTTATAAAGTGACTCTTAATGTCACATGAATATACATTGATCACATGGTAATAAATTTAATCAATATAAAAAATTAATGAAAACATGAATGCTTCCATGAAGTAACTCTCTCCTTATTCCTTAAATGAACTCTCAAATATATCCCATAAATTCAAAAATTTAGAAAACATCATTGCTATATCATCCATTAAGAAATCATTCTCATGGTTTCCAATACTATCCCACTTACATTCTTAGTTTCAATATTCCATTTATCCCAACTAAAGTCAATAATAGGAACATATTCAGGGTTAAATTTATCTTTTTCATGTATTATCCAAAAAAATCTCCTTACCATGAATCACATTTAATGGTTATTGGTACCATTCAACATATGATTTCAAATCCTTAATGATAAGCTACTTTAGTAAAATATTTATATATTTCATGATTCTTAAAAAAATAATACCTTTGAAAAAAATACTTATACAACATAATTATAAAATAAAAGTACATAAGTTATTTAATTATTCCTCTTTGGTAGTAGTAAGAGAATAATCTCACCTATATCCCTTGGTTTGTTCTAAGTAATATTCCCTTGATGCTTTGGGAATTCATTTCCATAGTTCCCCATATCCTTATCGTTGAAACACAAAACATTTGACTTTCCTTTATTAACCCCACATTCACATGTTGGATGTACATTCTTTCCACATATGAAGAAAACAGCAATCCCCTTTAAGTATGTACTAGGATGTTTCTTTCCCCAATTATCACGTGTGGGAAAATATTTCTTTTACTTATTCAAATTACCAATTTTTTTCTTCCATCATCTTCATCGCTTTATTTCCTTTGAAACCATAATACCTAGATAATTATTTCTATTTCTTTATAGAATATGTTACTATATCCCAATATGATGATAATGTTTTAGATACTAGTTCCTTTTGAAGGATTGGATTACGCCCATCAAAGAAATGATAAATCTTGAACATTGGATTACATATATAGTTTGAATCTTGGAAAGCTAAAATCATAAAGTTAGAATGATACTTATAATTTTTTCTTCCTTTTATATCAAACCTAAGAATTATCTCTCCATATATGCTTATTTCCCATGTGGAAAATATTTTTCCAATAAAAGTTCCTTAAAATCTCTCCATTATTTTCTCACTATTTCATCCTCATCCTTAGTGTTTTTAATCAATAATTACCACTGATCTACATACCATGACATATGATAAAATACTATCAAAACCATCTCCCTTTCATTATGTCCCAAATAGAGAAATAGATTATCTAAAGAAATTATCCATCACTCGGATAAATATGGATTTGTAGTCATATTTAATGATAGAGGTTGATGACACATGAATTAATCTAACATTGTTTCACTACATCGTAGATAATCAGGGTAATCCATTTGAGAAAAATTATTTATCATAACATGATTCATTTTCCATAATATATTTATAATTTATTAATTTCTATATGAAACTATAGATCCATCTTTATTATCCTTCCAAGGAATAAAATACCTACATGGATCACATGTATTGATATAGTTTCCCTTCCTTATCCTAGGTTCCTCTTCTAGACAATTTTATATAGTAGATTATATCATAACATTATGAATCATAATGTATAATTTCAAGACTAGTGAAACAATTATTATTTTTAAAAAAAGTTATCTATATATAATATCAGAATCATAAATTTGGTTTTTTGGGATTATTCTAAAGCTCCATCATATGAATATGTTCTCTAATATATATTTCCATATATATAGTTCCTAATGTTTCTAATTGTAACACCCTAGGTAAATAAAGAATATAAAATTTTCATATTTATCCATATTTGTGAATAAAATATTAATATGACTTTAAAGGGGATGCTATGCTCGATGGCGTACCCAACACGCAACAACGAGTTTCTTGGGAATCTTACGTTGTACTCTAATGATAAAATAATATTATTTTAAATGGTAGTTAACATGTAGCCGTTGTATTGGCGGGAATGGATAGAAATAAATAAAATATGATTATATAGGTTTTTAAATGTTTTTTACATTTATCCAATAAAAGATAAAGGCATAAAATACGGAAAGAATTCAATTTTAGGCGTATATGCCCTAGTTTTCACTAAAGGTTCACTTATCGCCTTTTGATGGAGAACCGTCATTAAATATAGTTTTGTTTACTCTTATAAATTCTTTTGGACCAAATAAAACTCTTCTTATGAATTGGGACATCAAAATTTACTTTGGGTAAATTTTTGGTATCTTTCTGATAAAGTTCATTTTTTAATGAATAGTGTAAAATGTTGTATTTTAATTCAAAACCTCTTTTTAATCTAATTTATTTATATGATTAGATTATATTTTGAGTTGTTTTTAAAGTGAAATTAGAATATATTTTTACCATTAAATCCAATAGTGGTTTTTGGAATTAATTTCACTTTGAAATCAGACTTAAACTTGTGTCAATCTTTTGATACTTATTGTTTCATAAAAACACGCTATTTGCTCTGACAGCGGGAATTAATTATTAAATTAATTAATGTGACTTATATGTTTTGAATTTTGTAAAATAGACTTCATTTTTGAATTCGTAATATCAAATATATCTTAGTGTTAATTTTTGGGATTTTTCTGAAAAACTTCAATTTTTGATGAATAGTGAAACCACTAAGTGGTACTTATAAAAACTGATTTTTCCGTTTAAATGAAATTTTTCCATATTTGTGTTTTGAATTTCAAAAATCCGACATACATGGTTGTAATTAAGAAGTAAAATGTGGTTCAATGGGATAAAAATAATTTTTTGGTGAATAGTAACTTATTAAGATTTTAATCGCGATTAGAGGTAATTAGTGTAGTTTAAGGTAAAAATAATGTTTTAATAATATGAAATGAACTTGAAACATGTCCTAACCTAATTGGATGTGTCATGGTCGACCAAGAAAACCCATAGGTCAACTTGGGGACCCCATGAAGCCACTTTAGATGGAAAATGACATTAATATCTTTTTATTTAAAGTTACAGTAAAAATGAGATAAACATGAAATGTTTTACTAAAATAATTTTTACATGGGGTTATACAAAACATATTTTTTACTATAAATATTCATTGGAAAACTAAAAAGATTTCCTACATCATAGTAGTTTTTTTATAATTTTTAGACATTAAATAAATTAAATTATTTATGACATCATGATGATGCAGCGATGACCTCATTATTTAACGATTTAAATAAAATGGAAAGATAATGTAATATCTAAGACCTACACATTTCCAAAATATATCGGATGAGTGGATTTCGAACCCTTATCACCTTATCCTCGAAAAACATCAATGTGGGACCTCTTAAATCCGAATACCATTTTAAAATAAAGTGACTTTTCTTTACCTTCCAAGAGTGCCCCTCCTCTCCTCTTATAAAAGCCCCCCACCTCTACCTCCTTACCCACACTCCAAAAGCCTTTGGCTCGGCCAACCTCTGCCCATTTTGTCTCTCCACTTCCCTATCTTACTCCTTTAAGCCTCACTTTGGGCAAAAGTCTTCCCAATGAAGCCTTTGAGCTCAAAACAAAGGAAGTTACCCGATTTTAAGGTAATGTCTTCACTTGAGTCCTTTTGTTTTATTTTGCTTCTCCATCCCCCTAAACTCTTTTTATTCATTTCTTTTGTAACAACTCCAGTATCATCAATATACTAGGATGTTTTTATAATAAGTATTCGAGATAAACTTTCACACACCTACATCTAATGGTTAAAGAACATACTGTTTCCGTGGATGGCGAATTTCGGCCTCCCGAAACGATGATTGTTCAACATTCTTTTAACACCTTCAAAGGTGGCCATTAAGATGAAACTATATTCATATATGATATATAATATGTTTATGTTTTCCTTAAGCTTCTGTATTTTTCATTTTGGGCATACCTTTATGGTTTCCATTATGGGTAAACACGATATCTTCATTTAAGGAAGTGCGGACTACCGCCCCCTCAAAGTGATGTGATTCGTTAATGAAATAAGTGGGACGTATAAAGAATGGATTTAAATATATTATATATGATTTTAAACTGGAATTATAATATACCTCTATATCATTATTATTCCATTCCATAAAAATATGAAATAAAAATGAAAGTAGCGTTCATGCGTACGTACGACTTACCATCTCCATGAACGGTGCATTTCATTTCTTATCCCCAAATGTAATGTACTATTATAAGTACATGTATATAATGGATATATATGATGAATGATACATATAAATTATGAATATAATTCTGGAATTAAAATATACATACCTCTCATTTTGTTTTAATTTCATTAATATGACATAGAAATGAAAGTAGCGTTTATGCGTACGTACGACTTACCGTCTCCATGAACGGTGCATTTCATTTCTTAACTCTAAATGATTATGTAATATTATAAATAAATGTATATTATGGATATATATGATATATATGATATCCAAATCATGGATATAATTCTGTATATAATGAACATTTGACCACACGAACAACATGTAATTGTAAGAAGTCCACTTTCGATTTAAGAACCAAATATTGACAAAACAAACATTATTAACTTAAATTATTACATATTGTTTATAACATGGAAATAAGTGATATAAAAGGAATAATGAACTAGAAAAAGGTTCCTAATAATGTGGAAATTAACTCAAGTTTATTATTCAGGACATTAAAGAACGATCGAGTCATGTCGGACCCGAGGTAAGGGATCCTACTCCTCTCTTTCATTTTATGTACACTCTTTTATGTCATTCCTTCTAAGATAATATTTCTTGTTATTGGGATGTTATTTTATATTACTATTACTGTAATTTTTATTTTCATATGATGAGAGACCCAATTCTCTCTCATCAATCCATTTTGGAAGTTTTGAGTGGCGCCGTTAGGCTGCCGAATTTTCGTAAGAGATCTAACCGCTCTCTTTCTCTTTAAGTACTCTCCTTTATGTCACTTATTTTAAGCTCCTCTTTGTTATGATGGGGGATGTTCTTTTATATTCCTCTTGCTGTACATTTTATATTAATGTGATGAGATACCCTATTTGATCTCATCAATCCATTTTTGGAAGTTTTAAGTGGCGTCGATAGGCTGCCGAGTTTTCGTAAGGGATTTTTCATCTCACTTTTATTCCCGTGAGATTTACGCTACATTTGCCACAATTTCTTTGAGTGGTGTATGTACTGAACATTATTTTACTCATTGTGTAATACTATTTCATTTATGAGTATTTACATCAATGTTGTATTGTCCTTCTTTCACGGGGCGTATGTTTCGAAAGATACCCATGTCGGTAAGGGAACCTTTCACCCTCCTCTTTTTAAAAGACTTATTTTGTTATGTATTTTAAGTCACATAATATTATTTTGGGATATGTTCTTCTATATCCTTATTGATGTAAATTTTATTTCCAAGTGATGAGATACCCATTTTATCTCTCATCAACTCTTTTTCTGAATTTTGAAGTGACGCCGTTAGACTATCTAATTATTGCAAGGGAACTTCTTAACCCAATTTCGATTATTTGGGATAAACTTGTACACCTTGAATATGTCATTCCATGATTATGTGTTAATTTCCTCTGATTTTTTTACACTTAATACCCACTTATATTTCGTGTATTCGTTTGTCACACATAGTTATGTAACTGATGTATCCTTAATCCAAGGATACCGTCTTTGTATGCGACTTCATCTCAATCTCCTTTCATTGAGGCATATTTTGTTTTATACACAACTTTCTTTTATACAGTGTATAAACCCCTTTGACTTTTACATTTATCCAAAAGGAATCTTTTTATACGAAGCGTTTTACTAAACGACAATAGGGAACGTTTTTGTCGTACGTATGCGGCGACAACGACTTCTCCGCCGCCGTGACCATTATTTGAGTTTTGGCTTCCTCTACAAGCCAAACCTTCTTTTTAAAAGAAAAATAAATACCATGTTTTAATTTTATTTTATTTTGGTATTGAAAATGGTTTTCATAATGTATTTATATCAATGTGTTGTATTGATATCTTGTTATTGAAAGGTGGAAATGTTATGTTTCCTTTATGCATGTTTTATGTGATAAGATTATGTTTTGGTTCTTGGGCATAGTTATGAAGACAAGTGGTTCCGTGATAAACTAAGGGCGGGTGAGCCCGATATAGCTCTCCAATGCATTGGGTAATGCGAAGGAGTGAAACGTTAAGGTTTCTCCGAAGAGATTTAGGGAATATACTGTGATGGGTATTCCAAACGTAACCAAGAGGGTTACTCCCTAGGTAAGAATGTTATGAATGCCTCAAGTTACCTTTATGTCTTATGATTTCTATGATTTATTCATGGTTTGATGAGGTATGTTAAAGTTCCTATGTTTTATGGGTAAAGTATGATTTCATTCTAATGTATATATGAACTCATGTTTCCTTTACATATTTTTATAACCCTTACTGAGCTTTTTATGCTCATCCCAAGTTTTTGAAATGTTTTTCACAGGTCAAGGGAAAGGTACATGATGTGATGATAGTGTCAAAGATGTGTCAATAAAGAATCTGTGTTTTATTTTAAATATGTTTCCGTTGATGGGAATAATGAATATTGTTTTTTATGTAACCACTTTGTTTAAATGTGGAATGTAATGCAAGTTTCATGATCTAATTCTCTAAAACTCTAAACCTAAAAAGATCCTCAATGTGTAATCTTGTAATAACTCAAGATTAAGTAAGGTTTAAGGCTAGGGCCTTATAGTTGGTATCAAAGGTAGGTTTAGATAACTTTAGAGGTTAGGGTATTATTTAAGCATAAGTGACATTACCATAATGGTTAGGATTTCAGAAATAGTCCTAGTTTTAGATAAACTGAATGAGTAAGTATATCTTATTGTTTACCTTCCTCATTAGTACATGATGGTTTTGTTGATATACTCACACTGACATTTCTGTTTTTAGTGAATGGATGGATCAAGCAGGCACCAAAGAGACAACAGGTTTGAAGGAAACTGTGGTGGTTCTCTGATTAAGATACTAGATGAAATGGAGGATTCAATGAGGAAACTCGTGGTTGTTCTAAACCAAATATCAAGGATTCATGATCAACCACTTGAACCTTGGTATGTTCTGTAATGCATCATGTACGAGATGACCAATCGATGTGGAAGTTCAGGTAATAATTATAAAGGTAACCATTAGAGTTTATATGATCCTTACTTTTGAGGTAATTATGGGTTATTATATGATATGCTGGAAAATGAAAGGCATGAGATAAACTTGAGGTTAAAATATGTTATGATCATTTTTGATGATTTTATCTCTTTTTGGGGAATGATTTAAGAATTATATAGTTTTGGAAAAAGGACAACACGCAGACCGTGTGACAACCCGTCGCGTCGGACAAAGCTACGGGAATCGAACCCACAACCAAAGTGCGACTAGTATTTATCACCTACCACTGCACTACGTGAAGTCCCTGGTTAGTTTGACTGATTCTTTTTAGTTATATGATTTTATGAATTAAGAGTAATTTGATTTTGGGTTATTCATGAAAATGATTAACCTATCATGGAGGATATGTGATTAGGTTAATTACTTTTCAATACGAGACTTTAGGAGAAACTGATGTTGTTTGGAGATAAATGTTACGATTTAACTTGGAAGACTATGTGACTAAATCCTTCAAATATTTGGTTTTCAATCTTAGATTGGTTTACTTTGAAGAATTTTATGGACAAATTGTTTATCGGATGGTCCTCGTTGAACATTGGGTTTTGTTGGACAAATTTTGGAGATTAAGCATAGATTTTCTTTTTAATGGGTTATCCTTTTATGGATTATTTGACCTTGTACTAACCTTTTTGGTTTTGGTTTTGGTTAAAGCCTAAAGACATGGGATGTATATAGTTCTCTTTGGTGGATTAGGTGATTCTCTAGAAGTTGATTATAGTACTCTTAATGCGAACAAGTCTCCCTAAATACTTGTCTTTTGGAAAAAAATAAGAGTTTGATTAAGGAATCTAGTAAAAGTTGAAAGTCAACATGATAAGTGATTATGTTTCCTTATGAATAAATTCCTCAATAAAAAGTAACTTAAAACAAAAATGTTGTCTATTAACGTTTCCTACTGGGGAATCGAATACCGTTTAACCCATCACAAGTTTGTGATTTTCTTATGGTTAACTTTCTCTTAGACATGTTTACTATCACTCTCCCTCAAGAACATGACCCTTTGCTTTTTCTTTCATGTCCATGTTTTTCTACATATGGGTTAACTCGGGTAACCACTGTACTAATCTTCCTTTATTTTAAAGTGATTGTTTTACCGACTCTTGTTCGGATGGGGACTTTCAAGGATGTTTCCAAGCTCAATTTTAAAAATTGCGAGGACACAATTCCCAAAAGGGGGGAAGGATGTAACACCCCAGGTAAATAAAGAATATGAAATTTTCATATTTAACCATATTTGTGAATAAAATATTAATATGACTTTAAAGGGGACGCTATGCTCGATGGCGTACCCAACACGCAACAACGAGTTTCTTGGGAATCTTACGTTGCACTCTAATAATAAAATAATATTATTTTAAATGGTAGTTAACATGTAGCCGTTGTATTGGTGGGAATGGATAGAAATAACTAAAATATGATTATATATGTTTTTAAATGTTTTTACATTTATCCAATAAAAGATAAAGGCATAAAATACGGAAAGAATTCAATTTTAGGCGTATATGCCCTAGTTTCCACTAAAGGTTCACTTATCGCCTTTTGATGGAGAACCGTCATTAAATATAGTTTTGTTTACTCTTATACATCATTTTGGACCAAATAAAACTCTTCTTAAGAATTGGGACATCAAAATTTACTTTGGGTAAATTTTTGGTATCTTTCTGATAAAGTTCATTTTTTAATGAATAGTGTAAAATGTTGTATTTTAATTCAAAACCTTTTTTTAATCTAATTTATTTATATTATTAGATTATCTTTTGAGTTGGTTTTAAAGTTAAATTAGAATATATTTTTACCATTAAATCCAATAGTGGTTGTTGGAATTAATTTCACTTTGAAATCAGACTTAAACTAGTGTCAATCATTTGATACTTATTATTTCATAAAAACAAGCTATTTGCTATGACAGCAGGAATTAATTATTAAATTAATTAATTTGACTTATATGTTTTGAATTTTGTAAAATAGACTTCATTTTTGAATTCGGAATATCAAATATAGCTTAGGGTTAATTTTTGGGATTTTTCTGAAAAACTTCAATTTTTGATGAATAGTGAAACCACTAAGTGATACTTATAAAAACTGATTTTTCCGTTTAAATGAAATTTTTCCATATTTGTGTTTTGAATTTCAAAAATCCGACATACATGGTTGTCATTAAGAAGTAAAAAGTGGTTCAATGGGATAAAAATAATTTTTTGGTGAATAGTAACTTATTAAGTTTTTAATCGCGATTAGAGGTAATTAGTGTAGTTTAAGGTAAAAATAATGTTTTAATAATATGAAATGAACTTGACCCATGTCCTAACCTAATTGGATGTGTCATGGCCGACGAAGACAACCCATGGGTCAACTTGGGGACCCCATGAAGCCACTTTGGATGGAAAATGCAATTAATATCTTTTTATTTAAAGTTAAAGTAAAAATGAGACAAACATGAAATGTTTTACTAAAACAATTTTTACATGGGGATATACAAATCGGATGTTTGACTATAAATATTCATTGGAAATATAAAAAGATTTCCTGCATCATAGTAGTTTTTTATAATTTTTAGACATTAAATAAATTAAATTATTTATGACATCATGATGATGCAGTGATGACCTCATTATTTAACGATTTAAATAAAATGGAAAGATAATGTAATATCTAAGACCTAAACATGTCCAAAACCTATTGTATGAGTGGATTTCGAACCCTTATCACCTTATCCTCGAAACACATCAATGTGGAACCTCTTAAATCCGAATACCATTTTAAAATAAAGTGACTTTTCGTTACCTTCCAAGAGTGCCCCTCCTCTCCTCTTATAAAAGGCCCCCACCTCTACCTCCTTACCCACACCCCCAATGCCTTTGGCTCGGCCAAACTCTGCCCATTTTGTCTCTCCACTTCCCTCTCTTACTCCTTGAAGCCTCACTTTGGGCAGAAGTCTTCCCAATGAAGCCTTTGAGCTCAAAACAAAGGGAGTTACCCGATTTTAAGGTAATGTCTTCACTTGAGTCCTTTTGTTTTATTTTGCTTCTCCAACCCCCTAAACTCTTTTTATTCATTTCTTTTGTAACAACTCCAGTATCATCAATATACAAGGATGTTGTTATAAGAAGTATTCGAGCTACACTTTCACACACCTACATCTAATGGTTAAAGAACATACTGTTTCTGTGGATTGCGAATTTCGGCCTCCCGAAACGATGATTGTTCAACATTATTTTAACACCTTCAAAGGTGGACATTAAGATGACACTATATTCATATATGATATATAATAAGTTTATGTTTTCCTTAAGCTTCTGTATTTTTAATTTTGGTCATACCTTTATGGTTTCCATTATGGGTAAACACGATATCTTCATTTAAGGAAGTGCGGACTACCGCCCCCTCAAAGTGATGTGATTCGTTAATGCCATATGTGGGACGTATAAAGGATGGATTTAAAGATATTATATATGATTTTATACTGGAATTATAATATACCTCTATATCATTATTATTCCATTCCATAAAAATATGAAATAGAAATGAAAGTAGCGTTCATGCGTACGTACGACTTATCACTAGTGCAGAAAACGTTTTTTACGTCGGTTATTTTTAATTTTTTACGTCGGTTTCTAGCCGATGTTAATACGTGCGGCATTATAAATAAGGTTTTTGACATCGGTTATTTAAAAACCGACGTCAAAAATCATAAAATCGCGATGTTTATCACGTCAGTTATTTTAGAACCGACGTGATAAAGGGCCTGGAGAATGGTTTATCACGTCCGTTATTGTAGAACTGACGTGATAAAAGGCCTGGAGAATGGTTTATCACGTCGGTTATCGAAGAACCGACGTGATAAAATGGGGTGAGGGTGGTTTATCATGTCCGTTCTATAAGAACCGACGTGATAAACCGGGCTGAGCGTGGTTTATCACGTCGGTTCATATAAAACCGACGTGAAAAACCGGGGGAGGGGGGTTTATCACGTCGGTTATTGACTAACAGACGTGATAAACCGGTGGGAGGGGGTTTATCACATTGGTTAGTCAATAACCGATGTGATAAACCCTTGTCCAGGCTGTTTAGCACGTCCGTTATTCAATAACCGACGTGCTAAACCATTCTCTAGGACCTTTATCACGTCGGTTATTAAATAACCGACGTGCTAAACCATTATACAGGCCTTTTATCACGTTAGTTATTAAATAAACGACATGATAAACCATTTTCCAGGCCTTTTTTCACGTCGGTTATTAAATAACCGATGTGATAAACTATTTTACAGGCCTTTTATAATGTCGGTTATTAAATAACCGACGTGATAAACCCAATTTTTTTTAAACAGAATGCAGTGATCTTCTCTCCACCAGAATCAACCAGAAAATAAATCAAGAAATCATACCACAAAAACAGAAGTACATCAAAAATAAGCATGTAAATAGATAACATATAAAACTTACCCACTAGACAGCATCCACCCTCATTTATACCCCATGGACAGCCCTCCCCCACCCCGTTGGAGACCTCACCCTCATGTATACCCCCTGGACAGCCCTCCCCCACCCCGTTGGAGCCCTCACCCTCATGTATACCCCCTGGACAGCCCTCCCCCACCCCATTGGAGCTCCCACCCTCATGTATACCCCTTGGACAACCCTCCCCCACCCCATTGGAGCCCCCACCACACTCCTGGACTGCCCCTCGACCCCCGGACACCCCCAAACAACCCTCGACAACCCCCCACTCGCCTGAACAGCACGTCCTCACCCCCTCACCCCACTTGATAGCCCCCACCACACCCATGGACAACCCCCCCCCCCCCCCCACCCCTGGACAACACTCCCACACCCCTGGACCGGCTTCCCACACCCCTGGACATCCCTGCCACCCCCCAAGACTGTCCCCCCACCCCACCGGACAGCCCTCCCAGACCGCTGGACACCCCCAACCCCACTGAACGCACCCCCACACCCTGGGAACCCCTCCCCCACAGACCCAAATCCATACCAGAAGAACCATCAAAAGTAGACCAAAACAAGAAGTAGAGCAAAATTAAACATTCACTTATATAACATTCAAAACTTACACTGTCAACTTCAAAAAAAAAACTAAATCAAACCTAAACAACTACCAAAAAGACAATTAAAACGACAATATTCAAAATTACATTTTACATTACAAACAACTAAAATTCAATCAAACCTGTAAAATAATTTGACCACTCCACTTGTACATGTTTGATGCCTTCAGAAGTATAGGGTTGAGGGTCATCAAAAAGCTACAAATGAAAAGGAAGATAGATTACGTGTATAATGAATAAATCAAATTGAAATATGATGGCAAAGTTTAAGAGGAAATCGTACCGGGTCAAAATTCACAACTGTCCCAGTTGTTATTATTTAATACATAAATCTTAACATATAATATCCGCATTCAATGAGGCCTTGTTGTTCATGACAATTCTGTTTTGAATGAGTGTAAATTCAATATATTATTTTTATGTAATAAATCAAAAAGTACAAATTATAAATGGAAATTTACCTTCGCCTTTACATCTTTGATCTTTGCATTTCTTTTCTTTGTGTTTTTTCGAAAGTAGGCCCATGCACTGTTAGAAAATAATACGAATGGGGTAAATTTAAAATTTATTATAATATATAAAACTATTGAGAAATTAAAACTTACTTTTCCAATATATTCTTAAAACTTGCCCGCACATCACCATGAACAGAGCATATCCAATAAAGAGCTTTCTCCCTTGGGCAAAAAATCCCTAACATCCAATGATTACTGATAAAAGGAAATTTAATGTTAGTGGTTTTTTATGTTAAAAGATAATTAACTATTTGAGAGAAATGTGTTTCATACCTCTCACAAAAAGGCATCATCCAACATTGTTGGATTATATTCTTTTCAAATCTTTCAGCAATATAAAACATTCTTTGTTCCTCAGTCAATGCACATGCTTCAGGGGAAATCAATTGCGGGTCCATGAATCCATATACTTCTGTCAGTTCGTTCCTCTCACAAATTTTATAAAGATACCTAATAAAAAACATATATAAGTATACATTTTTAATAAATATAACGCAGGGAAAAGGTGTTAAGACTTACATGGAAAAAATTTGCACCATGTTGATGCCCAACTTATCTCCAGTAACACGCTCCATGATATCAGATTTTGTAATCCCCACAGTTATTTCACGTCCACAAACATGAGATTCCATTGGAAACTCATAAAAACCCAACAACAAATGTGAATATCTTGACAATCTGTCAAGACCACTGGAATCTGTATCCGATGTCATAGCCTGTTGTCTTTGTTGTTGTCTATACAGTATTTGTTTACCTTTGAAGTATTCCTGTGAAAAAAAATTGAGAATTATAGTAGTTTTCAAATGATAAAACAACTTTAATAAAAAAATAAAATAAAAGACATAACATTCATACCTCTATGGTAATGAGTCGAAGAAGTCTGGATGGCCAAACTAAAAAATGGCCGATACTCTGTCCAACTGTCGCCACCTCATCTGTAGGTATTGGTACCCTAGATGATCTATCTATAATATCCTGTATAGTGACCGTCTGATTCTCTACCTCTAATTGTTGATGATGAACTGTATCTCCTATATAATATACCAACCCGTATGCTACTATATGATGTTGAGAATCATCAACATACAACTCGCAATATGTAGGAAGCTGAGGCGGAGGCGTAGGATAAAAAATGGGGTCCGCAGGCTGAGGTGGGGGAGTGGGAGCTACTGGCAGAGGTGGAGGATAAGTAATGGGGTCTGCAGGGGGAGGTGGAGGAGTGGGAGCTGCAGTCTGAAATTATCTTTGCATTTTTGCAAACATAGACTGCACTGAATCTCTAATCTTCTCTTCCATCGTCGCATTAATATTTTGAACTTCAGCCTCCAAGTATTCTATTTTTTTTATAAACCCCCTCAATGTTAGAAGTTGAAGAACGTGGAAACACTTTTCTTACCGATACACCTGTCGGATATCCTCTTACACGACCAGGATGTTCGGGCCTTCCCAATGCTGCAAATAAAATATCTTCCCTCCCAGTAGCTGTAAATGTCCCCTCTGAACTTTGCTCCTCAAGAGAGTCCTGTATTAATTAATTGAAAATTTCTGTAATGATTGAAACTTATATGAAGAAAAAAGTTAACTTAAATAAATTAAATAGATATCTTACAATCCTCTCAGCTACGATTCTCGATTCTTCCGAAAGATATTGCCCTTTTTTTCCCTTCCGAGCTCTCTTCCATTTTTTATGTCTAGATGGAGGGGATGGAGGGGCCACCTCTCCAGAGCTTGAAGACTCAGCTCTTAGTTGTTGAAATTTTTCTGCTATCATTTTTTCTTCCAATAATGTATACCCTCCCCGAGATAAACTATGAGGGTATACATTTTTAGATTGGATCTCCTGATGAGCTTTCCTTGTTTGCTGTAATTTAAGAATAAGAAATCATTAACAAAAAATTAATAAAATCATTTATATAATAAAGTATATAAAAGTTTACATTGCCCTTACTAGAAATGACTATTTTTTTCTACTTTCAAAAAACTGTCTCCATGTGTCTTCATCTATAAAAGGATATATACGACATGGATTGTCATGACTCCTATGACCATAAATGAAATCAGATGTGAGGGTTGATTTGAAATCCCTCCATCTCCTGGCAGCCAACGATAAGCATTTCTTCCTGACTCCTCCAGTGTCAGGAATATCAAATGTCATCTGATAAAGAAGAGGTTAAACATATTATATATACCAGAAACATTAAAAGAATGGTCAAACAATGACAAAAGATCTTACCAAAATCGTCTCCCACAACTGAGAGATAATCGCTTTATCCACACCTCTCCAATCATCATAAAGAATGCTTACTTTGGTCTTAGCCTGAGTTGCAACAAAACTCTTAAAATCTTTGGCATTCGGACCTCTAGGAATATCATCATCATCAAACTCAACTACTATCCTCTGATCCTGTGTACGGTCAAGTGATAATTTTGGTAAACGTGTGCAACCACGTTTACCAACCTTTGAACTCTTTGTCGTAATAGGAGCATGTGAATGTTCATCCCCAGAGGTATGACCAGCAATATGCTCCTCCCCGGAATCATGTGGTTGATCATATGAATGATCTGTCATTATCCTTCAAATCAAAAAAACAAACGTCAGTTCACAAATATACAAATTCAAATATTTTAATACTACTGTAATCAGAAAATAGAAAAGTGTACTAGGTTACATAATAGTAAACATTGGTAATATTGTAAGCATGTTAAACAATGGTAAAGATGGCAAAGATGGTCAAGATGGTCAAGATGGTCAAGATGGTAAAAAATGGAAAAAATGGTAAACCTGGTAAACATTGTAAACATGGTAAAGTAAATGTCAGTGAACAAATATACAAATTCAAATATTTTAATACTACTGTAATCAGAAAATAGAAAATTGTACTAAGTTACATAATAGTAAACATTGGTAATATGGTAAGCATGTTAAACAATGGTAAAGATGACAAAGATTGTCAAGATGGTCAAGATAGTAAAAATGGTAAAAATGGTAAACATGGTAAACATTGTAAACATGGTAAAGTAATTGTCAGTGAACAAAAATAATCATTTTAAAATTCATGTAATGGTTATAAACTGTTGGGTCGTAGAGGATGGCAAGAGGGGGGGTGAATTTCCTTTTCAAAAAATAATTAACAATTTAAAACAATTATCAATGCAGCGGAAATAAAAAAAGGCAAGACACAATTTGATAATGAAGTTTGGCTTAATTCCCAAGCCTACGTCTCCGCTCCCAACAAGAACCGTTGAGAGATTAATACGTCAGATTTCTTTTTAATGGTTGTAGCAAGAAACCCACTAGCCGTTTTAAGGTAGGCTAGAACACCTTCGTACAACTTGCTTTTTTATTATGGTTGTAGAAAGAAACCCACTAGCCATTTTAAGGTAGGCTAGAACACCTTCGTAGAACTTGCATTTTTATTATGGTTGTAGCAAGAAACCCAATTGAAAGAAAGAATGGAAATGAGAGGTTTGTTTTAATCCAAACCCAATGAAGAACTAAACAAATAAAATAATACAAACACACGGAAGCCTTGAGCGCCAAAAGTGTGAGAGCAGCTGATGGAGAGGGAGATCAAGCTTCAAGGATGGCAATGGATCACAAGAGGCCTTGGAGATTTGTCGTTAGAGCGTCAAGACATCAAAATATATTTTGGTTGTGTTCCCGGCATCCATGGTTTCTTATTTATAGGAGAAATACCCATAAACACTTCAATATGGCCGTTGGAGGGCTTCCGGAGCCGTTGGGGGTCAAAAGTACAAGTCTGGTCAAAGCCCAACAGTTAGTTTGACTGGGCACACCGGCTGGCCGGTGGTGTCTCACCAGCTGGCTGGTGGTCCACCGGCTGGCCGGTGGTCATCCACCGGTTGGCCGGTGCCCATACCGGGTGGCCGGTGCGCTAACACCGGCTGACCGGTGGCTCTGGCAGAAAGCAATGCTTCTGACAGAGACCACCGGCTGGCCGGTGGTCATCCACCAGTTGGCCGGTGTCACCAGGCAGTGGGCAAGTCTACTGCCTGGGTCCTCCGGCTGGCCGGTGGGCAAGAACCGGTTGGCCGGTAGACTCAGAGAGTCCACTATAAGCCTTCTTGGGCCAACTCCTGGGAAACCTTTTTCCTAGCATCAAAACACTTAAAAACAAGTTAGAACACGATGAGAGTGATTGTGATCATTAAAATCCAAGAGAGAGGGGTACAACAATAAACATGGTAAAGTAAACTAAACAAACTTAAAACAAACAATAACATATACTTATATTATTTTAAAACATGTTTTAATAAATAAAAAACTTACAATATCTAACATTTATGGAAAAAATAAATGTAAACAAGAAATAAACATATGTTACCTGTAATTTTAGGAATGTACAGATGGATTGTTTTCCCAAATTCCTTCGTCGTGATCGTTCCTTATGGCACAAACTATGTCTTCAACATGATCGTCATTATGTTCTGTTAATATTTCCATTGAAGTAGGGATCTCACATAAATCAGCATATTCATCAAGTTCATCCTCACCAACATATTGTTTTTTCCCTTGTAAAACAACATCCCACTGCATATCTGATTGATCTACTACATAAAAAAGTTGTTTTTCATGTGTTTCCATTATAAAAGAATCAGCTGTGTCTTCCAATCTATTCAGATTAACAAGTGTCATTCCAAATTCATCGTGTCTGACACTGTTGTTACCGTTAAACCATTTACAGTTAAAAACAGGAACTTTAATTTTAAAGTAATCAACCTCCCATATGTCTTCAATCACTCCATAATATTCATTTGATGCAGAAATTGGGTTTTTGTCCTTAGCACTCGAAAAATGCATTGCTTCTGCAAACACCAATACACCACTATTCTGAACTGCAATTCTGTTGTCCTGAGCTTTTGTATGAAATGTATAACCATTAATGTCATAACCAGACCATGTTATCACATTTAAACATGGACCACCCACTATCCATTTTAATGTCTCTAATACATCTGATCTACCAAGAAAAGTCTTTTTAATCCATGACAAAAAAGTTTTGTTGTGATCATTCAAAATCCACATTTCTTTCTTCTTTGGATGACATTGTTTCAACTCATTAATGTGCAATGTGATATATGGTTGAGCATCAACTATGTTCTTCAAGATGTATAATTCTGACTTCTTCATCTGTTCAGCTGACAATGATTTGACTTTCATGCCGCGAATCCCCTTTCCCTCATTATTAACTCGTTCATGGCGAGATGGAGGCAAACCTATGTGTTGCGCCGCAGCCAAGTAGCTCGTACAAAACTCTGCTACCTCCTCAGAAATATACTTTTCAATAATGGAGGCTTCAGGTCGATATAGATTTTTAACATACCCCTTTAATATTTTCATATACCTTTCAAAAGGATACATCCAACGAAGATATACAGGTCCACAAAGCTTTATTTCTCGAACCAGATGAATCATTAAATGCACCATTATATCAAAAAAAGTTGGAGGAAAATACATTTCCAATTGACAAAGTATTAAAATTGCATCCTTTTCCAAAATGTTCAAAGCATTCACATCAATATCCTTGTTACAAATTGAATTGAAAAAATAACACAGCTTCATTATAGTCTTTCTGACACGAATGGGCAATATTCCACGCAATGCAACTGGTAGAATTTGTTTCATCATGACGTGACAATCATGTGATTTCATACCTATCAACTTCAAGTCCTTCATTGAGACAAAATTTTTTACATTAGAAGAATAACCTTGAGGCACTTTGGTATCATGAAGACACTGACAGAAGCTAATTTTCTCCCTCTTCGATAATGTATGACAAGCCGGGGGAAGAAATGTTCGTCTTCCTTTAGGAGTGGGAGCTAACTCCAAACGTATTCCCATTGATAGTAAGTCTAATCTTGCATTCAACCCATCTTTAGTCTTTCCTTTAATATCTAACAATGTTCCAATAAAAGAATCACAGATATTCTTCTCCACGTGCATGAAATCAATATTATGTTTAACTTCATGATACCTCCAATATGGTAGCTCAAAAAATATTGACCTTTTCTTCCAAATATGTCTATCATTACCAGATTTCTGTGTCTTTCCCAATGTCACGTCAAGGTTTTTCACCCTCTCAAAATACAGATAATGGGATAAAGGTTTTGGAGCAGTATCAAATTCTTGTGAGCCATTAAATGCCTTTTTTAGTCTTCTATAAGGGTGTTCCATAGGCAAAAACTTTCGATGACCCATGTAGACTGTTTTCCTCCCATGATGCAATTGACAATAGGATGTCTGTTGTTCGCAAATTGGACATTCTTTATGCCCTTTAACACTGTATCCAGACAAATTTCCATACGCTGGGAAGTCATTTATAGTGAACAGAAGCACTTCATGCAGTTGAAAATATTCCATTTTATAAGAATCATACACCCTAATACCATCAGCCCATAACAGTTTCAAATCATCAATCAACGGTGACAAGTAAACATCAATATCATTACCGGGTTGCTTTGGACCAGAGATCATTGTACTCAACATGACATATTTGCGCTTTATACAAACTTCAGGATAGAGGTTGTAAATTACCAATAAAACATGCCATGAACTATGTGTGCTACTGAGTGTTCGGTATGGATTCATTCCATCTGTGCACAACCCTAGTCTGAGATTTCTTATTTCATTTCCAAATGTAGAATACTGCGCATCAATTTTCTTCCATTGTGGACAATCAGCTGGATGACGTATTTTTCCATCACATACCCGCTCTTCAGCAAGCCATCTTAACCTTTTTGCATCATGTGAATTAGAAAATAAATGTTTGAAACGATTAATTATAGGAAGATACCAAAATACCTTTGATGGGAGCTTTGTAATCTCTACATCACCCTGTGATTTTTCTTTCACCTTATACCGTGATGTCCCACATTTTGGACACTCTGACAGAAATTCATATTCCTTCCTATATATAATGCAGTCATTCGGACAGGCATGTATTTTCTTGTATCCCAATCCCATCAGGAATAATATTTTCTTGGCTTTGTAATGTGAATCTGGAAGATCGTTATCTTTTGGAAGAATGTCTTTCATCAATTGTAACAGCTCTGTAAAACTTCTGTCACTCCATCCATGCTTCTCCTTTAGGTTAATCAATCTTAACACCGCCGAAAGAACCATAAAATATGTACAACCGGGATATAATGGTTTTTCAGCATCACCATATAGACGTGCAACTGTTGGTTCTATCTCAATTTGTTCTGCTACAATATCGCGAATCATTTCTTCAATTCCATCAGAGTTACCATCTTGCGAATCATCATCATCAGTGACATTCCGTCCAGTTTCACCATGCCAAATCCAAGGGCTGTAACTCGGATTAAAACCATGACATATCAGATGATCTTTTATCTCTCTACTTTTCAACTTCTTCATATTCAAACATTTCAGGCATGGACAGAAAAAAATGTCACTACTTGGAACATTTCGTTTTGCAAATTCCAAAAAGGCATCAACACCTTCCTCAAATTCATTGCTCATTCGATGTGACATAATCCAACTTCGACTCATTATTACCTATAAAAAATATCAACAAAAAATATATATTTTTAAGATAAGACAAAACATGTTTATATGAAAAAAATCATAATTTGAATGTAAAACAATTTAAAATATAAAACAAATCTTGAAAGTAGTAGTAGTTTTCATAAGTACCCAACACCAAATAGCTATACATCGTAAGTGTCATGTTAAAAATATGAATATAGACCATTTTTTTATGTTTAATAATATTGTCATATTATCTGATCATTCTGATTATATATTAGAATTACTATATCCTTTTGATCCGATATATAATCTAAGGACATTAATATTTCTTTAGAAAAAGTAATGTTAATATCATGGTAATGTAAAAAAAAGTAGATGTCGAACTATATATATGTAATACCAATAAAAAAATACATATGTGTTTGGCCTGGGTTTCACACATAAATCAACTCATCTCACAGATTAAATTTTTGAATCATCCTACATAATACTTATTTTTATAACTTAGGGAATGAAAATAATAAAAGTTTTGATTTATGATACTCATTATGGGTAAACATGATATATATAAATATAATATCTAATCTCATAAAAAGATATCCATGGGGGTATAAGAGCATACACAAAGCACATGATCAAAAAGATAAGTGAAACAGTTCTATATAATCATAGATCATAAAACCTGAGTCCAAGTATAACAATTTTAGCATAACATAAGACATGATTTATATGATAGTGGGAACATGATTTAAAAAACCTTATTCACAAGATCACAACATTGGTATGTGTAATAACATAAGAGTGTGGCACAAACATAATCATATAAGTCATAACATATGTCAAGGGAAAAAATAGTTTCATTCACCTCATATTGGGATATGTTAATCAGCTTTCCTATAATTTATTATAATATTTCTTACCAGGCACATCACATAACACATTTGACATGGTATAACCATCTGTATCCCATATTGATCTATGATATATAATGCATTGTCTAATGCATTAGAAGGATATTATGGACCCAAATGTCACATAATGACTAACCATATATATGGGTGAATCGTGATCATCAAATCATTTATAACACTTTCGTAGATCAATTAACTAACAAAAATGAAATGGGGGTCATAATTGTTTTTACAAAACATAATAATTATTAATACATAAAAATGTGTTTGGATGGTAAGATAAGATAATATACCTAATTCAATCTAATTATCATTAAATTATTTCTACCTAGATAGAAAAGACCTTTATAAAAAATATAATTTAACTTGAGAATGAAAAGAAAGTACCCTTTACCTTTTTTATAATGAAAAATCTGAAAAGGATGATAATAATATTTAGGTATTATAATTTTTTTATGAATTATTAATAATAAAAGAAATCACCTCACTTGGTTTTGTTGAAAATCGGACATACCATCGTATTCAAGAAATCAAATACACTTTGCATGAAAAAGTCCATCATTTTTAGGAGATGACTGAAAGAAGAAATGTATTATCAGACTCACCATGAGTCCAGAATGAAATATTTGATTGTAATAGGTATGAATTGATATTTTTATGAATGCAGATGAAAACAGATGATGGTTTTCTGATCTTGGAGTTCTAAAAATCATAATTTTTTGAAAAAATATTATGATGTAAGAATGTTGAATGAAATTTTAAGGATAGGTATTACCGATTGTACCTGGTCCAATTTCATTCATGAAAATAATTTTCTGGACAATCATATTGAAAATATGATTTTAAGAAAATAAGTAGTACCAATCTTCATCCAGAAAGACACATTCCAGCTATGTAGGAAATAATAATGTTGCTGGAAGAATGGAACGTTACAGTACCACCCATTATTTTTCAGATTTTGCTGAAGCTAATCCACAATGTTTTAATAACCATTTTCGAGTTGAATGTTGCGAGTTGAATGAACATAATAACCATTTTCAATAAAAAAATTCCACGAGATTCAAAAACGAACGAAAAGCACATCAAGAATCGAAACAAAAACGAACGAAATAAATTCGTGGAAGGCTTACTTGAATGTCGCGAGTTGAGATGATAGATCCGAGAGCAGTGAAGAAGATAAAAAATGAATCCAAAATGAGTGTAATGCAGGTGATCGACGAGCAGATTAGGGTTTACCGCGCGAGAGAGAGACGAGCCGGCGACTGTCAATCGAAAAAATCGTAAATGACAGAACACAGGCTTTAATTTTTTTAAATGATTTATAACGTCAGTTATTATATAACCGACGTTATAAACTATTTTTTAGCTTTTTTACGTCGGTTATCTTAAAACCGACGTAAAAAGGCTCCCGCGCTTTAGTTTTTTACGTCGGTTATTTGATAACCGACGTAAAAAACCAAAGCACCCGGGGTTTTTTTACGTCGGTTATAAAATAACCGACGTAAAACACACAATTCTTTGGTTTTTTACGTTGGTTATTTGATAACCGATGTAAAAAACGCGTCGATATTGGGTTTTTTACGTCGGTTACAAAATAAAAGACGTAAAAAACCCGCCGCGCATTGGTTTTTTACGTCGGTTATTTGATAACCGACGTAAAAACCCAACAGGCGCGATTTGTAACATCGGTTATTAAAATAACCGACGTGAAAAATCTACTCGCCGCATTGTTACGTCGGTTATATATAACCGACGTAAAAAATGGTGACGTAAAAAATGATTTCTGCACTAGTGTACCGTCTCCATGAACAGTGCATTTCATTTATTATCCCCAAATGTAATGTACTATTATAAGAACATGTATATAATGGATATATATGATGAATGATACATCTAAATGATGAATATAATTCTGGAATTAAAATATACATACCTCTCATTTAGTTTTAATTCCATTAATATGACATAGAAATGAAAGTAGCGTTCATGCATACGTACGACTTACCGTCTCCATGAACGGTGCATTTCATTTCTTACCTCTAAATGATTATGTAATATTATAAATACATGTATACTATGGATATATATGATATATATGATATCCAAATCATGGATATAATTCTGGATATAATGAATATTTGACCACACGAACAACATGTAATTGTAAGAAGTCCACTTTCGACTTAAGAACCAAATATCGACAAAACAAACATTATTAACTTAAATTATTACATAATGTTTATGACATGGCAATAAGTGATATAAAAGGAATAATGAACTAGAAAAAGGTTCTTAATAATGTGGAAATTAACTCAAGTTTATTATTCAGGACGTTAAAGAACGATCGAGTCAAGTCAGACCCGAGGTAAGGGATCCTACTCCTCTCTTTCTTTTTAAGTACACTCTTTTATGTAATTCCTTCTAAGCTCATATTTCTTGTTATGGGGATGTTATTTTATATTAATCATACTGTAATTTTTATGTTCATATGATGAGAGACCCTATTCTCTCTCATCAATCCATTTTGGAAGTTTTGAGTGGCGCCGTTAGGATGCCGAATTTTCGTAAGAGATCTAACCTCTCTCTTTCTCTTTAAGTACTCTCCTTTATGTCACTTCTTTTAAGCTCCTCTTTGTTATGATGGGGGATGTTATTTTATATTCCTCTTGCTGTACATTTTATTTTAATGTGATGAGATACCCTATTTGATCTCATCAATCAATTTTTGGATGTTTTAAGTGGCGTCGTTAGGCTGCTGAGTTTTCGTAAGGTATTTTTCATCTCACTTTTATTCCCGTGAGATTTATGCTACATTTTCCACAATTTAATTTGAGTGGTGTATGTACTGACCATTATTTTACTCATTGTGTAATATTATTTCATTTATGAGTATTTACATCAATGTTGTATTGTCCTTCTTTCACGGGGCGTATGTTTCGAAAGATACCCATGTCGGTAAGGGAACCTTTCACCCTCCTCTTTTTAAAAGACTTATTTTGTTATGTCTTTTAATTCACATAATATTATTTTGGTATATGTTATTATATATCCTTATTGATGTAAATTTGATGTCCAAGTGATGAGATACCCATTTTATCTCTCATCAACTCTTTTTCTGAATTTTGAAGTGACGCCGTTAGGATATCTAATTATTGCAAGGGAACTTCTTAACCCAATTTCGATTCTTTGGGATAAACTTGTACACCTTGAATATGTCATTCCATGATTATGTGTGAATTTACTCTGATTGTTTTACACTTAATACCCACTTATATTTCGTGTATTCGTTTGTCACACATAGTTATGTAACTGATTTATCCTTAATCCAAGGATACCGTCTTTGTATGGGACTTCGTCTCAATCTCCTTTCATTGAGGCATATTTTGTTTTATACACAACTTTATTTTATACGGTGTATAAAACCCCTTGAATTTTACGTTTATCCAAAAGGAATCTTTTTATACGAAGCGTTTTACTAAACGACAAAAGAGAATGTTTTTGTCGTACGTATGCGGCGACAACAACTTCTCCGCCGCCGTGACCATTATTTGAGTTTCGGCTTCCTCTACAAGCCATACCTTCTTTTTAAAAGAAAAATAAATACCATGTTTTACTTTTCTTTTATTTTGGTATTGAAAATGGTTTTCATAATGTATTTATATCAATGTGTTGTATTGATATCTTGTTATTGAAAGGTGGAAATGTTATGTATCCTTTATGCATGTTTTATGTGATAAGATTATGCTTTGGTTCTTGGGAATTGTTATGAAGATGGGTGGTTCCGTGATAAACTAAGGGCGGGTGAGCCCGATATAGCTCTCCAATGCATTGGGTAACGCGAAGGAGTGAAATGTTAAGGTTTCTCCAAAGAGATTTAGGGAATATACTGTGATGGGTATTCCAAATGTATCCAAGAGGGTTAATCCCTATGTAAGAATGTTAAGAATGTCTCAAGTTACCTTTATGTCTTATGATTTCTATGATTTATTCATGGTTTGATGAGGTATGTTAAAGTGCCTATGTTTTATGGGTAAAGTATGATTTCATTCTTATGTATATATGAACTCATGTTTCCTTTACATATTTTTATAACCCTTACTGAGCTTTTTATGCTCATCCCATGTTTTTGAAATGTTTTCACAGGTCAAGGGAAAGGTACATAATGTGATGATAGTGTCAAGGATGTGTCAATAAAGAATCCATGTTTTATTTTAAATATGTTTCCGTTGATGGGAATAATGAATATTGTATTTTACGTAACCACATTATTTAAATGTGGAATGTAATGCATGTTTCATGATCTAATTTTCTAAAACTCTAAACCTAAAAAGATCCTCAATTTGTAATCTTGTAATAACTCAAGATTAAGTAAGGTTTAAGGATGGGGACTTATACTAATGAAGTTGATATAACACCAACTATAAATAAACCAAACCCAATATCCCATAGTTGGTGGATAGTTTATTACAATGGAATAAGATACAAGTGATAACATCCCAATTACTGAATAGTTTAATAGTCTTAGAAAACTAAATACATGATTGAGTTTCACATCACATTTTAAAGTATATAATATAACATAGTATTTTATATGAGAACACCATATTCCCCTTTAGTATATCTCTTCTAATCAATCATAAAACAATTCCTAGAATCGTAAAGATAATAAATACAACAAAGGGGTGAGCTCAGATGATCAGTAAGGGTATGCATCCAACAGATGTTAAATAAGGCATAAATAACATGACAAGAAAAAATGAAGATCAGATAATTCCATATGAATAATATCATATGCTAAAAACTTATCCATTAATTTAATAAAAAAATAAATAATCACATGGAAGTCAATAATGGATTTCATAAGGATGGAATTCATTATTCCAAACATCTAAAACATATATTGTAGGTCTCAACCAAGATATTAGAAAATATTTTCAAGGCCATGTGTCATGAAATTTACAGAAATGGTAAAATACTCAAACCACTATATTTTCATAAAAAACCACTATATTTATCTGATGTGGCCTAAATATGAATAAAGGGTATATAGGTTACCCAAACCATCACACACTAAGTCTAATTCATTCCTCATATGTGTAAACAATACAACTTAAAAATATTCCTTAAAAACCAATAACTGTTCATATTAGAAGACCAATATAGATAATATCAATACTTTCCCCTATAAAACTGATCCTAAAACATCATAATAAATATGGTGAATGGTATCATTTGAGTAAATCCTATAAATAATATTTAATAAAGTGTGTTTTTCATATATGAAAATACTTTAATGATATTTCTGGAATATTTTATGAGGAAAATACTCTTTTTTTACTTTGAAAATCATTTTTTAATCTAAAAAAATCTCAAATATTAAAGAAATATTTTTTTTTGAAAATAAACATGTAAGAATATATATTAATATTATAATCATTAAACCATCATGATAGTGTGAAATTACATTCATGTTGTATAATTTTAAAAAAAAATCTTTTTAAAAAGTCAAAACGTACCTTGTTTGGAAAATGAAAAATGATTCCTTTTAAAAAATTGTGTAAAAATTTAAACATGGGAAACAATGAATTTAATAAATAATTCGATAATAGTAAAAGGAAATATTAAAAAAAATATTTTTAAAGCATGGATATGTAATATAATGACAAATAATTCTCACAAAATATATTTAAATGCAATCAATACTGAATACTGATGAGATCGTGAAATAAACCATTACCACTTTAGCAACTTTAGAATCATAACCCCCATGAAAGATATAATTTAAAATGAAAATTTAAATACCATGAATATATATAAATATATATATATATTCATGGTATAACTTATCAAATATTTCATATATACACTTTATAAAAGGAGATAGGTCTATATTAGAAGATATGTCCCAACAAAGACAATTTGAGACGAAGAACCCTTACCTCATGTTTGAATTCCTTCATATGTTTTTGAAAATACTATATAATAAAATTATATTTGTTATAAATATATTATAAAATCATATTCATAAATATCATACCATACATGATTTAAATATAACCTTTTATAACTCATTTATTAACAGCTCTTTACTAAAATCACTATTGTGGGTGATAACTTCTTCATTTTTCAGGTATTTTTTGGTTTGGATGTTTTGGTTATTATAATTTTATCATGGATTTAACATCTCCATAATTTTAATAATGGTATAATTATCATTTATATTAATTATATACATACTTAGTGTCAAATTTAAAAGTAATAAAAAGAAATATGAATTACACTGTTCATGGAAATGGTAGGTCGTACGTACACATGAACACTATTTTCATTTTAAAAAAATTGAAATAATGAAAGGTAAATTAAAATTATAATTTATAAAATCATTTTTATATCATATAAATAATATATATTAATGAAGTTTATCCTTACTACCATCCATGTAAAACTAAAATGAAAAAAATAACATCGCTTTGTGGAGGTGGTAGTCCACACGTATGTACAATGAAACATTATTGTTTTACCATAACTATAAGGTAAGAATGTAGATGTGATATTATAATTAAAAAGGTATAATTATTTTATAATTATCATATATAAAAATTTAATCCATCATTCTAACCATCCATTAAATATGGTGGTGGAAAATAAATTGTATCTCTTTAGAGATAATAAACTCTATGAACACACGAACGACACATTCAATTTTGATTTAATGGGAAAGTGGGTAGATAATGGTGTTGTAATAATAATAATAAAATTTATATGTATTAAGTATAATGAAGTATTAATTTTATGATAAAACTATATATGTATTGTAGGTAGAAAGAATAAATAAATTGAAAGTGATCAGGGAATCTGGAATCCCGCCTTTTTAATACATTACTTTTCATTACATTTTATAAAAAAAATGATCTTTAAATTATAGTTTCATGGAAATAATGAAAAAAACAAAAGAAAACCGCATAAAAAATTCTTCTAATACACTTTTAAGGATTCATAATAAGTTCATACTATGTACAATTACTGCATTTCATAACCTGGAGACGTACATCAATGGAAAGGGTTGAACAGAAGGCTCAGTATGGAAAACAAGTGAAACATTTGACATGTGGTCTTAAGAAATAATAATAAGAACATGTTAAAAATTATAAATACATGAGAAATGTAAGAATATGAATATCATGATAAAAATAACATGAATCATAACTTGAATATTTGGATACAAAATTTCATTTATACATTCATGAATATATCACCAAGGTTCATCCCCAAGGTGTCATAAATATTACAAAGGTTATTCAATAAGGAATCGTGAAACTTGTCATCTCTAGAGATTAATTCCTTACCCAATTAATTGGAACACTATCAGGGAACACCATTAATATGTATTTTCTTTAATTTGAGCCACATAGATCATAATAAAACATAACCCATAGAGAATACAATAAATGGGTTTCATTTCAAAATCATGACGTTTTAAAAGTTCTTATAAATAAGATCATAATACCATTTATAGCCCATGGAAAAGGAGTGACGATTACATATATGTCAATTCCAGAATCAAATATATCATATTTATATATTTATGAACACCCATAGAAACTAAATAGATCTGGGTATTCATGTAAATGAAACAAGATAATTTCTGGAGAGAAAGAGATAGAAATTTTAAGGTGAAAGTTATGCAGCATAACGACTATATAACATGGTCTTAGAAAACATTTAAAATAGAGGGGAAAAGGGTCACACAATCATAAATAATTCATAATAAATTATGGGTACATAATAATATCATGGTATGGATATTTTAAGGACATACCATATGAAAAGGAAACATGAAAGAAAAGAGAAGATGCAATTTCTTTTACGAGAAATTCATCAGCCTAATGACGTCACTTAAAAATTCAGAAAATAAATTAACGAGAGCATAAAGGGACTGTAAACAATTAGACATGAAATGGAAAGTAATGAGAATTTATAAGAACATACCCTCAACATAAATAGATGGAAACTAGAAGAAACAACATAAAGTAAGTCATGGCTTAAAATAGGAGGGTGAAAGATTCCCTTACCTTGGAAAGTAACTTCGAAAGCTTCAAGGTCAGAAACTTGGGAGGCTTGAGGGAACCTTGGGAGGACTCTTTGGGAGGTAAAGAGACCATAAATTCATTGAGGAGGATTTTTGAATGAAATGGATGAAGGAATGACTTGGTATTTATAGGAGAAGTGAGGGAATAAATCATTAATTTCCAAGGGATACCTCATTAGTGGTATTGAAAAAACCATGGACTTGCCCATGGTATTTGACCATGGTATTGGCCACTTGGGACACATCATAGATTATCTAACTAATAATAACTCGACCACAAATCTTACATAACTATTACATCCTTAATGATGTCATTAAACACCCGAAACTCAAAACTACAATTTCACTATTCACCTAAAATTCAACTATTTCAGAAAAATCCCAAAAATTCAACTTTGCCTAATATTGATGATCTCAATTAAAAAATTAACTCCATTTTATAAAAATAATATTCTAAATATTTTTAATTTAATTTAAAAAAACACTATTCACCTGAAAGAAAAATAGTACATAACTAATAATTTCTGAAACATTTATTTACTTATTTTATTAAATCAGATTACCTAATCAAGGTGCCTAAATTATAATAATACTTTATTAAGTGAGTTTAATAATACATTTGGTCACATTACTAATCATAAGCGTAAAATTACTATTCATAATTTACTATTCACCAAAAATTATGTTGATCTTATTAGACTCTAAATTTCTTACTGAACAGAACTGTAGAAGACCATTTTTTGAAAATCATTACACATTATTAATTATTTAAGGTTTACATAAATATTTTAAAATATTCATTTTTCCCAAAATTCATTAATAATATACATCCTATATTTATTAGGACAATTGAAATTCACAAACTTCCTCATAATATAAAAAAACAACTTTACATATATCAAAGGATCACACAAAGCAGCTAAGATCTCATTAAAGAGCCCCTTATAACACCAGCATTAGAACTAAGTGTAAGGTGTGCTAAGGTGATATAATCTTGGGGTTTCTTAGCCAACATAGCCTGAGTGGTGACCTCTATCAGCTTAAACTTCTCTCATAGGCGATTCCGTTCAATCTTCACATGATGAAGTTCGGCTTGGGCTTGGTCCCGAGCAAAGCCCAGTGGTGCTACCTCCTTCCCAAGTTCCATCAGATGGGATCCAAATGGCCCGAGTCTACTGGATGAGGCTATCTAATCTTCTTTCTGTATTAATCAACCCAGATCACTTGTATTTATAAACAAAAATTTTAACGTTAAGAGGTTAGCTTCCAATGGTCATATTGATCAAAGATCATATAACAGTCAAAACCCAATGGTACCATTTAATTATACTCACTTCATTAATTAAAGTATATATTTTTGTTGAGTATAAGATAAAAAAACACAAAATTAGGAAACAAATATTAATAAAAAGTTCGGGTTGTTATAGGGAAGGTGATTACCTCTACTTTTCAATAACTCCTTTAAATATCCTCTTAAGGGTTATAGGGTATGAATTGTTTGGAATACCAAAGAATCTATAATCTATATAATAATGTTTATAAGGGTTTTTAAGATTTGGTCAATCTATGAGGCTCGATGTGGTGTAAATGAGTGAGTGAGTAGGTGCCCTTTTCTAATTGAGGTGAGGGGCATGTTTTGAATTTAATTAAAGATTAAATTATAATAAATTTAATTCTAAAGAAAAATGAATCAAAATGGGAAGTAATTATGGCGAAGGGAATTATAAGGTTTATATATACTCTAAAAAATTTTTATAGGTTTTTGTGGTGTTTTATAGTTTATCTTTTGGCTTAATTCCTTAGTTAACCTATTTTAGCATTAACCACGGTAACACCTTTTTCACTATTAAAAGTATATAATTTACATATAAGGTGAAACATGGCTCATAAATATAAAGGGTATAAAATTTTAAACCATATAATATCCACTTTTTTCTATTTAAATATTTAAATTATTTTAAAATAATTTAATATAATATTATTTTGATAAATTATCATTAATGAAAATTTTAACACGAATTTATTTTGACTCAAAATACATAAATACAAAATTTATATTTAGAATATAATTCATTCAAACATAAAGAATATTTCTTAATAATCAAAAAACTTTGTTGTAATCAATAACAGATTCAAATCATATCATCTTTAATATTTTTAATATCATTTATTTTATTTTTCAATTAATTTAACAAATACCTTATTAGCATTACATAAGAATTTAAGTTGACTATATAAAAAATAAAAAATAAAAATAAATTATCATCTAGAATATAATTTCCTTTTTCACTAAATTTAAATTTATATTCATTCATTACTTTCTTTTTTCCCAATATGGAAACATAATTGATATTTAAAACTAGGAGAGTGATATTTTGTAACATTAATTGATTTTAATATTATATAAAACATTTTCCTGGAAAGATATAATTAAACATATAAAATTAGAAAATAAGATAAAAAATTTCAAATTAACTTCACCCAATAAGAATAAGGATAAAAAATAAGATATTATAACATTGTTTTAACCTCGATTAACCCTATTTACCCTTTACTATGGTGGTAAATTTACCACATTTAATTTTAGTATTAAAAAAATAAAAGGGGTCCATTTAAAAAAAATTAACAACCAGATTCAAAATATGGAATCAATTTTATAAAATTAATTTCTAATAAGTGGTTTAATTTAATTTAAAATCAAAATGCAAAACACAACGAAAGACAGTTTTTAATAAAAATTCCTTTTTATGTTTGAAAATGTTACTAAACTAAGATCAACTAAAAAACTCATTAAATAGACTATAATTGGATTATTAATAATATAATAGAACTTAATTTACTTTGGAATCATTTTTAAAAAATGAAACCTTTTAAATTCTTAAAAAATATAGTATTTAATAAAAATGCATATTTTTCACTATTCATTGGGAAAATAAATCTTTTTGAAAAAATATGAATAATTTAACCTTAGATAATTTTAGTTTTATTATTTTAAAAATTATATATTTTATACAATAAAAATTATATAATTTTTATACATATATTATAATATTTTCTCAAATAAAGTAATAAAACTTATTTTTGAAGAAAACATATTTTTGAAACATAAAATATCCTTATTTAAAATTGAGTACTTATTTTATAAGGATTGATCAGTGAATTTTTATTGGTTAGATTATTTTTATATATATTTTATAAATTTTTAATTAATATTCATACATTACAATTCAACAACTATGTTATAATGGTCATATTTAAATAATCATATTTCATTGTTCATTTAGGCTCGATGTTGTGTGTCATATACGTAATAGAACATAGTTATTTTTTAAAATATTTGGGTATGACATGTAGAGAAACAATTTATCTCTGACCTAAAACTCTAGGTCTCAGCAAATATTTTTTTCATAGCTCTTCTATTGACTCTGGGAAATACTTATGTGTTTTTTAATGTTCTTGACATTTTCCACCATATCCTCAACCATTTCAAGTCCCAATAACTTGACTTAACCAAATTCATCCCAATATCTTGGTGCTATAAATATCTTCCAGTAATTCACTTCATTAGTATCCATTTTTATTATTTAGTGAAAGATTTTAATTTTTTTGAACTCGATAAAAGGAAGATGTTAATCCTATCCTCCTTCAAAGACCATTAAGCATACTCTCAACATGTCTTCTAGTGTCTAAACAGTCTGCTCAGATTGAACAATAGTTTAGGGGTGATAATTTGTACTAAATTTCAAATAAATATTTAGAACATGTGGTAATATAACACCTAGACCTCAAATACTTCTTTATTTTATTCTTTTCTTAGTCTTGGATCTTTTCGATCGAGGTTTGGGTTGAGAACCGGTCAAAACTTTCAAAAATTTGGATGGTTTGGTGAAACTTGGACTATGAATAGGATCCACATGTTAGTAGAAATAGTGTGGTCAGACTAGGTACCCATGAGGTCTGTCTAGGAATTGGATAGAATCTACTTCAATGTTAGTGGATGGTTTCACAAACTATGTGTCATGGTTGTGCGACAGGTCTGGGTTTTTGGAAGAAGCTACCACATAGTTTGTATATAGTTGCAAAAACTGTGGGGGTTAGTTGTGAAGTGTGTACCTACTTAGGTATTGGACACCACATGGTTGGTTCATAATTTGGTAAATAGTACGGTCAAACTGTGTAGTCATATGATGTCATTAAAATCTTAAATTCCCCTTTTCTATCTCCACTATTTTTATCGAAAAATCAAGCCTCTCCCTCCATGGTCAATATTTTTGCACCAAGGGGTCCTGAAAACCCTCTTCCCTTGGATAATTCTCCACCATGGTTTCATCCTCAAAGATATAAGGTATGTTTTTAGGGGGTTTTGTCCATTTTCTTTCCCCCCCCTCTTCTCTCTCAATTTCTAGGGTTCTCCTTGTGTGGTTTCTCTCTTGGATGAACCCTAATGGATAGGGTTTGTGTGTGGGTTATGTTTAATTTGATCTAGGGTGTACAGATTTACCTTGGTACCCTAATATCAATTCTTAGAGAGTTTTGTTGTGTTCTCATGACATTGAAGTAGATGTCTCCATTATTTTCCTTTTCGATGAATTTTTTTGATTTCTGTGTTTCTTCATTTATTTTTTAAACTTGATTCCCACCTTTATAATGCACATAGTTAATTTAATATAGTATTTCCTTGTTGATATAAATTTCTAAAAATGGGTTTATAATTGAATATTTATTTATTCCTACATGTATTCACACCAAGTGTGTTTAATAAAATTTAAATTGTGTTTTGATAGAAATAATTGGGTGATTTGGGTTGTGTTGGACCTTAGAAATATTTATTTATAAATGGTTGGATGGTCAGTTTGGCATGGCATTTGTGATTTGGTTGTTTATAAGGATTTATGGTTTTAGAGGAATGTTTTAGGGGGATTTTCACAGTTCTTAAAAAGGATTATTTATTATCTTGAAATTATGTGAAATGGTTGGGCTTGGTTTAAAAACAATGTGATGATTATAAAAAATGTTTTGGGTGTTTTACTAGAAATATATTGGGTTCCATTGGATGCTGTCACATCCATGGGTGCAGATGGTGCACTCATGGATGTGCATTTCAATTAATGTGGGACTTCAAAAAACTTTTTCCTTAAAATTTCCTTATCTTTATTTCCTAATCCTTTTTTTAAAATGGCCCCATGTTTTCCAAATGGTAAAGTGTGACTCCAAGAGATTTAGAATGGAACTTCAAATGTGATCCCGCATGGTTTGGACTATTTGGAAATGAAACTTATTTTAGTGAATGTTTAAAACAGAAGGGACCATTTGGAATTGGAAATATAAAATTGATAGTTTTTATTTATTTTGGAAGGTATTGTGAATGTGTAATTTCACATTATTTTGAAAACGGTTTTTGAAATGTTTTGGGTAAAATGCATTTGGGTATGTAAAGTCAAAGGCTTGTCTCAAAATTTGCATGTTTTTAAAGGAAGGGTTGAATGTTATATGATGTGACTACCCATTTGGAACCTTTGATAATGTAATATATATATATAGTGGTAAATCTTATTGGGGGTTTTCCTATATGGATTATCTTATAGACGGTGTCCATTTTTGGGGTAGGAATGTTTGGTGGCCGTAGGTAAGATGAGTCATGCATGCAAGGGCCTCTTAATTACCTAGTATACTTCTACCATGGGTTACTGGGAATATGTTTGAGGATAAAGTGATGGTTTATTTCTAGTATTGATTAGATAGGTTGGAACCCCCTATATTTGTTGATAGGAAAGTTGGGATATGCTACTAGAATGGTCCGTTGAGGGTGTCTAGATGGTTATAGACTAGAAAGATTCACTATACGCTGATAGGTGGTTTTGAACTGAGTACGTCTAGGGGTCTCTCTAGGGATTTTTAGGCAATGAAAATGGTTATTATCTATATTTTTTTGTTTATATTATGATGCAATTGGTTTTTAGCTTGTACTATTTATTTATTTTAAGCACAACCTAATACTGTTTTGATTATGTATTTGGTTTGGTTTTTTCTTTTAAAATGGTAAATTGCTATGAAAATAGAATTTGGATTGTGTTAGTTTATAAAATGGGGAATGATTTTTTTGTTTAATAAAATTTGAAAATACTATTTTTATAACATTATTTCACACTAGTGTTTGTGGATTGTTTTTTGGAAAGGAAACACATGGATTATGTGGTGGTTTCTTACTGAACTATCTAGCTTACACCCTAATTGTACCACTCAGTGTTGGTATACCTAATCAATTTTGTAGGTTTAACTTCTTATTCAGGTTTTATGATTGAGGTGACTCTTAGAGCAGTTCATTCTTGTGGATGGTGGTGGAATCGAGGTCTTATAAAGATCGCATTGGTAGTATTTCTCTTCTGTTTTGGGATCTTGTTTATTCAGTTTTATCTTATAAATGAATCATTTTATTATATTCATTCAATATTTAGTTGTTTTTCTTTACTACATACTTATTTTTTTATTTTATCCTGGTTATTATTTGGAATTAAATCATTCCCACTCAGTTTATATTTGATGCCCGACACTAGTTTCCAGCCCGTAGGGACTGGGAATGCCCTTCGAGCCATGCCGCATACCAGTTCAGGTGTCAGGTTGGATGAAATCCTAAACTGGTTCATAAAAAATGGTATCAAAGGAGGATCTTGTTATTTAGGGTTTCCATCAGATAGAGATTATTATTTTCGGGACTCAGGAGGTAGGTGTGAGAAGAGTGTCATGAACTCTTGCTCATTCTGATCCTTGAGTTACAAGGGGTAGTCTGGGAATTGAGTCTTTTTTATTTATTTTGGATTGAGGGATGATAATGGAGGAGAGATGATGTTATTTCATGACCTCACATAGAGTGGTAACCCATGTGGATTCCACGTACAAAGATCGAGTACCTCCTAGTTTTCATTTCTTACTTAGGGCATATCCCATTACCATGTCCCCTGGTTAGGCATGGCTACTAGTTCCTCCATTCAATATTTTACTACATGTTGAGTTATGTGTTGGTTTAGGTTGGTGTGAGTGGGTTTTTGAAATTAAAGTCTTTTTAATATGGAAAATTAATTCGTTCAAATGGTTTTGAAATTGGTAATATGGTTTTTAAAAGAGATAGTGTTTTAGTTTGAAAATTTTGGTATACATATGGTTTGGATGAGGGAAAGAGATGTGTGGCCCTTGGAACTCTTTATGGAAGGTCACATGTGTGTGCGTATGTTTGGAAAGTGCATGGGGGTACTTGTTTGTGGATGATCTAAGTAGAATAGGATGGACACACTTGTGATGGTTCACGCAATTCCATGGGTGGGTGATTGATATCAAAGGCTTGACCTTGTTTTTATAAAGTTATTTTGAAGAAGAAAATAATTTTAGAAATTGGTTTTTGTTTCATGATGTAGGTATTTTTTTGTGAAAATTATCCTTAGAAGAAGGAAATTTTAAAATTTAAATGAAAATGGTGGCTTTTTAATATAACGTTTTGGCTATGATTGTGTGTGTTTGGATTTGGAGATGGTTTTTTTGGCTCGAGATGTTCCTCTCAGTTGTGCTTCACTTTTATGTTAGTTTTGGTTTTGTGTTTCCTATATTGTTTAGAAAATGCAGCCCAAAAAGGTTCCCAATGTTTTTGATGAGTCAGTACCAGTTTTTTATTCTTGTCAAATGATTCCTACCCTTCGAGGTAATCGAGTCCTATTAGAGGCAGTTGAGTGTCTTGAAGAAGTTGAGCACATTTTCAGATCATTGGTAACTCTTGAATGTGTTAGAGTTTGTGCTGTTCTGGGGTTGTTTGAGGGTCTAGATTTGGAAAAATGGGAGTCGTTCACCCCACCATCATTGCATGTTAGGATGAAGTGGGAAGTGTTTGGGTCCATATTTTTCCAATGGTTTTTACCAGAGGAGGTGAAGAAAAATAAGATGGAAGAGCTCATGAGCATTCAACAAGATCGACGTATGGTGAAGGCCTATATTGACCATTTTAAAAAGATGGTTTCCTTTACTCTGGAGGTGGCATCACATGATCTATTGAAGTATTATTTATTTATTGAGGGTGTTCATCCAGATATTAAATAGTGTGTTTTCTCCTCCAAGGATCTTTACATTGAAAAGTTGGAGGATGAAGCATTTCTAGTCGAGTTAGTTTCTAGAGCATAGACAATAGGAAATCTGATGTCTTTCCTTTGTTAGGACAGTTCCCCAACTGGTAAAGAGAACATGATGGAGGAACCTATGTCTAAGGAGTATCTTTCATTGGTTCAGGATTCTAGTTTGTCACATCATTTGGTTGTATTCCATCAGTGTGGCCGATATGGGAATTTGAAGGAATCTTGTCATAATCCTTCGAAGGCATGCCATCACTGCGGTTGTTTGGGTCATCTATAGAAGTTTTGTAAGAAGTGTTACTTGATGAAGACATTGTTATAAGTGGATTATAGTGTCTAAATTTGAGATAGGATATAATTCGGTCATCAAGGCTCTTGACACAGGTATTAGAGTGAATCTCATGCATAATCAAGAGTTAGCAGTGGATGAGGAAGACATGGGACCAATTTTGCCTCCTATGTTGGGATGGAAATGTTTGATGTTTCCTTTTTTTATGTTTTTGATATTGCTGTAAGTTCATATTTTCATTATAAAGGTGTTATGAACTTGTTCCTTTATAATATGAATGATTGTGTCTGTTCGAATGCGACTTCTAGGATTGTTCATTTTTCTTTGAGTGTGTTTAACCCTTCTGTGGGTTGGTTTTTATTATAGGGGTGATCATTTGAAAATGATTTGGTTTTTTGGAATTAATGGATGGTATTTCTGGTTTGTGGTTAGGTTTGAATTTATTTTTGTGGGTTTCTACAATTGTTGGGGGTTTGGATAGTGTGTGGAAAGTTTCTAGTTCTGGTGGTGGTCGTGTTTCGCTCATGCTAAGGAAGATTAATGTGTTCATGTTGGGAGTTACCTAGTTACCGGTTTTAGTAAGGGTTCTATTTGGTTGGTATGTAGAAGTTGAGTTAGTTCTTGGGGCCCTGGTATACTAGGTCAATGTGTAGTGGATTCCTTGTTTAATTTTTTGTGGTGTTGTTTGGGTTTTAATGCTTCCATGGTAACTGAGTTCTTGTGTTGGGGGGAACCCTCTCATATTCGTCTGTTATTCATATGCTGTAGTTTTTTCATGATCATTATGGTGTGAAATGTGGAGTGAATAGTCACCATGAGGATTATGATTCTCTCTTAGTTTTTATCAAGCATGGACTCATGTATTGTTTTAATTTCTTCTAGGTGACTTTATAAGGGCAGAAAGTGTTTGTGGTGGGAAGAATTGTCACACCATGATCTTGGATTCTCCTTTATGTTATTCTTTTCTTAGTCTTGGATCATTTTGGTCGAGGTTCAGGTTGGGAACCGGTCAAACTATTTTAAATTTTGGAAGTTTGGGTGAAACTTGGCCTATTCTTGGGAATAACACAGTTAGTTGAAACCATGTGGTCATCCCAAATACCTGTGTGGAAAGTATACATAGTGGATAGGAGCTATCTCATGGTTTGTGCACTGTTACACAAACCCTGTGGCTTGGTCATGCAATAGGTCTAGGTTTTTGGAAGATGCTACAACATAGTTTGCGCATGCTCTTATAAATTGTATGGGATAGTCTTATGGTCGATAAATTCATAATCAGTGGCTACCGCACGATTGACACATGGTTTAGTAAACCGTGATTCCAAACCGTGTGATCATTTCTGGTCATTAAAATCTTTGAATCCCCTTTTTTATATCCCATATTTTTATTCCAAAATAATACCTCTCCCTACTTGGTCAATTTTGGTATACCAAGGGGTCCAAAAACCCATATTCCCTTGGATACTCCTACTCCATGGTTTCATCCTCAAATATCTAAGGTATGTTTTCAGTGTTTTTTCCATTTCCCCATTCCCTCTCTATTATATCTCAATTTCTAGGGTTATCCTTGTGGGTTTCTCACTTGGACAAACCCTAATGTCTAGGGTTTTTGTGTCAGTTGTGTTTCTTTAGATCTAGGGTGTTTGGATCATCATTGGGGACCTAACCTCCCTTCTCTGAGATTTTTGTCGAATTCATAGGCCATTGAGGCAGGTGTCTTCATTGATTTTCATTTCCAATGCATTTTTTTATTCTTGGGTTTCTTCAGTTAATTTTTAAACATGACTCACACCTTTATAATTGACATATCTAGTTTAATATGTTATTTTCTTGTTGATAAACATTTCTAAAAATGGACTTCGAAGTGATTCTTTTTTTATTACTATGTGCATGCACACCCAGTGTGTTTGATAAAATGTAAATTGGGATTTGATAGGAATAATTGGGTAATTTGGGTGGTGTTCATCCTTAGAAATATTTATTTATAAATTTTTGGATAGTGATTTTGGCATGGAATGTGTGATTTTGTTGTTTATATAGATGTATGGTTGTCGTGGAATGTTTTGGGAGGATTTTCATGGTTCTTAAAAAGGGTTATTTATGATCATACAATTATTTGATGTGGTTGGGCTTGGTTTAAAAATAAATTTATGGTTATAAAAATTCTTTTGTGTGTTTTCATCGAAATATATAGGATTCCATTAGTTGTTGGATCATCCATGGGGGCTCAAGGTGAACTCCTAGCCAGTTGGTTATAGACTAAGGAGCTTCACCATACATCAATAGGTGGTTCCAAACCAAGTATGTCTAGTGGTCTCTCCAGGTATGCATTCCCACAGTTATTATATGTATTTTCCTATTTACTTTACATTGAAATTTGTTTTCATCCTATACTATTTATTTATTTATTTTCAGAATAGCCCGGTATTGTTTTTCTTAAGTATTTGGTTTGGGGTTTGGTTTTAAAATGGTAAAATATTTTGAAAATGTAATGTGGAATGTGTTAGCTTTTAAAATGGGAAATGATATGTTTTTTAATAAAATGTGAATACCTATATTTATAAGTGTATTAAAAACTATTGTTGAAGGATTGTTTTCAATGAAGGAAACACATGGATTCTGTGGTGGTTTACTACTGGGTTGTCTAGATCACACCCTACTTATACCACCCAATGTTCGTATACCTGATCTATTTTTTAGGTTCAACATCTTGTTATGTTTTTCTAGTTGAGTTGAATCTTGTAGTGGTTCATTCTTGTGGTAAGTGGTGACATCGAGGTCACATGGAGATTATATTGGTAGTGGTTGGTCTTTTTTTTGGTATCTTGTTTTTTCAGTTGTATCTTGTAATTGAAATATTTTATTACACTTGTTTTTGATTTAGTTATTGGTCTATCATAAATGTTCATTTTTTATATTTTTTATTTGATGCCAGTTATTCGTTGTGTTAAAATCATTCCCACTATATTTATATTTGATTCCTAGAACTAGTTTCCAGTTAGTGGGGATCAGGAACACCCTTTGGGCCATGCCGTAAACTGGGTCAGGTGTCGGGTCGGATGGCGTCCTGGCCTGGTTCATGACATGGACTCTCCTCAAGAACTTGGAGGTAAATCTTTTATATCATTTAGATATAACCGATATTTGCGTTCCATGAATCCTCAACACCTCTTTAATGTATATCATTGTAATTTGATCGAGTGATAAGTACATTGAATTTCAATGAACTAAGTAGTTTTTGTTAGAAGATCCACCAAAATCAATATAGAATTGTTTCATATTGATGTATTTGTAACAAAAATGATAATTTCCAGGGTGATGTTTTCCTATTTTCATGTAGGTATGGGGAATTATTGCATAATCCCCCTATACATTTTTCATTTAAACATTCACTTGATGAAAAATAGACAAATTGATGTATATTCCACAATATCCTTCTTAGTATTGTCTCCCCAATAATGATCTTAGAGATCTTAATACATATTCAAGATTCCTAGGTGGATAGAGAAGGTTGAGATATGTGAATCATTCACATTTCATTCTTTATCTCAAAATTTTAAGGTACACACAGTTCTGACAAAAATCTTAAAAATCATTATTCAACAATTTTTAATTCTGAGGATTTCTCTTTTCTTATAGCTTATAGATTCTTAGGAATTCCCACACAATCTCTGTGAGAATCCTTTATCTTATTAATAAGGTATGGTTGAGTAATAATTTTAGAAAGGAATGATGATATTAATTATTTATTTATTCCCAAGAACATCCTTTCCAAATATAATAAGATTTGATATTTCTCAATTATCATCATTGATAATGTCATTGAATCATTTCCTCTTAGAGATTATGTCACTTTTTTTCTTTCCTATGATGGTAATGGAGTGAATAGTGATAGTCTATAATCAGCTCTATCTATCTTTTCTAGTGCATATTAATTTATTTTTTTGGAAATATATTTTATAATCTTACGTTATATATCTATTTCATAGTTCTCCTCATAGAGATAATGTCACTAGTTTTTCAATGTAAATATCACTATATATAACTCCAGATAATGTATTGGATAGTTATTTTCATATATTTTCATCTTTCTTGAAGTTTAGGCCATCAATTTATAATTATGAATTAGTAAATAGCCCAAAAATTATTTAAATCATCTCATTAAACCAAAAAAAGTTTCCCACTTGAGGGTAGTGTGAGTACTAGTGTAGTGATAAGGCTTTTTTTGACTCCTTAAAGATCTCTTCACATTAAGTAGTCTATAAAACATGACTCCATTCTTTTTTATCTTTGTTTGTGGGTTTAAAAATTGAGATAAGTACCTTATAAATCATTAGTAACATTAATCTAGTCAAAGGTAACTATGAATATCCATTATAGATGCTGGTATAGGCTAGTCCTGATTTTTATTGTCAAATAATGGTCCACAAATATCCATTTATTAGTGATAATATTCCAAAAAAATGATACTTTCTTCATCTAGAACTCACATTTACTACATTGTTCATTAAGAATCTCCTTTATCAAATCCTTTATAAAATTATTAAAATGTTCCTCATGACCCTCCTTTATTTTAGATTATATTATAAAATCATCTATAAGTACCACGACTAATTTGATGAGGTAATATCTAAATAATATATTCATTAAGTTTATAAGGATTTGTGGAGAATTACTGAGTTTGAAATTCATCACTATTAACTCATGGTGTCTTTATATTGTTCAAAAGTAAGTTCTTGGAGTATCATCATTCTTTACATTTAACTGGTAATATCCATATCAAAGGTACACCTTATAGAAATACTAATACCCACACAGTTTGTCGAAAAAGTCCCATATCCATGGTAGGGGATACTTGTTCTTTATTTTAATTTATAGATTCTATGATTATCAATGTAGAATCACATTGACCCATACTTCTTCTTGATGAAGAGGACCAGTGCACCCCATGGTAAAGTACTTGGGTGTATAATAATCTTTACCAGATTCTTCTATAACTACTTCTTCACTCTTCAAACTAAATGGTTTTGATTCTATAAGGCATATTCAATATGTTTATATATATAGGTATACGTTTTAATTATAACTTAACGTATCATTTAGGAGAAATATTGGGGAAATCTTTGAGTAATACGTCAATATAATCCCTCACGATGGGCATGTATTCAATCATGATTATTGTATCATCCCGGGTAATTAAAGAATATTACATTTTCATATTTTTAATATTTGTGAATTAAATATTAATTTTTCTTTAAAGGGGAATCTATGTTCAATGGATTAACTGACATGCAACAACAAGTTTCCCTGAAATCTTATGTTGCACACAAGGCTGAGTCATACTGAAAATATAATAATAATATAATATTATTATTTTAAATGTTAGTTAACGCATAGCCGTTTTATTGGAGGGAATGAATAGAACAAAAAATATTATGAATATACATTTTTTTAAATATTTTTACATTTATCCAAAAAAATAGAGGCTTGAAATGATAATGAATCTAATTTTTAGCATAAATACTCTAATATTTTTAAAAGGTAGTTTTTCCACCTTTTGATGGAATACACTTTTTAAATATTTTTTTTTCACATTTAGATGTTATATTGGAAAGGATAAACTTCTTCTTTGGAAGCAGGAAATCAAAATTTACTTTGGTTGACATTTTGGTATTTTTCTGACAAAGTTCAATTTTTAATAAAGAGTGAAAAATACCGCATTTTAAGTCAAACTGCCTTTTCATCTAATTTATTTATATGGATAGATTATATATTTAATAGTTTTTAATTTCTAATTAGATTATGTTTTAATAATTAAATCCAATTTTTTTCATTGAATGTAATTTCACTTTTTAATTAGACATAAACACATATCCATCTTTTGATAGTTATTACATCTTAAAAAACCTGTTTTTTAGTTTAGACAATATGAATTAATTTTATATTAATTTCTACCACTTTTATGTTTTGAATTTGAAAAAATAGATTCCATATTTATAATCAGGCTATCCAAATTGATCAAATAGGTACATTTTATTTCAAAACATTATAAATAGTAACATCAGTAATTATTTTATTTACCATGGTTAAATGGTAAAATTTGGTAAATAAGGGTAACAAATAATATTATAATAATAATAAACTACCATAAAAAGTGTAATAATTACAATGGATTATATATTTCCAACCATGGTGATCGTTGGTTCGATTTTGGGACCCCATGGATCCACTTTGATGTAAAAATGTCATTTTATAAAAATTAATTGAAAGTAAATAAAAATATAACATAAACATATATCTTTTACAGAATATATTTATATAGAGCTGTATAAGTGATATCTTAAACTAGAAATAGTAATTACAAAGTTAAAAATATATACTACATCAAGATATTTTATTTATAATTTTTAGACAACAGATAAATAAATTCATTTATGACACAATGATGATAAACTGATTACCTTATTAATGAATTATTTAAATAAATGAGATTATAAATATTAAAATAAATTTATTTTGAAACTTTTTATGCCATAAAAATATTTAGGGATGAGTATGACTTACTATATTTTAGTTAATGAGTTTTTTTTCTAAATAATCAAGTTATAATTTTTAAAAAAAGTCATGATATGAATTGTATAAAAATTGACATAAATGAGTTTTTAAAACAAATACTGTTTTATTAAATGATATAATAATCCAAAAAATATAATATTGGGAAAAATAAATTAGATAATGTTTGAAATTTAATTAATAAACCACTTGAGGTTTTATTGGTATTTTATGGTAACTATATTACCCATATAGTATGAATATACAAGAAGGCATGGTAAGAGTTAAATTAGTTAACTAAGTGTTAAAGCTAAAAAAAAGTTCCAATTGGGACCAAAACTTGGATAAAAACTATTTATTAAGAGGATTTAGAACAATAATAATTTTATATTTTAATTAAATGATTTTTGGACCTTTTGAAAATCAAAATTAAGTTTATAATAAAATAATCTTTAAAGACATTCCTAAAGTACCCCTCCTCCTTCTTATAAAAGGCCACCACCTCTAATCCCTTTATCCCACCTCTCAAGCCTCTAGGATCTTCCAAAATCTACTAAAATAAGATCCCAACATCCCTAAATTCCTCATATAAGCCTTAACTTGGTCATAAGTAAATTCAAGAAAGCCTTTTAGCTTAAATCAATAGAAGTTACCTGATTTGAGGAAATGTCTTCTCTCAAGCTTCTTTCATTTATTTTCTCCTCTCCAACCTAATAAACTCTATTTATTAAATTAATTTTTAAAAACAATAGTATATAATATAAAATAAGATTGTTTTATGAGAATTATTCAAACTACACTTACACATACCTCCATCTAATGGATTCGAACACACTGTTTCTGTGTACGAAAAACTACTGACTCCTGAAATGATGATTGTTCGATTTTTCCCTACCACCTCTAATGGTGGATGTAATGATGGTAATATATTTATATGTGATATGTATTATATTTATATTGTCTATATTCATTGGTATTTTTCATTTATATCATACCTTTATGGTTTCCATAACGGTTAAATATGATAATTTCATTTGAGGAAGTGGAGACAACCGCCCCCTCAAAGCGATATGACTCATTTATATCATACATGGAACATATAAAGGATGTAATTAATGAACTTTGTAACATATATAAAATATTATATTATATTTTAATTGTAATAAACCTATGTATCATTTAGTTTTAATTTTTTTAAATATGAAAAATAAATGAAAGTATCGTTCATGCGTACATACAACTTACCGTCTCCGTGAACAGTGCATTTCATTTATTATCTCCAAATCTTATGGAATATTATGAATACATATATACTGGATATAAATACATATATATAATATATATATTAGGTATAAATAATGAATATGATTATCGAGATAATGGACTTTGGCAACATGGACAATTTCTAATTATAACAAGTTCATTTTTGACTCAGGTAGTAAATATCAACAAAACATATGATATGAACCTAAATAATTACGTAATTTTTATAACATGTTAATAAGTTATATAAAAGGAATATTAAACGTGAAATTTTTTCTTAATAAATTATAAATTATCTTAAGTTTGTTATTTTGGAAATTAAAGAATGAACGAGTCAAGTCAGATACGAGGTAAGGAAACCTCTTAACCCAATTTCCATTCTTTGGGCTGACCTTAAACTTCTTGATTATGTCTTTCTATGATTATGTGATCAATATATTTTTATCTATTACTTATACTTGTTTTATATGTATTTATATTTAATATAAATAATCAATCTATTTTATTCACAAAATGGTCTTTGTAAGGGACTTTATATCAATCTCCTTTCATTGAGGCACATTTCGATAATATACACATCCTTATTTTTTACAATGTATAATAAAACCATTTTAATTTTAATTTCAATCAAAGGGAAAATTTTATCTATGAATTTTTTTACTAAATGACAAAAGGAATGTTTTTAATGTATGCGGCGATAATGACCTCTCCGCCACCGTAATCATTTTTTGGCTTCCTCTATAAGCCTTAATGTTCTTAGAAGGAAAAGAAATCCATTATTACATTTTTTGGTTTTTTGGTATTGAATATGGTTTTTGGTATGTATTGAATATTTCAATATCTTGAAATGATTTCTTGTGATTTCAAATGAAATGTTATTAGTAAAATGTTGATATTTACAATATTATATGTGTTATGATTATATAATGGTCATTGGAAATTTGAAGAGTGTTTACATGATAAACCAATTATGATTGGTTATGTGATAAACGAAATGATGGTTGGTTCTATGAAAAACCAAGGATGAGTGGTTACGTTATAACCTCAAATGCATTTTTTATGGAAGTTAGCCATATGGATATTCCATTTAGTGATATGTGTGGAAGTCGACTGTATGGTTATTCCATTTATGTATGTTTATGTCCCATGTTACCTTTATATGATATATGTTTCTTTCTATGGGATTTATGTTAATATTTTTTTAACAAAAGGGTAAGAAATGAGCTTATATTTAGTGAAGGGGTATTTATACTTATTTAAGGTTCAAATCATTACTTTATGATAAGTATTCATGGTTTACATGTTGTTTTAAAAAACTAATAGTTTTCCTTATTTATGTATCCATTATTTAGATTTTTTATTCTCATCACATGTTTTGAAATGTTTTTCATATGACTTAAAGATGAATAGGGTCAAGGTTGGGATCAAGGAAAATTCATGCTATTTAAAACATAGAACAAAAAATGTTTCTTTTTAAAGAGTTTTTGTTTTATGAAAAAATGGATAGTGAGTGGAAGTGTCTACTTGTAATATTCAAGTTGTTATGTATATTTTTTAACCTAATTATATAAAACAATAAACCTGAAAATATCCCCAATGTGAATTATTAACTTAATTCAAGATTATATAACATTTAATTTTGGGGACATAAACTAGAATCAAAGGCCAGTTTAGAAAACGTGAGGAGTTAGAGTTTAGTTAATAGAATATCCATAAATTATTTTTTTTACATTATGGTAAAATTGTAATGATATATCATTTAAATATTACCATGTTTCTTCATCTGAGATATGATTGTTCAGAATGGTTTTCCGCAGAGGAAATAGGGAAGCGATGATGGGAAGACATACTGAGGATAATAACCTTCCAAATCAGCATCCGGAGATAGTCGGAATCCGAACTAAATAGTTTGTTGCCTTGATGGCTTAGTTAAATCAGGCGATGAATAGTTGTGTTGTCCATGAACGAGATCAACGATATCATCCACATAGGAACATGTTTGTAGTGGATCATTTCATGAGGCAAGATACCCCATCCTTTAGAGGATCATCTAACCCTGTGCAAGCTGAAGGGTAGATCAAAGAACTAGAAATGATTTTCTATGTCATGGGGTGTATAGACAAAAAAAGTTCAGTCTTTCTATTTACCATTTTTAAGGAGAAGCCAATCAGTGGTGGTAGATTGTTAAAAATATCAGGGATTGTGAGGATATTTATGCTCTTGGTTGGGATGAATTCAATGGTATGTTTCTTTAGAAATATTTTTCTATGGTAGTTTGACTTGGGATGGAAAAACAATTCTTGGAATTGAGGTAGGAGGATGACTCAATGGCTACTTACGAATCAAAATTCACTTGACTATCAAGGTAGGCTCCAAATTTCATCCAAGATTTTGATAGTAAGATAAATTGGTTTTACTTTGGATTGAAGCCACGATATCAAAATTCATTAGCCTCTCATGAATTCAAAAGCTATGATAAACTTTTCAGATATGCTAACAAAGTAGAAATCGAGTTTTCTGATGATCATGTGTTCCATGAGAGCAAGTAAAAGAGGAGGTCCATTTGGCAGGAAAAAGTAAATTATTCATCAAATAATTCTGAAGCATAGAAAATTAAATTTCCATCTTGTGATATGTGTGGTAAAAAGCATCCTCGAGAATGTCTCTAAAAATATGGAAAGTTCTTCTAGTGTGGTAAGACTGTTCATATTGCTTGTAACTATAAGGAAGATTATTAAGAAGGAAATGAAAATCTAACAGTAAGATGTTTTAGTTGCAATGAGTTTTGGCATTATGCCAATGTGTGTCCAAAGTTAATTAACCAGGGTGGAAACCAGACATATAAAAAGCATAAGGGTGTGGAGAAATATTTTTTTACTACTACAGTTGATGTGGGACCATCAAATGGAGTGGTGTTAAGTACTTTGTTTTTTAAGATTTTTCCAATGTTTTGTTTGATTCAGGATCTTCACATTCTTTCATTTATAAGAAATTTTTAGGTAAATTTGGAAATCCACCATAAGAAATGAATCCAAAACTTATTGTAAAAATAGCTGGGGGAAATGTGGAGGCAAAAATAAATTATAATAATCTTCCTATATTTATACATAGAAAGAACTTACCTGGAAACCTTGTTGTTTTGCCTCTAGTATATTTTGATGTTATTTTGGGAATGGATTGGATTTCTGCTTAGCATGATAAGATTAATTATAGAGAAAAAGTGGTTTATGTTTTGAAAGAATTTAAATTTGTGTACAAATAATAAACCCTTATATATAATAACATATCTAGAAGCTGAGAAACTAGTGAAAGATGGAAATGAATGTTACCTTCCACATATTGATGAAAACAAGGGAACTATTCTGATTATTGATTTACTAGTATTAAATAAGTATCTCGATATTTTTATTGATGTGTTTCCCGGCATTATACCTGACTGGGAAGTTTAATTTAATATTGACTTAGTTCTGGATGCTAATACAATTTCATATCCCCCTTATCAAGTAGTTCAAATTTACGTTTTAGAGTTAAAGAAACAATTACAGGAGTTGTTATATAAAGGTTTCATTCAACCTAGCACATCACCATGAGGTGATCTAGACTTGTTTATTAGAAAGAAAGATGGTTCAATGATACTTTTCATTGATTATAGTGACTTGAATAATATCACTATTAAGAACAAGTATCCTTTGCCTCATATCAATGATTTTTTATCATCTCTAGGGAGCTCAGTATTTTTTGAAGATTGAATTGAGGTCAGGGTACAATCGGTTGAATTTGAAGGAAGAATACTTTATGAAGACTGCGTTGTGTACTAGATATGGCCATTAGGAATTTTTAGTTATGCTTTTTGGGTTAACCAATTAACCTATTGTATTCATGGATCTTATGAATATTTTTTTGAGTTCTTGGACAAGTTTTTTATTGTGTTTATTGAATTTTTTTTGCTATATTCTAAAAGTAAATAGGAGTATTGAAGTAATTTAAGGGTTGTCACTACTGGAAATTGCACCTATACCCACGGTTTGAAACCGTGGGTATAGCCCTTGAAACCGTGGGTATAGGGTATACCCACGGTTTCGCCAACCGCGGGCTGGAATGCCGTCGCAATAGCCCTATACCCACGGTTTTTAAAAAACTGTGGGTATAGACCCAGAAATTTTTATATTACCCACGGTTCATTGAACCGTAGGTATATATGTATACCCACGGTTTTATAACCGTGGGTATAGTTTGCAACTCCGGTATATATGTATACCCACGGTTTTATAACCGTGGGTACAGTTTTTTGCAGCTCCAAAATATACCCACGGTTCACTTGAACCGTGGGTATATATGTATTCCCACGGTTCTATAACCGTGGGTACAGTTTTTTGCAGCTCCAGAATATACCCACGGTTCACTTGAACCATGGGTATATATGTTTCCAGCGCCAGAATATTTCAACGGTTCAAATGAACCGTGGGTATTTGCAATGTCCCCCGCAACAACGCAGGCCTGGCAGCAGGCTCTGCAATTCTACCTGAAGACAAAATATAAGAACAAAATATAAGAACAAAAAGTATGCAGCTTGCAATTGAGAAAGTTCCGCCAAGTTCTGTTTTCCGCTTAACAAATTTCTGATCATCCTACATGGAACAATGTGCAAGTTAAAAATAAGTCTAATTATAGGCATTGAAAACATTACATGGCTATAGCTTGAAACCGCAGGGAAAAAATGAAGCAATACAGATACTACCAGCACAATGGGAATAATGGATATTGCATTAAAGATGTTCAACAAGAATAGTGATTTGGAGACAGGAATTTCATAATAAAAGAAACTTGCAAGCTGCACAGCATAAATTAAAACACATTAAAACATCAATAAAAGCCATGGAAATGAAAACATCTAGCAAAAAGTTGTGCCAGCCCCCCCTGCTAGCCCCCCCCGCCAGCTCCCCCCCTGCCCACTGCTTGTCCCCCTGCCAGCCCCCGCCCCCCCTGCCCCTGCCATCCCCCCCTCCCCCCTGCTTGTCCCCCTGCCAGCCCCCGCCCCCCCTGCCCCTGCCAGCCCCCCCCTCCCCCCTGCTTGTCCCCCTGCCAGCCCCCCCCCCCTCCCCCTGCTTGTCCCCCTGCCAGCCCCCCCCTTCCCCCTGCTTGTCCCCCTGCCAGCCCCCCCTGCCCCTGCCAGCCCCCCCCCTCCCCCTGCTTGTCCCCCTGCCAGCCCCCCCTGCCCCTTGCTTGTCCCCCGCCAGCCCCCCCTGCCCACTGCTTGTCCCCCTGCCAGCCCCCCTCTGCTTGTCCCCCTGCCAGCCCCCGCCCCCCCTGCCCCTGCCAGCCCCCCCTCCCCCTGCTTGTCCCCCTGCCAGCCCCACCTTCCCCCTTCTTGTCCCCCTGCCAGCCCCCCTGCCCCTGCCAGCCCCCCCCCCTTCCCCCTGCTTGTCCCCCTGCCAGCCCCCCTGCCCCTGCCAGCCCCCCCCCTTCCCCCTTCTTGTCTCCCTGCCAGCCCCCCCAGCCCCTGCCAGCCCCCCCTTCCCCCTGCTTGTCCCCCTGCCAGCCCCCCCTGCCCCTGCCAGCCCCCCCCCTTCCCCCTTCTTGTCCCCCTGCCAGCCCCCCCTGCTTGTCCCCCTGCCAGCCCCCCCTGCCACCTGCTTGTCCCCCTGCCAGCCCCCCCTGCTTGTCCCCCTGCCAGCCCTCCCGCCCCTGCTTGTCCCCCCACCCAGCCCCCCCCCTACCCCCTGCCAGCCCCCCCACCCTGCCCCCTGCTTGTCCCCCCCCCCACCCTGCCCCCTGCTTGTCCCCCTGCCAGCCCCCCCTGCTTGTCCCCCTGCCAGCCCCCCCTGCTTGTCCCCCTGCCAGCCCCCCCCCCCCCCCCCCCCCTGCCCCCTGCTAGGCCCCCTGTCAGTCCCCTGCTAGGCCCCCTGTCAGTCCCCTGCTAGTCCCCCTGCCCCCTGATCTGATAACCAAGTTTATCTGATCTGATAACCACAACATCTTCAGCACTGCCAGATTCAGGTTTAACAGGTACCAATTCACCAATTCTGACATGTTTAGCAGCATGAGATAAGACAAGAACAGACTGAACCACATCAGATTTACAGACCATGTTTATCACCCCTTCCCCCTACTGGACACCCCCTCCCTCTGCTGGACAACCCCCCCTGCTGGACACCCCCCCTGTCGGTCAGCATTGCTACAGTTGCGGGCCACAACCATTCAGCCCAACCGGATCGGGCAACACCAATCCAACAAAATCCTCATCCGCGACAGTTGCAGGCTACAAGCATTCAGTAGGGATTAATGGAAGAAATCAACATTAATGGAAGCATGAGAAAAACTCACATGATCCTAAAACTAGAAGGATTCATGTGAAAGGGGTGCCCCAAGGCAAGGTATGTACTGGAAATGCTTGCAGGGACAGTCCAAGCAGCAAGGTGATTTGGAGAAAGAAAAATCAACCTATAGTGAAAAGAAAAATCCTTGGTGGTAAAGCTGTCCAAGGAAAAACAGGTTGTGTTTTGGGTTGTGAAGAAGACAACAAACCTAAAGAAGTGGAGACACAATCCATGGGGTAAGTGTGCTCACAAAGCATATATTTTAGAGCTGAAAACAGATCTGGTTTAGAGCTGGAAGTTGCATGCAGCAATGGTATCAATTCATGCTAAAAGTGGACACCCCAGGACAGACCCCCCCCCAAACCAAGACCCCCCAGGACAGACCCCCCCCCAGACCTTGGACACCCCAGGACAAACGCCCCCCCCCCTCACTGGACCCCCTAGACACCCCATGGACAGACCCCCCCCCCCAAACCCAAACCCACTCCCCACCCTTGACACCCCCCTGCACCCCCAGTACCACCTGCACCCAGCCCCCCCCCCCCCAGGATATTATTTGACATTACATCTACAATTGGAATTCCCATCAAAATGGATAGAGCAACTGAGGAGGCACATTATGGGTATTTTGCTAGAATAATGTGCATTTTTCTAGAGTTCTTCTAGAAGTGGACCTTAATTCCACCCTCATTGATCGGGTTGTGTTATCCACAAATGAAGATGACTTGTTTTTGAAAATTGAGTATGAACAACTACCTCCCCCCTGCCCCCTGCTAGCCCCCCCTGCCCCCCGCCAGCCCCCCCCCCCCCCCCCCCCCCGCCAGCCCCCCCCCCCTGCCCCCTACCAGTCCCCCCTGTCTGGACACCCCCCCTGCCCCCTGCTAGCCCCCCCTGCCAGCCCCCCCTGTCCCCCAGCCAGCACCCCCCCTATCCCCATGCCAGCCCCCCCCCCTGCCCCCTGCTTGTCCCCCTGCCAGCCCCCCTGCCCCCTGCTAGTCCCCCCGCCAGCCCCCCCTGCCCCCTACCAGTCCCCCCTGCCTGGACACCCCTCCCCCCTGCCTGGACACCCCTCCCCCCTGCTTGTCCCCCCTTGCCACCCCCCTGCTAGTCCCCCCTGCCCCCTGCTGGTCCCCCCCTGCCCCTGCTAGTCCCCCCCCTGCCACCCCCTGCATGTCTCCCTGCCAGCCCCCCCCCCCCCCCCTGCCACCCACTGCTTGTCCCCCTGCCAGCCCCCCCCCCTGCCCCTGCCAGCCCCCCCCTGCCCCCTGCTTGCCCCCACCCCCTGGCCCCCTGCTTGCCCCCCTGCCAGCCCCCCCCCCCCCCCCATGCCCCCTGCTTGTCCCCCTGCCAGCCCCCCCATGCCCCCTGCTTGTCCCCCTGCCAGCCCCCCCTGCCCCTGCTTGTCCCCCTGCCTGCCCCCCTGCCCCCTGCTTGTCCGCCTGCCAGCCCCCCCCTGCCCCTGCCAGCCCCCCCCTGCCCCCTGCTTGCCCCCACCCCCTGGCCCCCTGCTTGCCCCCCTGCCAGCCCCCCCCCCATGCCCCCTGCTTGTCCCCCTGCCAGCCCCCCCATGCCCCCTGCTTGTCCCCCTGCCAGCCCCCCCTGCCCCCTGCTTGTCCCCCTGCCTGCCCCCCTGCCCCCTGCTTGTCCCCCTGCCAGCCCCCCCTGCCCCCTGCCAGCCCCCCCCACCCTGCCCCCTGCTTGTCCCCCTGCCAGAGTTCTTCTTTATTGGTTCATTTCTTGAAGCATTCTTAATTGAGTTTGTAATGTTCATGTTATATAGCATCAACGAAATGGTATTTTGGTTAGATAACAGGGATACAGGCTGTTCATAATAGTTCATATTATCTACAGATTTTGCACCAACAAAAGTTAAATTAATAGAATGAAGAGTAGGTGTGCCTGGGTCCTTTGAATCATCTATATTCTGCATCTTGATAGCGTCCAGATCTAATGGAAGGGGCCTCTGCCCGATGGGTTCAAAATGTCCCTGCATTAGCGTGGGGTCTTGTACAGAGGTTGTGCTTCCTTTTGTATGTTTTATAGGTTCCAGTGTCAAGGTACCTTGTTTATCAATGTTAGTGTGTTTTGTTTGTGCCTTAGCCTAAAGAGACTTTAGACTAATATGAGGATTCCTATTTTTTATAGGACAACCAGTGGTATGAATGACGTTTAGATTAGTGGAGAGTTTTCTGGTTTTTATAGCAGTGCCAGTGGCATCCAGAGTTTTAGAGTCATAGGTGTAGTGAGCAGAGGAAAAAGAACCTAAACCATTTGTCTGATTGTTTGACTCATTTATTATCTCTTGGTTTGGTGTGAAATTCAGTCAAAAGCAGACATTGAATTTCGGTGAGGTTTGGAGATCTAGAAATGTGTAGGAATACCTAGAGGAATAAAATATGCCAGACAATTCCAAACCAATGTTTTCAGTTGAATTGAGCTTTTGTACCACCTGCTATGCACGTTTTGTGGAAAGATGGATGAGAGGCAGCGCTGAGAGGAGATATAGTTTAGGAAGGAGGAAATACGAAAAATTATAGAGCTAACCATTCAATGTTTCTCTAAGGAGGAGTAACCGCCGCAGGGTGTCGTCCTGGAGCAGGGCCAAATCACGGCGTGACCGCGGCGTGACAGCGGCGTGACCGCGGCGTGACCGCGGCGTGACCGCGGCGTGACCGCGGCGTGACCGCAGCGTGACCGCGGCATGACCGCGTCCTGACCGCGGCGTGACCGCGGCGTGACCGCGGCGTGACCGCGGCGTGACCGCGGCGTGACCGCAGCGTGTTGGCCTGGTCCAGCGACATCCGCGGGGCAACATCTTCCAGTTAGTTTCAAATAGGATGATATGGATGGCATGAGAGGATGTTTTCTCAGAAGATTTAAAGAAATGAATGCTAATCTGTGATGAATAGAGGATTGGATGACCCCTGATATACCTAATTCGGTGAGGTTTGGAGATCTAGAAATGTGTAGGAATACCTAGAGGAATAAAATATGCCAGACAATTCCAAACCAATGTTTTCAGTTGAATTGAGCTTTTGTACCACCTGCTATGCACGTTTTGTGGAAAGATGGATGAGAGGCAGCGCTGAGAGGAGATATAGTTTAGGAATGAGGAAATACGAAAAATTATAGACCTAACCATTCAATGTTTCTCTAAGGAGGAGTAACCGCCGCAGGGTGTCGTCCTGGAGTAGGGCCAAATCACGGCGTGACCGCGGCGTGACCGCGGCGTGACCGCGGCGTGACCGCGGCGTGACCGCGGCGTGACCGCGTCCTGACCGCGGCATGACCGCGGCGTGACCGCGGCGTGACCGCGGCGTGACGCGGCGTGACCGCAGCGTGTTGGCCCGGTCCAGCGACATCCGCGGGGCAACATCTTCCAGTTAGTTTCAAATAGGATGATATGGATGGCATGAGAGGATGTTTTCTCAGAAGATTTAAAGAAATGAATGCTAATCTGTGATGAATAGAGGATTGGATGACCCCTGATATACCTAATTCGGTGAGGTTTCGAGATCTAGAAATGTGTAGGAATACCTAGAGGAATAAAATATGCCAGACAATTCCAAACCAATGTTTTCAGTTGAATTGAGCTTTTGTACCACCTGCTATGCACGTTTTGTGGAAAGATGGATGAGAGGCAGCGCTGAGAGGAGATATAGTTTAGGAATGAGGAAATACGAAAAATTATAGAGCTAACCATTCAATGTTTCTCTAAGGAGGACTAACCGCCGCAGGGTGTCGTCCTGGAGCAGGGCCAAATCACGGCGTGACCGCGGCGTGACCGCGGCGTGACCGCGTCCTGACCGCGGCGTGACCGCGGCGTGACCGCGGCGTGACCGCGTCCTGACCGCGGCGTGACCGCGGCGTGACCGCGGCGTGACCACGGCGTGACCGCGGCGTGACCGCAGCGTGACCGCAGCGTGTTGGCCCGGTCCAGCGACATCCGCGGGGCAACATCTTCCAGTTAGTTTCAAATAGGATGATATGGATGGCATGAGAGGATGTTTTCTCAGAATATTTAAAGAAATGAATGCTAATCTGTGATGAATAGAGGATTGGATGACCCCTGATATACCTAATTCGGTGAGGTTTGGAGATCTAGAAATGTGTAGGAATACCTAGAGGAATAAAATATGCCAGACAATTCCAAACCAATGTTTTCAGTTGAATTGAGCTTTTGTACCACCTGCTATGCACGTTTTGTGGAAAGATGGATGAGAGGCAGCGCTGAGAGGAGATATAGTTTAGGAATGAGGAAATACGAAAAATTATAGAGCTAACCATTCAATGTTTCTCTAAGGAGGAGTAACCGCCGCAGGGTGTCGTCCTGGAGCAGGGCCAAATCACGGCGTGACCGCGGCGTGACCGCGGCGTGACCGCTTCCTGACCGCGGCGTGACCGCGGCGTGACCGCAGCGTGTTGGCCCGGTCCAGCGACATCCGCGGGGCAACATCTTCCACTTAGTTTCAAATAGGATGATATGGATGGCATGAGAGGATGTTTTCTCAGAAGATTTAAAGAAATGAATGCTAATCTGTGATGAATAGAGGATTGGATGACCCCTGATATACCTAATTCGGTGAGGTTTGGAGATCTAGAAATGTGTAGGAATACCTAGAGGAATAAAATATGCCAGAGTAACCAAATGAGGAGTAACCGCCGCAAGGTGTCGTCCTGCTTGTCCCCCTGCCAGCAACAGATGGAAAACATATTCAGCACAAAAGTGATCGGAAATGCCAACCAAATGAAAGAAGCTAGATTAAAACCAATAACCAACGAGCAGGAAAAAAAAATTGGACATTCAGAATGCATGTGTGTTCAATGATTCCAATATCTAAAGTGTGTTTCAGCTAGACTCTTAACTCAAAGAAGAATTCACATAGATGAGTCATGCATGAATAAGCTCAAATGACGTGTTAGATTGGCACATAGATTTGTCATCTCACCTTGATAAAGATCGAATGGCAAACCACTGATTGGTAATCATACTTTAATTTGCTACAGTCTGTACATGCAACAAATAAAACCATGAATTATTATTAATGAATATATGAGACTCATAAGAAATGAAATGTCATATAGAAATTTTGTTATTACTACATGACAATAAAATACTAAAGTGCAGATTAAAATGCAGAATAAAAAGCCTGAATATGATGATAAGAAATACCAGTCAGTTTCTTCTCCATGCTTGTAAATTGAAGGCATTCATTCCATCAGCCCATGCACATTCACCAATATTTTGGTTCATCGCTATGCTGGGATGAGAACAATCAAAGTATGTCTAGCAACTCTTAGACATGACCCACAAAAATCAATATACAGTGGAGTCAATAGTTAAAACATATCACCTGCATTCATATGTTGGATGAAAAGGGGGTCAACTCCATGATTTTACGACCAATAACCTGCATTCATATAGTGTGTAAATGCAAATGAAAAATGATGCATGGTAGGGAGGTTTATTCCACAATTTTAGGAAAACATACCTGTTGTAGAGATCTCACACTTATTAGTGCAGGATTCCCACTGCCCAGCCCCTCCCCCCCTCCCTACTGCCCCCCACTGCCCAGCCCCCCCCCCCACTGCCCAGCCCCCCCCCCCCCCCACTGCCCAGCCCCCCCCACTGCCCAGCCCCCCCCCACTGCCCAGCCCCCCCCCCCACTGCCCAGCCACCCCCCCACTGCCCAGCCCCCCCTCCCCCCTTGCCCAGCCACCCCCCTCCCCTCCCCACTGCCCAGCACCCCCCTGCCCAGCCACCCCCCTCCCCCCTCCCCCTCCCCCTCCCCCTCCTGCCCAGCCCTCCCCCCCACTGCCCAGCCCCCCACTGCCCAGCCCCCCCCCCCCCCCCCACTGCCCAGCCCCCCCCCCCCCACTGCCCACCCCCCCCCCCCCCCACTGCCCGGCCCCCCTCCCCCCTTGCCCAGCCACCCCCCGCCCCTCCCCACTGCCCCGCACCCCCCCTCCCCCCCCTGCCCAGCCACCCCCTCCCCCTCCCCCTCCCCCTCCCCCTCCCCCTCCTGCCCAGCCCTCCCCCCCACTGCCCAGCACCCCCCTGCCCAGCCACCCCCTCCCCCCTCCCCCTCCCCCTCCCCCTCCTGCCCAGCCCTCCCCCCCACTGCCCAGCCCCCCACTGCCCAGCCCCCCCCCCCCCACTGCCCAGCCCCCCCCCCACTGCCCACCCCCCCCCCCACTGCCCGGCCCCCCTCCCCCCTTGCCCAGCCACCCCCCGCCCCTCCCCACTGCCCCGCACCCCCCCTCCCCCCCCTGCCCAGCCACCCCCTCCCCCTCCCCCTCCCCCTCCCCCTCCCCCTCCTGCCCAGCCCTCCCCCCCACTGCCCAGCCCCCCACTGCCCAGCCCTCCCACTGGGCAAGGTGAAATATTTGAGCACTTTCACCTTGCAGATAATCCATCTCCGATGTTGCTTGATATTCTTATGCTGCTTAAGAGCATTAAAGTGAGGATTGCCCAAATTATCATTAGCAGTGCTTTTATCAGAATCAGAAGCAAAACTTCGGGGCAATTTTAGAAACTTTTCCTTTTGAATTGCTAATTGCTCAGCCTTGGTCAACTCTGAATGGAGTGAAGGACTGAAATGTTTAAAAACAGACGACCCACCAGAACCTTCTACGACAAACTCACCAAAGAAATGCAATACATTCCTCATGATTGCCAGTTGTCCAGCTACCTTTCTTTTAGGTGTTATGAGTACACAGGGAAGAGACATAAGAACCTGAAAACACCCAGCCCATACATATGAGATGCAATATCAAATTTCTTACATGAAAAAATGGATCGTACGCACCTCGCTAGTTTCCATGTCAGTTGCAGTGGAAGAATATTCTTTCTGAGTTTCAAGAATACTCTTTTGATCACTGGTATCATTCTCCCACTCAGAATGTGCGCTCTCTAACAGATCCTCGGGGATTGAAGTCTGTCCACCGCTTACTTCAGTACCATTTTCACATGGCACTGAGCTGCTGTCATCAATGATCCGATTCGCTTGTCGCAGCAAAAAACGCTTCATTTTCTCTGGAATATGGAAAAAATATTTCACCTTGCCCATCCCTCCCCCTCCCCCTCCCCTCCCCCTCCCCCTCCCCTCCCCCCCTGCCCAGCCCTCCCACTGCCCAGCCCCCCTCCCCCTCCCCCCCTGCCCACCCCCCCCCACCTCCCCCTGCAGAAAGTTCATGAAAAAACAAGGAGTAAACAGAATGGCATGTGAAAATTACCTAAATAACTGACAAATAACACCCCTGATGAAAACTTAATCCAAAATGCATTTCATTGCATAAAGAAATTCACATACAAGCAGTCCACCAATACAAAAAAAACATTAAACTCCAACACACGTCTCTCTGCTAAGTCAAAAATGGAGGGGATTAATATCCCCCCCATCGCCATCACTGTCATCCTCATGTCCAGCATCATCATCATCAGCAGCAACATCGACAACAACATCATCACCAACCGCACCGTCAGCATCATCATCAGCAATCTCATCACCAACAACATCATCAGCAACATCCTCGTCAGCTCTATCGCCACCACCGTTATCGCCACTAGGACCCTCATGGGAATCACCCGAGGCATTATTTAAAGAGCGCATTGATGTCATACATGAATGAAAAGTGGCAGAAACCTCTGATGGTAGTGACTGACTCAAAACTGACAGAGCTTTCATGAAATGTTCATTCATCAGCTTACTTTTTTCACGCTCCTCTAATACTATTTTCTTTGTCGCAGCTAATTCAGCACGCGCACTTTCCAACTCAGAGGCCTTAGAGGAGTCTGATGATGACCAATACCTAGAGGGGACAATGTTTTTGCCTGGTCTACAACGGACTCTTCCTGGATGCTCCACACCTAACACCTGACTGAAATGATCATTTGGCCCTAAGTTGTCAGCTTCCTTCTCATCCATGGCCTCCAAGGCAGACTGTTGAAATTATAAACATATTAAATTATGAATTTCGTATAAATGTTTGAAATATAAATAAACAAACTTACAATTTTATCTTGTGTTTGTGAATTAACTGCAGTTCCATCTTTTTTTTCCTACTAAAGCAGAATAATTTGGCACGAGGTACAGGACCTTCAATGCCCAAATCAGCTTGCTGCATATAAGAAGTGCACAAATTTGAATTACAACCATATATGATAAATGCAAAATATTGGATTGAAGTGAGTTGCAACAAAGACCCACAAACATTGAGGTAAAGACATGGACTAACCAAGGGAAAGCATGAATAAGTTATGATGACATGTTATAAATAAGGACATTATTTTAATTCAGATGAACGTACCAGCCGCTTCTCTTTATCGGGCATTGTAGTGCGCCCCAATGTGTGTAGATATGTCATTTCATCTTTGTTTTTTTTGTTTTTCGCTGACACTTCCTAAGAAACAAAAAAACAATACAAGTAATAAAAATTAAATTTTATATAAAAAACAGTAAAGATGGGTAGTACCTTATACTATTCAGTATTCCAATGTGCGGTCATTTTTTGATATTGACTTTTTGGACAGTCAGGGTTTGTGGGTACACCCTCTAACTCAGTACCCACTCTGCTCCTCCAACCAATATGTAACTCATACTTGTATGACCGCCAATACTCTCCAAGATCACTCAACCTAGCAGCTTTGGCAGCTTCACCGTTAGGAAAGTTAAATCGACTCTGCAACAAACATGTTAAGTCATATAAATACATTACTAATATCAATATAAATTTATAAAATTTTCGTACCCATATCTGCGCCCATGCCCTATCCTTGATGTCGGCACTGATATGTCTCCATGAGACCGGTTCCACCGGAACGATATCATGATATTTGGCTAAAGTAGCCATGAAACTTCTACACTCCTTAACATTTTTACCTACCATTTGATTTTGAGAATTGTAATCCACCATAATCTGAGTTTCACGATTCCAAGCATCCCTCATTCGAGTGCGCCCACGTCGCCTACTAGAAGATCCCACTAAATAAGATAAGAGGTGACAAGAGAAGAGTTAGGTGACAATACAATAGAAAAAAAGTGAAATGCTATAATTTGAAACATTTATAATAAAAAAACCTGATGCAGGCTCCTGAATAGGCTGTGAGGCATCCGTAGACTGTGCTGGATCAACATCCTCCGAAGGAAGTATCTGTTCCACAACATGCTCCGGCTGATCTTCATGAACCGGAGTGGAAACTGAAGGAACAGACTCAATATGTGTAGGATGGATGGTAGGAAAAGGATGTGGCGTAGACATGTCAGAATATGCATAGTAGGTCTGGGGATACATGAATGGATATGAAAACTGTGCAGGTGAGAACATCGGTCGAGTCGGCGTGGACATGGAATGGGAAAAAGAGGGTAAACGGGATGATGATGGCGGCATGTATGGGAACATCCCAGGGGTCTCAAGCGGAGGGCGGACATGTGTGGTAGATGGGATGTCCACTAATGGGTCAGTGTGGGGAGTGGTAAGACGGGAGCTCCGCCTAGGTCTAGGAGGATCCCTACTCGGTCCCATACTGGGAAGAGGATTCTCTGGAGTTACATGTCCCTAAATAATTGGATCAAAAATATGAACTTGATATTATTTGTAATGCAGAAGATAAATATTTAAATTAATATACTCACTGAAGACAACTCGTGCTCACGTCTAACAGGATCAGCATCAAATAATCTCTTCCTGCGAGCTTCTGTAGTTTTCTTCATAATCTGCATAAGAATGAAATAAATATTTTTTAGCAACAATTTTTACAAATCATAGATACTACTTAAAAAATGTCATAACATCTTTCAGTAATGATAATTTACAACCAAGTTATACAATTTTTAAAACCACATTTTAAAACCACTTTTCTGAATTGAAAGAAATAGAATTAAATGAAACGAAACCAAACATTACTAAAATAGACATATCATTTCAAACTAAAAGTAAATTAAAGTAATTAAATTAGTACCAACCTGAGAAACTCACGTCAAGGTAAACTGAATGAACTCTGAATATATATGGTTGCTTTTATATATTACCCTCCACTACCTCAGGTTCAACATCATCCCTCACAATGGGACAATTGTGTCATCAAATGCAATATTTTGGCTATCACCGATGGGGGCGTCAATGGTGACAATTTCATCCCCAGCATCATGAAAAATATGTCTTGGGATTACTTCATTAATGACACCGTAATCAGGGTTCAGATGATCTTTCACATAAAACACTTGTTTTGCCATTGATGCCAAAATGTATGGTTCATCGGTATGCAGGAATCGACTCATGTCAATAACTCTAAATCCGCAATCATCAATAAATGTACCATGGCGCGTCATTGAATCAAACCATTTACATTGCATCATAGTGACTCGACCTCGAGAGTAGTAATCCAATAACAATATTTTCTCAACCAGTCCATAATAATACACATCTTCATATCGAGGTCGACTATCAGATGCCCTGGCATAACAATCCGTTCTAGCAATTAACATAACGCCATCATGCTGTGTTCTCATTTTCACCACTTTATCAGTTGTAACAAATTTGTATCCATTGATTATTAAAGATTTGCAGTCACGAACCAAAGAATTGGGACCAAAAGCCAACGCTCTTAATTCTTGAGAAATGAAGTCAGCAGGTAAACTCAATACCTAGAATACATGAGTAATATAATTAAATATATATCTATATTTTAAGGTATTTAATGTAATGGTCATACCTTTGATTTCAACCAAGCTGGGAACTCTTGGCTATGCATAGCCTCTCCTCCTTCTCAACGGCAAAGACCGATGAACTCTACTTATAATTTGTTTATGTTCTCTACATAAAATGACAATAAAAGTATAAGGTATATGTGATATGATATCATATGAGATAACATATATATATTCAAATTACTTACTTGATATAGGCATCGAACAAACCACAATTAAACAAGACTGTACGATGTGCCATATTCCGCTCTTCAGAGCTCAATGTAACCAATGTATATGACCCGACAATTCCACCTGTTTGGGGAAGAGATGGAAACGAGGGTTGAATTTCCTCATACTGCTCATCTTCATTTCTCATTGGTCGATTATGTCTTGTGCTCACATCAGACAAATACATTGAACAAAAATCCATACATTCTTGGGCCAGATAACTCCTCACAATGGAACCTTCAGGATAATTCTTATTTCGGACATATGATTTCATTGTGCACATATTTCTTTCAGTGGGATACATCCACCGAAAAGCAACTGGTCCCCCAAGAAGTGTCTCAGTTGGAAGATGAACTGTTAAATGCAGCATGCAAGTGAAAAAGGATGGAGGAAATTTTTTTCCAACTCACACAGAATTAATGGTGCCTCTTGCTGCATTTTTATCAACAATGATTTGGATAACCTTTTAGCACAAAGGTCTCTAAAAAAATGACATAACCGAATCACTGCCACCCTTACATTATTGGATAGCAAATGTCGAATTGCTATTGGAATCAATTCATGAAGAAGGATGTGGTAATCATGAGTTTTTAGGGATTTCAATTTCAAATGTCTTCTGTTGACTCGTTTAGATATGTTGCTGGAATAGCCGTCTGGAACCTTAATATTCTCCAATACTGCCAGAAATTGATCTTTCTCTGCCTGTGTCATCACATAAGAAGCACAGGGAACTTTCCATTTGTTTTCACCGATACAAACAGGATGTAGTTCTGGTCGAATACCCCAATCCAATAAATCCCGACGAGATCGGAAGTCGTCTTTGGTCTTCCCCTTAATATTCAAAAGAATTGCAAGCAACATTTCACATATATTTTTCTCAATATGCATTACGTCTAAACAATGAAGTAACAAATTAGTAGACCAATATGGCAACACAAAAAAAATACTTCTCTTTTTCCAATTGTAAATGACTTCAGTATCAGCATTCTTCCTCTTTCGAGATGTCAAATGACCTTTTCCTAATGAAAAGCTGAAATCTTTCAATTCATCAAGCACATCACTTCCTGACATACGTTGAGGTGGTTCTTCAGTGTCAACATTATTATCAAACCTCCGACGATTCTTCCTGTATTGATGATCCATTGGCAAGAATCGGCGATGCCCCATGAAACTGAAACTACGACGATATTTAAGCCTTCTCGATCGTGTATTCTTCATACAAACGGGACATGAAAGTTTTCCCTTCGTGCTCCACCCAGACATCATTGCATAGGCAGGGAAATCATTTATGGTCCATAGAAGGGCAGCACGCATCTGAAACGTATTCTTTGAAGAAGCATCAAATGTCTACACACCTAAATCCCAAAGTTGTTTCAACTCTTTTATTAAAGGCTGCAAGTATACATCTATGTCATTACCCGGATCCGAAGGTCCAGATATCAGTATACTCAAGAAAGTGAAAGGTTTTTTCATACACATCCACGGAGGAAGATTATAAACATGAATAAAAACCGGCCACGTGCTATGAGCAGTAAGCATCTGACCAAACGGATTAAAACCATCACATGATAGGCCCAATCTGACATTACGCACCTCAGCTGCAAAATCAGGATGTTGTGCGTCAAATGTCCGCCATGCTAATCCATCTGCTGGATGGACCAGCTCATCATTTCCTTTAATTCTCTCAACATCGTGCCATCGCATATTGGCTGAGATTTCTGGAGACATGAATAGATTTTGAAGTCTGGGAATCAATGGAAAGTGCCACATGACTTTCTGTGGCACACGAGACGGTGTTCCATCTGCATTTGTCTTCCATCGAGATGTACCACAGTCTTTACAGTCATTACGGTCAGCTCTTTCCTCCAAAAATAAACTGCAATCTTTCGGACAAGCATGGAATTTATTAGTAGCAAATCCAAGCTGCTTAATTAACTTCCATGCCATGTAATGATTTGAGGGAATATCTGCACCATCAGGAAGAAAGTCCTTCAAAAATGTAAGAATATAATCAATGGCAGTATTAGAAATCCCATACATAGTTTTCCCATGATATAACCGCATTAAAAATTCCAACTTGGTCATTCTAGTACATTCTTGATATACTGGAGTTCTGGCATCATCCAATAAATTTTTCACTATGTCAACATCATCATTTTCAGCATTTTCCTCATGTGTACTGATATCATTGTCTTCTTGCACCGACATGCTATCTCTCTCGGAATGATGCACATATGGAAACCGATCAAATATCAAATTCTCCATGTCACTTCGTTCATTTCGTTTATGAACAGTCGAAGATTGACTCGTCTCTCCATGGTGAAACCAAACATTATAGTTTTCTTGAAATCCAAATTTCGTTAAATGGTAACTAACTTCTTCTCGTCTTAACCATGGTCTTCCAACACAATTATAGCAGGGACACTGTATACAACCTCCATCTGACGCATTGCTAAATGCAAAATCTAAAAAATTCTCCAAATTATTTTGAAACTCGGTTGAAATCCGATCGGTACGATACATCCAGCTTCTATCCATTCTATAACAAGAAAAAAAATTATCATTCAATCAACAATGTAAATCATATTTAAAAAAATCATTACAATCAATTTTATTATTAAATCAATCAAAGCATATTAGTAGCTAGCAAAACATATTTAATGACAAGTATTTAATGACAAGAGGAGTTCATGATTGAATAAGTAGGGAAAAAGAGAAAAAGGTCTTCCTTGAGATGTAAACTAAAGAAAAAAGTTAAAAAAGACACTCCACATGGAAAGTAGTGCAGGGGGGAGGGAGAGGGTTGGTTGGTGCAGCAGGGAAAGGGGGAGGGGCCAGTGCAGCAGGGAAAGTGAGAGGGGGAGGGGCTGGTGGTGGGGCTGGGGAAGCATGGGGTAAGGGGATGGTGGGGGTGCAGTGTGGGGGGGGGGAGGGGCTAATGTAAGGGAAGGGGGGAGGGGGAGGGGCTAGCTGGTGTAGTGGGGGGGGGGGGGTAGGGGCTGGTGGGGGGGATGGGCAGGTGCATGGTAGGGGGAGGGGCTGGTGCAAGAGGGGGGAGGGGGAGGGGCTGGTGCAGGGGGAGGGGATGTTGCAGCAGGGGGTTAAGGGAGGGGCTGGTGCAAGGGAAGGGGGAGGGGGAGGGACTGGTGCAGTAGAGGGAGGGGGAGAGGTTGTGTAGGGCAGGGGGGCTGGTGAGTCTCCCCATACGTTAGAGGTTTTTGACTTGTAGTGAGGGTCTCGAGAGGTGATAGTGGGGACTATACCCTCTTATCACATATACACAGTGGTAAAATTGAATAAATAACAATCAACAATGAAAGAGGTAGTAAATAAATGACAAAGCAGCATAAGATAAATATTATTATAACTAAATTAAAGTGGTCAATGGTAGTTTAAACAACAGATGAATGCATGACATGGTAATGATACATATCTAAAAGTAGTAAACATTACATCATTATTTTCAATAAAATAAAAAAATAATAAAGTCACATCAAAACCCCATGGGCGATCTCCTTGAGCATCCCGAGATCCAACTCAGTCCTTTTCTCCTAACTCTAGTTACAAGCATACATTGAAAAGCAAGGTCCAAGGTCCTGAGAAAATGAAAGTATACTCGAGTATCCCAATGTAATAGCGGCCTGAGTAGGGTGTGAGATATAAATAATAATAGGATGGAACCACTGATGTCCAGCCCAATCTAGATAGTGCAGTATAAAATATATAGTTCACTGGTATATAGAATAATAATAGAGAGATAAATAAACATCACCCGTACAGGTTCCTATGGGACACATAGCAGTTATACCTTCTTTAGCCTTTGACTGGTGTCAGAATGTGTAACCATTTCATTAATCAATTTTATCCAGTTTAAATATAATTTATATGAGAAAGATATTGAGGTTCTAAGATGTGAGAAGAAAACATGTAATGATATTTAATAATGAAGTTCCAAGGTTATAACCAAGGAAACATAGACCTCAAGTGTCAACAACTTAGTAATAACTATAGCCTCACATGGGGTAAGAGTGTAATCCAAGGATAACAGTCCAACTAATTCCACAATAAGAGGACTATCTAGTCTAAGAAGTTCATCCAAGGTAAAATGGGTCTAAGAAAAGATTGGGCTAGGATTTAACCATGGCACCTACTTGTCAATTCTGGAACCAAGGAGTGTATCTAAGGAATCTTGTTGTAATACATGAGGGATTATATGGTGTCATACCAGGCATCTAAAGTTAGACAAGGATCAGGTTCTATGTAGGTCTCAACCTAAGAAAGTTGTATCCTTGAATTCGGAATAGGGTCCTTGAGTGCTCAAGGCTTTCTCTCAAGTATCCAAGGTGAGCTTGAGTCAGGCCACACCTACTTTGATATTGAATTCATATAATATTCCATTTGGTTCAAGCCTTTCCTTTGATTAGTGTGACAAGGCCAAGTAGCATGAAACCCTTTAATCAAGTAATAATTAATCAATAAGTCAATTTTGTTCAACCCTAGCCTTTCATTAGTGTGACAAGGCCATGTAGCTTGAAACCACTCATTTAATCCATTTAAGGCATTTTCAATAATCAAGGTTCACTCTGGTACCTTCCATTAACATGGTAAGGGGTTCTATGAATACGCAACATATTTTTCAATTACATCTAATACGGCTAATTCATGTACTTAGTATACTTTACAATTTCTATTTCACAGTTTATTATTACATTGAAGCACTTACATTAGGCGGGTTAAATGTTGTGCATACAGGGTAATTTCCATTCTGAAATTCAAAAGATAATTCAAGCCATTTAATATAGAAAATCATACCCTTAGAAATTTAAATCTAAGGCTCACCGAATGGTGGCTCAAACATGTCAATATACTAAAATGAAAATTATTGGAAACAATTCTACATGGGTAATTCCAATATAAAAACTGGTCAAAGAACTTAAACGGTTCCTTGGTTATTTAATCATTTAAAAAGGAAAACTTAGTTTTTTTAATTCCATTAGGGGTCATATATGACATAATTCAAACATAACATCAATTCATAAAGAAATATCAGTACAACAAGACAATAAATCCTAAAAGTCTAATAATTGTTTTTTAACTTGAAGACAGCGCACCTCCGTTGGAGGGGTTTTAATATATAAACATGATATTTCTTATGAAACAATCATTTATTACCTTTAACTCTTAAATCATGAAACATACTAAATTTAAGATTAAGAGGAATTTAATCTAATGTATTCACTGCATTAACTAAAAACAAAGAAAACGTGTAGTAAGAAACTAATTAATGCATTAATAAATTTGAGGAATTGGAAGGGTACCCTTCCTCAAAGAGGAACCAAGCCAACACCTGAAACTTGATAGATTTATAAACAACCACCCGGAACTGCTCAACATGTGTATGTACATACCTTCATATATACTATTTTAAGGCCAAAATAGTGCATCTTAGGATTATCAATGCTAAATTAATTTGGGGAAATATTCTCACTGGGTTTGATAATCAGGATATTTATATCATTCATCTTTTAGTATTCCATCATAAAAAAATGAAATTGCTTAAAAAAAATTTAGAATCAAACCACTCCATTAACCTATGAATGCATCAACTGCTACCTTTGACTACAACACTAATTGATTATCAAGAGGTAATATGATGAAATTATGGGAAATCAACCAAGACTAAGAAATTACCAGGAAATCTGGGACTCCAGCATAAAAAAAAATCACTACTGAGAAGGCCAGGAGGTCCAGGTCGTAAGCCGGGAGGCCGAGCCGGGAGTCGGGAGCCGGGAGTCGGGAGCCGGGAGCCGCGAATCGGGAGCTGCGAGTCGGGAGCCGCGAGTCGGGAGCCGCGAGTCGGGAGCCGCGAGTCGGGAGCCGGGAGGCGGAGCCGGGAGTCGGAGCCCGGGGTTGGAGGCCGGGGAGGGGAGTCGGAGGCCGGGGAGGGGAGTCGGAGAGGAGAGGGGAGGGTCGGGAGTCAGTGGTCGGGGAGCGGCGTCGCGGCTTGGGGAGGTAGGGTAGAGCGATGCGTCGCGGATTTGAGGAGAGAATGAGGAGGATCCCGATAGAAGGGCTCGAAAAAAAATTAATACCCACGGTTTTAATAAAACCGTGGGTATAAACATCAAAAAAACATACTATCCCCACGGTTTAAAGAACCGTGGGAATAGGTGCGTGGGGATAGACCCCATTTCCAGTAGTGTGTCTTGAAAACCTTAAAAGAAAATAAATTGTCTGGGAAATTCAGAAAGTTTAAGTTTTTATTACATAAAATTTCATTCCTTGGCAATATTGTTTCTAAATATGGCATAACTGTTGACCCATATCAAACAAATTTTTTTGAAGAGTTGAAAAGACCGAAAAATATTACATATATCTGTAGATTTCTTGGTCTTCCAGGCTATTATGGAAGGTTTGTTGAAAATTTTTCCACTGTTATCCATCCCACTGACTAAGTTAACTCATAAAAGTGTTAAATTTATCTTGGAAAAAGAATGTGATTATTTTTTTAGGAATTGAAAAGATGATTGGTGAAGGCTCTATTTTTGGATTTTCTATCCAGAAATGGTGAATTTGTTATCTAGAGTGATGCTTCGTTGAAAGGACTTGGTTGCATCCTAATGAATAATGATCAGGTAATTGCATATGCTTCACATCAGTTGAAAACTCATGAGTTAAGTTACCCTACATGTGATTTAGAATTAGCTGTTGTAGTTTTTTCTTTAAAGATTTGGTGGAATCATTTTTATAGTGTAATGTGTGAAATATATAATGATCAAAAAGTTTGAAATATATATTCACTCAAAAATAATTGAAGATGAGACAGATGAGATGGATAGAATTAATGAAAGATTATGATTTCACAATTAATCACCATCCAGGAAAAGCAAATAAAATGGACTATGATTTTATTCTAAAAAGTAATGATACCTTAACCATGTTACATTTGGAACAAGAAACTTTGATTAACGATTTGATGAACTTTGGAATAGAAGTTATTGGTGTAGGAGATCCATCCGGTTTTTTTTCAGGTGTCAGTGAAATCGTATATATCAGACCAAATTAAGAAAGCATAGAAGGAAGATTGTGAGTTCCAGAATAAGGTAGAATACGTTTATAAGGGTAAGTTTACTAATTGATAAAGATTGTGTTTTGAGATTTGGGAAGAGATAATGTGTTCCTTGTAATTCACAGTTGAAAATAGAGTTGTTATGTGAAGCTCATAGTTCTCCATTTTCATTTCATCCTGGTATCACTATGATGTACAAAGATCTTTTGGAGTATTACATGTGAGATGGAATGAAAATAGATATTGATAACTTTACTAGGAAGTGTTTTACTTGTCAATAGGTTAAAACCGAGCGATAGTTACCAAAAGGGATGCTTCGACCTTTATCGGTGCCAGAGTGGAAATGAGAAAATATATCCATGTGCTTCGTTGTGGGATTACTGAATACATATCGAGGTAATAATGAAATATGGATTATTGTTGATCGATTGACTAAATATGACCACTTATTTCCTATTAAATATACTTTGTCTCTAAATAAACTCTCTTGGTTGTATGTTAAAGAGATAGTTAGGGTTCATGGAGTTCCCCTCCCTATTGTATCTGATGTTGATCCGAGGTACACTTCTAACTTTTGGAAATGCCTTCAAAAGTTATTGGGTACTAAATAAAATTTCAGTACAACTTTTCATCCTTAATTTTATGGGATGTTAGAATGAAAAATTCATAAATTAGAAGATATTCCACGTGCTTGTTCAATGGATTACCAGGGATGTTAGGACTACCATATTTCTTTGGTTGAATTTTCTTTTAATAATAGTTTTCATTCTAGTATACATATGGCTCCATTTGAGGCATTATATAGAAAGCGATGTCGAACTATAACTTTTTGGGATGAAGTAGGTGAAAGGAAGTTGATGGGACCATAATTGGTAGAAGAGATAGAAAAAAAGTTCAGTTGATTCAGAAGCACATGAGATCAACTCAGAGCAGCTAGAAACATTATGCGGATAATTGGAGGAAGGATCTTTATTTTGAGGTAGGTGATCATGTCTTTCTTAAATTTTCTCCATTTAAAAGTGTGATGCGTTTTGGTAAGAAGGGAAAACTGAGTTTAAAGTTCATTAGACCCTATGAAATCCTGGAGAAAGTTGGATCAGTTACCTATAGAGTGGCTTTACCTACATGTTTATCCCAGGTACACAATGTTTTTCATGTTTTAATGTTGAGGAAGTATATGTTGGATTCATATCTTGTTTTGTGTCCAGTGGTACTTTAGTTGGAAGAGAATCTTTCTTATGAGGAATAACCAGTCCAGACTCCTGACTGAAGAGAGAAAGTTTTGTAGAGTAAGGTAATTCATCAGGTCAAGGTTTTGTGAAAAAACCATATCATTGAAGAGGAAACAAGAGAATCTAAAAATTCTATGAGGGATAAATACCTCAACTTATTTAATAAGTAAATGAAATTGCGGGGACACAATTTCCAAAAGGGGGGACGGATGTAACATCCCAGGTAATTAAATAATATGACATATTCATATTTATTAATATTTGTGAATTAAATATTAATTTTACTTTAAATAGGATTCTATGTTTGATGTTGTACCTGACACGTAACAACAGGTTTCCCTTAAATCTTATGTTGCACACAAGGATGAGTCATACTGAAAATATAATAATAATATAATATTATTATTTTAAATGGTAGTTAACACTTAACCATTGTATTGACAGGAATAAAAAAAACTAATCATATTATGAATGAAAATGTTTGTTAAATGTTTTTACATTTATCTAAAAAAATTAGCGGCTTAAAATGAGAATGAATCCAATTTTAAGCATAAATACTATAGTATTTTTAAAAGGTAGTTTTACCACCTTTTGATGAGGATCCATTTTTAAATATAGTTTTTGTCACATTTATATGTTCTTTTTAACAAAATAAACTTCTTATTCTGAAGTGGGATATCAAAATTTACTTTGGATGAAATTTTTTTATTTTTATGACAAAGTTCATTTTTAATGAATAGTGAAAAATACCGCATTTTAAGTCAAAAATGCCTTTTTATATAATTTATTTATATAATTAGATTATCTTAATAATTGGTTTTAAAGTGTAATTAGATTATGTTTTTATCATTTAATCCAATTTTGGTCATTGGAAGTAATTTCAATTTTTAATTAAACATAAACACATGTCAGTCTTTGGATAGTTATTACTTTTTAAAACTCCTCTTTATGGTTTTTCCAATGAGAATTAATTTTAAATTAATTTTATCAACTTCTGTGTTTTGAATTTTAAAAATTGGATTCCATATTCAGAATCAGGAGGTCTAAATTCTGTAACTAGGTACCTTTTATATTAAGACATTATGAATAATAACTTCGATAATTATTTTATTTACCATGGTTAAAGGGTAAATATGGTAAATAAGGGTAAAAAGTAATATTTTAATAATATAAAAATACCATAAAACGTTTCTTACTCATATTTTATGATATATTTCCGACCATGGTCATCTTTGGGTTGATTTTGGGACCCCATGAAACCACTATGATTTGAAAATGACATTTTATAAGAATTAATTTAAAGTAAAGAAAAATATAACATAAACATATATCTTTTACTAAAACAATTTTTATATGTTGTAATATAAGTGATATTTTTGACTATAAATTATAATTAGTAAGATAAAAATATTTAATACATAATTATAGTTTAATTATAATTTTTAGAAAGAAAATAAATAAATTTCTTCAGGACACAATGATGATGTAGTGATTTCCTTATTAATGAATGATTTAAATAAATGAGATTATAAATATTAGAATAAATTTATTTTGAAACTTTTTATTCCATAAAATAATTTTAGGGATGATTATAAATTATTATATTTTAATTAATTATGTATTTTATAAAGAATCATGTTTTTAAGAATTTTTAAAAAATTCATGATATAAATAGTATAAAAATTGACATAAATGAGTTTTAAAACAAATACTAATTTATTAATTGATATATTAATCCAAAAAATATAAGATTTGGAAAAATGACTAAGATAATGTTGGAAAGTTCATTAATGAACAACTTTAGGTTCTATTGGCATTTTATGGTGACTATATTAACCATATATAATGAATATAAAAGAAGACATGGTAAGAGTTAAATTAGTTAGCTAAGGGTTAAAGCAAAAAGATAAGGTTAAAATTGGGACCAAAAATTGTCTAAAACCTATTGGTTTAGAGTATTTAGAACAATAATCATCTTATATTCTGTTTAAATAAGTTATATATTTTCTTAAAATTTAAATTCTGTTTATAATAAAATAGTCTTTGAAGACATTCCTAAAGTACCCCTCCCCCCTCTTATAAAAGGCCACCAACTCTAATCCCTTTCTTACACCTCTCTAGCCTCTTGGATCATCCAAAATCTATTCAAATAATCTCCCAAAATCCCTCTATTTCTCATAAAATCCTTTACTTGGGAAGAAGGAAATTCAATAAAGCCTTTTATATTAAATCAAAAGGAGTTACCCGATTTGAGGTAATGTCTTCTTTTAAGCTTCTTTCATTTATTTTCCCTTCTCCAGCCCCATAAAATCTCTTTATTAAATTATTTTATAAAAAAAATTATATTAAATATACTGTGATGTTGGTATGATAATTATTAGAACTACAGCTACACATAACTTCATCTAATGGATACGAACATACTATTTTTGTGTATGACGAAGTACTGCCTCACGAAATGATGATTGTTTGATTTTTCCCTACCACCTATCATGGCGGCCATTATGATAGAAATATATTTATATGTTATGTATATTATATTTATATTGTCTCTATTATTTTTTATTTTTTATTTATATAATTACTTTATGGTTTCCATAATGGTTATATACTATAATTTCATTTGAGGAAGTGCGGACAACCGCCCCCTCAAAGTGATATGACTCGTTCCTACCATACATGGAACATATAAAGGACAGAGTTAATGAAATTTTATAACGTATATAAAATATGATATTGTATTTTAATTATAATATACCTTTGTATCATTTAGCTTTAATTCCATTAAATATGAAAAAGAAATGAATATAGCGTTCACACGTACGTACGACTTACCATCTCCATGAACGGTGCATTTCATTTATTATCAAAAAATGTTATGGAATATTATAAATACATATATAATAGATAAAAATAAATATATACTAGATATATATGATATTTAAATCATGAACATGATTTTGGAGACAATGTAATTTTGACCACATGGACAATTTTTAATTATAACAAGTTCATTTTTGACTCAACTATTGAATATCTATAAAACATCCGATATGAACACAAATAATTATGTAATTTTTATAACATGGAAATAATAGATATAAAAGGAATAATAAACTCGAAAAAGTTTCTAAATCAAGTATAAATTAACTTAGGTTTATTATTTAGGAAATTAAAGAACGAACGAGTCAAGCGAGACATGGGGTAAGGGAACTTCTTAACCCAATTTACATTCGTTGGGTTGACCATCTACATCTTGATTATGTCATTCAATGATTATGTGATAAATGGATTTTTATCTACTATTTATACTTGATTTATGTGTATTTATAGTTAATATACGCAATCAATCTATTTTATTCACAAAATGATCTTTGTGAGGGACTTCGTCTCAATCTCCATTCATTGAGGAATATTTCGATAATATACACATCCTTATTTTATATGATGTATAATAAAACACTTTGAATTTTAATTTCATACAAAGGGAATCTTGTATCTACAAAGTGTTTTTATAAACAAAAAAAGGAATGTTTTTAATGTATGAGGCGACAATGACATCTCCGCCATTGTAATTGTTATTTGGATTCTTCTACAAGCCTTAATGTTTTTAAAAGGAAAAGAAATACATTATTCCAATTTTTAGTGTTTTGGTATTGAAATTTTTTTTTTAAATGGATTGAATATTTTAATATCATGAAATTATTTCTTATGATTGGAAATGAAATTTTATTAGTAAAATGTTGATATTTGAAATATTTTATATGTTATGATTATATAATGGTACTTGGACATTTGATGAGAGGTTATGTGATAAACCAATGATAGGTGGTTACTTGATAAACCAAATGATGGGTGGTTTCATGATAAACCAAGGATGGATGGTTATGTTATAACCTCCAATGAATTGGGTGTGGAATTTGGTCGTATAGCTATTCCATTTAGCGATATGTGTGAAAGTCGACCGTATGGTTATTCCATTTTTGTATGTTTATGTACCAAGTAATCTTTATATGCTATATGTTACTTTATTTAGGATTTATGGTAATGTTTTGGTTACAAAAAGGGTAATGAATGAGCTTATATTCAGTGAAGTGTTTTTTCTACTTTTTAAGTTGAAATTTATTTTTTTATGATAATGAATTCAAGGTTTACATGTTGTTTTTAAAAAATTATAGTTTTCCTTCTTTATATACCCCTTACTGATCTTTCTATTCTCATCCAAAGTTTTAAAATGTTTTTCATAGGACTTAATTATGAATATGGTCAAGGATGGGATCAAGGAAAAGTTATGATATTTATAACGTGGAACAGATCATGTTTCATTTTAAAGAGTTTTTGTTTTAAAAAAAATGGATTGTGAGTAGAAGTGTCTACTCATAATATTCATGTTTTTATGTATATGTTATGACCTAATTACCTAAATCTCTAAACCTAAAAAGATCTTCAATGTTAATTATTAACTTAATTCCAGATTATGTAATGTTTAAGGTTGAGTACTTATAGTTATCTACATTTTTTTAATCATTTGAGAAAGATATTATTTCTAATAAGGCAACAATATCCATTTTTAAATAGAATATTATAGAGGAGATTCACCCTCTTTATTAGAATTTTATAGAATCAAAGGATGACTTGGGATGTGAAGAGTGATATCCTTATCCCTAAATTTCATTTTGTATTTATATAAGGATATCTAATCCATTCCCAATATAGTTTGAAACTCTACTAAAGGAATTAATATGATATTTTATAGAACATTGAGTCAAAAAAATTAGCCAGGGGAGAGTTATATACTTGGGATCCAATAATTCCCCAATTTTCTGTTCTCACAGAGATCTCAACCCCCATATTTTGAGGTGGTGTTCAAATAGTTATATTAAATTTAAAAGATATGGAAGAATACATATAAATAGAATAAAATATCATGTTCTCTATTCTTGATTGAATAATTAGAATACTTATCACCACATTATTTTTAGTATCAACCTCACCAGTAGTGATAACATATGACCTTATTTTATCTATAGCACTTGGAGGTTTTTGTCATCTATTGTCTATTATAACCCTTGGCCTAGGGAACTAGCTTGTATAATGATCATGTTCCTTGTAGTTGAAACACTACACTATATGCTGAGTGATGATATGAACTATATTGTCTTCTTTCATATTAATGGGTTTCTTCATTTTCATTCAGCACTAATTAGAATGATTACTTTATTTTAAACTATTGAAGAATCTGCTCATTCTAACCAAAATGTGTCTAGGATGATTCTTCCCACAGTTTTTTAAAGTGGTTTATTGGGGTTTCTTTCCTCCATGTAATTTATCAGTTGATATTCCTAAAGATAAATATATTTTAATGTTTTTTGTTTCTACTCTTGTGAGACCAAAGAGAGTCACTGATCTCTATATAAAGTTTAAGGCAACACCATACACTCTCTTCATATAAATAAAAGTTTCAAATATCTAATTACATTTGTAGACATAGATTTACCCACTAAAGAAATAGAACACCTAACATTCATTGTGGATTAAAAAGACAGAGGTGTACCATGCTAGCCTTGTAATGTTTTTCTCATACTACATGATAAACTCATCTTAATTTTTTTCAAAAAGAGGATCCCCATTTTTATTTTAAGATGGAGAGTTCTGGGAAATCATTTATATAAAAATATTTTATTAAATTATTTCCATTATATGGAATCAGTATTCTCTTTGGAATTTGTGTTCTTGATTAGTGTCCACCACTAACTACATTATACCTTAATGTGATAAACGAACATCACAACTTTATATTTCTCTAATCATTGGAGGATAGATATTATCTTCTCAATGGAGTTAATTTTAATTATATGATGTGGGTATTAAAATATACACGAAATGTACATGGCTTTTATCTCATAAAAACATTATTAAAACTTGGTCTTTATTATGAGGAGTTTTTTTGTATGATTCAAGTTATTATTGTTAACCTAAGTTAGTTTAGCCATTAAATTCATAAAGTTTTCATCTATTTATCCCATAACGTTAGGAATATCAATGGGTAAATAATCACATTACCTATCATGTTAGTTATTTGAATAGTTACTTCTATTTCCATCCATTAACTAATAGAAGAAAAAATATGAGAATAAATTAACTAATTAACATAGAAAAGGGAAACTTATATACTTGGGGTGAATAAATTAAAAATGAAAAGTATGTCCTAAATTATTAGTCTTCATATTTCAATCCAGGTTATAAATGGTAAATTTTCCTATTATGGATTCTAACCTAATAATTTTTTCTAATACTTTATAATTGTTCAATTTTTTTTGAGAATTCCCAAAGAATATCCCCAGGAGTGTCAAACCAGGTGTACAACAAGGCCCATTTTCATGAACATGGGGATGATAAAGTCCATCTCAATGCACCCTTTTCAAGTTTATTACACCTATATAAAATTTTATGAGATCCAAATCTACTTTTATTATCTGGTAAAGGGTTTATTTTTTTGAAACCACTTACACTATTCTTCAAAAATATAGGTATGCTTCCCTATGTTTAGTCTTATCCTTAAGTCTTTCACAAGAGTCTTCTAATCATAACCCAAAAAATATATAGACCCCTGTTATGATACAAACTATATACACCCATTCCTTTTACAAATATTATTACAAGATTATAAACGTAAATATCCACTAATCCACTAATTGAGACTCTAAATATCATGAGGCAGAGTGTGTTTGGAAGACTAGGTTTATAATATATCAAAAGGAAACTCAAAACATGAAATAAAAATTTTATTCTCCATAATGTTCCATTAAATTCATTTTCATCGTAAAATTACACAAGATAAGAAAGGGAATACATAAAATAAAGTGGTGAGCTATAAATTCTGGTAAGGGAATAGACATCATAAAGAAACATAAATTGTGATTCAAAGGTATAACATGATATCATAAAAGGTAAGGCCAATGAGTAATCACATGGAAGCATAACATGAAGAACACAATATTATAAGATCACGGTAATATATTAAATGTGGATGGAACATATAACATGAAATAAACATGAATCAAGGCTTAAATTCTAGATAATATAACATGTTGGACAAAGTCCCATAATAAATTAAGTTTACTTTGTAATTCCATACATAATGTTATAAGAGACAAAATCTTTACGCAATACATTAGAGAATTATATTGGTGTCCCCATAATAAAAATTTCATGATTTATTTTTTATATTAAAATTAAATTGATCATTATTTATAAATATAAGAATTATCCATGGAAATTAAATGAGTTTCATAATCTTTCCTCATATCATAATCAAATGAAATTTCATAAAACAGTCATTTGAAAAATGAAAATAAGGCATGTATTAAACCATAAAATGAAAGAATAAAAATATAAGTATATATGTGATAAAAATATATACATAATTTAGAATAATTAAATAACATTAAATAGGCATATAAAGTGAGTTAGAGAGAGAATGATCATAACCCGAAGAAACTGGAGGTTTAGAGAGATCACTTACCTTGAGCCCAATTCAACACATTAATTATTTATTATCATAAATAATAAATTCATATTAATTATTTATTATCATAAATAATAAATTCATATTAATTATTTACTATCAAAATAAACTTTTTCTAGTTTATTATTTCTTCTATTTCATTTATTATCATGTTATGTTCAATTACATAACTGTTTAGGTTCATGTTAGATGTTTCGATGATGTTCAGATCATATGTCCAAAATCACTTTGGAATGTTGAATAGGGATATAGAGATTATTATTTAATAATATATAGATTTATAATAATGACATAATTTTCATTTTAATACATAAATAATACACGTAAAACAAATCACAATGGATGGTTATGAAAAAATGAACTACGTTACAATCCTGGAGATGATAAGTCATACGTACAGATGGACAATGTTTCCATTTTTTCATCGATCATGATGGAAGAAAGAAAGTTTTATTTTAACTTTATAGAATTATAATTTTAGAATAAATTTCATATTATTTATTTAAATAAAACTATATACACCATCAATGTTCCACATTAATAAAAAAAATCACATCCCTTCGTGAGGTAACATTCCACTGTACACATGAATGATGTTATCATTTTCAATGGATAGTAAGGTAATAAATTATATGATATATTAATTATCAAAAATTATTAATATTACATTAATATAATATATAAAAATTAAATCCATCATTAGGAATATCAGTGATAGATAATTATGGAAAATTAATAACAAAGGTTCATAAAGAGGTAGTCCGTTGTAGACATGAATGATAGCATCATTTTCAATTTGATGGAAGAGGAGAAAGATGTAGGATATGAAATTAAAATAATAAAATATAAGTATATGAAAGAAAATTATGGTATTATATAATAATGATTAATTTATATTTTAAGGAGGTGGAATAATAAATAATATAAAGATTCTCAGTTAAGAACAATACCTCTTCTTCAGACCACTCCTTTAAGATGATACCAAAAGCCTCTCTAGATTAGATATATGATAAAACCAAGGACTCCAAAAAGTGGGGAAGGATGAAAGGAAGAAATTGGGATAGGTATTAAAAAAAGACTTTTTATGTTTGTGAATTATAGGATATAAGGTTCCATTTTATATGTGAGAGGGAGTGGAATGTTGGAAAAAATCCACAAACAATTCAATAATTTGAAATATCTATCAATACAAGTGCCATTGAAGGTGATAAATATTGGAAAGGATGAGTTATATTGTTGATAAGGACCTAAGAAATTATAAAATATTCATTTTTAAACATTTTATTACATTTATCCCTAAGGTTACTCACTTTTACCATTTTAGTTTTTTCACTACGGTAACTAGATTTTTTAATGTTTTCATTATTCCTTAAGATCAAAATTAAGTTTACCTTGTTACTTAATATTAATTATGATTATTAAAAATATGTAATCAATTTTATTTCATACGAATCATATTTTTTATAATTTAATTTAAAATTAATCCCAGAAAATGCGTCAAAAAGTGGGTTTTAAAGATATGCATTTTTTAAGCAATAAATGGTCTTATATTAACTATATGAATAGTAATTATCATTATATAAATATAAATTAATATAAATATATATAATATATTAATTTATTTTAAATATTAATTTATTTTAAGTTATTTTAATTATTTAAAAAGGATAAACTGTTTGAACTTACGAACATTTTGTAGAAAACTGCCTTTTAAGAACAAAAAAAATCTTATACCAAAATCATGAAAATTCATGATTCAAATGAAATTAATTATATAATTATAAATAAAATGGTTAATATGTAATTTTAATAAAAAATAAAGCTACAATGGTCCTTCTAACTAACATTATTTTATGTAAATAATTAAAGTATTTGAAAAACTGGTAATTTTCACTATTCACAGAAAAATTAACCATTTCATAAAATTAAAAAATTTAACCCAAATTAAATTTGTATATGGGGATTTATAAAATTATGTTATAATATAAAATTACTAAAATTTTAAGAAATTAACTGAAATATTTTCTAAAAAAATTGATAAAAATAATTTTTGATGAAAATATATTTTTTTGAAGAATAAAATGTCTTTATTGAAAACTGAGTTCTTATTTTCAAGGAATTTAAAAATAAATTTATATTTATTATGAAATTTTATATATTTCATAAATCAGTTAATATTATTCATACAATTTAATCTAATGACTATGTTATAATGATCATAAATAATCACATATCATTTATGCTCGGTATATGCTTTCGAATTTAGTTTTCTTCATAGAAAAACTTGTGTTGTTATAAAAAGAATCAATTAAATAATCCTTTTTGGTGGTTTAACTTTGGTATCAATTGATATAATTATTAATTTCATTTTTATGATACCATTATTAAATGAAATAAATACCATTTTATTTCCCTGGTTTATTTATGATGTGATAAATGAAACCTATTTTCTATTAATGGGTAATTTATGATATTATGAATAATTGATTTCAAGTGGCACACATATATATGAATTATAATTGGTGGGTTCTTATATCTCCCTAAAATTCATTTTTATATGTTTATATCTCATGATCCATGTATGAATAGGAGAAATTATTCTTTCTCGTCATGAATGAGTGTGAGCATTAACTCAAAAGGCATGGGTGTGAGTATTAACTAATGAAGGTGATGATTCCCCATTATTATTATTGTTACAAATTTATTTGTTATGATATATTCCAAGGGAATATTACACTTCTATTCCATATTCCCATAATTATGTTCTATGGATTATGTTTATTATCTAATGATTTGATTTTATTTTTTTATGATATATGTTTATTAATTTCAAATTTCATTCCCTTTTAGCATTAATTATGGAAAATATTATTATTCCATTTTTTAATAATATAATTCTCCCATAGTAAAATTTTCTCATATTCTTATGATTTAAACACTATTCACATTTTGATAAGTTTCCACTTACTGATAATTTTAGGTCTCCCCTTTATTATGTTTTCATTCACTTATTTATGAAGATGAGTATAACATATGATAAGTCTTGAAGAGAGTTTATTATGGATCAATTATGAAGAAATGTTCATAGATGTTGTAAAATAAGTTCTCATATAGCTGTTAATCAAATAAACTAATCATTCCATTTATATGGTTGTAATATAATTTTGAGATTAAATGTTCATGATGCGAAAATTATGTGAAATATATGTATGTAATATTGGGTTAACTCACATTGTATCAAAGGCATCATTTAAAGATATTATTTTCAATACCATATCTGAATGTGTAGTTCTAAGGCATATCAAATTAGTGAATTATTCAAGATATTTGAGAATAAAATAGAGTTAAAACATAATTAAATATTTTTCTAAAAAAATATACCAAGATATCTTGGTGAACAAAGTATTTTTTATAAAAGGGGGAGTCTATTTATGAAAAATATCAACGTGTGATCATGTTTTTTGGGAGAGTCTAGTAACAAATTGATTTTTCCTAGTATAAATGTATAATAATAATTAAAAATATACACAAATATAGTTAATTAATTATTTAGTAAAAATATATATTTTAGTCCCAATTACATGTGGCTGTTTTGAGTTAAAGGGGTTGTAGAAACCATCCGATCATACTCCTAAAATAAGGTTGGATAATAACCCATGAAAGAAAAACATTTATATCAATGTTGGATTTTTTTAGTGTCATTTCTACCATTATGTTGTTTTTAGACACAAATTCTATGTATGATGGTATAATATGTCTCTATTTATACAAATTTGAGAGCATAAGACAAGCGGGGGACAGTAAGAGTAAAATACTAACAAAAACACTCAGTAAGTTAAGAGTAATGTTGAGATAAGGAAAACGTTTTATAAACATAATTAAGTCTATAGAAGGCATGGACAATATGTATTAACTTAATATTTTATTATTACTATAATTATATCTCAATTAAACCATAATTTTTTGTTATATAATTCTTATAAGAAGAATAAATTTAAATATAAATAATAAATTATTGATGTTTCTTTCATGGCTTTCAAAGACTAAAAAACCATGAATTCCAGATAGTGAATGGCCATTAAGAATTATAGATGATTTTAATAGCCAATAAAATATTAAAATATACTAAAAATGATCAATTAAAATTTGCAGTGTTTACCCATTGAATATTAAGGGAGTTGTAGTAGCAAGTATTGACCCAAAGAAACTAAATTCTAAAAATATATAACTTATTGATGGGATGGAACATACTTTGGTGTGTATTTTATAGCTTCATGAAAATGAAAATAATGATATATTTAGTAAAAATGGTTACATTGTTAAATGTTTGTAAGATATAGAAATATTTTCTAGAGGTTTAAGAAATCATGGAAAAATATTTCAAGAAGGAGAAGAATTTTTTTCTATATGTGTGTACAATCTTAAAACAAACCATTACATAGAATACTTGGTCACCTTAGCTAAAATATAATGGGATGTTTTATTAAATATATAGATATGATAAACTTTTATTATGTAAATAAATACCAAAACAATATCTATAAGACCTATTAAAAATTGATTATGTTGAACAAAAAATATGGAGGATTTAAAATTTAAACTAGAAGGTTATTAAAGTTGATTCAATCAGATGTTAATTGGACCAGGATTAATAGTTACACAAGAGGAGTTAATTATTTCAACACATTAATTGGTAGTATTAATATAAATAATCTAATTATTTTCTTATCTTATAAATACCAAGATTTGAGCATGTTTAATGGTTTTAAGAGGCTTGCTAAGAAAAAAATAGGTTATGCTCTAAAAAGGTGGAGATCTAATAATGGGACTGAATATTTAAATAGAAATTTCATAGAATATATTAAAATAAATAGAATAAGGAATGAGTTGAAAACACCATACACTCGAAAAAATAATGAAGTAGCTAAAAGGAAGAACAAGATACTTTTTTATATGGATAAAAAAATGCTAACTAAGCATGATAACTTAAGGTATTTTTGGATGAAAAGTATCAAAACTACTAGAAATATTAAAAACATGTTTTTATTAATGATTAATTTAGATACAAATCCATATAAAATGTTGTTTAATAATAATATAAATTTTAAATACATTAAAGTGTTTTAGACTCCATGTTTCCTTAAGAGAAAAGGAAAAAAGCAACATAATATTTGGTGAGAAAGATGAATATGGAGTATTTATTGGCTACTTAAAAAATATAACATTTTATAATTTATATAATAATAAACCTAATAATTTGGTTAATTTTGATAATTTTTAAATCATAGAAAATGAATATGAGTATATAGAAATAGTTATGGATGATGATGACATTAAAAAGATAATTTCTTAACATACTATACATATTAGTGTGAATAGAAAAATACATGATAATGATATAGATTTTTCCTATCATAGTTATGATAGTAAGAGTTTTAAGACCACTGGAACAAATTTTAAAATGAGAAAACATGTTGATAATGAGAATATCATAGTTATTAGAATAAATAGGTATTAAGAAGTAGTAAAATTTTAATAACTACACATACTAGTCTTCTTTAAATGTTTGAAACAAAAATAGTTAGTAAAGATTTATAGAAAAAGGGATGGATTGAAGCTAGAAATGAATGACCAAGTTAGATTAAAAATATTTATAAATTATAAATTGTAACTTTATATAAATTTAAGGACATCATTAACAAAAAATGGGTTTTTAGAAACATGATTAAGGAAAAAGGCAAGGTTATAAGAAATTAATCTAGATTATAACTACAAAATGGGATTTTAGAAATAAGAAGGCATATAACCTTGTTCCACCCTACTATAAAACTCATCTCAAACCACTATGAGTCACATATAATTGATTCTATTATCACATAATTAACTAATCCAATTATTATGATTCTAGTTTGTACTATACCTATCAAAAAATAAGTACTACCCATGAATTAACATTTAAAATACACAAGTAATATCCATGTATGATCAGATAGAAGAACACACACAATGTGGGTGTCATTTCTATAATAAAAATAATTTGAAAATGATTCCCAATCCTTAAATAATCCATATTACTTGTCTAATCCATCTCTATTGGGGTACAATCTATCTTACACCTTATCTCAAGAAATCATTCGAAATCAACCTAATACTCAATTCTAACACCCAAATCTCTTATATTTTGAGTCAAAAATCAATATTACTATGCCCTGTTTACTAGTTTATAGGTCACATGCCACTTAGGTCACAACTCATAAAGAAAAACCTATACTATCATCTCGGATACCATAAGGAAAATCCCATTATATAACATACACTTTAGGGATCTCATATGTATCATGCATCCCATACCCACAATAATTACCCACTATAGTATAGAAATACCTACCATATATCCATACAGTAAAAAACCCCCTATAATATCATGATCACATTCATATGAATATGTAAAAAATATCACCATAAGTAAATATATATCAAATGAATGATAACCATATAGTTTAGAAATATAGAATTCTAACAATAAGTTATTAGGGTAAACAAAAAATAAGTAATTTTTGACACATCAAAAACATGAACCCTATTATATTTATGAAAATAAATATCATCAACACATATAAAAATAAACATGTCATGTAAACCCATTCATGAAATATGATGCATGATAACACCCTCACTTTCCACCTCAGGTTAAGAGAAAAATAAGAAATAAATAAAAAATAACATTCTTGATAATAATCAACACAACTATAACATAAAAAAAACAATAAATAAGTCCTTGTAAACTTGTACTTTAGCTCAAGCAGAAGCTGATTAGGCACACACATTACATCTATCCAAAGTCGCGACCAATCTTATCTGTTATAGAACATATCTCCACAAGTAAGGAAAATAAAAAAAGGATTCAATACTGCTTTTTAGTATCCAATACTGACTTACTCAGTTAGTAACTAGATTAGAGAGACATATGACCTCATACATGACTCCCTATATTCCATAGGTTTCTAATTAGTAGCAAGTGCCTATGGTGTTGTCATTAAGAGGCCATTACTTCTAGTACATATAGTCATATAATATAACAAAATCAACAAAAAATCATTTATCGTGAAATAAATATGATAAAGGATACCATTTGGATAATATATAATGAATATTAAATAATAAACTACATGATAAATGAGATCAATCTATCAAAATATCACACAATTCAGGGATAAACCGGAAATATCTTCTAGCTGTAGATCATATAAAACCAAGATAAAATAAAATAAAATAAAAATAACTTCAACTTATCTTTAATTATCATCCTTTTACCATCTCTTTAGTCTAACAAAGTTTCCTATATCCACATCCATAATTCGGCCTTTGTGCTACTGGTTCATATAATCATGATGTATTCTCTAGTACTAAGGTGGTAGGGATACTTGAGCAGGGTGTGCGTACAAATATGTAAGCCACTAAAAATGATTCCCATAACATATAAAATATATATAGTACATGAATAATGTGTTATGAACAAAATAAATAAATATATAAATATAAATATAATACTCATTATGAATATGAGTTTTCCCAAGAAACTTGTGAGTGCCTATACTTGCTCCATGTAGTGCCAGAGTGTCTCTAAACTTGTCACAATAATACTAGTTTCGTATAATATCCCAATCCATGTAAACAATAATACCATATATAATGATTATAAACAATTATATCTATCAAGAAACACATCCATACTACATCACATTGTCCATAAGATGCATTACATCCAACTTACAACATCACAATCATCTTGGGAGGCATCACGATTCACTATTGTGTATAATCCAATATTAAAATAAATTTCACCATGAAAATGGGAATTTTATTTTGATATCATGCATTTATGTCTTGAATTTATTATTTTAGATTAATAAATGTAATTTAATTATGAAGTTATTAATTTTATATGAAATTGAGGGTTTCTAGGGAAAAAATCAAGGCATTTAGGAAGTTTTCCTACTGCACATAATTTCACATGTAGCTTAGTATCCATGTTACATAGTTCAAGAATCATGTTAGGCATTATTTAACGGGGAAGACCCACTCCCATAGTCTCTGAATAATACACCAAACCATAAAGGATCATATCATAACCATGAGAGTTACAAATTATAGGTGTAGTGGTAACCGTATGCTTAGTGAAATATTAATTTGACAGTGCCGTGAAACTATAAAACTACATAAATGAAGGTAGATCAAATAATATGAATTCCATATGGCGTACTAAATGGTTCTATATAACCATGTTCCTTAAAGAGATATGGAAAGATTAAACCACACAGTCAATTTAGTGTTTACTAAACCACATACCTTAATTGTAATCTATGAAAAACTTAGCTAACCACTTCTTATATACCTCCCTGACCACCCTTTGACCTATATTTATGACCCTTATTCAATAATAATAACTTATTTCCATGTAATTAATGGCCATATTGACCATTTATAGGGGTAAATCATCCATACAATTATACTTGACCCTAGAGAGAGATAAGAATCCCAATAGGGGAATGAATCTCTGCAATTGTTTTTATATATTTTTATTTTCCACTTCCTTTTTTTCATGAAAACTTAATTTATGTATTTTTTTGTTTATATCTCCTAAATGTGTACCTAAATACCAATTGTGTTGGTTTTATGAGTTAATGTGATGTTTTTTGTTGGTAATTGAGTTGTTATTGTTATGTTAGTGGGATTCATACATTATTTTATAATTTACTTATACTTTAATCTATTACATAGATATGTAATTTTAGAAAAATAATGATATCTAGAGATCTCTAAATGAATTATAATTAATAAATTTATGACCATTATATGGATTTTTGATCACATTATGGGGTTTTTAATAAAGGTTTTTTTTGATATTGGTTCTTAAACCAAGAAATTGTTTTTTATTATCTTAATAGAAGCCAAAAAAATCTAAGAGGTTGAAATATTTTTGAATTATGGTGGTGAAATTTATCATGAATTACATTAGAACACATGAAATGCTTAATTATATTGATATCTATTGAATCCCATAACCACGACACAATTTTATCATAATGTTAATAATCAAGTTTTTATAATTTTGCGTCTTTGATGAAATTAAAATTAAGAACTTTGAATTGGATCAATATAAGTATAAATGGGTTTTCAAAATTAAATTTACTCTTAAATTAATTTATTAGTGGTTCAGATTGAAAAATATTTTAGGTTCCCTGAGGGATCGACCCCATATATCCACTGTATCCATTTTTGAGTTGGTTTATAATTTAATTTGGTCATCCTAAATGTAATAAGTGAGGTAGAATAATGAAAAATTCATGTGTTGTTTATAGGTATTCATTTATATGGTGTATTTTAAATCTAAAATTTATGTATTAATTTGAAAATAGAAATTTAAAATTCAGAAAAATTGTTGTCTTCAACACATTTACATTTTTGATTTTTTATTTTATTTCCCTTTTACACATTGTGTGTTGTTTTTCTTATGCATGATTACGAGTGAATGATATTACGAATGACTCATAACAAGAGTTAAAAATAATCATAATGAATCATCATTGATATTGATATAAAATTAATTCTATAAAGTCAATTGTGATCACTTATGAGAGAGAACATTCAAAATTACACCATACCAAATAAGAAAAGGGAATCCCTAATCATTTTCCACGGGCTTGAAAATCAATTTTGGATTGGGAGTGTAACATCACAAGTAAATAAAGAATAAAGAATATTCATATTTATTAATATTTACTAATTAAATATTAATTTTACTTTAAAGGGGTAGCTATGTTCGATAGCGTGCCAGATACGCAACAACGAGTTTCTTTGAAATCTTATGTTGCAAACTAGTAATAAAATAATATTATTTTAAATGGTAGTTAACACGTAGTCGTTGTATTGGCAGGAATGAATAGAAATAACTAAAATATGATTATATATGTTTTTTAACTGTTTTTACGTTTATCCAATAAAGGATAAAGGCTTAAAATACGAAAAGAATTCAATTTTAGGCATAGATACTCTAATATTCACTAAAAGGTCGAACTATCGCCTTTTGATGGAGAACCCTCTTCAAATATAGTTTTGGTCACTCTTATACATTCTATTGGACCAAATAAAATTCTTCTTTAGAATCGGGACATCAAAATTTACTTTGTGTAAATTTTTGGTATTTTTCCGATAAAGTTCATTTTTTAATGATTAGTGAAAAATGTTGTATTTTAATTCAAAAACTCTTTTTAATCTAATTTATTTATATGATTAGATTATATTTTTAATTGGGTTTAAAGTGAAATTAGAATATATTTTTACCATTTAATCCAATAGTGGTCATTGGAATTAATTTCACCTTGAAATTGGACTTAAACTAGTGTCAATCTTTTGATACATATTGTTTCATAAAAACACCCTATTTGTTTTGACAGCGGGAATTAATCATTAAATTAATTAATGTAACTTATATGTTTTGAATTTTTTAAAATAAACATCATTTTTGAATTCGCAATATCAAATATAGCTTAGGGTGAAGTTTTGGTATTTTTCTGAAAAGCTTCAATTTTTGATGAATAATGAAACTACTAAGTGGTACTTAAAAAAAACTGATTTTTCGTTTAAATGAAATTTTACAACCTCTGTGTTTTGAATTTCAAAAATCTGACATACATGGTTGTCATTAAGAAGTAAAATGTGGTTCAATGGGATTAAAATAATTTTTTGGTGAATAGTAACTTTTAAGTTTTAATCCCAATTAGAGGTAATTAATGTAGTTTAAGGTAAAAATAATATTTTAATAATATGAAATGACCTAGACACATGTCCTACCCTTATTGGATGTCTCATGGCCGACCAGGACAATCCATGGGTCGACTTGGGGACCCCATGAAGCCACTTTGTTAGGAAAATGACATTAATTATATTTTATTTAAAGTTAAAATGAAAATGTCACAAACATGAGTTGTTTTACTAAAAAAAAATTTATATGGGGTTATACAAGTCATCTTTTTGACTATAAATATTCATTATAAATATAAAAATATTTCCTACATCATGATATTTTTTTTATAATTTTTAGACATTAAATAAATTAAATTATTTATGAAACCATGATGATGCCGTTATTACCTCATTATTTAAAGATTTAAATAAAATGAAAAGATAATGTAAAATCTAAGACCTACACATGTCAAAAACCTATTTTATGGGTGGAATTAGAACTATTATCACCTTATCCTAGAAATATATAATTTTGGGACCTTTTAAATCTGAAAAGCATTTTATAATAAAGTAACCTTTTATAACATTCCAAGAGTGCCCCTCCTCTCCTCTTATAAAAGGCCCCCACCTCTACCACCTTAATCACAACTCTCAAGCCTTTGGCTCGGCCAACCCCTGCCCATTTTCTCTCTCCACATCCCTCTCTTACTCCTAGAAGCCTCACTTTGGGCAGAAGTCTTCCCAAGGAAGCCTTTGAGCTCAAATCAAAAAGAGTTACCCATTTTAAAGGTAGTGTTTTCTCATGTGTTATTATGTTTTATTTTGCTTCTCCAACCCCCTAAACGCTTTTTATTCTTTTCTTTTGTAACAACACCAGTATCTTCAATATACTAGGATGTTGTTATAAGAAGGATCCAACCTCTCTCTTTCTTTTTAAGTACTCTCTTTTATGTCATTTCTTTTAAGCTCATCTTTCTTATATTTGGGGATGTTATTTTATATTCCCCATACTTTAATTTTTAAGTTCATATTATGAGATACCCTATTTGATCTCATAAATCCTTTTTTGGAAGTTTTAAGTGGCGCCGTTAGGCTGCCGAGTTTTTGTAAGGGATTTTTCATCTCACTTTTTTTCCCGTGATATTTATGCTATATTTTCCACCATTTCCTTTGAGTGGTATATATACTTCCCATTATTCTACTCTTTGTGTAATATAGTTTCGTTTATGAGTATTTAAATCAATGTTGTATTGTCCTTCTTTCATGGGGTGTATGTTTCGAAAGATACCCATGTCGGTAAGGGAACCTTTCACCCTCCTCTTTTTAAAAGACTTCTTTTGTTGGGTCTTTTAATTAACATATTGTAATGTTGGGATATGTTATTCTATATCCTTATTGATGTAAATTTTATGTCCAAGTGATGAGTTACCATTTTTATCTTTCATCAACTCATTTTATGAATTTTTAAGTGATGTTGTTAGGCTGTCGAATTTTTGCAAGGGAACTTCTTAACCCAATTTTGATTCTTTGGGATAAACTTTCACTCCTTGAATATGTCATTCTATGAATATGTGTGAATAACCTCTGATTGTTTTACACTTAATATACACTTATATTTGGTGTATTCGTTTTTCACACATAATTATGTAATTGATTTTTCCTTAATCCAAGGATACCGTCTTTTTATGGGACTTCATCTCAATCTCCTTTCATTGAGGCATATTTTGTTTTTATACACATCCTTCTTTTATATGGTGTATAAACCCCTTTGAACTTTATGTTTATCCAAAATGAATCCTTTTTAAACGAAGCATTTTACGAAAAGGCAAAAGGAAATGTTTTTGTCGTACGTATGAGGCGATAACGACTTCTCCACCGCCGTGACCATTATTTGAGTTTCGGCTTCCTCTACAAGCCACACCATTTTTAAAATGAAAAATAAATACCTTGTTTTACTTTTCTTTTATTTTGGTTTTGAAAATGGTTTTCATAATGTTTTTATTATATCAATGTGTTGTATTGATATCGTGTGATTGAAATGTGGAAATGTTATGTTTCCTTTATGCATGTTTTATGTGATACGATTATGTTATGGTTCTTGGGCATTGTTATTAAGATGGGTGGTTCCATGATAAAATAAGGGTGGGTGAGCCCAATATAGATCTCCAATGCATTGGGTAACACAAAGGAGTTAAATGTTAAGGTTTCTCCGAAGAGATTTAGGGAATAAACTGTGATGGGTATTCCAAACGTAACCAAGAGGGTTACTCCCTATGTAAGAATGTTATGAATGCCTCATGTTACCTTTATGTCTTATGATTTCTATGATTTATTCTTGATTTGATGAGGTATGTTAAAGTGCTTATGTTTTATGGGTAAATTATGATTTCATTCTTATGTATATATGAACTCATGTTTCTTTCCATATTTTTATAACACTTACTGAGCTTTTTATGCTCATCCCATGTTTTGAAATGTTTTTCACAGGTCAACGGAATGGTACATGATATGATGATAGTGTCAAGGAAGTGTCATGAAAGAATCCATGTTTTATTTTAAATATGTTCCCATTAATGGGAAAAATGAATATTATCTTTTATGTAACCACGTTCTTTAAATGTGGAATGTAATGCAAGTTTTATGATCTAATTACCTAAAACTCTAAACCTGAAAATATCCTCAATATGTAATCTTGTAATAACTCAAGATTAAGTAAGGTTTAAGGCTGGGGCCTTATAGTTGGTATCAGAGGTTGGTTTAGATAACTTTAGGAATTAGAATTCTTTTAAATGATTATCCAAAAATATTTTTTATGGTAAAATTGAAATGATATATCATTTGAAGATTACCAAGTTGCTTCGCCTAAGATATTTATGTGTTTAGAATGGTTTTTTTGAAGAGGAAACATGGAAGTTGTGCTAGGAAGGTATACAGATAGAAATGAACTTCTAAATCGGCATCTTGAGATGGTTAGAATCAAAATTGAACAGTTTGTTGCAGTGAAGGTTCAGTTGACTCAGGTGATAAACTGTGGTTGTGTTTACTGACGAAATTTTGGTGTTTTCTAAAGGTAAAGTGGAGCATGAAAGTCATTTAAGGGTGATCTTGCAAACCATAAAAGAAAAGAAACTGTATGGAAAATTCAGCAAGTGTTGTTGAAGAATGGACAAGACCCACAAATGTAAATGAGATTTGTAGCTTCCTTGGTTTGGTAGGCTATTACCGAAGGTTTGTTAGAAATTTTTCACGGTTATCTAGTCCAATGACTAAGCTAACTCGGAAGGGTGTTATGTTTATCTGGACAAAATGTGTTGATTGTATTCAGGAACTGAAAAGAATATTGGTGAATGCTCCTGTTCTGGCACAACCTTCCAGGAATGGGGAGTTTGTTATCTACAATGATGCTTCATTGAAAGGACTTGGTTGCGTCTTAATGTAGAATGACCAGGTAATTGCTTATTCCTCACGACAGTTGAAAACTCATGAGGTAAATTACCCTACACATGATTTGGAATTAGCTGCTGTTGTTTTCGCTTTAAAAATTAGGAGGCATCATTTGTATGGAGTAAAGTGTGAAATATATACTGATCCAAAAAGTTTAAAGTATATATTCACTCAGAAAGAATTGAACATGAGACAGAAGAGATGTCTAGAATTAATCAAGGATTATGATTGTACAATTCATTACAATCCAGGAAATGCAAATAAAGTGGATGATGCTTTGAGTCTAAAAAGTAATGCTTCATTAACAATGTTGCGTTTGAAATGTGATCCTTTGGTTAAGGATTTGATGAACTTTGGCATAGAAGTTGTTGGTGTAGGATGTCCTTCTATTTTGTTTCAGGTATCAGTGAAATCTTTTCTATCAGATAGAATTAAGAAAGAACAAAAGCAAGACAGTGAGTATAGCATCCTGCCTTTTTAACACATAAACTTTCATTACATTTTACAAAACCGAGGATCTTTAAGGTTTAGTGTCTTGGAAACTAGGAAATTTAAACATGAAAACATAAAACATTCTTCTAAAACACTTCAAAGGCTTCTAATCATGTTCATCCTAGGTTCATTACTGCATCACATAACCTGGGGACATACATCAAAAGAAAGGGTGATCAAAAAGCACAGTAAGGGAAACAAGAGAAACATTTTACATGTGAACTTGAGATACTTCAATAAGGTCATGAAAAGAACTTTAAGGCATGAGAATGAAATCATGAGGCATATCATAATAAAAATAAAATTTTCATAACTTGAAGATGTGGATACATCATTTAACATAGACAATCATGAACATATCACCAAGGTCCATCCCCAAGGTGTCATTTGAAAATTACCAAGGTTATTCACCAAGGTATCGTGAAAATTGTAATCTCTAGTGGTTATATCATTACCCAATGCATTGGAGCGCTATCAGGGAGAACCCTTAAATGTTCCTTTATTATCATGTGAGCCACATATATTATCATCAAACATTTCATAAATAACCCATATAGAATAAAATAAATGGGTTTCATTTCATAATCATAATGTTTTAAAAACTTCTTTAAGGACATGATCTTTACGTCACTTTAAACCCACGGAAGGGGAGAGTGGGTGTAAATCCCAGAATTTAAAATAGGACATTTTGATATATATGTGAATACCCTTTTAGAAATAAGAGTTTTGAGTATTCACTTTATAACATAAAATAATTTTGAGAAAAGAGAGAGGCATTTTGAGACGAAAATTCTGAAGCATAATGGCTATGTTTCGGGGTTTTAGAAAACATTGAAAGGAGAGGGGACATGTGTCACCCACTCATAAATGATCCATAAAACAGTAGAGGGACAGAATATGAGGTATTTAAGAACATGGTAATGAAATTTGAAAATATACCATATGAAATGAAGAACATGAAAGGAAGAAAAAAAATAAGATTTCTCTTATGAAAATTCGGCAGCCTAACAGCGTTACATAAGCTTCAACCAAAAATGAATTGATGAGATAAAATAGGGTCTCCCATCATATGAAAATAAAAGATCAGTATGATAGATATAGAGATCATACCACAAAATAATAAAAAGGAACTTTCATGACTTGACATGGAATTGGAACTTTGAAAAGGGAGAAAGGTGCAAGGACCACTTAAAAATTTAGCAGCCTAACGACGCCACTTAAACTTCAAAATACTGAATTGAAGATATTAAATGGGGTCTCTAATCATATGTTCATAAACTATAAGTATGATAGATATAGAGATCATACCCCAACATAACAAAAAGGAACTTGAAAGAATTGACATGAAAGTAGAACTTCAAAACGAGAAGGGTGAAGAACCACTTAAAAATTCGGCAGCCTAACGGCACCACTTAAAACTTGAAAATACTGAATTGAAGAGACCAAATGGGGTATCTCATCATATGAACATAGAAGATCAGTATACACCAAAGGAAAGGGTGATCATAAGTCCTAGTAAGGTAAAACAAGAGAAATAGTTTACATGTGATCTTGAAGAAAAATTCCTAAGAATATAACGAATAATATAAAGGCTTTAGAAAAGGAAAAAGGGGAATATAAAAATAAAAATAACCTGAATAATAACATGTAAATGTGGTTAAAAAATTTAAATGAGACATTCATAAGCATATCACCCTGTTTTTTCACTGAGGTATCATAAAAAATTACATGGTTATTCACCATGGTATTGTAAAGCATGTCATCTCTAGAGATTAATTTATTTACCCAAAGAATTAGAGAGATATTATAGAGAACACTTAATATGTATTAATTAATTTGATCTATATATATCATAATAAAACATTTCATCAATAACTTGTGTATAATAGAATAAATGGGATTCATATAAAAAACATGGTGTTTTAATAAGTACATCAAGAATATGATCATTATATCGTTTATAACACATGGAAAGGGAATAAGGGTTTTATAAAAGTCATCAATAGAATAAAATAAATAATTTTTACATATTATTTACTTATCCTAGAAAATAAATAGGTTTTTTTATTCATTAAAATAAAATAAAAGGTAATTTCTTGATGAGAAGATAAAAATATTGAAAAGAAAATTAGGCAACATAACATGTATGAAAAATGGTTTTAGAAAATAGTTAAAAGAGAGGGTAAAAAGGTATCCCAATAATAAAAGACTATTAATACAATAAAGGGATATAATAAAATGGAAATAATAACATAATTTGGATATTTTAAATACATATCACATAAAAAGTGAACTTGAAAGGAAAAGAGAAGTTGAAATTTCCCTTACCTTGAATAGTTTATCCTAAAACATGAGGATCGGGACCTTATCGGCATTAAAACACCTTGGGAGTACTCCTTGGTAGGTAAACCTATAATAGATTCATGGAGGATTAATTTGGAGTGAAATTAAATGGATAAACGAGTGGGTATTTATAGTAAAATAGGAGGATTTGATTATTAATTTCCTGGACACCAAGGTAGTGGTAAAGGAAAAACCATGGTCTTGCCCATGATATTTTACCATGGTATTGGATTCTTTGGACACCTATTATTTGATTTTATTAGGCAACTATCTACAAAAATTTTATATTACTTATTACATCATTATGGTATAATTATGATTTCATTAAACATACTGAAAAACGAAAACTGTGTTTTTACTATTCATGAAAAATTAATTTATTTTAGAAAATTATCATAAGTTCACCCTAACCTAATTTTAACATGCTGATTTCAAAAATGAAATTTATTTTGTCATAATAATTCAATAAATATTATAATTTTAACTTTTCAATATAAAATTTCTTATTTATTAAAAATAATAGCGGATAGAAAATACATAGTAAAAGTTATGACACTTGAAAAAAATATGATTTATTTTTAAATAATAGTGTTTTAATAATAATATTTTAATAAAATAAATATTATTCATAATACCTTATATTGTTATAATAATTATTTACTTTATTAAAAGTAAAATCTCTATCTAAAAAATCAATTTATCAAGTTCCATCTCAATTTTATTAAGAAAAACTATTCTTCAAACAAAAATGATGGAATACCAATTTTATATAAAAAAGTAATTAAAAAAAGGGTTGAGACACAAAACCAATTATTACACCCATATACTTCTAAGAGTATGGTGTGAGATAGTTGTAGTTTAATGGGGTTCTTTGGCTAACATTCTTGGAGTAGTAATCCACACAAACATGAACTTATCTAATAGTTGATTTCATTCAAGATTCACTTGTTGAAGCTCAACTTGATCATGGTCAATGGAAAACCCCAGTGATTAAAACTCCCTCAAAATATCTGATAAATGGTCTTCAAAGAGAATTACTTTAATGGTTTATTCCATCGACTCTTATTTTTATCTATTACCATTTTTAAAAAATTTACTTATAAACTCTAATGATAATGTTAAAATTATTATCAAGAGTATAGTTCAAAAACAATCATATTGTCCAATGGTCATATAATGGTTGAATCCATATGGTCACATTTCCCTTTATATTCACTTTATAAATAAAAGCATTGTTTTATTGTAAATAATATAATACACAAATTCAAAAAAACAATTATCATTCAAAAAAATCATTTCATTGCATGCATGGTGGTTAAGGACCTAACATACATGTCACAGTTGGGTGTATGTGCTTTTAGTATAGACTAGTTGTTATAATATCCACTAAGATATGCTTGGTAGTGAGCCTTGACTACTATGTCAATATTTTTATATGTTTATGTATTTTTCCTAATACCATTTCTTATAACTATGTTATTCTTATATATATTACGATATTTGATTTATTTATAATTATTTTCTTATAAATAAAAATAATTATTTCAAGACACAATATTATGATCTTTGATATGAAAGGTATAATCTACTAATGTTATGATCCTGTTATCATACCCTTGTGTTCATGTTATGCTTACGTATCTATTTTATTTTCCGTTACTATGAATCTAAGATCACCCTTTCTTATATCACCTTTCCCCAAGTTATGAAAAAAGGTTTCAAATAAGAGTATTAAAGGGGGAGATCTTTGTGGGAAACATTTAAGATCATTCACCTGAATAAAATATTGTATGGAAATTTTCTAAAGGAACTAAACTATTATGGTCCTCAAGTATATGTTTATGTAATGTAATAAATATTCATTAAAAAAGATATATTATCTTTTAATTTTAAGGTGGGGTTGTTGTTCTTTTAGTAAATCCCAATTGTTACAATTTTCACTAAGATGTACTTTCTAGTGACAATTGAATACTATGTAAATAATTTTATATGTTTTTTTGTTTTCCACAATTTCTTGTCTTATACCTATGTTATGCTCACATGGATTATAATCTTTGATTAATTTACTATTCTTGTCAGATGACTGCCAATATTTACGTCTTAACTCTAGATCATGATCTTTGATATGCATGGAATGATCTATTAATTTTAATCACATGTTCTCATACCCTTCTGTTTATGTTATTCTTACGTATCTCCTTTATTTCCCATTATTGAGTTTCTGAGCTCAGCCTTTGTTATGAATCCTTTCCCCAAGTTATGAAAAATTGTCTAAAATAGGAGTATTAAACGGGGAGATATTTTTGGGAATCACTGAAGTCTATTCGCCAGACTAAAAGAATATATTCCAAATTTACAAATGAACTGAAATATTATAGTCCTCAAGCATGTTTTTATATAATGTAATGAATATTCATCTAAAAAGATGTAATATCCATGCATGTTAAAAATGGGTCTCTATAGTTGGTATCAAAGGAAAGTTTTAGTTAACCTTTGGAAAATAGTATGTGAAAACATTAGTGATATCCCTGGGGATATTTCTAAGGATATGTCTAAGGATGTATCAAAGGATAAGTATAAGTTTGAGTCAATGATTAGAAAAATGACTAGTAATTTTGGTAAAGGATTGAGTGAGTGGTTCTTAAGAAATTAAATTCATTTCTATATAATATAAGTGGATGTGGATCTGGTATAGATATGCATAGGGGTGACAAACCTGAAAATATATTGTTGAGATAGACTCAATTGGGAATCAGTGCACAAAAACAGGTCATGCTGGACACATTGTTTGATACTCCTTGGGGATATTCTTTTGAAATTCAAAAAATATTTATGAACCATAATGAAGGAATTAAATATATAATGACTTTAAATAACTTATGATAAATCTATGGTTTCATAGAATGAGGTATCATGGCTTATACATCCTATAAGTTCTTTTTTAATGATTATGTGGCTCCCCAGTATGACTACTATTTCTCATACTATGTATTTTCTTTTATTCAATGGATAGAACTCAAATGAACTATGTTAATGTGGAATTTAATTAACAATATAATTACTTTCCTCCTAAGAAATTAAATTATTTGAGATTTGGAATGAAAAATCATGTTTGTGAACTAGAATAACTTTTTCAATATATAAATCATGTTGAACTTACCAATGAGAAAATGAGGAAACAACATTTTTTTTAACTCCTTCATAAGGCAACATCCACCTTCTTCTAGTTGTTCCATTGATCCTCTAGTTACTGAGAAAAATATTAGTTCCACTAAATTGATATTTTCCATTCTTTATTGATTGAATCATGAATAATTAATTTTTTAATTTTATCATTTTTGAGTTGAAGCAGATCATTGGTGGACTCAAATTAATAAAACAAGTGAACAATAAAAAAATTGAATCTATCGAATAGGAAGAGTTTAAGGGGATATTTTTTAATATGTAATTCCCACCTATTATATGAATAATAATTTAAAAGTAATTAATTGAGATTAAGAAAATGGTGATGAATCTATTGGTACCTATAAATATAATTTTAAAATACTTTCGTGGTACTCTTCTAGTTTGATCATCAGTCCTGAATGAAAAGTTGATCAATTATTTGGTGAATTAAAACCAAGTCTACTAAAGGACTTGTATATAAGAGAATATAGTATCTATCAAGAAGTAATTTAATGTGAAATTAATGTAGAAATGGAAATTTTATATTCCAAACATTTCTGTGGTTTTGAAAAGATATGAATGAGAAAGTTTCATTAAAAATTAAATGGTTGAATGAAATTCCAGGAATCTGAATACTAGATATCTAGGAAGAAGCATCATGAGAATTTCTTGAATGGACATGAGAGGTTATTTAAATGTATAAAGTCATTTAACAAATTTTTTTATTGTCAAAAATATGATTAATGGGATAATTGATGGAGTGGAGGTGAAGCGGATTCCAACTAATGCACCACCCACACTCTAGTGTTTCAAGAGAAAGGAGATTGGGTATTGTAAAAATAAATTCCCAAATACAAGGGATAATGTAGATGATAATGCACAATAACCTCTAAAGAAAAAAAGAAAAAGTGTAAATCTTTTATAAATCATAGTGGATAAAGTTAATCATGATAATTAAAGAACACTTATCTTCCATGGATGGGAATTTCATGTTTGAATTTGTATGAATCAGACCTATCAAAATCTTCTCATTAATCCTTTTTTGAAATTTCATGTTATTGTTGATTCTGGGGTAATAAAATAAAATTTAATATTATATTTTTACAAATATAGACCCAGTCATCCAATGAAAATATTTTTGTATAATATAAGTGCTTATTTAAGGAATAAAAGGTGAATTATATTTTGGGAACATATATGTCTCTATGTATGATTAAATTATGTTATTTGGATACCATCATGGGTTTATGAGTTTTAGTTTGAGTTTTAATACAACAATATATTTAATTTGATAATTAAAATAGCTTTTAATAAATCACTTTTATGGAATAAAGTGTATAAATCCAATATATAGGAATGAAGTTGTAGAAATAAAGCTATTTAGACTTGAGAAATGTGATGAGATATAAGAAATGGATAAATAAATTGAGAAATAAGAAAGATAATCAAAGATTATACTGAAATTTTATGGTGATAATTATTATCATGGCCTATAATTCTAAGTTCGTTCTATAAATTCCTCCATGGAAGAAAGAAGGAAAAACTAAACTCTAGGTATATCGGTCCCATTAAAATACTTGATCATATCGAGATAGTATATTATCATTTAGAGATACCATGGAACCTCTATCAAATTCATGATGTGTTCCATGTATCACTCCTGAGAAAGTACATACCTGAACCAATACATGTACAGAACACAGATCTTGTACCATTAAAGAATGATCTTTCTTAATAGGAACTAATGGGGGAGATTCTAGATCATACTAAGAAAGTTATATGAAACAAGACCACACAACTGGTCAACGTTTTGTGCTAAACCCACAAGTTTGAGGATAATATGTGGGAATGTAGATATATTATGAGGCATAAGTATCCTCATTTTTTTGTATTAGTTTCATGAACATTAATGGAAAAATCATTTTATGGGGGGTAGAATGTAACATGATGAGTTTTTTATGAAATAATTTCTTCAAATAAATTAAATTTCTTTGATGGATTTCAATGTATAATACACCAAGTTAATTATTATCTACGCAAAAAACTATGTTTACCTTAGGTAATATGAAACATTGAGTTTGGATTTCATTACACACAACATTGATAATAGATTTCTTCACACTCAACACTAAGTTTAAATGAAATGTGACATATTATTAAAATATTAATATTTAATATGATAGTTGTCACCTAGTCGGTGGATTGGAGGTTATGAGTAAGATAAATAGAATTGTGAATATTTAGTTTAGATATGTATATAAAATTAATTTTTTGGTTACCAATTAACTTGAAATGAATATAAACACCTTTTGAAAATAATAGGAAATATTTTTTTAAAATATAATTTTAATGCACACAAGTGTGTTTTAAATAAAAAAAATTAAAAACAACTTTAATGAATTATATTGGTCTTTTTATACATTATATATCTAATATAATGTTTAAAATTCATCTTATAATTTTCTATAAAATTAATAAGAATTAGCATAATTTTCATCTTAAAAACTGTATTTTTCTAAAAGATATTTATTTATCACCTTTTAAAGGTGAAATTATTTTAAGAATATTTTTTGAAAATTTTATAATTTATATTTCTAAAAATATAATTTATTTTTTAAATATTTATGTTAAAACGATCTTATGTTTAATTTTTTGAATTTTTTATAAAAGATTCATTTTAAATGAATAGTAAAAAATAAAGAATTTTAATTGAAAACTTACTTTTTTTTAATTATTTATATAGTTAAATTATAATTTTAATTATTAGTAAATTAAAATGAGATCAATTATACATCTATTGATCCAATTAATGACTTTTAAATCAATTTAATATATAAATTTGATATAAAAACATTGTAAAATTTTGAACATTTTCACTTAAAAAACTATTTTCTCATTACGTCTATAGGATTAATTTTAAATTATATTCTTCCACTTATGTGATTGGAATTTGGAAAAATGGATTCAATATTTTTAATCATAATAATTTATATTATATAATAATTTCAAATTAATTTTTTGACCATAATGATTAGTGAAAACAGTTAAAATTAATTAATGTGATTAACATTAAAACCGGTTTTTGTGCATTACATGTGTTTGTGTTAAAATTTGTTTTACACACACATCAAATTTTAAATTAATTAAATGGAAATAATATTAATAATTATTGGGTAAAAATTATCTAATAACCATATTTTAAATTATAATCATAATTTAAAAAATACTTAGGTAAATAAATAGATATAGGTTACCTTAGTAATAACTATAATGATAAAATTGAGTTAACATAAAGAATAATAAATAACATGATAAAAATGTATTAATTTTGTGTTATGGATTTATTTATCTACCAATTATTAAATCCTCTACATTATTTTTTTATTTTTGGGGAACATGATTCAATGGAGACCACCCAACAGTGAATACTTTTAGTTATTTACAAGAATGTCACTCATCCTCCATTATAAAAGGGCATTAACTCTCCCCCTTCTTCACACCATTATAGCCATTTTAACTGAAAAATCCCTTAATAAATAACATTAGGACTTCCCTACCCTCATATTATAATCATTACATAGGGAATAAATCCCTCCAATGAAGACCTTTGGTTCAATCCAAAATGAGATACCCCAAAGAATATGTGATGTTCATCAACGAATGTTTTTATTTAATTTCTTCCAAAAACCCCTTCAATTTTTTATATCATGATTATATAATAAAATATTTATCTTAAATATACTGAGTTGTTTTTAGTTTAATTTCATTACCTAAAACCACACACACATCCATAAAATGTGTTATGAAGTCACCATTCGTGTGTACGGTGGACTACCACCTCGTGAACTGATGTCATTATTTTTTCTATTACAACCTCTCTTGGTTGGTAATATTATGTAAATACTTTTTATATTAGATATATATTATATATATGATGTATTTATTCTTATATAATTATTATATAATGCATATCTTCATGCTTTCCATTTTTTTGGAATAAGATAACTTCATTCATGTGTATAGTGGACTACCGTCTCGTGAAGTGATGTGATTTATTCACACTTTATAAGGAATGTATTAAGGATGGGTTTAATAAAAATGTTTTATTTTTATTATTTAATATTTATACAATAATTAATATATATATATATATATCTCATTTACTTTCATTCCTTCAATACAATATGATAACAGAAACAACGTTCATGAGTACGTACGTCCTACAGTCTCCATAAATGGTGTACTTTGTTTTCTATAACTAAATTTTATGGGTTAATATAAATAAATATATAATGAATATATATGATATTTATATCATGTTTTAAAATTGGTAAATTCTGAATTCATTATCAAAGTAAGCGAACTGAAAATAACGAGTCAAAACTTTTATGAGAAACAAAGCGGTTATTAACCTAAATGTAACTTAAACATAGGATTATTAGTAAACGAAAAATATAAATTCATAATAAAATCATATATGGTAGAATGTTTAAGAATATGGTTATTTTATATATTTATAATAAACTATTAGTTTTTATATCGGAGGTTTGAACGTGTATAAATGAAGACAAGTATTAAAGTAAGAGATTTCCATCTCACTTTTTACATTTTTCACACACATATTATATTCACTACATTTTTCTTTTTAATGGTTAAATCATTCTTCCAAGATATTTCTATGAAACCTTATCTTTTTCTATGTGTTGATCATGTTTCAAATATATTTAAATGGAACCCATTTCATTTCCATGGGTTAATTGGGTTATGAAAGAATAATGATTGTGTTTATAATTTTTTATAATGATACGAAATTACTGTATACTTTATTCATATTGTGGTTATTGGGCCTTAATTATACAATTGGGTGGCCCAGATAGCTCTAGTTAATCTTGTTACATATTATATGATGGGGTGGATCAAATATCACCAAGTGATCCCATTACATATTATGTGATGGGGCAACACAGGTATCACTTAGTGAGCCCATTATATCATACATGATGGGTGTGCCCAAATAGAACTCTAATGCATTAGGTAAAAATTTATATTTCCTAAGATGTACATCTACTAAATAGGGAGTGAACCCAATTTAGTAAGGGAATTTTTCCATTAATTTGATCTTGGTAATGAACCTTTTCTTCTACAATAGTTTAGGGAGTGAACTCATTCCACTAAGATAGCCTTGTTAGTGAGCCTTGACTATTACAGAAATCATTTTATATATTTATGTGTTTTCCACAATTCCATGACTTATACCTATGTTATGCTAACATGGATTATGATATTTTATTCCTTCATGATTCGTGTATTAAGATTTATAATCTTTATTTCATGAATAATGATTATGGTCTTTGATAGGCAGTGTATGGTCCATTAATGTAATGATCATGTTATCACACCCTTATGTTCATGTAATGAATATGTATCTCCTTTATTTACCGTTACTGATCATTTGAGATCAACCTTTCTTATCTCTACATTCATCAGATTATGGATAAAGCTTTAAAGTAGGAGTAATAAATGGGATATCTCTATGGGAGACATTGAAGATCTTTCACAGTACTAGAACATTGTATCCCAAATTTCCAAAGACCCTAAACTATTACAGTCCTCAGGGCATGTATTTTTGTAATGTAATTAATATTCATCTAACAATATGTATTATCCAGGTATGGTAAATATGGATATCTATATATAAACACTCAAAATACCATTCAAAATACTTGTTTACAAAACAAAACCATTTAACAATTGAAAAATTATTATTTCCTTGTGAATTCATAACCCATAATGGAATGGTTCATTACAATTGAGCTATATTTGAGGAGTGTGTATATAATTTTCTAATGATATTGTATAGACTAATTTTTTTCCAATTAATGATAGTTTTATTCCCCATTAGTGATTGGACTCAATTTTCTGATAGACTATGATCTAAGAATTAAGGTAGATTTGTTATAAATGAGAAATAGTTCCTAACTTATAGATTTTTAGGTACAATCATAGTTCACCATGGTAGTGAAATGGTATTGTCAGAAAAGAGGCTAATTATGATCTTTATATAAAATATAATGGATCAATGTGTAGTTATTGTGCCGTATGATTATGAAAAGTGATTAAGCCCCTTTTACAACTCGTTATACATTTGATAGAGATAGAGGTACTATATAGTTAGTATTATGGTCTAGTGAGATGAAATGGGAAATGGAATGAGCCTTATGATTATTATTACATTTGGTTAGGTCCCATTATTTTTTTATCTTAATAGTGTTGGTTAGATGTTATTTATTACTTGATTCCTATTTAACAGGCCATCTTTTTTTCATTGTAATTTTATAGTTGACATTTATAGTTGGTCTCTCTTTTATTTATCATTATTTTATTTCTTGACATGATAGTTATTTCCCATTATATTTTAGGTTTAGATTATTTATGGGTAGTGAGATAATCGTTTTTATGAGATACTCATATTATAGTGTTTTTGTAAGTATTGGTGATATCCCTTGATAAAAGTAACTCATGATATGAGAGTTATTTTTTGGTATTCCTCATTGGTTTATGATTGTATATGGGTCATTAATTATAAGATAGTGGGGCATATCCTAGGTTAGGTATCCATTTTGGGTATTTAGGGGCATGTGTATTATTAACCATAATAAAACACATATTTGAATTTTATAAGCATGTATGAATTATGATTATGAGTGTGGTGAGTTGTGATTACTATTGAATTTCACATGTATACACTTGATCCTTATCACTCAGTGTGTCGAGTTGAGTAGAGGAATCTAACTGGTTTATTGGAATCACCCCTACCCACATACATGGAATGGTTTTTGATAAGTGTGGGTAGAACATATTTTTTTTGTGAAGTATATGTGTAGATTTGGGATGGAGTTATGGATTGGGATGAGCAGCATTACAGATTCCAGAGATTATATAAGATCTTTTCATTATGTTTAGTCTAGAGTACATTGTACATTGTCTATTATTTAGTACTATATATGTATTGGTTGAGGAGACCTGTGGTTTATTTATTAATTATTACTTTTGTACTTGTTTTGGTACTATGTTTGCTCGATTATACTTGATTTACATCATGTAAATTATTTTAATTTTATATTTTGGGCCATAGGATACCCTCCCAACTCCCTATTTTACAAATACAACGTTTTGGTATGCTTGTTATATGGAAAAGTCAATCTTGAATTTTGGTTGATTCAATAATAACATATAAATTTTAATAAGTAAGGGAATAGTATTCCCAAGATCATTTTAACCCATCGTATCTAGTTAGAAGCCTATAAGGTATAGGGTGGTGTGCCAAATTTTAGTTAGTGATCTATCTTAGTTACCGTGGTGTAGATGTTAAAGAATCATCTAATGATCATATAAATTTTAACGAGATATTATTCATGTTCTTTTAGTAATACCATTTAACCATAGTTACCGTACTATGGTGAAAAAGGCCACAGTGTTTTTAAAATTTGTTTTCATATTTTAATTTGATACATCATTTTATTAAAAAATGGAAGAATAATTTTTTTGTATTTAATTAACCTAAAATTGAAAATTTTATTAGTTTTTATTGAAGATTTTACTTATTAATATTTATCATAAAAAAATTAATTTAATTAAATTAGATCCATTAATGAAAGGGTTTAGAAGACAATGTGAAGATAAAATCCTATAAATATTAAATTTGTGGGAAAAATAAATCACTCTTTTATTATTATGAATCTAAATTGTAGAATTTATATAGATTTAAATAATAATGTCCTTATAAAAACTATTAATTGTAGATAGATCTATCTACTTTAAGATCTTTTAATGTTAAAAGAAGATTTATGAAGAATTTGTCTTATTTTTTTAAAAAAATTAATCATTTTTATTCATATTCTTTTTTATTTGATTTAATCATCTTATTTTGACTATCTAAGAGGAAAAAGAGGATCTTATGGAGATATAATTTATAAAGGATTAAAGGTTATCACCATTACATATTGTTTAAGCTTTCATAGTAATAGGAATACTGTGTTAATTGAGATATCATATATGGAACATAAAGGACTAGCCACTCATATTGGATGGTAAACCTGATCATAACTCTTATTGCCAATATTTTTTTGATTATGTACAAATTTGAGTGAGACTTTGTGAAGAATAATGTGTAAAATAATTTATTCAATATATATGGCATGAAGTAAAAGGTTTTAACTGCTAAATGTATTAAAAGGGTGGAAAAATCTTTTAATAACCAACATAGGATTATTTTGACAGATTCAGACATGAACTGGGTCCAAAAGGAGTGGAATCGGAACAGGTCTTGAATTTTTTGATCTGTATTGGAAATTTTATTTTATTAATGCTTTTGAAATGTTTATATTGAGGTTTCAAAGTTAAATTTTTGGTTTGTGAAGGCCCATGTTTATTTTAATGGATTTCAAAGATGTGAAACGAATGGGTGGTGACTAAAACTAGCCATCAAGTACACAGTTTGGCGGTACTCAGTACTTGGTGATAATCTATGCAATAGGTTCCCTCTTCCTTGGGTGACTGACTACCCAATGGAGCATTGGGTGCATTGTTTCATGTTCCCAAGTACCCATTTCACCTTGAAACAATTTTTTTAGTAAGGGAATTTTTTTCATTTCATGGGGTTTCATTTTATACCCCTTTTGGGTTATTGGGTTTCATTTTGTTGAATCCAAAGGGGGAGTCACCCCTTATTTACTCATAAAACTCATTTATTCATCGTGTTTTTGGTTTAAATTAGATTCATTTCTACTTTAATTTATATGAGTTACTAGATCCTCGACAACTTCTTTTCCTTTTACCTTCTCCTTTAATTTTAATTGTATGATATTAGGTTGATAGATTTTTCTTGATATGGTTAGAAAAATATAAGAAGATGAGTGTAGCAGGTTTCATTTGGTATCACTAAGTTATTTCACTACCTTGATATATTGTACATTTTTACTCTTTTTATAATGGAATTAATTCAAGAATTATCATTAGATATTTATGCTTTGTTGGGAAGTGCTCTTAGGGTATATTCCATGAGTGATTTTCACCATGTCTTTAAATGTTTAGTCAATGGGAGACCATTTGGAGAGTTGTTATTTAGTTATGACTAATTTTAATAATATTGTTTTAATGTGGAAAATAATTATAATTAGTGTATAATTAATTAAATTTCTTATTGATTGAATTATTGATTCATATCTAGGGACAATATTCTGTCATCGTATTCAATGATGGTGTTCAGGCTATACTTAGGGAATAATTCCATTTTTTGATTTAGGTGGTCCCTAATATTTTTCTTGATGTTTTATACATTCTTATCATGTGACATGTGATATATTTTCTCACAAATAATGTGAGTGTGACCTAAAAAATTGATTAACTTCCTTGAAAACATATAAATTATATAAAGATATTGGATCCATGATGTACCCTTTATCATTATACATTAACACCATGATCACCAAAGGTTGTGAGATTGATTATAGTTCTGTAATGGGTAACTGAGGAGGGATGCTCCTTGGTTAGTTATAACATAGTAGAACCTTCATGTTTCTTTAAATAATATTTTCTTATTTGACCAGTATGTTTGGTGAGTTTTCCCCTCTCCTTAGTATATGGGTTATGGATCCGAATACATTGGTATGGTCCTCTATATATAAGTTACGAATGAGGGGACCAATTTAGTAGGAATTTAGGAGTATTATGGATGTTATGACACTAATTATAAGGTTTTATTTAATTTTACTACTTATTCCTTTCATCATTTCATAATGTGAGTGTTATTATATTTCAAAGGAGATATACACATTGAGAAATATTCTTGAACCTAGTGTTTTTAAATAAACTAGGGTAACTCATGTAGGGTGTCTCATATCATGTTAAAACGTAGTGGACCAATGGTAGGCACCCAAAATAATAATCGTGGTAAAGGAATGGTGACAATGCGGGGATAGAATGACCATAACTTTGGATAAATGTGGGTATAAGAAAATAGGTTATGTGGGTGGTGACTTACGTAGTCTGAACATTATATTTATTGGTGTTGGGTGATTATTCAACCCATATTACTTTTTGAAATTCTTATTTGGTTATTAACATATTATAAATATTTCTATTTAAAATGTAATCTATGTAATTTTCATTATGATTTCTTATGCCCCACTTATTAATTGGTAGGAATATATGAAATAGGTTGGGAATTTATGTCGACCAAGGATGTGTGTAATTGGATAGAATGGGTTAGTTGAATATGGGATGTGAAATTATTCCAACCAATTATGTGTGAGTTTTTATGGAATGAATGTTTTTATATGGTTTGGGATATTATTCTAACCATGGATATGCTTATGGGATGAGTTGGGAGTCAGGAAAACTATCGATTAATAGATGTTTTGGGTTAGATGTTCATGGAAATCATGGATGATGGGTAACCTATGGAATGATGTAAATTTAAGTTGGTAATTAATTCCAACAATTGTGATGTATTATGTGATGTAATGGATAATAATATTAGATATTTATATTTCAACCATAGTTCAGTTTCGATTCCATGCCAACCATGGAAGGTATTTAATTGACTGTGGTCTTGGTTAAATAGAATACCATCCACTGATGGAAGTTTTTAGTTTTTTTGGTGTTCAATATAAACTGATCTAGGAGTTTAGACATTATTTCACCCATGTTAGTTATGATGTGGTGGGTTTGATGTGATGTGGTGTCGTTTTTCCTGACTCCTTACTTTCAAGTAGACCAAATTAAAGAATAACCCAACTTTGAAATGAATATAGTGGGAGTAAGGGGTCAATCCTTTTGGGAACCTCAAGTATTTCTAACATGAACCCCTAATAAAATATTTAAATATTCAATTTACTTATTAAGAAATATTTAAACTTTGATTGACCCAAATCAAAATTCTTACTATTAATTTCACTAAAAATAAGAAATTATAAAAAAATGTTTCAAAACATTATAAAAAAGTGCATCATGCATATGGGAATCTATAGAGATAATTATAAATTATTTTAAGAATAGAGAGAGGATAAGTATAAAGTTCATATAGAATAACCCATATGATGTTTTCAAATTGGGGAAAGTTAATGGAAAGTGAACATTAAGACATGGAGATAAAATCATAATGTCCAAATAATGGTGGATAATATCTGATATCATTAATAAAAAGATATTTAATGGTCATTGTATTAATAACGACCAGAGAACCTTCAATAAAAGATGTGTCAAAAGGCCACTGAGTCACTAGAAAAAAATTTAATCAGATATGTTTTTCAATAACTTTTTTCTTAAATTAGATTAATTAATTATCTATGTATACAAAAAACTTTAGGGAATATACCAAATTGATAATTTTTGTTTAAACAATTAATCAATTTACATCATAATCTCTTCTTTTTATCCAAATGATGAGTACTCAAGATGAATTTAATTTTACATAGTGAAAAAAATAAACATCTAAATAATAAATTAATCCACAAAAGTGAAAAAAACATATTCCTCATATCCTTATAAATTATCTAAAACCAAAATTCTTATAATAAGATAATTCTCAAATGAACAAACCACCATATGAAGAAAGAATACACTAACCACAATATCCATAACAATAACATCCAATGGAAAACATATATCATTCGACAAATATATATCCATAAATTTTTTCAAAATATTTGAAAATATAATTTATAAAAATCATAATAATTGATCACATATTATTTCATGATTAATCTATCATTTATCTAAAAAACATTAGTCAATTTCAAAGTATCATATAGAAGATTATATTCACAAATCATACAATCTCTATGATATTCTAATCATTTCAAAAAGAATCCAAAATCACCATAAAGCCATTATAAAATCATGTATGTTTGAAAATGATTATTCAAAATTTATTATTCTACTTAAATTTAATTATATTAATTATATCTTAATTGAATAATCATCAAAAAATTATAGTATTTTTTTAGAAATAATATTAATCACCAATTCACTCAATCAGTTTTCAATCCCATGGTTATTTATATGATAAAACATATTTACCCAAAATAAATATATTCATTACCTATCAAATCATTTGTGTAAAAAATTAATTTCTGTACTAAGAAGGACATCACATAGGCCAATGGTTTGTGTTTCACCTCTGTTTCCCTTAGGTTGTGGGTTCAAGCCCCATGGCCTTGCCAAAAATTATTATAAGTCAGGCTTGTAGGGGGATATATTTTTACTAAATAGAAATTAAGTTTATTCCTATAATGATGCTAAAAATATTATTAACAACCCTAAAAACAACAATATCCTCGACATTATATATTTATTTAACTCAAAGTTTATCTTATACCTTTTATCTTGTATCCTTGTAATGTAATAGTGTTCTTCTAAAATATACCTTTAAATTAAAAAATAGGTTTACATATGCCTCAACTTAATAAAAAGTCACCCTTAATATCATTATTAACATTAAAAACTATTATAAAAAATGGAAAGTGTTGTATATTTCATTGAACATATAATCGATCTTAAAATTTTAAATTCATATAGACATCTATAAATCTTGAGTTACCAAACAAAATAAGACATACTAATCTCTATTTCAATCTAAAATATTCCTCTGATACAAACTATAATGACAAAACAATAAACATTCAATTATCTTCAATTTAATTTCATTAATTTATTAAATTATATTTCAGGGTCTTTTGTTTTATATTATTAGATAATTAGTCTAAAAACATTATATTAATAAATATTACATTATAATGTGGAAAATTATACTTATTTTCTATTATTCCAAAAAAATAGGATGTAAGAGTGGTTCTTTCCAAAACACATATTCATAGTGTTTATCTTAGCCTAATACATGTCCCAAATCATTTTTAAAACCCAAGGAAAAATATGTTAAAATGTTGGATAAGCATAAGAAATCTCAGTAAGGGATATGTAAATGAATGAAAGAAACAATTATTCCACATATAGTTATTAATATATTCCTTTTTCAAAATGTATTTTGGGTTCTAAAAATCCATTTTCATACCAAATAAATCAACTCGTTTTCCAAAATTTTTTCATAAAACATTTCATATGAAATATTATTGGTGAAAAATACTCATAGTGGTTGCATTCTAATCATGAAAAAAATAAAAAATTACTTTTCAAAATGTTATATTATTTACCCTTATGAAGTATAAAATACATATATTTCATCATAATATCATTATTATCACTTTTGAAATCCTAATATTACCATAAAAACTATAATTAGCATAAAAAATATTATAGGTAACTTAACTATTAATTTTCATATCACTCTTACAAATGGAATAAGAATTACGGTTACAAATGGAATAACATTGATGGTAAAATATTGAATAAATTTCATGGTTGCAAATGAAATAACACTCAAGCGTACAAATAAATAAACAATCACTATTAAAAATGGAACCAAAATCATCATAAAAAATACCCAATAACCATAACATAATCATAACACATTAATGATTCTACTTTTCAATATTAAACTCTCAAAAATATTCTTTTCAACAATAAGAAAACATTTTTGGATTTATATGCAATGACCAAAAAATTTATAAATGTAAATTCCATTCTTATAATGTTGTAATAAATTATAAATAACATAAAATCACATATAGAACTCAATAAAATCATTATAAATGAATAATTAATTAAACGAATGTTTTGATAGGTTTTAAAGATCCAATACAATTGGAATAGTAACCAAACCCTTGGGGATAGTTATATGGCCAATATTATAGAGTCTGAACCAATGAAAATATATATATATTTATTTTATATTATAAATTAAAATATTATTTAATTATATCATAGTATAAGTAATTAAATGGTTTAAAAATGATAAATTTAGGTTTTGTATTTTTATAAAATATATTTGATTATTTACAATTTGATAATTTAAATTATTATTTAAAATAAAATTCGTATTCATAAATTAATATTTTTTTTTAAATCACTATAATATAATTTTATGAGACCTTAATTAATTTTTTAAAGTTTCATTAAATTAGTTAAAATTTTAAAATATGTATTTGATAAAAAATGATGATTTTAAAAAAATTATTTCTCATATTTAGAAAATTATTTTTATAAAATAGAGTCTATTTTAAATATCACATAGTCGAAATTATTATAGTGTTATTTTTTGGTAATTTAATGAAATACATAAATTTTATGATAAATATTAAAAATATTGTATTCACATAATCGGGGTAACTAAAATTACATCATTCAAGATGTAATAGTGGCATAAGGATTTCTAGAACATTAACTTCTGCTATGTTATATTTAATTTTATAAATGGATCCTTAAAATAAAATAATATCAATTTGAAAACCTAATAAAATAATCTTCTAGAACCTAAAGTCAAAAGTGACTCCTTAAAATGTCAATAACTTTTTCTTTCCATTTTCCATTATAATTATATAATGAATTTGAATTATGAATGTATTCTGAAGTCATAAAATCATTATATTATATTAATATATGATTTATATTTTCAAAACCACTATTACTTGTCTATCCTTGGATATATTATTTTACTCATTTTTTAAAAAAAAATAAACTTCTCCTCAGGTATAAATAACCCCTCTCACATCGCATGGAAAACCACTTCGGACATAAATTCCTAAGCCTAATATCTTTGAAAATACACCCTATAAAGCTCTATAGAATATCTCGGGACGTTCTGGAGCCATCCAAATCTAATCACCACGTTAATAATAGTGTCGTGTGAGAGAATCCATGTCGAGGAAAGAGTAAGTTTCCATAAACTCTTCTATCATTACTTCTTATCCTTCTTCTTTTAGCAATTAATTTCAAATAATATACTATAAAATTAATTATTTTTTATGTTAAGATTATATTTTTAACCTAATTCATGTATCATATATATTAAATATATAAATTCCTTACTCCCTTTCCCTACAATTTCAACAACCTCCTGTTAAAGGTAGGTTAAATGTTTATGGATTCATTTACAAGAATGTAATAATAACCACCATCATGATAAGATATTATAAACTATATTTAATATATTAATAGGTAATTTCATGAATTATATTCTTTCATAATTAATTATACTATGTTATAAAATCTATTTAATAACATATTGAATCATTTCAATATGGGAAAATGTTTAACTAAAATTTGATTTTAAAAAACATCAATTTCATTGATAGAGATTAATAAATATAATCCAATGATTATAATTGATAATAATTTTTATATAATGACTATAATTCACTACTGTATCATGGTTTAAAAAAAATGTCTATATTTCAAGAGGTGAAAGTGAAATGGAATTACGAGGGAATTAAGGTAACAGTATTCTAGAAACCTAATTTCTATTCTATGTGTTATTCCTATATCATGAAAAATTCAATTATGGATGTTATTTTAATATTCATCTATTATTATTATTTCATTTCCTCCTTTTTTCATTTCTTGTAAATACATGCTTCCAATATTATTTTAAAAAAATGAAATGTTATTCCTAAAATAACTCTTCCTCTTAAAAGCATATCTTTTACATATCATGAGATTGTTTCTTTTTTACAAAAATATTATGATAATTACACTATGTATATTTTTCCTTATTTATTTTTAGAACAATAAAGTTTATCCACGAATTTTTTCTTTATAAAATTCTCCTGAAACCCAATTTTTTTCCAAGGGAAATGTTATTGAATATATGTTTATATGTCATATGTGGAATGCATGATTTTGTAAGTGTTATGATGTGAAGAGTGGACCCAAAATATGATTCTAGATAATATACAATATTAATGATTATGATTCTAGATTTTTTTTAAAAAATATGTGTCGTAATTGACTACTAAGACACGATTTTTCATTTTATTACATTTCCACAGTACATACCATTATATATTGATTTTACACATGATAATAATCATTATCCCATTCATATGGTATGATTATTATTATTATTCTCACCCCATGTTATATCGATTCATGTTCTTATCTATCCTCATAATGGGATTTTAGGTCACCCCTTTTTTGATGTATGTACTCAGGTGATTAATTGTAATAAGGAGGAAACATGGTCCACTAAGAAGCTAGAGATGAGGGAATTATGAAATAATTTTTTATTTTTTAATATGTAAATAATATATATGGTCAAAACTTTCCCAAGAAACTAAACCTTTTGATCTTGGTTTTTTAACTCTTTTATGTTTTTTATCATTAAAATGATTCAATAATAATGTAAAAATGGCAGGGTTTCTATAGTTGGAATCATAGTACGGTTTAGTTATTTTGGGAATTAGGATTAGATAAACTAGTGAAAACCAAAAAGTATGATACTTAGTCTATGTAATATCCCAAGAAGATTTTTTTTATATAAATTCTAAACATAGGTACCCCTCAAGATCTACCTTTGGATTTAATTTCACAATGTAATAAATCATTTATTCATGAAATATTGAATTATTATATGTTTAAAAAAAATTATCTTATAAAATTTTTGGAACTATGAGAAACTAGGCCATCATCCCATATGAGGGACAATGTAGTGATTGTAGAATTATGTCACCAATACCATGGGAGGAGGAGTTAAAAATTTTCTGTCAATGCTTATCAAGTTTTCTCAAGATATGAACAATAACCTAAATAATGCGCAATTTCCACCTTAACCTAATAGGGAGAATCAAACTATAGAACCTTTTATACATTAATGACCACCAACATTTTGTGGATCATTTGATCCACTAGTTGAGGTACAGAGGTGATCTCAATGGAAATGAGCTTTTTGGTGCATTTCTATTCTAATATGGAGATGGTGACTCTAGATATCTATCATTTAGATATGGAGGCTGGTTAATATTCTTCATTGATTATGAACACCATGCCAAAGGATGAAATTTAAGAGATATAGTGGGAAGACATTACGATAATTTTTTTGAACAACTATTTCCCCAAGAATCATCATACATAGATTAAGAGAGAATTAATTGAGTTGAAGAAAAAGATAGGTTAATCTTTTACTTCCTATGAGGTAATATCCATGAGGATTTCAAGGTGTGCCTTAGGTTTTTCTACTAACAATGATAGAAAAATTGATTTATTCTTGTGTGTTTTAAAACCACACAATATAAAGACTCTCATGTTTGAGACACTTAGTGTTATGAAAGGTTATTTGATGTGATTTGAAAGTGGGGATGGAATTTTGAGAATTGTTCCATGGATTTGGAGATAATAAATAAAATATGTAGATTCAATATAGAGGATCTAATGAAAAATGTAAAATGAAATATCAAAAACTCAAAAGTCGAAAATGTGGGAAGAATATTCATGGGAATTGCCTCAAAGGGATGGGACAATTCATTAAGTGTGGGAGAGAGGGTCTCAAAGCTAATATATGTAAGAGAGACTTGTATAATCCAACCAATATGATGGAGGAATAGAGAGAACTGCAATTGGATCAATGGTTCAACTATAGGGTGCAAGGGATCTATACAACCAAATTCCCAAAACATCGAGTTGTTGAGGGTAATGAGTGTCACTAGCCACCAAATAAAAAGGCTAAATAGAATACATATGCCATAACTTCATCTAATGTAGTGAAAAATGATTTCATGCAAGGTACACTACCAATTCACTCATGAATGAAAATATCTTATTTTATTCTATTTCTAATAATTTTTTTATATCTTGCATGATTTCTAGAAATATTGAATCAAATCCCCAAAACCATACAGTAGAGATATACATAAAACACATAGTTGTGCAATAGTTGCAATCCAAGTGTTAGACCCTTCTCATATTGTTTTATGATGAAAGATTCTCCCAATAAATCTAATAATACTTCCCTTAGTGTAATTTGATTCTATACTAGGGATGGATTGGATTTCATTATATAGGTCCCATATCAACTTTCGAGAAAAGGAAATATATTTTTAACATCTAAACCTTGCCATTCTCTTAAAAAAATTCAATGAAGGCCATGAATATACTATGTAAAATAATTCAACATTTTGGGTTTTTACTCTATATGAAGAATCATACCTCTCTATTATGGTTGAGTACAAGGAAGTATCAATGTTGAGAAAATTCCCATAGTGAGGGAAAATATTGATGTATTTCCTGAAGATCTACATGAACTTCCCCCATACATTGATATATAGTTTTCAATAGAACTCAAACCCAGTTCTACTCTTACCTCAATATTACCCGATATGATGGACCCTATAGAACTAGATGATCTAAATAAGTAGCAATAATAGTACTTGGGAAAATGATCACATGTCCATGTGCATCACCTTGGGGTGTACCTGTTCTCTTTTTCAATATGTTGGATGGATTAATGTGGTTGTGTATTGAAAATTCAGAACTTAATAAGATCACCATTAAAAACATGTATCATCTTCCAAGGATTTATGCATTTCTCAATCATCTACATGGAGATAAATTCTTCTCAAATTTAAATCTTCATTATACATATCATCTACAGAAGGTGAAGAATGATGATATTCAGAAGATTTGTTTCCATACAATGTATGGGCACTCTGAGCTTCTAGTGATTCCCTTTAGACTTAATAATTCACCCCCCCATACTCATGTGTTTGATGAATAAAGTCTTCATATTCGTTGTTAAAAAAATGTTGGTATTATTTTTTGATTATATAATCGTCTACTTCAAATACAAGGAGGAACATGGAGAATATATAAGGATTTTTCAAGAGATGTTAAAGAATGAGAAATTGTATTCCAAGGTCAAGAAGTGTGACTTCTAGATGAAACTAGTCACATTAATAGGACACTTGATCACAAGTGAGGGAATTAATGTCAAACCATAAATGAAAAAAGTAATTGAAGAATGGACCAGACCAAATAGGGTCCTGGAAATCTATAGTTTTCATAGATTAGAAGGGTACTATAGAATTTTTGTGAGAAATTTTTCAAAACTATCTAGCTAGTTAAATATGTTAACAAGGAAAATGGTAAACTATTTATTGATGTAAGAATGTGGGGAAGGATTAAACTAGATAAATAATAGGCAATTTAATGCACCTATAATCACATTACCAACTAATGGAGAATGGTTTCTGATATAAATTTATGATTTAATGAATGTATTGGGATGTGTACTCATGAAGATTGATAATGTGATAACCTACACCTCATGATATTTGATAATCCATTAGAAGAGTTACTCGATGGATGATCTGGATCTATCAATGATGATTTTGTCCTTGAAAAAACAGAGTCAACACATCTATGGTGAAAAGTGTCCCATATATACTAATCACAAGATTATGAAGTATATGTTCACATAGAAGGATCTCAACTTGATTCATAGAAGATGATTAGAGGTAATCAAGGACTGTGATTTCCCAATTCATTACCATTATTGGATTGAGAAAAATGTAGCTGATGCTCTTACCAGAAATGAACTGGCTACCCTATCCATGATACGGATTTAGAAAGACCCTATCTTCATGGATATGAAAAGGATAGATTTGGAAATCAAAATTATAGGGAATAAATCATGTCTTGACTAAATTATTTCCCAACCATATATCAAATTGATGATTAAGGAGTAACAAAAGTATGGTCTGGAGTTAAAAAATAATATGAATACAGAAAATGAATTGAAGCATCAAGATTTCTTTATCAAAGATGATGGTGTGATTCGATAAAAATTAAGTATTTGTGTGCATTCATCACCAAATATAAATAAAGAGATATTGGATAATACACAAGCTCAACATTCTCTATAGATCCTTGATGTACCAAGTTGTACATTGATCTCCAAGAACACTTACAATGGGATAACATGAAAAATTATATTTTGGAATATATCTTATGATGTTTGGTATAAAAACATGCAAATATAAAGAATTAGAATTCCAAAGGGATGATGAATCCACTAATGATACCCATGTGGAAATGGGAGAATTTTACTATGGACTTTGTCTGTGGTCTCTTAAAGACATCCAATGGATACATAGAAAAATGGGTTTTGGTGGATCGACTCAGCAAGACCTCTGATTTTATTTGTATTCGAGAATATCTCTTTATTTAATAACATGCTAAGATATATGTTAAGGAAGTGATCAGTCAACATGGGGTTCCACTTTCGATCAACTCTAATCTTGATTGAAGGTTCTCATGTAAATATTGGAGATGTATTTAACATTCTTTGAGTAATAAATTAAATTTTTTCATGGAATATCACCCCCCAAAAATATTTCTAATATATAAGGACTATTTAGATGATTAGTGGCTTGATAACGGCCTTCTTAATAGAATTAAATTGTTTATGGAATCAGCATACCCTATTGTTTGAGTTATCATTTAATAATATCTTCCACTGAATTATTAAAATGGCACTATATGAAGCTCTTTATTCACATAGATGTATAAATCGAACATTTTAAGATGAAGTTCGAAAATGAAATCCACTTGGACATGATATTGGGAAAGAGATGAAAGATAAGGTTCATGCAATACATCATAATATGAAATATGCCCAGATTCGGAAAAAGAGTTATGATGATAACTACCAAATGGAATTGTATTTTCTTTTTGGAGGAAAAGTATTTCTTTGAGTATCACCATGGAAGAGAGTCATTCATTTTTAAAAGAATGTGAATATTATCTCAATGTAAATTTTCTCTTTTCAGAAACATGATTGTAATGGAGAAATGGCCTATCAACTTGGACTTCCACCGTGTATGGCTCAAATTCTTAACGAGAACCATATATCACTCTTCAAGAAGTATATACTAGATCCCTCACATGTATAAAACTATGAGGTGGTACAATTGGAAGATGATATCTCTTATGAGAAGAAGTCGAAAAAGTCCCTCGACTGGATTGATAAGGTTTCACGAGACAAGACAACTCACCGTAACAATGTTTTATAGAGGAACCATTAGTATGAAGAAGTGACCTATGAACAAGTTGAAGACGTGATGGAAAAGTACCCTCACTTATTTTCCCCTTAGTCTGTAAAATGAAATTTTAAGAAAGAAATTTCAAAATGGTGGAAGAATTTAATAAACATAACATTTATCAATGGAAATTTCAATATTATAAAAATGTCAAATATTATAAATAACATAAAATAACATATACAACACAGAATAACATTATAAATAAATAATGATTTAAATGAATGGTATTTCTAGATATTAAGGAAACAATATCGTGGTAATATTAACTTGGCCCTCAGAATAATCACCTAACAATTATGAATAGTAATACAACCTATGTAATAGTAACCTCAATTGAAAAATATATAAAAAAATTATACATCTAATAAATGAAAATATGATATAATTATATTATTAAATAAGTAAATAAAGGTTTTAAAAATAATAAATTAGGTGTAGGTATTTTTATAAAACAAAAATATTAATATGTGATTTTATAATTTATATAATGATGTAAAAGAAAATTTATTTTCTAAAATAGATTCATAAATTAATATTTTTTAGTTTTATTGTTATACAATAATTTTTTAGACATTAAATAATTTTCAAAGTTTCATAAAATTAGTTATAATTTTAAAAGCAGTATTTTTCCAAAAAATGATAATTTTAAATACAATTTAAATTTCTCTTATTTAGAAAAAAAAAATTAAAATTGAGTCTATTTTTTAAATAATAATGTTGAAATTTTCTTTCGGTGATTTTTTGGTAATTTTCTTAAATACTTCAATTTTCATATAAATAGTAAAAATATAGTCTTCACATAACTGGTGTATGGTTAATTAAATCTTTCATGACGAAATAATGACATAATGATTTATAGAAAAACATGGTTCGCATATGGTATATTTAATTTCATAAATGTTTCATAAAAATAATGTTCAATTTCCAAACCTAAAAAACAATCCTAAACATAATTGCAAAAGTGAATCCTTAAAATTTCAATTTCACTTTTATTCCACTTTCCTTTTTTATGAAATAATTAATTCGAATTATAAAGGTGTCTTCAAAAATCATTAGATTATATTTATATTATATTTATATTTATATTTATATTAAAAAAAACAATTACAATTCAAACCATTGATATGTTATTTTATTCAATATTTTATTCTAAAAATACCCATCTCCTCATGTAAAAATAACCCCTCTCACTTCCCTTGGAAGAAAACTAATACCAACCATTATAATGAATAATATATACCCAAATACTCCATTTAAATCCCCTTATATTACCTACTTATGTTTAGGATCCGTCCAAATTCAATCACTAAGGGAGTTATCGTGTTATACAAGAGAAGCCACACCGAGGAAAGAGCAACTCTCTATAATCTCATCCCTATTTTCTTCTTCTACATCTTGTTTTAAAAATTAATTTCAAACCCTGATACTGTAAAAGTAATTTTTTATTATTTTGAAATTTTATTTTTAACCTACTTCATGTATCATATATATGAAAAATATAATTTTCTTACTATATTTTCTTACTCTATCGACAACATCCTTCTAAAGGTCAATTCACAGCCTATAAATTCATTTCGAAGACAATTATTACAAACACCTACATGTTGGTATTGTATAAATAATATATAATATATTAATATATTAATTATATTTATTCTCTTCTTATGGAATTATTTATACTATTGTGTAAATTACATTTAATAAAATAGATAATCGTTGATTGATGATAAATTTTAAATTAAAATAGGATATCAAAATACTTCAATTTAATCAACATAAAATAAAAAAACAAATAATCCAATGATTATAATTGATAAATATTTTTATAAAATGACTATAATTAAATTATAAATAATTTTATTTAAAAAAATATTTTTATTATTCAAAATGTTAAAAAGTTACAAAATCACATGAGGATTAAGGTGATGGGATTTTTAAACAATATTTCCCCTCTTCGGGTTATTCCTCTTTTATTAAAATTTTCATTTTGGATGTTCTTTTAATACTCAAAAATTAAATTTTCACTTCCCATCCCTTTTAATTTTTGTGATAGAAATGCTTCTAATCTGATTTTAGGACAAATTCAAGCATTTTCCAAAAAAACTCTTCCTTTTGAAAACCCTTCTTTTACATCTCTAGAGAGTGTTTATTACTCACTAAATTCTAATGATTCTTATACCAAATATTTTATTCCCTTTTTATTCTGGGAACCCCAATTTTTATCCATGAATGTCCTTGAAAATATCATGAAATCCTTTTTCTTTTCTATCAGTTATTTTATAGAATGTATTGTTATACATTCTAGGTTTCATGCATGATTATGTAAATTATATGATGTTAATGGTGTTCCATAATTTATATAGCACTATAATACATTGGGTAACATGATTTATCTCAGGATATAATGTTCCTTTGTGTGAAAATGATGCTAGATGTTTTCATAATTATGATGTTATGATTATGAACATATGTTATGTGTGAACATGATTCTAGAATTGCTCACAACAATGTGTTGTATTAGACAACTAAAACATCATGCTTCATTTTTATGTATTTAAACATTCTAGGACTTTATAAAATCTCTTTATCATGATTATAATGATTATACCGTTATGATTAGGACGATTATTCTCAACCTATTTTATATTATTTCATTTTTTATCTTTCTTCATACTAGGATTTGAGATCACCCCTTTATTTGGTATATATCCTCATGTGATTAAATGTAATAAAGGGAAAATAATGTCCAATAAAAATCATCATAAGAAATAATTAAATAAATCATTATTTTGTAATTTAAAATTAATTTATGGTCTTAATTTTCACAAGACACTAAACCATTAGATCCAGGTTCAACAAATCAATTATTTTTTTATAATTGATATGATCTAATAATTTTGTAAAAATAGGTTTGGTTTACATAATAGTAATAACCATTATATTTAAAACCCTTTATGAAAATAATGATAAAAATGATTAGAGGGGGTTATTTTAGAGTACATTAATTCTTATAATGGAATCCAAACATCAAATAATGGTTATGATTTGGGTAAAACCCATTTATTCAAAATATATTAAAACAAATCAATGATTTTATCCCTTGTTTTAAAACATTTTAAAAAAAGTATATAAAATGAATCATTTTGAAAACCATTTAAATAATGTTAAAAGTTTCATAAAAGTTCCCATATAATTTATTAATAATAATATAAATAAATATTTAATATAATTTTAATGATATAGTCCGGAAGGGAACAATTTATTATATAAATGTTTGAACATAGAAAATGATATATTTAAACTGAAGTGTCCTATACCTGAAGTCTGAATCATCACATGCATTCTTTATCTTCCTGAATAACAAAACTATATCAATTATTTACTTTCTTAGTAACCATTTTCATGATTTTTATACATTTTTTAATACTATGTTATAATAAATAACATAAATAATTAATATCATATAATACATTTTGATGATATTTGGATCATAATTAAAAAACGAAATTAGATGGTTTAATATGGTATCAAAGGTAATTATTTCCTAATCTTTTGAATAATTATCATGAAATGATTATCATTTTTATAAAAAAAATATTATTTTTAAAAACAAATAGGAATGTTGTTTATGAAAAATTAATATAATCATGGAGATTATAGGTCTTACATATGCATGAGTAATGCTTTAGTTTTTAAAAAAACCGGATGAAATGAAGGGGGTATTCTTTAAACCTTATATAATAAATTTCATATCATAAATATTATATCATTTCATTAAAAATACATATATATATATATATATATAGAATTAATGTGATGTGTTTATGAAAAACATATCATATCACTTCATGGTAGTCGTAATCCACATATATGGATGAACGATGATATAAATTTTCAATAGATGAGAGGGTAGAAAAAGTAATGTGATATTATCATGAAATAAAAATAATAATTTCATTAATATCATATATGCACATTAAATACATTATTTTATCCTTCAATTATAGGTGTGGATGAAAATGAATTTCATTGGATTGTGAGGTAGAAGTCCTCTGTACAGATGAATGAAATATTTGTTTCCTAATTGATGGAATTGGAGATTGATATATGCCATTAAATTAACATAATAAAAAAATGATATAAAGTATATTGCTTCTATTTATTTAGTACGTTTTAATATGATTCAAAAGAGGTATAAAATGAAATAAATATAAAACATTCAGTTAAAGACTACACCAATTATTCAAACCAAATTCATTGATTTACACTTTAAACAAACTATGATCAGTATTTATAAAAAAACAAGGCCAATAAAATGTGGGGAGATATGTTAGGAAGGAATTTTGGAAGGTAGATTCTAAACTAAATGGATTTTTAATTATTATTAAAAGAAGATAGGATGCCCCCTTTTATAATTGGTGGGTGGGGAACTCTTGGAATTAATTAAAACATTAAATTAATTTAAATTGATTTTTAGGAGAATATTGCTTCAAACTAGTATATTATGTTGATAGGATAAGGCTGGATCAAAATCATATCATCCTACAATGTTTGGATAATATTAATTTTTTTTATCATAATCTCTTCATTTTTAATTTCGTAATTCCTTTTTTATAAATAACATAATAAAGGGTATTTTTTCTATTTAGGTGTTAATATAATTACTATTAAATAAAAATTTATTTTAAAATTTACCATAACTAATCACTGTAAAAAATTTACCATCAAATGTATGAGTATATGATTTTGAATAATTTTTAATCATATAATAATATATTACTTTTTATAAAATATCATTAATTTCATTTTCAAAATTATTTATTATATTTTACTTTGAATGAAAACATTAAAAATATGTAATACCAATGTAATATAATAAAAACTTTTTAATATGGTATATTTATCTTAAAATTTAACGGTAGTAAATAATTCATTCCAAATATATTACATTTAGTATTTCAAAAGTGATTCATTTTTTTATAAATTGAATATTTACTATACTAGCGTTTTGTAAGTATTTAAGGAAATTATATCATCCCTAAAAATTTGTTATATATTTACATGATAAAAAAAATTTCTGTTACAAATAAACATTTAATAATAAACACTAACCTATTTTTATCCCTTTTTTAAAAATTTAGATACGATAATACAAAATTGAATGATATTTTGACTTTTCCTTACATAACAAATTAATGGTAAATTCAATGTAATATGGAAGAAGAATTCCATATATTAGAGAATTTAATGGGCATGGATGAAGACCACAATTTTTAAATGATAAATGAAAGTGTTGTTACTATTTTTTATTCAATATAAGATTATTTTTAACCATAATCACCAAATTTACCATTTCTATGGTGTAAAAATATACTAATTTCAGTACTCATAATGACCAAAAATAAAATGGGTTTATTTACCAAATTATAACCCCATGATTCAAAATACAAAATCCATTTTTTATGATTCAATTTGTATAAGTGATAGAAGTTTATTTATTATTAAGAAAATAAAAATAAATTTTAGTTAATGGACTTTTAACAATTAAAATTTTTGTATACAAAAATCATTAATATAACTTATTCCATTTTAGAAAATTGAATTATTCATAATATAAAAAATATTTCCTTTTAAACCCTTTTTAAAAAATTTACCATACTAAATTCTTGAATTGAAAACAATGTTTTCAATAAAAGTCAGTAATTTTAACTATTCACTAGAATATCCATTATTGTAGAAAAATATAAATAATTATCTCTAAGATAGTTTTACCGTGCTTGTTTAAAAATTATAACCTTCTTTTGAAATAATGTTTCTAATGGTTGAAGAATTAATAATAATAATCTCCCATGTAATGTAAAAAAACCACTTTGGATAAAACCATGATTTTTTATCAATGAAATAAATGTACAAAAAATTGAGTCTTTATATATTATGAATTAATTAATATTTATTAATTGATTTCGACCTATCTATATATTTAATAGTGCTCTTATTTATATTTATACATTATGATTCATTTTATAGGATATAATTGTAATTTTTATATAATAATTATTCATTGTTCATTTATTCTTGGTGTTGTGTGTCTTATACACTATTGAAAATAATATTCTTCTTTAAAAAAGAAGTGTATCACAAAACACCTTTATTAAGATTATAATTTCAATTCAATGTGTGAGTTACCTTTATGTAGCATTCACAAACTCAATTGGACTCTTATGATGGCTTCATGAATTCTGAGTGACCCTTATAAAATGGATTTTTCAATCTATTCTAATCTATCTATTGATATATATCATTTTTCTTATCTAGTATCCTAAATATCAGAGTTTTCACTATATATGTAAACACAGATTTTGAACAAACATTCTACCTGAAAACATAAATCCATTGAACTATGTTTTTCTTCATAAAAACATCATCTAGAAACATCACCTTGAATCTCTCAGGTTTCCTTTTATATTTATCTCCCCAATTAAAAGTATATAAAAATAAAAATTGATAATAAAATTATTCAGAATATTTGTAACTAGTAAAAAAATAATATCAATATTTGAAATTAGAAATTGCTTCTTAAATTAAATAAAGAAAATGTTTCAACACTTCCACCAACAACCCTGTTTAAAATTTTCATAATCATTAAGAAAAAATCCTTCACAATATTAGAATATATTACTCACCTATTTAGTAAAACTATTTTTTATAATACTTTTCGTCAATAATTATAAAAATCATGTTATGAAAACATCACAAAGGGTCTTCAATCTCCCCCTTCGATATTTTTACAACATTTTCAAAAACACATTAGCATTTATCAAATGACTATTTTCTACAATTTTTTTAATTTAACATTGTTAAACCATTATAAAGAGAATAATATGACAATAAAATATAGTGAAATGAAATTTTTTTAATAAATTAAATCCCTCAATGAAAAATTATTTATTCCCATTATAAGATAAATACTACATTTATCTTATCTTCTCCCTTATTTTTCAATAACTATAGATTTTTATTCATATAATATATAGTTATACTAATTAATACATAATTTTACATTACACTCTACAACATAATCCAAATCACAGGGGAGGGATATCCTAATGAAATTTAGTAATTTTTTGAGGCGAATGAACATGAAGTTGTGGCCTAAAATTCTCAAATAATTCCCTTGGTAGTGATTTGGTGAAAACATCTGTAATTTGATACATTATTGAAATGTATTCATGCATGATATTTTCACCAAAAAAATTATCTTTAATATTGGGAATCATATACAGTTTACATTAACATTGAATGTTTTATTGGGTTATTGGAAATATTGATAGAATTATTATTATCATAAAGGATCTTCAATGGGTTTATAAAAATCACTATCCTCTCTTCTTGTGGAATTTTATCCAAATCATTTATGTACAAGAATATTTTTCAGGAAGGTTTTCTAATTCTACTATAATCAAAGTAATAGTGATTTGTTTCCTACAATGCAAAACCACACAACATTCTCCCATGAAAAAATTTCATCCATATGTTTATTTTCATTATTTTCAATATCAATCCCAATCAAAATCATTATATCCATAAATTTGTATATCACAACTTATTTTATACCATATCCCATAAGAAGAAGTTACATTTACATACTGGATAATTATTTTTTCTACCATAATATTTAATTCCATTGGATAAATCTGATATCATTCACATGGGGTAACATTATAAATAAAATTATGTCATTGAACATGTATCACTAAGAAAGGATCCAATCAACTTCTGAAAGTCTTCCTAATTCACACTTTTCCATTTTCTTATTAAATCATCCTCATTCTAACTGAAATAGGACTACAAATATCGTTGTAATATACAATGCCATTTTTAAAACAACTTTGAAAGAAATTTGTTTGAATGAATGTCATATCTTTCCTTATATTAATCACGCAATCAAAAAACAATAATTTCACCAATATAAGAATTCACATCTCAAATTTTTATTTAATTTTCATATGAATTATTGAAATGATTTTTCCATATCACTTACCAAAATAATTTCATCATCAAAGGACATGAGAGTCATTGTACCTATGTTAATTTTCAAACCATACAAGTTTCTATTAACATTTCCTTTATATAAATTCATATTTTTCAGGAAAATTTCATTTTAAGAGTACCATGCCTGAGTTCATTCCAACCCATAAAATTATTTATTCAACTAACACACCATTGTTTCATCCTTGTCATGTAAAAACCTACCAGAAAACTCTTAGTAAACTTATTCTTCAATTTATCATTTTAAGTAAGATTACATAACATCCATCCAATAAAAATTGTTATGAAAATGAACAGAAACTACTATTAACATTATTATATATTCCAATCTCATGCAATGGAAAAAAAGATTTGTCCAAATGAACACCTATCACCTATGATTTACCTTTAAAAAAATAATATATTTGTTTATGATGATTTCTATAAGTTATTTAATCTTTTTTCTAAACACCAAATTTGTTCCTATAATAATCATTTATGTTTATCATGTAAAAATATACTAGGATTTTTTTTTATTTGATCTCACTTTGTATTCATTTAATAAACCCAATATTTCTATTAAAATTATTCTAAAACTATCCATGGTACCAACTATGAGATATGTGATGTATGATTCTCTAATCTCAATATTGATCTATTCTAAATGGGTTTATTTTTATTTCCAATATTATTGATAGATTCTACAGTATTCTATGATGTATAATCATTTATGTATTTTTATTCTATCACACATTAATCATAATCAGACCAACAAAATTCATATTGAAAATGGTTTATTTAACACTTATCTTCAGTTATATCATTATACTTATAATTCCTCATTTTATCATCCATAAAAAATTCAATTTTCTTAAGAATCTATAATTTCATAATTTATCATGTCAGCAGTATCCACGATATTTCATGATCATTTATTCTAATATTTGTAACTTATTGTAAAGGATAAAGTTCCCATTAAAATGCCTTCAATATATTTTTGAACAAACATTCTAATATCTAGGTTTTTATTCTTGTAAAATAATAGACTCAGAAAATCATAAAATATTTCACCACTATATTTTTCTTATACAACATCTCATAGGGTTTCATGTTTGAAATTAGTATAAATAATAATCTATTATATATGTGAAAAGTATTACTAATGGTTTCTCTTAAAAAACATAGAATGTTTATAATCAATCAACCAATATCTTCCCATTTCCACTAATATTCTTTGATTCTACACTAAAAATAAATTTTTTTAGGTATGTATAGGGAACAATAATAATTATTGATTCCATTTTTATTTATATATAATTTTAATGAATTTCCTCCATATTCCATTCTATTTTTTAGTTCCCATAATTATTATTTAAATATTCACTTCTCTAATAACATCCCTATTAAAGTATCTAAACCATTATACATTATATGATTTATGATTCTTAGAAATTATACTAGTTATCTAATTGAAGTATTAAATAAATATAACTAAGTATAAGTTACATTTTATTTATGGATGTATTATCTTCCCAAATAAATATCATAGTGTATAAACTCAAGAGGGATAGTTTATTGGATTCGAACTGTATTTTTCCTACTACTAGCCATCCTTTGTTTCCAATGTATTATTAATATTTCATTATATTTGTTTACCAGTTTTGGTAATATTCTTACAACATATTAATTGGAATTTTTTATCATTATTTTATATCCAATATACATTATACTTGTAGTCCACTAATGTTTTCCATTATAGTCACTAAATAAGCACAATTTCTAATGATATATAATATAGAATTGATTTCTATCTGTACATTCTCCCAATTTAACAATTTTTTCATTTTTTATTCTTCTAATAAAACAAGAATCATTAATAAACATAACTTCTTTTACTTCATAAAATTCTTGGAAAATACTCTGTAACCTTTTTTTGAGCCCACTCGCATATGAAAATTCATTTGATTCCATTTTATGATAATTAGTATGGGGAGTTTTTATTATTTTGATAATTAGGGAACTATTATCCATGAATGTAACTCCTCTACCTTAATGTTCTTCAACACATTTTAGGATCATCATAAAACATGTTATCTGTGAGGAAAAACCACTATCAATAATTCAATGATTATCCCTTAATCTTCCTTTTAGACAATTATCAACATAAAAAGTTTTTTCATCAGGTTTCTTCATTCATATTTCCATTTCATTCCTTGTATATGAATATTGTACTAGAAGAGTTGTTAAATAGTATTTAGTATGGGACCTAGTATTTAAAATCTTTCGTAAACTACATCTAGGAAATCAAAATTGTTCTATACTATATTCTTCCTTAGATTTTATGATTTTTTTATTTCTTTCTTCGTATAGATTAGGAAATCTCATATATTTTCTTTCCTTGATGAGCCCATTTGATAAGGTATATATCTAGGAATAGTACTTAAATTCAAACAAATATATTCATTATTTCTATACATACCATAGAGACATCTATATTAACTAAATAATTATCTATAATAAATGAAGGATATATTAATATAAATTTTTTGATGTGGTTCAACGTAACTTCATTTAGAATAATATTCATACTATGGGAAATTACTCTTATGGAGAATATATTAAATGGTTTATTGATGTGATATATTTCTCACATCCTTTCTCAATCCATGCATTCTAAACGTTATTGCTAACACCTTAATTATTACAATGATCAGGTGAAATTTTATATTTTGTGTGTAATGATTTCACCAGATTTTTGGAATTATTTGTCTGACCAGCTTGAGGGATTTTATCCTATACCAAAAAGGCCATGTTGAAAGTACGTTTCATTTTAATAATAATTTTTCATAGAAACTAAATATAAAATTATTTTTAAACACAACTTATAACATTTTAGAAAATTTCTTTTTATGATCATCCACTATCTTTTTGTATTTTTCAATTGTCATATTGAGGTTCATAATATCTTTAATATAAATATATTAATAGAAAAGAAAATATTACATTCATATATTTTAAATTTTTCTATTCTTATACATTATTATCTCGTAATTTTTTTTTATGTTTTTATCATTACATACAATATGTTCTAATCTCACCTAGAACGCTATTTATGTTTCTCTACATTCTACTTCTTTCTTGTAACGCCCCGACCCCAGTTACCCAGCGTCGGTGCATTAATTACATAACATTGGAATGATCACGAGAAAGATCAAGTCTCGAAAGACCGATTAGTTTAGTAGCCTTGGAATAACTAGATACATCCATAAATTTTTACATTACATCATAAAAAAAACATCTTGTCTTCATATCCCCTCATATTATCCCTGAAGGTCATTCATAATTTACTTCTTCATAATCCTAGGAAAAAAATAAAACATTGAAAGGGGTGAGCTCAGATGCTCAATAAGGATAACATTATAGCAGAAGCTTTCATAAATAAGCATAAACACTTAAGGCAATTTATAACTAAAACAAAAGCCTTTTAAACTTGAACTTCAGCATAAAATGGCAAAGTTAAAATGAAATAATGCCATTTACTTACTCACATGGATATTCTACTAGTCGAATGATCACATGCAATATCAATATCCACTTTCATAATGATGGAATGCATAATGCCAGACTATTATAACCACATAGCCAAGGCCTCGTGCCAAGACTACAAATAAGATTTTGCCAAGGCCTTGTGCCAAGACACTAGTTTGTCTCATGAGACCTACCGATGCATCGAGGAGCTATAGCGGGCTCCACCCGTCACTTATTAAGTCCAATTCATTCCTCATATGAACATGTTTAAACATAACATAAACATTCGTATTAAAACTAGCATACGAAATGTCAATACTTTTACCACAAACCATGAATGGTATAAAAAAAGCACATCCACAGTCAAACATAACTCATTCGATACAATATGGAAGATTGTATTGTATCACATTAACCTCAATCAAGAATAATGAAGGATGTTGACATAGATGAAAATAATCATCAAAACTATTTGAGAGAAATATCCCCCTTTTCTTGAAAACATTTAAAAGTCACACTATTTGTCAAGAAGCCATTTAAAAGTAGATTTTTGAATCAAAGTGTCCCATACCACTTTAAAACTTTTTAAAAGGAGTTTTTATTTCTAAACTTTAATGTCCATATAAATAAATCCTTAAAACCATTTTTAAAACATGGACATTAATGAGAAAGGTTTAGATGAATAAGTCTTTAAAACATTTAAAAATGGTATTTTAGTTAGAGATTCTAACCAAAAGAGACACTTGAATACAAATAATTGAGGTAATCAAAACTTTGTAATATCATGAGAATAAAGGGAATCATGATATACTATGTCAAAGTACATTATATACACCACATAAAAGTGATTTGGTGTATATCATCAAAGAAGTCTCAATGGAATGTAAATTGAGATGAAATCTCTCATAAAGGTTGTATCCTTAGGTTAAGGATAAATCAATGACATAATTATGTGTGAAAAATATAAATACAATAAATATGATTGGATATTCAGTGTAAAACAATCAATGGACATTCACACATATTCTTGTAAAAACAATACCAACGAATTGGATGTTTAACTCAACAAATGGAGAATGAGTTAAAATTACTCTTATCAAATTCATATCAATGACTTGAGAATTATCAATGGAGTTATTATGTGTATCAAACTTATATCCACAGTAAGGGGAGTGGAAATTATGACATAATCAAATGAATACTGATTCCACACATAATCTTGGGGTAATATAATCAATGAAATATGCGTAAAGCCAAATGAGTGGAAATTGAAATTTCAAATTCCCTTATCGATTAGGTAACTTACGAAACATACACCCATGAAAGAAGTATCATACCCTGATGATGTAAATACCCATAAATTAAAGTATATTACACAATGAATGCAATCATGGGCAGTACACATACCCCACATGCAATAATTAAGTGGTGAATAATGGAAATCTCACGAAATTAAAAGTGAGATAAGAAACCCCTTACCACGTTAATCAACTGAGTCGTATTTCCAAAAGTTAATAACCACCAAATGATTTACACAATAACATTAATATAAGATAATCATGATAATATATATCAAATGGATGTACACAATACACCACTTTCAATAATTTAGTGGCGAACAATGGAAATCTCACGGAATTGAAAGTGAGATAAGAGAATCCCTTACCTTGAACTTTCCCTTAGTAGATGGTATGTTAACCTCCTGTATAATAATTAAAACATTGTTATTAAATTATAAAATAATCATATACATCAATATTATATCATATATGATCTTTTAACATTGCTTTATTAATAATATCTTAGTATTATCGTCATTTCGGGTGATAATCGATTCGTTCTTCTTAAATGTTTGGTTACGTAAGACATGTTTTTAATGGATAGATTATATCTTATTCATAATCAGAATGATATTAACATTATTTTTAACCCTAAAAAGAGAATAATACTTGAATGGATACGATGGAGGATGGATCTCACCGTGTTCGTGGAGACGGTAGTCCGTACGTACAAAACAACACTACTTCCATTTAATTTTTCATTTTAAAAGAATTGAATCCAAATGATACATAGGTATATTATTATTCCAGTATAATATAATATTTTATATATGTTACTTATTTTCATTAACACCATTATTTATACGTTCCATGTGTGGTATGAACGAGTCATATCATTTTAAGGGGGCGGTAGTCCGCACTTCCTCAAATCAAATTATCGTATGTATATACAACATGAAACGAATAATGGTATGAAATAAAATGGAATTACAGAAGCTTATATATAAAATATGTATCATTAATATCACACTTAATTACAGTGCCATCATAATGGCCACCATGAGAGGCGGTAAGATGTATTTGAACAATCATCGTTTCGTGAGGCGTTAGTTTGCCATTCACAGAAACATTATGTTCATCATCCATTAGATGGAGGTGTGTGTATGTGTAGTTCGAATCCTTCTTATAAAAACATCCTAGTATATTGATGATACTTTTGTTGTTACAAAAGAAAGGAAATAAAAAGAGTTTGGGGGTTGGAGAAGCAAAATAAATGAAAATAATTTAAGAGAAATCGTTACCTTTAATTTAGGTAACTCACTTTGGTTGGAACCAAAGGACTTCTTGAAATGCTTTCTGCCTAAGGGGAAGCTTAAAGAAGGAGGATAGGGACGTGGGGAGCGTATTTGGGCAGAGTTTGGACGATCCAAGTGGCTTGAGAGGTGTGAGGAATGAGTAGAAGTGGTCTCCTTTTATAAGGGAGAGGAGGGGCTCTTTATGAAAGAGTGGAAGTATTACTTTATAATATAATTAAATTCGGTTTATAATGGTCCAAAAATAATTGAGGTCGAAGATAAGATGACTCATATTCTTAATAACATCAACCAATAAGAATTGGACAGGTTTTAGATAATATTTTAATCATTATAATCTTATTTATTTAAATGTTTTATTAATGAGATAAACATTGCATCATTATTGTGTCATTAATAATTTAAATTATTTGATGTCTAAAAATTATAAATAAAATATCATTATGTAGGAAATATTTTTAGCTTTCTAATGAATATTTATAATCGAAAATCCAACATGTATAACCCTATGTAAAAATTGTTCTTCTAAAAGATGTAAGCTTATGCCATTTTTATTTTTATTTTAACTTTATTAATATAATGTGTCCCTACCACATACAAGTGGCTCCAAGGGGTCCCCAAATCGACCCAAGGATTCCCATGGTCGGGTATGTGTCCAATAATAAGGTTAGGACACGTTTTAGGGTAATTTTGTATTATTATAATATTATTTTTTTACCCTTATTTACCGGATTTACCCTTAACCATGGTAAATAAAATATTTACCACAATAATTATTCAAAATGTCTAAAAATAAAAGTTACCTATTTACACAATTTGGACATCCTGATTCCAAATATGGAATCCATTTTTCTAAATTCAAAACACATAAGTGGCAGAAATTAATTTAAAATTAATTCCCGCTGTCAAAACAAAAAGCGTGTTTTTAAGAGGTAATAACTATCAAAAGATTGACACTTGTTTATGTTCGGTTTAATTGTAAAATTATGTCCAATGACCAACATTATATTAAATGGTAAAAATATATTCTAAATATACTTTAAAACCACTCAAATTCACAATTTATCACTATTAATTATTTTGATTAAAAAAGTTGTTTTTAATTAAAATATAGTAATTTTCACTATTCATCAAAATATGAAAGTTATCCGAAAAGTACCAAAATTTCACCTTAGGCTAAATTCGATATTCCGAATCCAAAAATGAAGTCCATTTTAAAATATAAAATATATATAATTTCAAAATTTAGGTATTACTATTCATAACGGCTAGTTTGATTGGTTGTGGCGTGTGTTAAAACTCAAGGTTGCGTACAACACACGCTACTATTTTATTCAAAGGAAAGCGTACCGTGGAAGCTTGGGATGTTTCATTTTAAATTTTTTGATGTCCCAATTTATTTAGATAGTTTAAAATATTTTATTTAAAAAGGTTTGACTATTAAAAGTTGATAAAAGTGCAATACTGAAAATGAATCTGTTCTTGCATTATGACTAAGAAACTCATAATAGGGATTCTAAAATTATAAGGATTATATAATGTTCAAAATGTAGTTAATACTATTCATGACCTCTTTTAATGGCTTTTTTTGTACATCATGGTGTGATTGAACTCGGTGTTGTGTGTAGTGCAAGTTATTGAATTATTTTTAAGAAATAACACACTATGAAATCCTGGGGTGTTACATTCTCCCCTCCTTCAATAAATTGCGTCCTCGCAATTTGAAATTGTTCTTCGAAAATAAGAGGTTGAAAGTAGAAAATATATTTGTGGGAAAACCCACGTCGGAAATTAGGTTACTAAAATTTAGTCTTAATATAAGGAAAAGAGAAATGAAAGGGTCACCACCAAATTATGATCTCGATTAGGAGAACATTGGTGGCAATTAGAGACATATAGTTGGAGGAAAAACGTAAATATTTATAGGTAGTGATTGAGGTCATCAATCACAAACAAGTATAAAATTGAGGTCCTTAAACTCATCAATCTATGATGATTTGAAATACCATCGGTCCAAGAAAACATAGGGTATTGGGATAACACATTTTTGACGTTTCAAAATATCTTAGTTGAAATCCCACATAGAAAAATGAATTAATGAGGCCTATATTTAAAATAAAGAGTGGAAAGTATGAAGATTACCGAAAATAACACATACTAGGGTTCCATGTAGGAAAATATGGATATAGAAGAGAAATCTAACCATCAATTATCTGATGGAGAGTGGTAGAGAACATGGCTATGAAAAGGCCAACAATCCCAAAGCCATAAATTAGTGATGATTTAATGTACCATCTAGGACAATTTTTTTTTAAAGTTACATTACATAAGGAAGAGGAATTCATTTATGATATTGACTAAGAACATTATGAGATATACTTAAATTTTAAGTAGATTTTCATTCTTTAATAAATTTCCACCACTAACTCAATTTTTTTTAAACGATGAGTATTCAAGAAGACTTGGTCACACTGGAAGAACTAGAATAAACTTCTATAGAATCACATGATCCATGTAGGATAAACCATATATTTAAATTGTCTTTGAAGATTAATCAAAACCAAAATGGTTAGTGAATGATCTAATGATCCCCCAAAAGGATATTCATTGAGATAAATATGCACTAATCTTAATTTCTAAAATTAAACCAACAATACCCCAAAGTTAAATAGATACCATTCAATAACGAATTGTCCTTACAATACTTTAATATAATCCAAACTAATATTGAAACCCAAAACATAAAAGAATTTGATTATGTAGTCTCCCATGTTACATTGTATCTCTAAATGACATCAAATACTCTTAAAGTCACATACTTAAAAGTAATTAACATCATCACATATTCTCTGTTATAGGTTAATCATTTCCATAAATAACCCAAATCACTATAAATCAACAATAAAAACATAGATAAAAATCCTCCATTACTCTAAAAATGAAACCTCATTGTATTCTATTTTCCTTGGGCATATAGTGTTCCTAACAAAACGAACATCTTCCAAAATAACATTTATCACTTAATCACCAAATCATTTTCCTATACCAAGGGTATTCATTTGATAAGACATAAGAACCCAAATCATCTTATTATTGATCAATAAAATCATTTAACAAAAAAAATAGTCACACTAACCAGGGACTTCACGTAGTCTAGTGGTAGGCGATAAATCCCAATCGCACTTTGGTTGTGGGTTCGATTCCCACAGCTTTGTCCGACGCGATGGGTTGTCACACGGTCTACGTGTTGTCCTTTTTCAAAAACTATATTTTATAATATTACCAAAATGAGATAAATTCCTCAAAATAACATAATTTAACCACAAATGTTATATCATACTTTTCATTTTCATCCCAAATTATAATAACTTATCATTTTCTCAAACCCCAATGATCATATAAAACCAAATGGTTATTTATACCTATATCCACAAGAGAAGAGACAATTCTTCCTCAAATATCATTCTCACATGGCAAACTGCAGGGTTACAAATACCAGAGAAAATTATTCCAAAGTAAACACATCAACAAGGAGTGCTAATACTTTTTAAATTTTTCTCCAACCATTTATTTCCACATAGCTTCTTCTTTGACCAAGAAAATATCCTATAGAATAGGACATTCACTCGGGTAATGGCCAGGTCCCCTACATTTACGGCAAATGACTGTAAATGGACTCTTGGGACCATTTTTATCTTCTTCCATAGTACTCTTCATTTTTCTTCGGCAATTCTTCACTTTATGTCCTTCCTTACCGCACGTAAAACATTTCGTTGTCCCATTGAGACACTTTCCTGGGTGTCACTTTCCACATTTCCTACATGATGAAAATTGAGGTTTCTTTTCTCCATGGTCTCCATTGCTGGAGATCTTATCATTTATCACCTTTCTCTTCCTTGTTGAGTCTGGGAGTTGGTTAATATATATGTTGTTGATCATATTTTTGGAAAACTGATTTGGCATAAAGACGATATCTTTTACGCCTATCAACATTCCATTTTGTTGATCATCGTCACCACCGTTCCCACCTTGTACATCATTCTCAAAGTCACTATGACTTCCTTGGCATCCAGCCATTGACTAAAACCAGAAAGCATTGTGTGAGTAATAGTAGTCGTAAAATCATTTAGAGATTAAAATGTCACCATATTCTCAATTTGAAACATATTAGGATTAACCAAGGTCATTTACTCTCAACTTATTTTTATATTACTTAAATCGGTTTGTAAAGAAAATGTAAATTATCCTAAGCATATCCCCCGGGAGTGTCGTAACCAAGAGTGCAGCAAGGCCCGTTGTCGTGCACCAGTTCCCGTTCGAGTCTAGCTCAAAGCGGTGTTTTCGGGTTTTACCCCTAGGTACATCTGTGCCAGAGCCGCCTCTACCTGCTTGTATCCAGACAGGGATGTATTGCTTGGAAAACTCACAAAATATCTACAATACCAAAATTCTAGGAAGTTCTTTTATACTAATCCTCAAAGTTCATCTTAGGTCTACGTGCTCTAATCAGAGTTTATCTAAATCTAGATACCAAGGTTTGTACTAAACTTCCTATGATACCAACTGTAACGCCCCGACCCCAGTTACCCAGAGTCGGTGCATTAATTACATAACATTGGCATGATCACGAGAAAGATCAAGTCTCGAAAGATCGATTAGTTTAGTAGCCTTGGAATAACTAGATACATCCATAAATTTTTACATTACATCATAAAAAAAACATCTTGTCTTCATATCCCCTCATATTATCCCTACAGGTCATTCATAAATTACTTCTTCATAATCCTGGGAAAAAAATAAAACATTGAAAGGGGTGAGCTCAGATGCTCAGTATGGATAACATTATAGCAGAAGCTTTCATAAATAAGCATAAACACTTAAGGCAATTTATAACTAAAACAAAAGCCTTTTAAACTTGAACTTCAGCATAAAATGGCAATGTTAAAATGAAATAATGCCATTTACTTACTCACATGGATATACTACTAGTCGAATGATCACATGCAATATAAATATCCACTTTCATAATGATGGAATGCATAATGCCAGACTATTATAACCACATAGCCAAGGCCTCGTGCCAAGACTACAAATAAGATTTTGCCAAGGCCTTGTGCCAAGACACTAGTTTGTCTCATGAGACCTACCGATGCATCAAGGAGCTATAGCGGGCTCCACCCATCACTTATTAAGTCCAATTCATTCCTCATATGAACATGTTTAAACATAACATAAACATTCGTATTAAAACTAGCATACGAAATGTCAATACTTTTACCACAAACCATGAATGGTATAAAAACAGCACATCCACAGTCAAACATAACTCATTCGAAACAATATGGAAGATTGTATTTTATCACATTAACCTCAATCAAGAATAATGAAGGATGTTGACATAGATGAAAATAATCATCAAAACTATTGGAGAGAAATATCCCCCTTTTCTTGAAAACATTTAAAAGTCACACTATTTGTCAAGAAGCCATTTAAAAGTAGATTTTTGAATCAAAGTGTCCCATACCACTTTTAAACTTTTTAAAAGGAGTTTTGATTTCTAAACTTTAATGTCCATATAAACAAATCCTTAAAACCATTTTTAAAACATGGACATTAATGAGAAAGGTTTAGATGAATAAGTCTTTAAAACATTTAAAAATGGTATTTTAGTTAGAGATTCTAACCAAAAGAGACACTTGAATACAAATAATTGAGGTAATCAAAACTTTGTAATATAATGAGAATAAAGGGAATCATGATATAATATGTCAAAGTACATTATATACACCACATAAAAGTGATTTGGTGTATATCATCAAAGAAGTCTCAATGGAATGTAAATTGAGATGAAATCTCTCATAAAGGTTGTATCCTTAGGTTAAGGATAAATCAATGACATAATTATGTGTGACAAATATAAATACACTAAATATGATTGGATATTCAGTGTAAAACAATCAAAGGACATTCACACATATTCTTGTAAAAACAATACCAACGAATTGGATGTTTAACTCAACAAATGGAGAATGAGTTAAAATTACTCTTATCAAATTCATATCAATGACTTGAGAATTATCAATGGAGTGATTATGTGTATCAAACTTATATCCACAGGAAGGGGAGTGGAAATTATGACATAATCAAATGAATAGTGATTCCACACATAATCTTGGGGTAATATAATCAATGAAATATGCGTAAAGCCAAATGAGTGGAAATTGAAATTTCAAATTCCCTTATCGATTAGGTAACTTATGAAACATACACCCATGAAAGAAGTATCATACCCTGATGATGTAAATACCCATAAATTAAAGTATATTACACAATGAAGGCAATCATGGGTAGTAAACATACCCCACATGCAATAATTAAGTGGTGAATAATGGAAATCTCACGAAATTAAAAGTGAGATAAGAAACCCCTTACCAAGTTAATCAACTGAGTCGTATTGCCAAAAGTTAATAACCACCAAATGATTTACATAATAACATGAATATAAGAGAATCATGATAATATATATCAAATGGATGTACACAATACACCACTTTCAATAATTTAGTGGCGAACAATGGAAATCTCACGGAATTGAAAGTGAGATAAGAGAATCCCTTACCTTGAACTTTCCCTTAGTGGATGGTATGTTAACCTCCGGTATAATAATTAAAACATTGTTATTAAATTATACAATAATAATATACATCAATATGATATCATATATGATCTTTTAACATTTCTTTATTAATAATATCTTTGTATTATCGTCATTTCGGGTGATAATCGATTCGTTCTTCTTAAATGTTTGGTTATGTAAGACATGTTTGTAATGGATAGATTATATCTTATTCATAATAAGAATGATATTAACATTATTTTTAACCCTAAAAAGAGAATAAGACTTGAATGGATACGATGGAGAATGGATCTCACCGTGTTCGTGGAGACGGTAGTCCGTACGTACGCACGAACGCTACTTCCATTTAATTTTTCATTTTAAAATAATTGAATCCAAATGATACAAAGGTATATTATTATTACAGTATAATATAATATTTTATATATGTTACTTATGTTCATTAACACCATTCTTTATACGTTCCATGTGTGGTATGAATAAGTCATATCATTTTAAGGGGGCGGTAGTCCGCACTTCCTCAAATGAAATTATCGTATGTATATACAACATGAAACGAATAATGGTATGAAATAAAATGTAATTACAGAATCTTATATATAAAATATGTATCATTAATATCACACTTAATTACAGTTCCATCATAATGGCCACCATGAGAGGCGGTAAGATGTATTTGAACAATCATCATTTCGTGAGGCGTTAGTTTGCCATTCACAGAAACATTATGTTCATCATCCATTAGATGGAGGTGTGTGTATGTGTAGTTCGAATCCTTCTTATAAAAACATCCTAGTATATTGAGGATACTTTTGTTGTTACAAAAGAAAGGAAATAAAAAGAGTTTGGGGGTTGGAGAAGCAAAATAAATGAAAATAATTTAAGAGAAATCGTTACCTTTAATTTAGGTAACTCACTTTGGTTGGAACCAAAGGACTTCTTGAAATGCTTTATGCCTAAGGGGAAGCTTCAAGGAGGAGGATAGGGATGTGGGGAGCTTATTTGGGCAGTGTTTGGACGATCCAAGTGGCTTGAGAGGTGTGAGGAATGAGTAGAAGTGGTCTCCTTTTATAAGGGAGAGGAGGGGCTCTTTAGGAAAGAGTGGAAGTATTACTATATAATATAATTAAATTCGGTTTATAATGGTCCAAAAATAATTGAGGTCGAAGATACGATGACTCATATTCTAAATAACATCAACAAATAAGAATTGGACAGGTTTTAGATAATATTTTAATCATTATAATCTTATTTATTTAAATGATTTATTAATGAGGTAAACATTGCATCATTATTGTGTCATTAATAATTTAAATTATTTGATGTCTAAAAATTATAAATAAAATATCATTATGTAGGAAATATTTTTAGCTTTCTAATGAATTTTTATAATCGAAAATCCAACATGTATAACCCTATGTAAAAATTGTTCTTCTAAAAGATGTAAGCTTATGCCATTTTTATTTTTATTTTAAATTTATTAATATAATGTGTCCCTACCACATACAAGTGGCTCCAAGGGGTCCCCAATTCGACCCAAGGATGGCCATGGTCGGGTATGTGTCCAACAATAAGGTTAGGACATGTTTTAGGGTAATTGTTTATTATTATAATATTATTTGTTTACCCTTATTTACCGGATTTACCCTTAACCATGGTAAATAAAATATTTACCATAGTAATTATTCAAAATGTCTAAAAATAAAAGTTACCTATTTACACAATTTGGACATCCTGATTCCAAATATGGAATCCATTTTTCTAAATTCAAAACACAGAAGTGGCAGAAATTAATTTAAAATTAATTCCCGCTGTCAAAACAAAAAGCGTGTTTTTAAGAGGTAATAACTATCAAAAGATTGACACTTGTTTATGTTCGGTTTAATTGTAAAATTATGTCCAATGACCAACATTATATTAAATGGTAAAAATATATTCTAAATATACTTTAAAACCACTCAAATTCACAATTTATCACTATTAATTATTTTGATAAAAAAAGTTGTTTTAATTAAAATTTAGTAATTTTCACTATTCATCAAAATATGAAAGTTATTCGAAAAGTACCAAAATTTCACCTTAGGCTAAATTCGATATTTCGAATCCAAAAATGAAGTCAATTTTAAAATATAAAATATATATAATTTCAAAATTTAGGTATTACTATTCATAACGGCTAGTTTGATTGGTTGTGGCGTGTGTTAAAACTCAAGGTTGCGTACAACACATGCTACTATTTTATTCAAAGGAAAGCATACCGTGGAAGCTTGGGATGTTTCATTTTAAATTTTTTGATGTACCAATTTATTTAGATAGTTTAAAATATTTTATTTAAAAAGGTTTCACTATTAAAAGTTGATAAAAGTGCAATACTGAAAATGAATCTGTTCTTGCATTATGACTAAGAAACTCATAATAGGGATTCTAAAATTATAAGGATTATATAAAGTTGAAAATGTAGTTAATACTATTCATGACCTCTTTTAATGGCTTTTTTTTGTACGTCATGGTGTGATTGAACTCGGTGTTGCGTGTAGTGCAAGTTATTGAATTATTTTTAAGAAATAACACACTATGAAATCCTGGGGTGTTGCATTTCTCGTTATAGGATGTATCATTATACATTTTAACACTAGAGAATATTGTTTTGTACTTTTTAGGTTCACCGATTACTGATAAAATTTTATTAAAATAATACTTCCCAAAATTCATACTCAACACACTAATTTTCCATCCATTTAGCCTTTTTATATTGATATTGGATTTCATGTCTTCTATGGGAGTTCTATTCAACATAATATACAATGAATTTATTTATAATCCTATTTTTTATTCTACATATTTATTTTTCTGAAAATTTATAGAAAAATTCCCAAACCCTCTACAGTAGAAATATTTAACTGAGAGATGAACAATGAACATTCCTCTAAAAAGACATTAATGTGTCAAGATCAGGTACATATGTAAATCATATTCATCATCATAAAAAACCTTATAATTTAATTCACTGAATTATATAGACCCATGTTCAGGTGATTCCAACTTCATCTTCATTATATCTTTAAAAGGAATTTATTCTAAAATTAACTTTTTGAATGTTGGAATTTATCTCATCTTATGAGAAACAAGAAGTATATTTGATTTATCTATAGATTAAACATATTTAAAATATTTGAAAGAAACATTAGTATCATACCAATCAGAAATATCTCTCATAATATTCTAAATAATGGTATAATCATCCAAGATATATTTCAATCCTATGATCTTTTAAATAGCCTTATTAACTCAAATAGGTTACTCATTAGTAGTTCCATCATATTCATCTATAATATAATTATACCTACTTCACCATATTATTAAATTTAATTCCTTTACATTGATATTCCTGCAAAAATGATTTTATGTTTTCCTAAAATTATTTAGTTTCTATGAGACCCATCATCTTCATAATATTTATTTTATAAAAATCTATAAATATCATTTCTACCAATCCCCTTGTCCTCCAATAATTATTTTTTCAGTGAATTTAAAAGTATACTACTTATTAATTTGTGGAATCTTGACATTAACATCAAAAATTACATCCAAATAATTAGATAATATATTGGGTAAAATTCAATTTTCTAATTCAATATAATTTTTTACTCTAATTGAATGAATGGATCCACTATTTACAATTGTTATATTCTTTATGATAAGAATATAACATGTGAAACCTTTACATGGATACCACTTAAATCTCCATAACTTCAAAAGAACTACTAATATGGGGGTGTTGAATTAGTTATTATTTTTTATAATTTCTTTTCACATTAAATTGTACCCCTTCTACCTGTTACTGTTTAAACTATATACATATTATGTAAATATATCAAAATCATGAAAATATAAGAATGTAATGTATGTGATACATGTTTTTCATGGTTTTCCCATAGTGTTGTTAACAACGTCTTATTCATAGGAAATCCTATTAGTCTATGGGAATTAACTATAATTAAAAGTGAATGAAATGAGATAAATCATATTAAAATCCTTATTTCAGTAAATATAAATTATTATACACACTCAAATATCTTATAAAGTTTTAAATAAAAATTTTATCTTACACATGTATAAGAAAATTGTAAACACAACTACATGAGAGTTCATCTGGAATTCCTCCTGCAGGTAAGTTTCTATCTTGTGTGTCATACCCTCATCTTGTGTACTCTATCTAGTGAGACTCGCTGATTTTGTTACTCTATTCTAACCAACAATAAATCTATTGAATAAAAGTTTTATACATCGTAATTCATCCAGTAAACTATGTTCAACATTCTATTAGTGAGGTTCTATATGATATTTTTGATCAAAATTATTTTATGGTAGATTCTCCAAAAACCTCTATCAAGTATACCTCATCCTTGTCAAAATATATTCTTGGATTTAAACATTTAATTATCAAAACATCATTATTTAATACTTCTTAACTAGTGAAATATTCATTGTCATATTTTATTTCCAAACAATATTTATAAGGGAACTCAATGTGGAAAATATTGGAACCCATGTTTTTTTTAAACTCAAAAGAAATTCACATAATTATTCTCATACATTATATACTTTTAAAAAATAATATTTATAATTATCATATCTTAAACCATCATTAATTTACCACAACCAAAAAAAAGGTACTTGTTGTGACATTCTTACACACAGAATGAAAAAATAAATTGTAGATCAACGCAACATCATCAAAGTAATATTATTTATAGTGTTATGTAATGCTTCTCAAAATAAACTATGGATCTTATGTTATTAATGTAACATATCATAACATCCATGAATTTTTTTATTATATAGATGTATTTTGACTTTGTGTACTCTGACGTCACGTAATACCAAGGCCCAGAGAGCCTGGAATGAAATTTTTAAAATTTTTAAGGTACATTCAGTAAACTCATTAGTGGGTTTCTCTATCTTTTGAACGGGTGATTGGATAAAAAATATGAGGACACTGTTGAATTCAGAACATCAGGATTCACCTTGAATAGACTTAACTTTAGCCAGAAAGGTTTGAACAGAAAATTTTATTTTCATACATTTCAACAAAGATAAAAATATAACATAAAAAGTTATTTTATATTCTTTCTCATCCATTGAGCGGTGGATGATGAAATTGTGGTGCAAAAAAAGAGGAAATGGGGCACATTAATGTGGCTCATTAATGGACCATATCATGCAGTGTAATGATGAAATAAAGGAAGTTAGATAGAAATTCTCTTTCATAAATGAAACAGTGTAACAACACGTCGTAACAACTTAACTGAAAAACATCAACATGTTAGCTTTTATTATTTGGAACATTGGAGATGGAAGAATTAAACCACAGTGACACTCTGAGGATTCTCCAATGGAATTTGTAACACCCCGAGCTTCCACGATACGCTTCTCATTCAATAATGCAATAGCTTGCATTGTACGCAACTTCGAGTTCTAAAACACCACGACTAATCAAAGTAGCCATTATGAATAGTAATAACCACTTTTTAAATTTATAGAAATTTTATATTTCAAAATGGACTTCATTTTTGTATTCGGAATATTGAAATAAGCCTATGTTGAATTTTTGGTATTTTTCTGAGAACTTCTAAATTTTTATGAATAGTGAAAAATACTTAAAAACAACTTTTTTAATCAAAATAATTTATAGTGATAAATTATACTATTTAGTGGTTTTAAGGTATAATTAGAATATATTTTTACAATTTTATCCAATGGTGGTCATTATAATTAATTCAACATTGAAATTGGACATAAACAATTGTCAATCTTTTGATATAAATTGTTTCTTAAAAACACGCTATTTGTTGTGACAACGAGAATTAATTATAAGATTAATTAATGCAACTTATATGTTTGGAATTTTGTAAAATAGACATCATTTTTGAATTCGGAATATCAATTATAGCCTAGGGTAAAATTTTGGCATTGTTCTGAAAAACTTCAATTTTTGTTGAATAGTGAAACCACTAAGTGGTAGTTAAATAACTGATTTTTCTTTTAAATGAAATATTACCACTTCTGTGATTTTATTTTCAAAAATCCGACATACATGGTTGTCATTAAGAAGTAAAATGTGGTTCAATGAGATTAAAATAATTTTTGGTGAATAGTAACTTTTAAGTTCTTAATCGCGATTAGAGGTAATTAGTGTAGTTTAAGGTAAAAATAATGTTTTAATAATATGAGATGAGCTTGACACTTGTCCTACTCCTATTGGATGAGTCATGGCCGACCAAGACAACCCATGAGTCAACTTGGGGACCCCATGGAGCCACTTTAGTTGCAAAATGACATTAATATATATTTATTTAATATTAAAATTAAATTGATACAAACATGAGTTGTTTTACTAAAACAGTTTTTATGTGGGGTTACACAAGTCCAAATTTTTACTATAAATATTAATTAGAAATCTAAAAAGATTTCCTACATCATAGTAGTTTTTTTATAATTTTTAGACATTAAATAAATTAAATTATTTATGACATCATTATGATGCAGCGATGACCTCATTATTTAACGATTTAAATAAAATGAGAAGATAATGCAAAATCCAAGGCATAAACTTGTCCAAAGCCTATTGGATGAGGAGATTTAGAACCCTTATCACATTATCCACGAATTATATAAGTGTGGGACCTTTAGAATCCGAAAAGCATTGTGTAATAATGTAACATTTCAATCTTTCCAAAAGAGCCCCTCCTCTCCACTTATAAAAGGCCCCCACCTCTCCCACCTTATTCACACATTCAAGCCATTTGCCTCGGCCAACCTCTGCCCAAATAATCTTCCAACTTCCCCCTCTTACTCCTAGAAGCCTCACTTTGGGAATAACTCTTCCCAAGGAAGCCTTTGTCTCAAATCAAAAAGAGTTACCCGATTTTGAGGTAATGTCTTCTCTAATGTTGTTTTGTTTTATTTTTCTTCTCCAACCCACTAAACTCTTTTTATTCATTTCTTTTGTAACAACACCAGTATCTTCAATATACTAGGATGTTTTTATAAGAATGATTCGAGCTACATTTACACACACCTACATCTAATGGTTAAAGAACATACGGTTTCTGTGGATGGCGAATTTCTGCCTCACGAAACGATGATTGTTCAACACTCATATAACACCTTCAAAGGTGGCCATTAAGATGTCAATATTTTTATATATGATATATAATATGTTTATGTTTTACTTATGCTTCTGTATTTCTCATTTATGGCATACTTTATGATTTCCATTATGGGTAAAACGCGATAATTTCATTTTAGGAAGTGCGGACTACCGCCCCCTCAAAGTGATTTGAATCGTTAATGCCATATGTGGGATGTATAAAGGATGGGGTAAATGGTATTATACACTATATTATACTGTAATTATATTATACATTTATATCATTATGATTTCTTTCCATTAAATATGAAATTTAAATGAAAGTAGCGTTCATGCGTACGTACGGCTTACCGTCTCCATGAACGGTGCATTTCATTTCTTACCTCTAAATGTTACGTAATATTATAAATGAATGTATATACTGGATATATAAGATATATATGACATCTAAATCATGAATATAATTCTGGAGATAATGGATATTCTACCACATAAACAACTTGTAATTATAAGAAGTTTATTGTTGACTCAAGTACCAAAGATCGACAAAACGACCGTTACTAACTTAAATAATTACATAATGTTCATATCATTGTAATAAGTGATATAATAAGGATAATGAAATTGAAAATGGTTCTTAATAAGGTATATATTAACTCTAGTTTATTATTCAGGAGGTTAAAGAACGGTTGATTCAAGTCAGACACGAGGTAAGGGAATTTCATAACCCAACTTCCATTCTTTGGGTTAATCTCCTACTTTCAAATTATGTCATGATATTATTATGTCTTATTTTGTATTCTTTATGTGTACCTATAGTGAATACACATAATATATCTATTTTATTTTTAAAAATGATCTTTTTAAGGACTTAGTCTCAATCTCCTTTCATTGAGGCATATTTGGTTTTATACACAAATTTCTTTTATACAGTGTATAAACCACTTTGACTTTTACGTTTATTCAAAAGGAATATTTTTTATACGAAGCATTTACTAAATGACAAAAGGGAATGTTTTTGTCGTACGTATGCGGCGACAATGACTTCTTCGCCGCCGTGACCACTATTTGAGTTTCGGCTTCCTCTACAAGCCATACCCTTTTTTTAATGAAGAATAAATACCATGTTATACTTTTCTTTTATTTTGGTATTGAAAATGGTTTTGAAAGCGTTTTTATTATATCAATGTGTTGTATTGATATATTGTGATTGAAATGTGGAAATGTTATGTTTCCTTTATGCATGTTTTATGTGATACGATTATGTTATGTTTTATGAGATGTTTAAACCTGTTCATATGAGGAATGTATTGGACTTAATAAGTGATGGGTGGAGCCCGCTATAGCTCCTAGATGCATTGGTAGGTCTCATGAGACAACCAGACGTGGAATTGGCCGAGGCCCTTTCCCAATTTGATTTATGGTTTTGGCCGAGGCCTTAATCATTTTAGACGTTTTGGCCGAGGCCTTAATCATTTTAGACGTCTTGGCCGAGGCCTTGACAAAATGTTTCAGAATGTCCGGTATTATACATTCCCTTATTATGAAATTGGTTATTGATATTTCATGGGATTATTTGACCAGTAGGATATCCATGTGAAGAAGTGAATGACATTATCTCATTTTACTTTTTCCATATTATGTTGATGTTCAAGTTTAAAAGGCTTTTGTTTTAGTTATACATTGCCTTAAATTTTTATGTTTATTTATGAAAGCTTCCGCAATATTGTTATCCTTACTGAGCATCTGAGCTCACCCCTTTCAATGTTTTAATATTTTTTCCAGGATGTGAAGAAGTATTTTATGAATGACCTGCATGGATAGTCAGAAGAGGATATTAGTGTGGACTATGAAGACTTTGTTATTGTAGTTATTCACTTTATAATGTAACGTAACGTTTACGAATGTATCTAGTGATTCCAAGGCTACTAAACTAATCGGTCTTTCGAGACATGATCTTCTGTGATCATGCCAATATTACGAAGTAACACACCGGCTCTGGGTAGCTGGGGTCGGGGCGTTACAGTTGGTATCAAAGGCAGTTTAGTACTATCCTTGGATGCTAGATTTAGATAAACTCTGATTAGAGCACATAGCCCGAAGATAGACTTTGAGGATTAGTATAGAAGAACTTCCTAGAATTTTGGTATTGTAGAGATGTTGTGAGTTTTCCGAGCAATACATCCCTGTCTGGATACGAGCAGGTAGAGGCGGCTCTGGCACAGATGTTCCTAGGGGTAAAACCCAAAAACACCGCTTTGAGCTAGACTCGAACGAGAACTGGTGCACGACAACGGGCCTTGCTGCACTCTTGGTTACGACACTCCCGGGGGATATGCTTAGGATAATTCTCATTTTCTTTACAAACCACTATGTAGGGTTTATGAGTATATACTTCCTCAAAGAAAACATTCTTATTATTATGGATTATATTTATAAACCGTTAAATTTACTTTAAGTATTTTAAAAGTTTGGAATTATTCATTGTAATTCATAAACTAACCTAGTTTATGCCATTGTTTAGAAATGACGCCTAGTGGAAGGAATGGAAACCGTATTAATGCACGCACTCCGTGTAGGGATTGCCCTCCTGATCAAGATAATTATTGTGGATCTGAAGATACAACTGGTGCTCATCAACTTATTACCGTACTGGGACAACTCACTCAGGTTATGAATAATAACCTTACTCGTATGGAGCACCCTGATCCGCAACATGGAGGATCAATGCTAGACCGTTTCATGAGGAAACAACCACCAACCTTCAATGGGAGTACAAATCCTATAGTAGCTGAGCAATGGATAAATTCCTTAGAGAAAATATTCAATGCCTTGGGGGGTAGTGAAAGGGAGAAAGTTTTCATGGCAGTTTACTGCCTCACTGGAGATGCCGATCAGTGGTGGTCGTTGATTCAAAACACAAAGGAAGATGATGACGTATCGAATATGGAATGGAGAGAGTTCAAAGAGCTTTTCTTAGAAAAATACTTTCCTCTTGACCATCGAGCAGATATGGAAAGTCAATTTTTGAGACTGAGACAAAAGGAGGATGAGAATGTCGCAAAGTATGAGGCCAACTTTACAAGGTTGGCGAGGCATGCTGCAGATTATATACGTAACCCAAGGAGTAAGATTGATCGTTTCTTTGATGGGTTAAAACCATTTATCCGTCGAGCTTTAGTATCACAATCCTTCTCATCATACGAAGATATTGTCTCATGTGCTATCAAGACAGAAAAGGAATTCTCTAAGTCTTATGACAACAAAGTAAAGCAAGAGAAGAAGAGAACGGTGGAACAAGAGACAGATAACGGGAAAAAGGGAAAGAAGGATTTTCCATTATGTGATAATTGTGGGAAGAATCACCCTGGTACGTGCCTAAAAGGAATGGGAGTTTGTTATAAATGTGGAGAAAAGGGTCACCAGGCTCGTGATTGCAAGGGAAAGAATGAGGCTGTCAAAGTTGAATGCTACAATTGTAGGGAAATTGGGCATTATGCAAATGAATGTCCTAAGCGTCAAGGAAACTTACCTCAGAAAAGGCCAAGGGATCAAGGCCAATCTTATGCTGTGACTACAGTTGAAGCGGAATAATTAATGTATTGGTGCTTTTGGACTCAAGGATTATATTCTGGTTATAAGAATAATGTGATATATATAAGGATTGTACTGCAGTACTTGTTGATTTCAGTAAGGTTTTAATATGATGAAGGTGATTATATTTTTAGTTTGTGACTATAAGAGAAACTTTTCTTTGTTTGGGGAATCTGATGTTACAATTGATTTTGGAATTTAGAGACCTTTTAGAGAATGTCTGGACGGAGGTATTTTGGATAACTAAAATGGTTAGAGTGGATTAAGTTGATCTTTGGATAGTATTGTTTAAGGTTAAAACATTTCTGATGATTATTTTTGGAATATTATAATACTATAGTTTTAGGAAAAGGACAACCTGCAGGGTGGGGCATAACCCGTCGCGTCGGATAAAGCTGCAGGAATCGAACCCACAACCATAGTGCGACAAGCCTTTATTTCCTACCACTAGCCTACAGGAAGTCCCTGGTTATTACAAAATAATTTTACTAATCTAAATGGTATGTGTTAACATTTGGAACCTTATACAATTAGGATAAATAGAATATTTTTGAGTTCTGTTACCATTTGGAGTAAAAGTTGGGTTGTGGTAAAAATTTATTAACGAATGAAAGTATACATAACAAGTATGTATATTCCCTTACGTTCTTAGTAAATCTCCTAAATAAATTCCTCAACTTTATAAAATGTAACTTAAAACAGAAATGTTGTCGGTTAACTTTTCCAACTGGGGATTCAATGACCGTTTAACCAATCACAGGTTTGTGATTTTCTTGTGGTTAAACTTTCTCCTAATCCTATTTTCTATAACTCTCCATCAGACCTTGATGGTTTGTTTCTCCTCCATATCCATATTTTCCTAGAATCCTAGAATGGGCTATATCGGGTGACCTTTGTACTTATCTTGCTTTCTTTTAATGTTATATATTTATTAACCTTATTTCCGATGTGGGTTATCCTCAAAGGTATTTTCGCTTTTCAACCTTTTATTTTCAAAGAAAAATTTCAAATTGCGAGGACGCAATTTATTGAAGTAGGGGAGAATGTAACACCCCGAGCTTCCACAATACGCTTCTCATTCAATAATGCAATAGCTTGCATTGTACGCAACTTCGAGTTCTAAAACACCGCGACTAATTAAAGTAGCCATTATGAATAGTAATAACCACTTTTTAAATTTATAGAAATTTTATATTTCAAAATGGACTTCATTTTTGTATTCGGAATATTGAAATTAGCCTATGTTGAATTTTTGGTATTTTTCTGAGAACTTCTAAATTTTTATGAATAGTGAAAAATACTTAAAAACAACTTTTTTAATCAAAATAATTTATAGTGATAAATTATACTATTTAGTGGTTTTAAAGTATAATTAGAATATATCTTTAAAATTTTATCCAATGGTGGTCATTAGAATTAATTCAACATTGAAATTGGACATAAACAATTGCCAATCTTTTGATATAAATTGTTTCTTAAAAACACGCTATTTGTTGTGACAGCGGGAATTAATTATAAAATTAATTAATGCAACTTATATGTTTGGAATTTTGTAAAATAGAAATCATTTTTGAATTCGGAATATCAATTATAGCCTAGGGTAAAATTCTGGCATTGTTCTGAAAAACTTCAATTTTTGATGAATAGTGAAACCACTAAGTGGTAGTTAAATAACTGATTTTTCATTTAAATGAAATATTACCACTTCTGTGATTTGATTTTAAAAAATCCGACATACATGGTTGTCATTAAGAAGTAAAATGTGGTTCAATGAGATTAAAATAATTTTTGGTGAATAGTAACTTTTAAGTTCTTAATCGCGATTAGAGGTAATTAGTGTAGTTTAAGGTAAAAATAATGTTTTAATAATATGAGATGAGCTTGAAACTTGTCCTACTCCTATTGGATGAGTCATGGCCGACCAAGAAAACCCATGAGTCAACTTGGGGACCCCATGGAGCCACTTTAGTTTGAAAATGACATTAATATATATTTATTTAATATTAAAATTAAATTGATACAAACATGAGTTGTTTTACTAAAACAGTTTTTAAGTGGGGTTACACAAGTCCAACTTTTGACTATAAATATTCATTAGAAAGATAAAAAGATTTCCTACATCATAGTAGTTTTTTTATAATTTTTAGACATTAAATAAATTAAATTATTTATGACATCATTATGATGCAGCGATGACCTCATTATTTAACGATTTAAATAAAATGAGAAGATAATGCAAAATCCAAGGCTTACATTTGTACAAATCCTATTGGATGAGGAGGTTTCGAACCCTTATCACATTATCCACGAATTATATAAGTGTGGGACCTTTAGAATCCGAAAATCATTGTGTAATAATGTAACATTTCAATCTTTCCAAAAGAGCCCCTCCTCTCCACTTATAAAAGGCCCCCTCCTCTCCCACCTTATTCACACATTCAAGCCATTTGACTCGGCCAAACTCTGCCCAAATACTCTTCCAACTTACCCCTATTACTCCTAGAAGCCTCACTTTGGGCATAACTCTTCCCAAGGAAGTCTTTGTCTCAAATCAAAAAGAGTTACCCGATTTTGAGGTAATGTCTTCTCTAATGTTGTTTTGTTTTATTTTTCTTCCCCAACCCCCTAAACTCTTTTTATTCATTTCTTTTGTAACAAAATCAGTATCCTCAATATACTAGGATGTTGTTATAAGAAGTATTCGAGCTACATTTACACACACCTACATCTAATGGTTAAAGAACATACGGTTTATGTGGATGGCGAATTTCTGCCTCACGAAACAATGATTGTTCAACACTCATATAACACCTTCAAAGGTGGCCATTAAGATGTCACTATTTTTATATATGACATATAATATGTTTAGGTTTTACTTATGCTTCTGTATTTCTCATTTATGGCATACTTTATGATTTCCATTATGGGTAAAACGCGATAATTTCATTTTAGGAAGTGCGGACTACCGCCCCCTCAAAGTGATTTGAATCGTTAATGCCATATGAGGGATGTATAAAGTATGGGGTAAATGGTATTATACACTATATTATACTGTAATTATATTATACATTTATATCATTATGATTTATTTCCATTAAATATGAAATTGAAATGAATGTAGCGTTCATGCGTACGTACGGCTTACCGTCTCCATGAACGGTGCATTTCATTTCTTACCTCTAAATGTTACGTAATATTATAAATGAATGTATATACTGGATATATAATATATATATGACATCTAAATCATGAATATAATTCTGGAGATAATGGATATTCTACCACATAAACAACTTGTAATTACAAGAAGTTTATTGTTGACTCAAGTACCAAAGATCGACAAAACGACCGTTATTAACTTAAATAATTACATAATGTTCATATCATTGTAATAAGTGATATAATAAGGATAATGAAATTGAAAATGGTTCTTAATAAGGAATATTTTAACTCTAGTTTATTATTCAGGAGGTTAAATAACGGTTGAGTCAAGTCAGACACGAGGTAAGGGAATTTCATAACCCAACTTCCATTCTTTGGGTTAATCTCCTACTTTCAAATTATGTCATGATATTATTATGTCTTATTTTGTATTATTTATGTGTACCTATAGTGAATACACATAATATATCTATTTTATTTTAAAAATGATCTTTGTAAGGACTTCGTCTCAATCTCCTTTCATTGAGGCATATTTGGTTTTATACACAAATTTCTTTTATACGGTGTATAAACCACTTTGACTTTTACGTTTATTCAAAAGGAATATTTTTTATACGAAGCATTTACTAAAGGACAAAAGGGAATGTTTTTGTCATATGTATGCGGCGACAATGACTTCTCCGCCGCCGTGACCACTATTTGAGTTTCGGCTTCCTCTACAAGCCATACCCTTTTTTTAATGAAGAATAAATACCATGTTATACTTTTCTTTTATTTTGGTATTGAAAATGGTTTTGAAAGAATTTTTATTATATCAATGTGTTGTATTGATATCTTGTGATTGAAATGTGGAAATGTTATGTTTCCTTTATGCATGTTTTATGTGATACGATTATGTTATGGTTTATGAGATGTTTAAATCTGTTCATATGAGGAATGTATTGGACTTAATAAGTGACGGGTGGAGCCCGCTATAGCTCCTCGTTGCATCAGTAGGTGTCATGAGACAACCAGACGTGGAATTGGCCGAGGCCCTTTCCCAATTTGATTTATGGTTTTGGCCGAGGCCTTAATCATTTTAGACGTTTTGGCCGGGGCCTTAATCATTTTAGAAGTCTTGGCCGAGGCCTTGACAAAATGTTTCAGAATGTCCGGCATTATACATTCCCCCATTATGAAATTGGTTATTGATATTTCATGTGATTATTCGACCAGTAGGATATCCATGTGAAGAAGTGAATGGAATTATCTCATTATACTTTTTCCATATTATGTTGATGTTCAAGTTTAAAAGGCTTTTGTTTTAGTTATACATTGCCTTAAATTTTTATGTTTATTTATGAAAGCTTCCGCAATATTGTTATCCTTACTGAGCATCTGAGCTCACCCCTTTCAATGTTTTAATATTTTTTCCAGGATGTGAAGAAGTATTTTATGAATTACCTACAGGGATAGTCAAAAGAGGATATTAGTGTGGACTATGAAGACTTTGTTATTGTAGTTTTTCACTTTATGATGTAATGTAACGTTTACGAATGTATCTAGTGATTCCAAGGCTACTAAACTAATTGGTCTTTCGAGACTTGATCTTTTGTGATCATGCCAATGTTACGAAGTAACGCACCGGCTCTGGGTAGCTAGGGTCGGGGAGTTACAGAATTCTTCTCCAATGAATAATGATGAAAAATGTCTTCGAGAATTCATCGTCTTTGACACACCCTCGAAGAACGGAGCCAGAAATGATGATGTTGATTCCTTGAACACCCGAGGAAGAGTGCTTTGGCATCAAACGTCAAAGATGTTGGGTTTTGATTTTTATTTCACAATTCTTCCCCACTCATCTATTTATAGAAATGAAGAACATGGATAAACACATAAATAAGTTGATCCAAGAGTCATGTGTTATGAAAGAGGGTGACTTTTCTTTGAGATTTATCATTTGGGATTCAAAATTGGAATTAAATGATTAAACTCCAATTCCCAAACCTCCCACTTGATTTAAACCTCAAACATAGATGGCCTAGGCTGACATGAACAAGTCTCGAGCTCCTTCAATCGTGTATTATAGGTGGCCACATTTTTGAAGTGGCAGTAGGGTTATTACGGGGCCTGAGCTGGGATGGCTGCGACCCTAGGGACCCTTTTGTGAAGACGGGTAAAGAATGGACTACCGAAACAACTCAGGATTCCCATGGAAGGTGGTTGTGGGCAGTGGAGACAGTGCACCCTTGGCATGCCACGATGGCTGGGTGATGTAGAATCAGGTGTCGCGTGGTGGGGGTGGCCAGTGTCCGGACCAGTAGGGTGATGATGTGTCACTGTCCGTCGACCACAGCTGGAGGGGCCATGCGTCTGCAGGGCCAACTAGAGTTGGACACAGCTCAGCTACTGCATCCTAGCTAGAGAGCGCACCGCCGGTTTACCTCGGTGGAGAATAGGTCTAAGTATAGAAGACCAAAACCCCAGCCTGACAGGACACGTCGATCACACAGCCCCGTATGCCGGACCACCGCTGGCAGGCCAAACCAATGCCCTTTGGTTAGGGCGGATAAGACTGGGTCACTGGGATGGACCCTCGGCCAAACCTAGCTGGGTCTAGTGAGTCTTATTGGGCCTATCCCACTATCTTGGTTATACTAGACCGACCCCAACCCTAACCAGGTTAGGTCGAGTATGTCTAATTAAACCGGGGAATGTGGGACCCCTATGTCGGGTTGGTCAGTTCTGTCTGAATTGGTTGGACCGAGCCCTATCTCAACCAAGCCCCTATTTTCTAAAATGCATGTATCTGGAAAACCAAAAATCCAATGGATGAGATGTTTATATAGTTGGTACCCTCTTGATGAGGCTAATATTTTTTCATGCTCCTTAGTGACATCCATGGATGTTAGGATTCGACAAATTCCTTGAGGAGCGGTTCTCCCGAACGTGCCACATATGAAACCCTGTGATTGGTTGACACCATAAGACCACTCGATGATCGCCCAGATAGAAGAGGCTCTATGTGACCCAATGTGACCAAGGTTGGGAGCGGCTCTATGAGACACAATAGAACCATGGTACTCAAAAAGAGGAGTACCACAATTCATCCATGGTGAGAGGCGACTCTGTGTGACCCAGCATGCCTATGGTGGGGAGTAGCTCTGTGTGACCCAGAATACCCTCCGTACTCATAAGTGATTAGTACCATAGCAGTGAATGGTTTGTGGGAAGAAAATTTTGCATGACTTGGAAGTGCCATTGTACTTGATAGAGGATGGATTCTCCAGTAGCTAAGGAGTTCTATGGTGTGACTGCTTTTGCTACTATCACTACCCTAGAATATTCCTGGTGTGGGATTTGTCATTTACTTTGTGATATATGTTTGAGATCTTTCTTGGTGGAATTGAATATGGGGTATTTTCCCTTTATTGTGTTTTACTTCCTGTATTACTGAGAATCCATCAGGGGTCTTGGGGTCCCTACTGAGTATTGTTATACTATTTCCTACACGGGCATCACCCGCACATGTAGAGTATGGTGCAGATGATCGATCTTTCAAAATAGGTTCTCATGGGGACAGGGCTAACGGATTCTATGACTGTGGACTTGGTGGCCTTGGACCAAGTGGGGCCTAGTAGGACCAGGAAGGTAGGACATAATACTTTGGATTCTAGTAGCTTCACTACTCTCACAATTAGGTTGGGTTTTCCGCAGATGGATATCATAGTTTTCTTTTTTATGTTTCTCTGTTTAGTTCCTTATTGGGATTGTATTCCGGCCCACTCACTTTCACTTGTACTTAAACTCAACATTCTCTTAGTGGTATACTTGTCTCCCCCTTTTAGTGTGTTGGGATATGGTTGGGCATGTGTGTGTATAGGTTTAAAGGAAATGCCTTCCCTTTTTGGGATATGTCGTTCCCATGCTAGTCGCTAGCCCTTGGCCTATGGACGGTGGGATTTGAGTAGTCATGACATGAGCCCTGGGGGATGGGTCATGAAAATTCCGACAACTTCATTAAAATAAATTTCAACTGGCTCTAATATTACTAAGTCCATAAAGTATAATTTTAATTAACCAATTATATTGTTCTATTAAACTCAACCACTCTTTGACCAGTTCTATACCAAAAATTCCACTGATAGATGGAAATCAGATATATTTATTCTATTTTATTTTTCTGAAGATCCAACATGCCTCCATCTGATCAACTTTCATCAGTAAAAAATTTATATGTAAACCAATAATATCTCATAATCATTATTACAATGAAATTTTTAATTTTTTTCTATTATTTATCTGACAATGGATATTTTTTAGATGAATCATTTTCAAATGGACTCAATCGGATATTGCTTATTCAATAGTGAACTTTATGTTTTTCCATCCCCAAACTTCCTATTTCATGTAAAAATTACATTTCCACTTCATCAAGATAAAAATTATATCTTGAAACATCCCCATCCCCTATACATTAATCCTAAGTTGTTTCATATTGGATCAATAGTTTTGAAATTTCTAATGACATGACTGATACATGACTTCTCTACATGGTGCTATATTTTGATTTTCATCTTCATAACATTTTGATAGGATTCCCTTAGTAACTCTATGTTGATGTTGTATTCCAAATTTTCATATTATCTTGGATACCTTTACATAGGTAATGAACCTTGTGTATTACATTTTTTGTAGCCTGCACAAACTTGTAGTGACCCTTACGTTGTCATCATGAGTTTAGGTTGACAAAAATGCACTAAATTTCTCCATCCATTCCAATATATCAGTAGATCTTTAACAAATTTCCTATTTTGTTGCCTCAATATCCAGTTTTTCACTAATTACAATGAATAATATTTGTAACAAACATTCTATTTAAAAAATATCATCCAGTGAACCATGTCTTACTTCTTTTAAAACATCATCCAGAAATGTCACTACTCATTCTTACCACGGTTTTTTTACTTCTCTACCCTTGTAAAGTAGGTAAAAATTCATCTTGGATCATGAAATTCAGTATGATTTAATTTAACTTATAATAGTATTATCACATCATTTGAATTTATTAATTATTTATTAAAATTGTTTTGAAAAGGAATCCTACACCTCTACCAGTAACTTTTTTGTGAAGCTTCATAACATTTATAATGAAATATTTCATTATAGCATCAGAAAAACTTTCTCTCTAATTTAAAATAACATCCCTAATAAATATGTAGTGTTAGATTATATAAAATTTTGTTATAAAAATATCCCAAGAAATCCTTAATCGCTTCCACTTGAAACTTTCTCTCCCCAACATCCTTTCATAATTCAATTTTTTCATGCCTCACAGCCTAATTGGTAAGGTATTTCATCTCAATTGGAAGGTGGAATCACTTAAAAACATTTCTATAAGGATAAATAATAATTTTTTTTATTTCTATAGTGAATCATATAACTTAATAATATATTCATTTTGGATGGGTTCTGTTATTTTTTGTAGGACTCTAGTCCAATCTCATTTGGATATTTTATTTTTAAGATTTTTTTTGCTGGAGTTAGGAAGTATAAGTTTTTTCTATGATTTATACCTTTTCATAAACTATTTATACCCCTATCAGAATCTATTTCTTAGATCACTAATGATTCCCCATGGTATTCCAAGCATTCAAAATAAATATTAGATAATATAAAATCACTATATAGTCATCACTTCCTATAGAATATTACTAAATACATATGGAGATATAGATTTCTATCAAAGTAATATAGGTGAATATTAATGAAATGGGAATTTTTTTAATGATTTAAAATCCAAAATAAACTAATATTTCAAAAAAAACGTTTTTATAGAATTTATTATCTATTTAAATTATCTCTAATGAACATGTGTTCTTAAATATTTTGAAAAATGGATCATCCTTGAATACTTCAAAATAAAATAGTCCACCCTTTAACAATTTATAATTGAGCATAGAGTTTCAAAATAGCCTCCATGTGAAGTGTGTGAAATTTTTTTACAAAAATATACCTCTGTATATGTACTATAAAATTACATTATTTTAGTAATATAAGAAAAATTATGATAGAAGTATATTTTTTATGAATCCAGTTGAAGAATATATAAATTTCAAAATAATAAAACAAATCCTAAAATAAGAATAAATATAATACAAGAAATAATAAATGGGGATTAATTGAAAGTAACAATTGAGAAACAAGTATAAAATCTACTGGCTTAAATGATCCAACGATGATCACTGCCACAATAAAAACAATAAAAGAAAATTGTAGTGTAACATATGTGATATAGATTATTAAGTGAAATATGAATTTTTTCTAAAAATGTATTGAATATTTTGGTATTATAATGGAAGGTTTTATAATGCTTATAAAGGGTAATGTGACCATTTTGATCTAATCATTACCTGACCTTTAGAGGAACTTTGCAATGTGGCCATTTTATAACCATTAGAATAAAAATAATAGAAAATTTAATAGCACATTACTATTTTAAATGTTTATATAAATTTAATAAAATCATATTATAATTACATTATTATATGTCCATATAAATATTATAAACTAGTACATAATATATTATAAGATTTTCATACCCAAAAAATTAATACATAATATGTTTTATTTAAAAATAATTTTCTATTTCGAATTTTTTATTTTTATTTAAAATTATATTTTTTGACATCTAAGAATGACTTATCATAAAATAAAGCATATATTTGAAATTAAGATATTTAAATTTATTAGTTTGAACATTTTATACGTTTCTAAATACATTATTTGTCCATAAATGTAAAAAAAATTATAGGTCTGGTACATTTTATGGGACTATTAAATTATAGAAATGATGTTTTATTTTCTGATGCACTACACCCAGATGGTAAGGGGATAAAATCATAGAAGAAATAGATTATCCCCCCCCCATTATTCTCCCCATTTGATTTTATCTTGTGCACAACTACACATGATATTGGTGGTTAGTATGGAAAATTTCTAGTTTACAAGGAGGGTAAAGGCCTCCGATAGTAAGTGATAATGGGGTGTGGTTGCCTCAAATGAGTGGATGGGGGTGGGGGTGGGGGTGGTGACCCTTAGTATTATAGTGGATATAGAATAGTGGGATAAGAATTGATGGGTTTCTGTGGTGGATTCCGAGAATGCAATGTGGTCGAGATGGGCTAGACTGGCCTTTAAGATTGTTCATTGGCATATATGCCAATAACATTAGTTAATGAGACCTTTGGAACATGTATGGATCCTATGGGACAACATTATCTTAAGCCTTTATGGATTTGGCACTATGATCAATGTAACAATATTACCTCTACCAATAAATAATGAGGTGTTTCATTTGTTTAATAAAAATAAGTGTTGGGACAACATTAATAAATATTGTGTTTTAAGGATTTTAAATGATTTTCAATCTTTTAAATTATTCTTTCAAGTTATAAAATATAAATTATGGTCTTGAATAATTATTTTGTGAAATAATTAAATTAAATTAAATTTAAAAAAATGAAGGTCAATTACCAAAATCAAATATTTGAAAAACATCATTCTTTAATTCAAAAACCATGATGTTAAATAGTGGAAGGTCATGGAAAATTTAGATTATATAACATTTTTTTAAAGGAATAAATTTATAAATAAATAATAAAGCCTTCCATATTTCTCATTAATACTCATCCGTTATCCCATGCATTTAAATCCCAATCAATTGAGTATGATGTTCCCCTAATTTTTCCATAGTAGTCCCATTATAAATATTTCTTATTGTTCTAAGTAATTAATCCTCCGTATTAATCACATGATACATGAGGTGAGGTATTCTAAATCCCCCCTTAATTTATTTATCATCTTATAATTTCCATTTTATTGTGTTCTCATGAACACATGTGCATTAAATAATTATTTAAATATTAATATATCAATTACATACACACATTATATTTCATTAATTTCATTCCATAAATTATTTTTTTATACTCATTATGCAACCAAAATCATTCATTTAATTTCCATTACTCCCTTTTTGTGAAATAAATACCCAAAAATATTTTTATTCATTTTTATTCATATATATAAATAATATTTTATTTACTATTGATAACCATGTATGAAACCCAGATACCCATCATACTTGTCAAAAATGAATAAAATTTTTCATATTTAAATAATTATATACTCAATTATTATATATAAAACATATTATTTATCTTTTATATGTTTTTTATGAAATTATTTACTATGATCTATGTGGTAACCATTAATTATAATACATTAAGGGTACTACATAATTTTACTGCAATGTATTGGGTAAAGAATTAAAGCTCTATCGATGGCATGTTTAAGGATACCTTAGTGAATAACCTTCATAATATGTTTTATATCATGTAGTAATTAAAAATTACTAACATGCTTGTGAATGTATCATTTTTTATTTTTAACCACACTTCCATATTATTCATCATATACATATGATTATGATCTCATGTTATGCCTTATGTTTTATCCATGATTATCACCCATGTTCCATTTACTTTTTTATACCTTATAGATATTTATTCTCAACCATTTTTATTGATGTATATCACAGTGAAATCACTGGCAGTGAGTTGACCAATGATAAAAAAAATAATGGGACCTTTCAGGAAGATTAAATAATATTAATGTTTCTATATTCCTAATATTAATCATGAATTATATAATTATAATATGTGGAATTAAACCTAAGAATATCTTTCAAATATATTATTGTCAATTTTTTTGGAATTTGGTTTAAAATCATGTATGAAACTTGTAGGATTCCATAGATTATATCAAAGGAATAGTATATTTATTTATGGAAATAATGACTATAATTTCATGAAAACCACTATGGATAAGTATAATAATTGTAAAACATCCTAAAATATTGATAAAGTATAGATCATGTGGTTTCCAAGAAATAAAATCCCAATATATATAAAAAATGTGGATATTATACAAGAAAAAGTTTATACTATGGTATAAACATTGAAAGGGATCATTGGAAAAAAACTAGTCTTGTACCAGATTCTTGATAAAAAAGTACTTGCTTAAAAATAGGTTTGACAATCAAAGGGGTTATTCTTCAGTAAATAACATGATTTTTTATAATACATTATGATTAATATATAGATAATTTAATTTCATAAAATACTACTATATAGAATTTTTTATATTTGAAAAAATTATCCTTAAATATCTCCTTAGTTTTTATATAAAAAAGATTGAATATAGTGGAAAATTTTTTATTTATGATTTATTATTCTAAAAAAATGGTTCTAAATAAATGAGTGTGTAAAAAATGGATGCAACGTAGAATAAAATTTTTCCTTAACAATATGGTAGGAGCTATGGTTGAGGACTTTATCATAATATTGAATCAGTTTTTTTAGGTTATAAATAATAACATAAACCATTTGGATCTTATAGTGTCCACATGGAAAGCATATTTAACATTTGAAAATAATATACATAAAAAAACCCTTGTTTTTATTGGAACGAAATACTGATTAGAGAATAACAGATAAATACTATACAATAAAAAAATTTATACTCCATTTATATGATATTTATAATATATCTCCGGATATATAACTAGTATTGAAATAAGCTCATTAGTGCTTTGAATTGATCCATAAAACGAATTAAATGGATGATTTTGAGTCTATTAAATTGTAATATTTCAAAGAGGACTTTTTAAATAAGTAATTTTTTTCACCTAGTGAACAAAAATTGAAATTGAATTCCATTATTTAATGGAAAATAAAAATTAATTGGATCATATTATGTTATTAAAATTACAATTTTATCATGTAATTATTCATTAATTGAAATTGATTCTTATTAGAAGATCAATTTATTAGTTTTCTTATTGAGAACTCATATATTGATATGTCTATAAATATAATACTTTTTGATAGACGAGGTGATTGTACCATGTTCTCTAAATGTCGAAATAGAGTTCAATATGCACATATTTATAATAAAAAAAATTATATAAAGAAGATAATGCATCTAAATTTTGGAAATAATTTCAACCATCAAAGGGATATAAATGAACAAAAATTACCTTGGTACAATAATTATCGAAATAAGAATTTGTTGAATTATCATTATGGATATAAAAATTGTCACATGTGTGAAAGGAATTTCTGTATCGTTCAATACTATCAATGATATATGAATCTACTAAATATAAATTCCAATGAAAAACCTAATATTTTATAAGTGAAACAGGAAGTAAAATTAATCCTTTGAGGTGAGGGTTTATATTTCACTAACCAAGGATTAAAATTAAATTATAATAGATAGATACATCCATAAACCTCGATAAATGCTAGGGGATAAATGTTGTTCTTTAGAAATAACGACAGAAAACGTGAGGCATCCAATTAATATTATCGAAGGTACATTCATTATAAACTCAAATAATAAATGTAAAAGAATCTAATTCATGTTTTATGCATTATTTTATTTTTTTATACAAGAAAAGAATGTCATGTTAAATAATTAACTACTAGTTATATTGTTTCTTTATAAAAACTCATACAATAATTATTCACACATCAATGCTATATAGTGATTCTTAAATAAAAAATGGTGAATTCATCCTCTCCACAAACCTAATGGTAATTTCAATAGTGGGATTTGATATAATAATAATGATGGATTAATGTCAATTTATAATTCCAGATTAATTTTGGAATTAAGGAGATTTATTTTCTATTGAAGGAGACACCAATAATTATTTTAATAGAATGGATATCCTATATAAATCTTGTTAATAACTTTTTCCTATTTCTTTATTTATTGAATTTAGTGGCGAAAAATAGGAAGTATGTAATTGTATAATGATATGTGATGTGCCCATTTTTTATGAGTAAATTAATTTATTTGATGAATAATTACATAGAACACCCCTATAAAGAGTGTTTGAGTTCTCAATTAAAGCCCTAACTATATTAGAGACAATTTTGAAGCCCTCATATATATTGGAATATATGTGGTGGTAGTTATTAAAAAATAATCATCAAGATCTTTAGGATATTGGTTTTTACTTCTATTAGTGTGACTTGTTGTAGAAGATTTATTCTCTATGTGAATATGAATGATTGATCAATGTTATTATTCATTGATTTTAGAGAAATTAAATTTATTATTGTGAATAAAAAATAACCATTAAAAAGGATCGATGGTTTGTTTGGAAATTTTTGTGAGCCCTAATTATTCTTTAAAATTGACCTCAAATAGGGTATCATATATATAGGCTGAAAAATTATTTCATTACAAATTATACTTCCCAGGAAATATATCCATATTATGAATTTGTTGGTATGACCTTCTGTTTCACTAATTCTCCATCCATGATAAATGAATTGACTAATAGAGTATTTAAAATATATCTTGATGATATTTTTGACGTCTTTATTGGGGATCTAATTATATGTTGCAAAATTCATAATGATAATAATTAGAATCTATTATAAATAATATAAAATTAATGGAATGAGATTATTTTTTGAAAATTCATTAACTTTTCATTTTTTTCACTATATAGAATTATTTTGAAAAATTTTGATCAGTGGAATAATATAAGTATTTCAAACCATGAAAAAGGTAATATAAGTGTACACTTGTCCTAAAATGGTAACAGATATTCATATTTTCTTTAGTCCATATGTATAAAATATAAGGCTTTATAAAAACCTTTTGTGGATTTCTAATCCACAAATTATGATAACTTAAATGGGAGTTATTTTTATCTCGGCAAAGGAGTGTCAAAAATGATTCAATGAAATAATTAATATGATGTTCAGTGAATATGATCTAACATTACCCATTTATAGAGAAAAGTTTTCAATTTATTGTGATTTATTCATGAAATTATTTAAATAAATACTGAAGCACAGTGAATATGTGAATACCTATTCTTATCGATAATTTATTCCTCATGAATTGAATTATATTACCATGTATTTTGGTTTCACTTCATTTCTTATTGAAATACTGATTTAGATACACCATCTTTATTAATAGTAGAGTCATATATAACTGACCATCATTTAATAATATATATTCACAAAAATTAAAATTAACATGATAAATTGGATACATTTGGAAAAACTTATGGAATATGATGTATCTATTCATTATGACCCCAAAAAAGGAATAAATAATTGATTTCTTTTGTTTTAATGGCCCTAGAGTTTTAGAAATGTCGATTAAAGTGCATAATTTGATCAAGGACATGGTAATGTTGTACATGTAATTCATAAGGGAATGAATGTCATCAATATTATCCCAAATTATTTCCCAACCACCATTACTTTTGATGATCATGAATGTATATAAAGATTAGAATATATTGTAAAATAAGGTATAAGAAATGAAACATTTCTTTTCTTTTGAGTTCAAAATTTTATTGGATAGAGTAATTTGGTTTACAAATAGTCTATGAATGAAATCTCTTACATAGATAAACCAAGTTATAATAGAGTAAGATTAATTTTATGTAATCATTATACATCCTAGAAGAACCAAAATGTATAGATAATTACAATATAATTATTAGGTTGTTTAAATAAAAATTTATATTTCTAATTATAATGCATGATGATTTCTATGTCTGAAAGGGAAGGAAGACTAAAAAAATCCCAAGGGAGTGAAAAAACTACTACCCATACTATTATGGAAGGGGGATAACATCAATATGGTATTTTTTTACTATCCTTACTTAGACATCCAAGGGAAAGAATTCATATTATATTCATTTATATGTATGAAAAATCATACCATTTTATCACTATAAAAGTGTAAGAACCCGGATATTATTTTCAGGTACGTTTTTCTTTTCTAGTTATTTTTTGAAAAAAAGATGAGATTCTGGAAATTTCAGGAGTACATGATGTGTGATTTAAGTAAACTCAACATTTTATAAGTACCCACTGCAGTACTCATCTTCTGTGGTAGACCGTGTACTAGTTGGGTAGCGGCCGAGTACATGGCTGTGTGTGGTGACCTAGAGACCTCCTAAATCAGAGGCCGGAAAAGGCAAGTACATGTTGTGTACTTTTAATGAACACATTGTGTACTATATTTTTTCATTAAATAGATCGGGGTCTTGTCTGATAGACAAAATGCACTTCTTTATCATCTATCTCATCCAGGAGTGTCCATATGGAGGCGAATCTTCTTTGAAATCTTGACTCACCATCCATTCTTTGAATCGAACTCCGTTAGTTGCATTGGAATCGCATTAGTGAGTTCTTCCTTCTTCTTGAACTTCATCACCTAATTTATCCTCTCTCACAACTTATCCTCAGTTGAAAGTTTTAATCGTCTTTGTAGATATATGGAGGTCTTGGGAGATTCAAGGCCAATGGTTCAGGTAAATCGATCACACTATGATGAGGTAGGTGGCTTGTACCTTTTCGTAGATAGTATTTTAATTATATGTGCAAAAGTGCCCAATCCCTTTGTTCAGGGTATTCTGTGTTTATGATTTTTGTCCTTTTTTCCTACAAGGACTATTTTTATTGGATATAGGTTAATTGTTCAGAATAATGTTATATTTGTTTATCTATGGATGTTTTTACCATGTTTTCTTGTTTTTGACCATTTTTTCTAGACTTTCCTGTTTGGATACTTCTTTTCTTTCCATGCACTGTATTGTTATGGTGGAGTAATTATTATCATACATGTTATGATATATTTTAGTTTTTTTATCCAAGTAGTTCTTGAGGTTTACTTGGGATTATGATTATCGTTTGTGCATAATTTTTTTACACGGGGCTGTGGGAACCTGGTAAAGTGAGACCATATGGGAAATTGATGTTGAGGGCTTTCGCAGAGTGTATGTTATAATTATCACGCTGTGAGACCATAGGGGGCATTGACATTGAGTGCTCCCTCAGAGTGTCTATAGTTACATTAAGAGGCCACAAGAGGAATTCACATTGAGTGCTTTTTCAGAGTGTTTGTAGGTTACCATTAAAAGACTATAGAGGGAATTGACAGTGAGTTCTTCCTCAGAGAGTCTTTGCTATATCTTCTCTTGTATTGATAACCCGAGGGGTTAGGCTGTGAGAAATAACCAAAGGGTTGGTTTAATTTTTTTTGGTTGATTAAATACATAAAATTAAATGTTTGTAAATTAACCTGTAAGATTGTTTACTTTTAAGTACTTCTTTATTTACTACTTCTTTTTTCTTATTGCCTACCATATATATTCACTGACTATTTGGAACGGATCTTTGGGAGGTTGCCTACTAGTATTAGTCTTACACCCTGTTTGGTTCATGCATTTGGGACCAAATATTTAATATTACTTTAGTTATAAATTTGGTCAAGCACCCTTCTAAGTTAGGTACTTGATTGTTGTGGAGCTAGGGAGCATGGGACCAAGCTGAGGCCTGCGATGCTGTAGAGAATTATTTTTCTCCAAGGAGTTGATTAAAAAAGTTATCAATCTGTGTCATTGGATATTTGTACTAAATACAGACCTTGTTGATCTCATGATAATAAATTGAAAGTCATATTGAACTTTCCTTTTTTTCTTATTGAAGAGGACTGGTGCACCCCATGGTGAAGCAATAGGGAATATAAACCTTTACCTGGATTCTCTTTTAGTTATTTCTCTATCTCCTCATGTTCCATAACATCCATTATTTATAGAGTATTGCATAATGGAAATTCTCCTGGTATAAGCTCAATTAAAAATTCAACCTCTCCACTTGGAGGAAGACTGGAAAACTCTTTGGAAAACACATCATTGTATTACCACACCATAGGAATGTCATTAGGGAGGGTTGATTCCTACGACTCAATAATTATATCCAGATAAAATTTCTCATAGAGAAATAATATATATTCTTGATATATTGGTGATAAAGAATATTCCTCCTCCTCCTTGCACATATAATAAATTAGGTGATAATTCACAACATAGATAGTTATTTTATTCTCACATCAATTTATGTTGGCTCTATAATGTTAAGACAATTCATTCCCATAAGTATATCAAATAAAACCAATGGAAGAATGAAAATTTTTTCTATGAAATTTATTGCACAAATGTTGGCAAGGGAGAAGTTATATACTTCAGATGAAATAATTTACCAATTTACATTTTTCACTAACAACTCCACTTTTCTGCTTTGTGGTGGGTTTTCAATAGTTCTACTAAAATTTTGTGATATGAAGGAATAAGTAGATTGAGAATAAAAAAGTATGTTTTTTATTCTTGAATGAATAACATGCACTCATGTCACCACTTTTTTTCAGGATCCACCACATCGGTTGTGATAAAACAATCTCTCACTGGATGTGTTAGAGGTTGATGGTTGTGTCTAAAAACCCTTTTCATAGTGCATTGGTTTGAAAAGTTCCAGGGTTCTGTGTTATTTAAGAATTTAAATATGAGTTGGAGGTTGATTCAATAATTGTTTCCCTCTATCATATTAGTGGGTTTATCCATTTAGTATTTGATATCATGGTGTCCTTTCATCCCATACATAAATCATTTATGCATTCCCTTTGTAAATTTGTAAGGCACTTCTTTATACACCTTTGACAAGTGGGATTTTGAAATTTAAAGGGACCCTTCAATTTCTCCATCCAAAATCCAAAATTAAACAATTATTTAATATTATTATCCAACTATAACCTAGATATTCAATGATCTCCATTTACTATTTGAGGGAATTTGAGAAACATTACTCATTTCTATCAAATTCTCAGATCACCAGGGCTTTTCGCAGACTATGTATTAACACGTCAAAAAAGAGACCAACCTTGTATTTGAGGGTAACGATAAATCTAGATGAATATAATGCATCTATTTTAATATTTTCCTCATACTCCATGATATTATTTTTTATATTTTCTTTAGAGAATGGAAATCTCATTCAATTTTAATCCAAATAGTGTAAGGAAAATATTTATCAAAAAACATCTTCCTAAATTCCATCAACTCCATCCCTTCGATCACTTCTACAAGCTTCATATTCTTGAAAAGGGTATTCAACATATCAACTTCTCCCTCAATATTATAAACATATAATAAAGCATTCTCTTTTTTATAACATGGAAGGATAGATAATATCTTCTTAATGGAGTTGATATACTGTTATGTGATTATTAGATTAGACACTTCATTTAATCTATCAGACCATTTTCACATAAACCTCTTTGAATATCCATTATTCCATATTAGGGGGTTTTTTATCCTCTTGATTCATATTTATATTTATTATATGATATATTTTACATATTTTCATTATAAATTTGATGATTTTTTCTCCCATTTGGTTTGGTATCTCATTGGAAATATCATCACATTACCCATCACATTGATTTTTTACTTGATTCCTCCTATTTCCAATAATTTGAACGAATAAATGGGACATTATGGGTGATTGGTTTTATAATTTTGATGACATACATGTTAATCCAATTAAATTAAATAGATAACTTATAAATTAAACATATTTCCTTAACAACTGAATTTCTGGGATTTGATCTATGTTATCCGTTATCTGTCTCAAAACACATACTCTTATGGAAGTTTTTATTTCCTTATTAATAGTTCATAATTTGATTATTAATTCACCAAATAATATCCTCTGGGGGTGTCAACCCGGGTGCACAGTAAAGACAATTTTCATGTACCAGTTTACACAGAGTCAGGACCAACACACCTTGTTGGAGTTGTTACACCTAGGTACTTATGTTCAAGAACCACGTAAACTTATAGTATCTAGATATGGGAGTATTTCCTCGAAAAAAAACATTCAATATACTTAGAAGAATTTAGGTATGTTTTATTATTCTTATTCATATATCTAAGAATTTCACTTCGGTTTTTAATCCTAATCACAAAAATAAATAAAAAACCTTTTCTATAATACCAACTATAAAAACCCTTATCATTATTTCACATTAATAAATGATTTATTTGTTAAAATTAAACACAATAAATCTCAAAAGATCACGAATTAGAGTTTTATTTATAATTAGTTACATATTCTAACATCTTGAACATGGTTTATAAAAAATTACTAAATATTTCTATAACAAACTTCTAAAATTTGGTTGAATTTTAAACTAAAAAGGATAACTTGGGAAAAAACATACGAAATGGATTAGCTATAAAGACTAGTAAGGTAATATACAAGGAATAACGAGATACATATAAGACAATTGATATATCAATTGGTCATGGAATAAGTATGAATCATAAACAAGAAGAGTGAGACATGATATATAATGATAATCATATCGTGGGAAATCTAGGAATAACATAAAATTCCCCATGATAATCATATGTCAATAATAAAACGCCAATACTTAATGGTGGAAAATGTTCTATTAATAAATAATTTTCAATCCATATCCCAACATGACATATCATGATACTAGACATTACCCAATGCATTGGACAAATATATACCTTGGGGCGCACACGTCACATTGATTTCATTCTCATGCATAAGTGTTCCCCATAGATTATAAAACATGTATTCTTTAATTATAATAATTTATTCTAGGATCAAGGGGTGTTAAATAAAAACATTTATTACCATAATAAAAACATAAATATACATGAAGGTGAACACCCTTGATATTAAATGGGTACGTTTTTCACTACATAATTGGTTTGGAATGGAAAATATATGTGATATTTCGGTAACATAACGACGCCACATAGAGATTCATAAAAATTGATTCATAGGAGATAAATGGGTCTATCATCACATATAAATAAGATGTTATGTAATTTAATAATGTAAAATCATTTCCCAACATTACAAATTCATAATATAAGGCGTAAGGTAATTGAGAAACATAACTCAAGAATAAAAAACCTAATTTTATTTTGGCATGGTAATGGGTGTACATAAAAGAACATTGGAGGATTAATGAGAGTGAAGGGGGGATATTATAATTTAAACAATAATGTAAATTAAATGTAATATTTGATAACATATCCCATCAAAATCAATTGTAATTTAAGATATATATAAAAAATATGCGTTCAAATGGAAATTAAAAGAGGGAAATACCATACGAATTTTCGGCATGGTAGTGGGTGTACATAAAGGACCATGGAAGGATTGATGAGATCAAAATGAAGATATAATTTTTTGTACATAAAATGGATTGTAAGGTAGATATATAAGAACATATCTCAATATAACAAATGGGAATAATAGAGATATTAAAAAAAAGTGTGTGATAAAAAAGAGATTAGTTGATCCATTACACGAGTGTGTGACTCAAAAAGCTTAAGAGGGGATTCTTAAGAGCTTGGGGAACCTTTTGTGGACTCTATAATGTGGGTAAAAGAATGTGGACGTGTTGTAAGGTGTTTTAGTGAAGAGTGATGGGATCCTAGGTGGGATTATATTGGAAAATATGGGATTTATTTATTATATAGTTTTCAGGATCTACATAATATAATAATCAAACCACAAGCCTTCACATGGTTTTTTCCCATGGTTTCACCCAAATTACTAGATCTCCTTATTTTATAATTATAAGAAATGATCTTAATAAAATAGTTCCATTTCTTATGTGGTAGTTATTCATACTCAAATATAAATTATTTTAAAACTGTAAAATATATTAATGGTTTTGTATGATTCATAATGGCTTTATAAAATAAATCAAATAAAACCAAAATCAAATTATTTTAAATGTAAATAGATAGTTATTATTGGATATCCTTTATAGTAGTTATTACATCACTTTCGGGCTATTATTATGTCATAATATAGAAAGTATATTTATAAGGTATTTAATTTTAATAGAAAATTCGACTATCTAAACAATTATGAAAAATTCACCATTGAATAATTTTGACATTCTGATTCCAAAATTAATATTAAGTTTGTCTCAATAATTTTATAAATATGTTAATTTTTACATTTAAATTTAAAATAATTATTTATTAATAATGGTTATGTTTTTTTGACAATAATAGTTTTTGAACCATAATAAAAACTACATTTTTCATTATAAAATTTATATTATAGTTTTAATTTAATTAAAAAAATTATATTAAAATTTTGTAAAAATGTTATTTATTAATAAAATCCATTACTTCATCAAAATAAATTTCTTAATTTAATTTCAAAATTACTAAAAAATAATTTTTTTTATTAATTAAAAATAAAAATTGATTCTAAATTAACAATAATATGATGAAAATATATGAATTATTCTTTAATAAATAATATAAATATTCATATTTTTAGAGTATTAATACATATCCCTTTAATAAACTGTCAAATTCTCTATGGGTATGTTGTGTGATGGTGTGACCTTTATGCTGTGGTTAGGTGAACACGGTTTGGGTCATGATACCGATAAGCTTTAACATCTCCCATCAAAAGTTTTTTTTCATGCTAATGTTGATGGATATCATATTCGTATTATTATAGGTAAAATCCTATTGATGATATATCCCTCAGAATATAGGATAAATAGATTACATAGTTTACAATCCTACAGGTTGAGCCCATCGTTGCCTTTATGTAAATTGGATTTGTTAAAACATTATATTTACACTAATAATGTGGTCACTATTTAATGACTATATTATCAACAGTAGTGATAAATAATGGTAATTTAAATTCATTATGGTCTAAAAACAAAATATTTTCATGTGTTTTCTATAACTATATTACATAATAATGAATTTAATCAAATAAAAAGGGGAGTTTAATCTAGAATAGTTCGGTCTATTGCACATTACTTGCACCGTTATCATCATATTACTTAACCCTTTTCTTTCAAAATTGATTCTTGGTTCCTAAATAAATTCAATGCGACTCTTCAAATTTTTTCTAAATCATGGATCATTTCTAAGCTTTTGATAATTTTGTGTTTCTTCATCTTGGTTTCAATAATAGATTTATAAAGTGTATTTTATTTAAAAATGAAAAGGCATAGATGTAATCCTATAGTGTTTTAGAAATTATTTTTCATGATTCTAGGAAATGACGACACAGTTTCTACTTTGAGAAGTTAAAAGTGTGATGGGAATGTCTTTGGTTGTCCCTCAAAAAGGGAGGGTCTCTACATGGTCGGTGTCTTAAATTGGTCTAGTCAAGCATCATGACATCTATGGGTTACTGGTTTATGTGACACATGTGATGAACTCCTCATTTTCTTTATACTATTTTCATATGATTCTTAGGTGTCATCTAAAGGTTTGAGTTATAGATTCCTACAGATCCTGATCAGACGGATTGGTACCCCCTATATTTGTTGAGATATGAGTTGGTTGTACCAGTAGTGAGGCTAGTTTAGAGAATCTAATTTATTATTTATTATGGAGTTCCACCTTAGAAGATAGGTTAGTCTAATATGAGTACGTTTGGGGATTTATTCTTTAGATGTTTAAGAAATTCACATGATTGTAATATTCATGTTCCTCAATCAATTCTGTAGTATGTTGGTTTCCTTAATTTTTTATATATACCTTTTTTATTTTCCTTATTTTATGGAATAACTTATAATAGTTTTATTTGGTATATTCTTTTGGATTTTTGAATCAAAACTGGTCATTAAATTAGAAACCATTATTGAAAAGTGAAAATTTATGTGTGTTATTTTAAAAATGGAATTTTAGGATTGCTATGTTTAGTTCTTTAAAATGATAAAAGAATATTTTTTATTCATATTTAAAATGAGTGTCTGAGTATGTACTTGGGAATGGAAAATTATGTACTCTATGGTGCCTACCTACTAAGCTATTTCTTCTCACAAACTACATTTTCTACTCAGTGTCATTATACCAAAGCTATTTTGTAGGATCTGGTTTTTGGTTTTATTTTTCCTTTGGAGAATTTTTGACTTGTGGAAAATGGTGACTAAGAGGTCATGAAGAGATCATGTCATTTCTATTTTGGTATTGGTTTGTTTTATAGTATTCTAGTTTTTAATCTTTTCTTGTATCTAGTTATTGTTATGTATTTATGGATGTTCAGTCTTTTTTGGTTTATGATTCATGAACTGTTTTGTCTATTTGATCCTTGATGTTATTGGGATAAATCATTGAATCTATGATATCATTGAAACATTAAAATAGACACCATAATGAGATGATCAAGAACTTCTCTTAGTACGTATCGTGGGATGCATCAAGTGTTGGGTCAGATAGAATCCTAACTTGGTTCATTCTAGATGACATAAGGGAAACCTTTTTTTGGTTTGGAGTGTCAGGTAGTTCAGAGATTGGACTATCTAGAATTGAGAGGTTATGTACATAATGGACTTTATGACCCCTTTCTCATCCTAAACGTCAATTTCTAGGGTTATTCTAGGAATTGATTCTTTTTTTTGGGTTCAAGGGTGTAAAGATTCAAAATAACAACGCAGGTGAACTAGTGTTGTCGTGTGGTATTATTTATAGTACTGGACCATATAGGGTGTGAGTTAATAGATTGAGGTACACCTATTTTTTGGTTCTTTCATGGGGAATGGTCTACTAAACCATGCTACTAGGATTTTCATGCACACTAGTTCCCCATCCAAGGGGGTCAGTCTGTGTTTTGATATGGTTTACTATTTGTTAGTTTCGGTGGGTTTTGAAGTGGGAAAATTTTATTTTAGGGATTTCATTCATTTTAAAAGTGGGTATGGGTGTGAAAATTTAATTTTAAATAGAGGTTGGTATTTTGATATGTGTATTTTGGATTAAATGGTTTTTCTTTTTGAATGAGAATGGTGGTTGTGAAATAAGATATTGGTTAGGTTTGCAATGTTTGGTTTTTGAACTCAATGTTTTTAGTAGATGTTGATTTTAGGTTTTGTGTTCTTCAATTATTCAGAGTATTCCACTCAAAAAATTCACATATTTTTCTTATAAGTCCTTTTTGGGTCGTTGGTCATTCCCAGACTCCCAATGGATGGGTGGAGTTGTGTTTCTCACTGTTTTTACATATCCTCCTTGGTTATGAAAATCTATTAGAGGATTCATGGTGGATTGAAAAAGTAAAAGGTGTCTTTAGGTCTTTGGGAACTCCCAAAACTGTGAGGGTCTGATTTGTTTTGGGTTTGTTTGAAGGTATGGGTTTTGATGAGGGGAAGGTAATTTTCCCACAATATTTTCAATTTGGGATGTATTGGGTATTTTTTAAGACCAGTTTTATCATATGGTAAATACCTAAGGATGTGAAGTTGAGGAAAGTGGTAGAGATCATTTTTTTCCCTAAGAAATTGGATGGTGATAGCCTATGTTGACCACATAAAGAAGTTGGTTTGCTTTTCTATAATGATATCCTTCGAGGATTAGCCGAAGGATCATGTTTTCATCTGAGGTCCTCATTTAGAGATCAAATATTATATCATTTTGTCTAGATTATCTCTGTTTGGGAAGCTCATGGATGAGGTGTATAGAGTTGAGTGTGTTACTAGAGTTTAGTTCATGGAAATTTGAACTCATTGTAAAGACCCGTAAATCCTGTGGAAAATTGTTTCTTAAATACATGAGAATTTTACGAGTTCCCAGTTTCTGACAGCGCCTGATTCCAAGACCCGATGTGCCTGGAATCAATTTCGGATGTTTTGTTTGGTACATTCAGTAAATTTATGTGCGGGTTTCTATATCTTTTAAACTAGTGCTCAGAATTGAAATCCGAGTACACCGATGTACTCGAAGTGCCGATATTCGATTAAGGAGAGCTTTACCGCAGTTGTGTTTTTTCGGGGGTGGTAGTTATTTTTTGGGGCTTCGAAGTAAAATTTAAATAAAATTATGTGTTGCATAATTTTATTTGGATGGTAGTTAAAAGCTCCAAAGTGAGGTTGGTGGTGGGGCCCACCCCCACATAACCTCCCATGGGAGGATATTATCTGGTGGGGCCCACACGGGTTCAAACTCTTCAACTCCACTTTAAGTCCATGAACCCCCAATTAAGGAGGATGAAACTCCCTTTATTTAATTTGGAGCTTCTTTATCTCCTCCCTCCCATTTAATGAGCCAATCCACTTTCTAATTAATGGATGTGACGTAATGAATTTGAATCTCTTTGAATCCATTAATCCATCCATTTAATAAGTGGTGGGTTTTTTATTTTATGTTGGTTGGACATATTACCTTGGGAGGATTTGGATAATTAGAAAGAAAGAATTCTTCCCAAAAAGAACATGAAGAAAATCTTTAACATCCTCCATCTGTGATAGAGGAGTAGACGCCGCCCGCAAATAACGTCGCCAACAACAACTTCATCTCCTCCCGACGTCAATGGAAGGACGTCGTCTTCCCATGACACCTTCAAGAGAACTTTGAAATCATGGTAGGGGAATTATATATTGATTTTAAATATGTGATTACACATTCTTTCTTCATCGTATAAAATTATGGTTCCGAAAACCAAATTATATCAAATGATGAGGAGGGTTCGGACCCCACTAACATGGCCCAAACCTCCCCATTGTTGTTACCATTTGATGACGTCGGAGGTGGAACCGAAAGGGCGTGGTGTCATCGCACCGTGCCAGAGAATAACCACGGCCAGGAGGACCGCAACCATGAGGACTGCGGAAGATGAAAGAGGAATTGTGGTCGGGACAGCCACGACGGATGAAGAGGCGCGGCGCCATCGCACCGCGCTGTGGAGATGAAGGCTGAAGCCAGGCCGGGCCACGACAGTGGTGGAACGACACCATCGCACCGGACGCACAGAGGAAACTTTGGCCCGCGTACATGGGCCGCTCGACCGAACCAAACTGGTCGGCTGCCTGCGGGCCGGGCTGGGGATCCGCGGTGCCCGTAGGCACCGCGCGAAGAAGATAGAGGCCTGCAACCGCAGGCCTCTTGGCTGGGCGAACCGGCCAGCTACGACTAGCTGGGCTGGAGGACTGCGACACCCGCAGGCGCCGGGCAGAGGAGAAATACGGCCCGCTGTGTGGGCCATGTGCACCAAAAAAAACCGGATGTCTACGGACGGTCATGCAGGGGAGATACGGCATTGCTTGGCACAACTGAGCGAACTGGACCGGCCCGTAGCGCGAGCAGGGTCCGCAGGTGGGTCGGGCCCCACCGGGCTGGGCCGACCCCCCAGCCGGGTCGGACCCACAGAGCTGGGCCAGGCCGACCCCCCAGCCGGGTCGGACACACCGAGCTGGGTCGTACCCGCCGAGCCGGGTCGGGCCGACCCACCACAACCCCACTAGGCATGATGGGTCGGGCCCAACTTTCTTTAAATGCGAATATCTTCAAGACCGCACGTCCGAACGACGCGTCGTCTGTGGCACTGGGACCCCCGTGATGAAGTGGTCCTTTTGCGATACTATAAGTGAGTTTCGGAAAAATTTGGAAAATGTTCAGGTTTGGATCTAGCGTAAATCCAACCGGGCCCTAGGAACATAAATGCCAATACTCTCAAATCGGGCATCCGATTGACGCGTCGTCTATCGCATAGGGTTACATTTGATAGGCCGAAACTACAGGATACATCAACTAGAGACTTCTTGATATCTGATTTATTGACACTTGACTCGAGAAGCGGACCCTCCCGGAATCGAGCATGTTGTGTGAAGGAACCCTAGAGCTGGCTGCGATGACTATTTTACAGGAATTCTACGTGGGTTCGACTGTGATGACTACTCTACCAGAATGCTCTGTGGGTTCGACAACAATGACTACTGAACTGGAATCCTTTGGGGGTTAGAAAATGATTACTACTATACCGAGATCCTCCGTGAGTCTGAAAGTTATGACATCTGTTCCAGCATCCTTTGAGGATCCGACAGAATAGCTGAACCTGTATCCTGTGTGGGTCAGATAGACTAGCTGGTCCTATATCCTATGTGGGTCTGACATCTTAGATGAATTAGTGACTACATCTGATCATCTCTAATGCTCTATGAAATATTTATAACTGTGTGATTTGAGTCATTTCTTTCAACCATTATCATCGTGGTGATTGACTTTACTTCCTTTGTGGATAGGGTTGTGATTGGGCCCAAGCGTTGGAGCCGGACTGTGACTGGTAACTTATGTATATGTATGCGCTTATACCTAAGTAGGGTCAGTTGAGACTTCGTGATTGTATCTTTCTTCTGTGGTTTATCCTTTGTGGATTATGGGAGACCTTTTGGGGTCTCTAGGTCCCCTACTGAGTATTGTTATACTCACCCCTGCACGAGCTTCTCCCGCACCTTGTTGTGTTCTATGTAGACGACCGACCGTAGTGATCGAGTCTGAGGGTGACAGACGGAGGCTGCTCGGAGCTGGACTAGATGGGATGTACCGCAGGGATGAGTTGTTCGAGTTATTTACCTACCCTTCAGGTAGGATTCCCCAGTGGACGATCCAGGAGTTGTTTTCCCTTTTTTACTTGTACTTATACTTGTTGTTCAGCTGGGTTTGTATACTAGCCCACTTACTTTCAGCACACCTTACTTTTATATTTTTGTACTTTTTGCCTCTACTGCTTGTGTTCAGACTCTCTGTGCGTTACAAGTTAAAAGGAAATACCTTCCCTTTTTTTCATGGATTCGCCTTGGGTGCTAGTCGCCAGCCCTTGGCCTATGGAAGGTGAGCTTGGGGTAGTCACGACACGGGCCCCGAGGACGGGTCATGACAAATTGGTATCAGAGGAGTCGTTTCTACCACAGAACATGGACTCTGATTCTTTTAACGGCTATAGTGTTTTGTTTTTGGGGTGTGGTTATCCATTTAGGGAAACCAGGGTTGGTGCGGTGGCCAACATATCCATACACTAGGACTTTGACTTTTGATCTCCAACTCAGTGCACAAAAACACTGATTGTGTGTGTGTTTCCTTTGAAAAAATTTTCTTTATGATTACTTTGTGTCAGCTCACCAGGTATATTGTTTTAACCATGGAACACCTATTTCTTTTCTAGATGGCCCCATGAAGGCAGCCAACTAGGGTTCCGAGTTTCGTACGAGATGGTAGTGTTGGAACCGGGCACATAGCGGAAGCCCCAAATAGGTGGGTTTAAAAATTTCCACTGATGATTGATGTAAACTTGTCGACGTCAGTGAAGATCAGCCCGATTAAATCCAAGAACCTTGCGTGAAGAGTTTTTTGCACAAAATTAAACCATAAAATACCTGGTTTAAATCTGAAGCCACGCACGACGTTTGCTCATCGTTGGTGATCGCTGCTCGAAGAATCCTAATTTGAATTCCTCTAGATCGTCCACACGTGATTCAAGGAATCCGCGAGAGTGTCGTTCGTCGTAATCCGGGTGCTAGTGCGGATTTGCGACAATGACCTCGACGCTCCAACGACCACAGCATCGCATCACTAGCGATGCCCGAGAGAGAGCTACATTAGTGATCCTTGGATCCAGAGCATCTCTCTCTAGAATGTGGGAGGGAGGAGAGGAGAGATAATCTCTATGAAAAGTATTTGGAAAATTCCCCTTCTCTTCTATTTATAGTGCTCAATTAAAATACTTGGTATCGCCTCACTAGCCCTGAATACTTAACGCATTATTAATGAAATTTTATGACTACTAAACTGAGTCATAAATTTTATTATCATTTACATGTAACATATTAAAATATATTGCATGATAGTAGTTGATTCATTAACTCGACTCATCACTCCAATAAATATTAATTGAACCTGGAATAATTTAATATTCTTCAATTAATATTTTTCATGTATTTACATAAAAATCATAAATAAATTTAATAAATTAAATATTTATTATTTTAAACTTGAATTATATGAATTTATTTATTGCATTGGTGATCGTTTAACTTTGGATAAATCCCAGACCCCTGTAGTAGGGCCCGCCATGTCCAAAACTCCTATTGAACTGAATAGGGTAGATTCTTGAATACGTTATTGTTTGTGACCCTCTAGACCCTTATTTCAAAACTAGTGAATAGTATTCACAGACCAAGAGTGGGATCTAGCAACCCATCATGGCCCCTGAATAAATAATGATTGTCACAGCAGCAAAAACCAACCTACGAACACGCACTGTGTAATATAATCTCTTTGTCTGTAATATCTCATAAAGCAGGATGCACTCTCATGTCGTCGCCCTTTTCTTATATTATTGTTTGTTGATGTAACTTGATGGATTTACCCTCGACTACCATGGCCATGGTCTTATAAAGGTACTGCCATTCATATCAACCTATCCAGAGATATATTACTTCCATAACCCGGAATCGACAAATCCTTTCTTGACCATTCAACCAATGACATGCCACCAATGACACACCCGATACAAACTACATCACCACGACTTCATCGCCATGGTTTTCATCTTGTATCAAAGTATGAAATCAAATGACATACATTGGTAATGATCTCAATTCAAGATACCATTACACATGAGCGTAGATAGGAACATCCAAGGACACCTAAAACATGTGGAGTTCCTATTGGTGGGTCAGTCCTCATGATCTCACTACTACAGATCACTAAGTGAGAACTTCATGAGAAGAAGTCTCAATGCTTCTGAGCCCCCAACACCTGATGGTCAAACATCTACTATGTCGAATTAGTAAGATATTTCTAGACCAAAGAACATATATTTAAGATTAATTTCATAGTATCTAGAGGTTCTCATTATAGCCTGGGAACTTCTATAACCTTTCAATACGACAATTAACCTTTGGGCATTACCATTTCAATAGTGGACACAAAACATTCTACACTATAATGGTAAGGAGACATCATGTATACCTTACTGTACACACGATATGGTAATCTAAAGCACTAAATAGTTGGGTCTAGGGCACCCACTATTTCAATACTCCCACTTGTACTAGATACAACTTGCTAACAAAACTTGTTAGCTACTCACATGATGAACATCATGTTTCTGCTGAGTAATGTCTTTAGATACTGGGTCCGCCACGGTTCCGCCGCATGGCTATTCTGCTATAGCGAACTCATCTCTTTTAGTTAAACTACCCAAGAGATGGTATCCCGAGTGTATCTCTCTTTTTTTCCACTTTCATAACATGACATCTTGGATAGTAAGAACATAATAATCTACATTATGATAATACTTTTCTCACTATGTGAGATTCTAAGAATTGGAAAAAATCATTGCATTTAACTGCATCTTAGATATCTTAGAAGCTGCAATATACTCAGTCTTATAGGTATGGATACCACTAGATTATATGATCTTGACTTTCTCATCACCATTAGCTTAACTGCAATACCAGATCCCATTGATATATTAAAGACTAGTTTGTATCCCCAAAAACTAGTTTCCTTTCTTCTCCACTTACCAGGTATATATCGTTTGTACTTTCTGAAGTATAATTAGATTGTTCTGACTGCATCCCTTGCAGTGCTCTTGGATATAACTGATATTTTCCTATTGTAAAACGTACCATGGAAATATAAGTTATTGTAAATATCATGGAATATGTGATTGATCCATCGCTCCGATGTATGGATTTCAACTCACCACATTTATCTCTTCCTATGTCACGGACATGTCAACATGGATAGATTATGCCATGTGACATAGGCAACAATTAATCTCTTGAATTGTTCCAACATGTAATTTTCAATACAATGTCACTATATGTACGATTGACTAAGACCAAGAAACCTATATATCTACCATAGTAGATCATGTTCCCTAGAACTTAAGTTGATACTTTAAGTCAATCATTGGAGAGTAAATTTCATATTTTTCTTAACTAACTGTCAGACCAATGTGTGTTTTCCATATGTTACCAAACATATTTCTTATTGGAAAACCTTATTTCTCCCACTAACCTCTGTTACACACATATAAAAAATTTGTATTAAATTTATATACTATGATCATGTTTCTTACTTTAATCATAAACATGATTTTAGTAACTTGCAACCTTTATTAGCATTCTGTGACATGACCATCCCATTATGGCTGTGTCGTATAGACACCATCCAAGATTGGTGGTCATGAAATCCAAAGATAAATAAATTGATCATAGATATTAGCTATGATAAGTAAAATTCTAACGAATTTAGGCATAACAACTTTGTGAAACCAATTGAGCCTTATTGGTACTAAGCTCATACCATCCATGTATCAACTCACTTGAATACCCAACGCAGTATTCAAAATAACTGCCCTTTTTTTTACTTTGATACATAGAATCCATTAATTGAATTTTAGTTGGTCTTATCAATTTTAGCTAATTTCCATACACTGCCTACTTGTAGGAAATTTTATTCACATTGAATAATAGATCATCGACCATGGTGAATATAAAAACCATCACCATGGTTTTATCCTTCCTACGCAGTATGTGTCTCTAGAAAATACTTTTTTCCACATGCGCTTGTGGAACTAGTTCCTATGCCAACTACAATATAGCTCCAACTATCTCTAATAGAGATGTGCACCCTTATATAGAAGTGTAGTCCATTGCTTTACTACCTACTCTTCTATCTTAGGGATTTATATAACATCCTAAACAACTGTTAGGATTATTACACTAAATGCACAATGTGTTTGTCTTGACGCTAGTTTGTTTATGTCCTAACAGACTCTTTGCATTCAAACACATGCCCTTATGACATAATGGATTTATATCATACTATGAATCTTATGATATCCATTTTTCATTATATTTGGAATATGGTTGTGGGATATCGTTTTTATTTGCAAAGCATTTCATGAAATATAATTGAAGTTTCTACTACTTCCAACATTGATATTACTTAAATGATTACTTTGATGTATAAAATGTGTGTTTAGGAATTACTCCATGCTACATTTTGTTGATCAGTGTTTATATTTAAGACATAATCATTAATCCTCCCCATTAACATCAATTTCATGATGTCGATAAGGTAATGTGCGTTTAGGAATTGCTCCACGCTACATTATCATGATTGATGAATACTTGGTCGAGATATTCTTCGGTATCCCAACCAGAAACAACTCATATCTCCTGACCATGCAAATACATCACTTTGATATTCTTTAATTACTTAAAATAATATTATGAAGTGTATGTACCTTTATCTTATACTTGGAATAGTTCATGCTTTCGTGTTAAACTATTTACAAAAGTTTTGTGACGTACCTTTATTTCTAAAGGCTCATTTTTTCAAAACTAAAGACATCAATAATACCAAAATTATTTAGCTGTGCCGAGCCTAAAAACCATACTTGTTATATTCATGATTTCCATTTTAAGTATTACATGACAAAGAATTATCCTGTCACAACTGGGTATAAGTCTTACATTTATATTCATCACTAATTGCCTACGATTCTTGTATCACTGAACTAGGGATTAAGTTTACCAAAAACAACATTCATTCTAGAAACTGAAAGAATGAATCCTTGCATCCAAGGACACATGATATTAATATTTGTGGTTATACTCAACAATAGTTCAACACGAATCATTCACTTGGAAAATTAATATGTCGTGTACTTCTCACCACTGGCCTAGGTATCACCCTTTCACAGGCACTTGGAGAATACACCTGACTACTAGTAATGAATCTATACTTACTTTGTTATCATATTAAAATACACATATGTTACCAACATATTTTATTTAATAACCAAGTAGTAAAAGAGAAACATTAAATTGATGAATACGCTTGATGTAGAAGGGGAAACTTGCTCTTTTAAATCAGTTTATTGCTTTTCAACTTCCATAGTATTATTTTATAATATGAAATACAAAAAACCTCTATTAATACATCATTAATTGGAGGACATCATGAATATTTCATTGGAATTAAATGCCCTTGACCTTTTCACATTGTCCTTCATTTTATCCGCCATAAGAATTAAAGCTTAATTGTCTTTTATTCTTATTCACTTGGCGAACCGTACCTACATTGGTAACGAAGCGTTTACTCAATATTTGTTCATTTTGAAACATAAAATGAGAATTGAGTACTGTGGTGAAAATGATATTTAAAGATCATTATTTTTCTTTAAATTTACACATGCCGGTGTAAACTTCTCCATATTCATATCATTTTTTCTCTTTCTCCTTGCAAACTTCTTGGAGATGAGAATTTATATTAAATCATCTATGTCCTAGTGTAGAGACCGCAACTAACACTAGTAATTGATGAAATCATTAGGATATAACTATCATATGCTTTATACATTAGTCTCCTGTATGCATTTTCACCCTCGCTTCTTGAGGTAGTTTAACAGTGTTGGGGATACTGACACCTTGAGTGTTTCTATATCATAGTACTATGCGCACGTGCTTGTACTATTTATGGATACTCATGTCACTGTGGACATTTACTTTTTCCATTATAATATTTCTGTTTTAATATTGTGGTATAACGTTTCATTTTTCTACAAAAATAAATTTTAGAAGTTATGTGCCTTTTATCTGGATTACCGGTTTTAAAATTTTGATTAATTACATGAATAATTTTATGTCTCCCACTATTTTATCGGATTCTAGGAACCCACTGTGTTAGAATCGAAATACTATTTTTCTTGAGTATTCTAGTGTCAAGGATCCTGGAACCACCCCTTATAGTCTACAAGAAAAGGCTACACCACTACATGGAGGGTTCTAGGTAGGCTTTTGGCTGGCCGACCGATTTAACTTGCGGTTCCTTGATCTGTTGAGTGAAGTCCCAGCTTCTTAAAATCAAAATTTGATTTACTCAATGCTTGCCTCTAAAATGATAGCAAGTTATCTATGGTTAGTCCTTACTATAACATTAGCTAAGTCGACCCATCATTCTTATAAGGACTCCCCAGTAGTAAGAGGCACCCTCATCTAAGGCATGATCAGCACCTCAAACAGCTGGTTTTTTTCAAATTTGAATGACAGAAGGCTATTTGGACTTAATATATCTTTGGGGGTTTTATTATTTTTAGTGTGACGAAAGAAATCCTTTTCTATTTTTTATAAGCACGTACTATGTGATCACACTCACAACTGACCATACAAGATATATAAATTTCATCGCGTCACATGTTCATTTTATCTTGCATGCTTGTTTATTATTATACTATGTGATCGCACAATAAATTACACTTGCACTAAAATAATAAACCATGCAGAAATAAAAAGAACACCTGATCATGAGCCGGTACTATTGGTTGATCCGTTGAGTGAATAACAGACCAAATGAAACCCTAGGGGTAAATTCCTTTAGTCGCGTGGCTTGAAACTTGAATAGCAATGTATGTTCATCCAATGCATCCAACTCCTCTCTAGTGTGTCACCTTCACTTGGCGTGAAATGCGTCACCCATCGTCTTATCATTAGACAATTGTACTCGCATGTAGGCGAGGGGGTCTTGGGGTATAAATATACAACTCTAAGAATGGGCGTCCATGCCCTTATACATATAACGACTCCGATATGACCCACAGATCGCTTTTTTATTTAAAATAATTATTACAAAACAACATTCAATAATTAAATAAATAAACAAACACCAGACATGCATTAGTAGGTATCAGCTCATGATCAGTCATATACGCATTAAACTCGCATATATCAAATAAATGCACAAATAAAAATTAAACTTTAATTAAAATAAACTTGAGGGTATTATTTTATTGAATTAAAATTTCACTCTAATTTTAATTCAATATTTATACGTTGTTCGGTCCCGTTTAATTAATTTAATTTAAAAAAAATTAAATTAATTAATTAATTTAATTATCTCCCAATTAATTTAATTATTTGGCATTAATTATAAACCAAAAATAATTATTTCAATTTTTGATTCAAATAAAATTACCCGAGCCCCATAAACCTCGGGAAGGGCCTGTGCAGGTTGGGGCGAACCTACGCAGGCCCATCCTGGGAAGTGCTGACCCCGTGAAAGGGATTTCTCGGCCGGGCAGGTCCACACAAGCCCATCGCGGGCTGAGCAGAGCCGCCCAGACAGGTTTTGGGTCGGATCTGGTCCAACCCCATACACATGGGTTACCTCACGGTGGTGCGCGCCGCACTGCGGTGGTGCACTGCTGCGCGGGTGAGTGTGGAGGAGGAGATCGGGTGGCTCATGCCAAGTAGTCTGGCGGCCGAAGAAGGCAACCAGGGCAGCACCGCGTGGTGCGCCTGGTTTGGGAAAGGCCGATGTTGCGGTTGGTCCGCTTGCGGTCGGAAACCGAACTGGGCGGTGCAGCCGGGAGACGCCTGGAGCGAAGGCGGTGCACTGCCATGCATGATAGGGGAAGGAGAATGTCCCGCTATCTATTGAGGTAGAGTGGTGCGGGGATATTACGCTGTAGTGCCACGGGGTAAGGCAGCTTAGTGCAGGGAGAAGAAACTAGCTGGGACGAACAGGGCGCGGGGTGCGGGACAGAGCGACCTTGTGCACTGCAGTGCTGCTGTTGCGAGATGGGGAGAAGGCTGGCTCGTCTGATCGCAGTTCTAGGCGGTTCCAGAAGGGATAAAGGGTGCGGGACGCAGACGGGGTTTCGGGTTAGTGTGCCACTACCGCTGCGCACTGAGCACAGAAGTAGGAGAGGTGAAGGCGGCCTGTGGGGTGGAGCTTGTGTGCGGCCTGGGAGAGGCGGGTTGCAGGTGTGCAGTAAGCACCGACCTACAACGCTGCACCTCAAAGGGAAGGAGGGAGGGAGCTGGCCTTTATCTGGCAGGCTAGGTGCATCCATGAGGTCGTGCAGGGCCCCGCGGGGACAAGGCGGCCTGCATGGCCTCCACGTGCTGAACAGGGGGCCGATCGCCCCCACCCACCCTTAGTTGTTTTATTTTTCTTTTCTTGACATTCTTTACATGTGAGCCTCCTTTCATTTTATTTAAAATTTTCTAAAGCCTACATTTAGGCTAAAAATATTAAAGCATATAATAATAAAATATTATTATAATATAATATTATAATATTAAAATTATTATTATAATTAAACAATTAATATTATAATAAAATTATTATAATAATAAATTTAATAATCTTCACCGGAAAATACTATTCTGGTGTAAATGGAGTAAGTTAAAATTGGTTCATCAAATTAGAACCTCATTAAACTATCAGTTTTAATCCAAATTTAGAACTTCAGATGACCGCAGAATGGTCATCCGGTATCGCATTAAAATGCGGTCTACGAGATTGGGTCCGTATCGGAGCCCTCTTCATAACTTAATGAAAATTCAATTTTTCTTGGCTTAAAATCGACATGAACCTGCCTCTGACACCACTTGTTGGAACTGGGTGTGCATCGAAAGCCCCAAATAGGTGGTTTTTAAAGATTTCCACCAATGATCAATGTAAACTTGTCGACGTCAGTGAAGAGAAGCCCGATTAAATCTGAGGAACTCAAGTGAAGAGTTTTAAGAACAAAATTAAACTGTAAAATACCTGGTTTAAATCTGAAGCCACGCACGACATCTGTTCGTTGTTGGCGATCACCTCTCGAAGAATCCAAATTCGAATTTCTCCAGATCGTCCACACGCGCTTCAAGGAATTTGTGGGAGTGTTGTTCGTCATAATCCAGGCGCTACTGCGTATTTGCGACGATTCCCTCGACACTCCAACGACCACCGCATCGCATCACTTGTGATGCCCGAGAGAGAGCCCCATCCGAGCTCCATGGATCCAGAGCATCTCTCTCTAGAATGTGGGAGAGAGGAGAGGAGAGATAATCTCCATGAATAGTATTTGGCAAATGCCCATTCTCTTATATTTATATTACTCAATTAAAATACCCGGTATCGCCTCGCTGGCCCTGAATACTTAACACACTATTAATGAAATTTTATGACTACTAAACTGAGTCATAAATTTTTTTATCATTTACTTGTAATATATTAAAATATATTACATGATAATAGTTGAGTCATTAACTCAACTCGTCGCTCCAAAAAATATTAATTGAACCTTGAATAATTTATTATTCATAAATTAATATTTTTCATGTATTTACTTAAAACTCATAAATACATTTAATTAATTCAATATTTATTATTCTAAACTCGAATAATATGAGTTTATTTATTGAATTGGTGATCATTTAACTTTGGAAAAATCTCAGACCCCTGTGGCGGGGCCCGACATGTCCAAAACTCCTATTCAACTGAATAGGGAAGATTCTTGAATAGGCTATTGTGTGTGACCCTCTAGGCCCTTATTTCGACAGTAGTGAATAGTATTCACAGACCAAGAGTGGGATCTATCAACCCATCATGGCCCCTGAAGAAATAAGTTTTGTCACAGCAGTGACAACCAACCTACGAACACGCACTATGTAATATAATCTCTTTGTCCGTAATATCTCATAAAGCAGGACGCACTCTCATGTCATCACCCTTTTCTTTCTTTATTGTTTGTTGATGTAACTGGATGGATTTACCCTTGACTGCCATGGCCATGGTCTTATAAAGGTACTTCCATCCATATCAACATGGACAGATATATATTATTTCCATAACCTGGAAGCGACAAATCCTTTCTTGACCATTCAACCAATGACATGCCACCAATGATGCACCCGATACAAACTACCTCGCCACAAATTCATCGCCAAGGTTTTCATATTGCATAAAAGTATGAAATCAAATGAAATATATTGGTAATGATCTCAAGTCAGGAGACCATTTCACATGACCGTAGATAGGAACACCCAATGACACCTGAAACATGTGGAGTTCCTATTGGCGGGTCAGTCCTCATGATCTCACTACTAGAGATCACCAAGTGCAAACTTCCTGAGAAGAAGTCTCAATGATTATGAGCCCCCAATAGCTGATGGTCAGAAATCTACTATTTCAAATTAGTAATATGTATCTATACCATAGAACATATATTTAAGATTACTTTAATAGTATCTAGAGGTTCTCATTATAGCCTAGGAACTTCCATAACCTTTCGATACGACAATTCATCTTTGGACATTACCATTTCAATAGTGGACGTAGAAAAGTCTACACTATAATGGTAAGGAGACATCATGTATAGCTTATTATGCACACAATATGGCAATCTAAAGCACTGAATAGTTGGGTCTAGGGAACCCACTATTTCAACAGGTAGCCCATCGAGCGACAAGGCCTTGGTGCCGGGCCCCATCAAAGTAGGGGTATCCGCGGTACCACTACCCGCTAGGCCACTGATACCACCAGCTCCTACTATAGAGAGTGAACTCTTCTTGAGTGTGTTGCACGAGTTCCAGAACCCGAGGCTTCCCAGGATCCAGGGAGAGATGCACCCACAGGCAGTTGATGATTGGCTGGAGGCTGTCATGAGAGTTTTTAGATTTGTAGGGACACCAGCCGACCTTATAGTGATCCTTTCCGCGAGTCTATTACATGTAGCAGTAGGAAGATGGTGGATCCTGATGCTCCAACTGCATGATGAGGCATCATTACTCTTGATAGACTTTGAGTGTCTATTACTCGCGGAGACTTTTCCATCCACCCTTAGATCAGTGCAGATTTAAGAGTTAATTCATCTGCAGCAGGGCAGCATGATAGTAGCTCAGTACTCAGCGAGGTTCACCGACCTCTCGTGATACTCCATGGATATGGTACGGGACCTGTTCTTCATGACCCGGACCTTCAATCGGGGACTTTGGAATGAGATAAGGGCCTCGACGATTCCCCTCAGAATTCCGACGCAGTCGGGGGTGTTGTAGCGAGCCCTTCCAGTAGAGAGTTTTCCCACTAGGTAGTCACCAGTGGCGAGACCGACCATAGGACGACACGTAGCGGAGTCTTCTACAGCCGGAAGTAGACAGATGACGCAGAGGTCCAAGCGGACCAGGCCATCAGGTGGACGACCCCAGGAGACAGGTTCGGTTGTACGGGGCACACGAGGAGCAGGAAGTGCTAGGCATGCGGCAGGCAGGGCCACATGGCTCGTGACTGCCCGACCCTCCATGAAAATGAGTAGTAGACAGTAGAGGGACCTCCCAAGTATAGGTAGAGGTTCTACTGTGGTGTTCTGCTGGGAGAAGGCGGATGTGGCATAGGAGATGGCCGAGCAGCGGGTGGTGGATGACATTTTGAGGCTCTACCACCACCACCACCGCCACCAGGAGGTCCACCCCGACAACATAGAGCTGGTGGAAAGAGGCGGGCTTAGCTCCAGGCAGTCGAGGCCAACGACCATGACACACCTGAGATTACTCAAGGTACTATCTTTGTCTACACCACCCTTGATGCAGTACTTATAGACACAGGTGTGAGTCATTCTTTTATTGTCACTACCCTCGTTCGGAGCTCGGAAATTCTGACGGAGTTGTTGGCTCGATCTTGTGGCTAGCGACTCTTATGGAAGCAGACTCGATAATTACACATTGGTGCCGATAGTGTGAGAATACTCTAGGAGGTGAGAGCTTCGGCTTGGATCTTCTTGTAGTTGTGTTGAGGCCTTAAGACGTTGTCTTGGGTATGGATTGGTTATCCACAGTTCATGCTCAGATTGACTATATTAGGTGCAAAGTGCAGTGTATCCACAAATATGGGACCAGGTTCACCTTCACCAGCGAGAAGGGAGCCTTTGCAGTGCAGGATGGACTTACACAAAGGAGGGGGAATCCGATCACACATCAGTTGGCTTGTCTCATCCTCGGAGCGGTTGATGTACTGAGTCTGAGTTTTCCTGTTCTGGTGGACCAGTACGTAGATGTTTTCCCTGATGATGCTCTAGGACAACCTTCTCATAGAGAGGTATACTTCTATATTGACATGTACCCTGGGACAACACCGATATCTACTCCAGCATATCGGATGGCTCCCACTGAGATTTGTGAGCTATGGGTACAGCTGGAGGACTTATAGGGGAAGGGATTTATCTGACTCAGTGTCTCACCCTAGGAATCTCCAATTTAGTTTACCAAGAAGGTGGATGGGATCTTTCGGCTGTGTGTCAACTACCGTCACCTGAATCAGGTGACCATGAAGAACAAGTACCCACTCCCGAGGATTTATGACCTCTTTGATTAGCTAAAGGGAGTAAGATGGTTCTCGAAGATAGACCTCATGTCAGGCTATCACCAGCTCAGAGTTCGAGACAAGGATGTGCAGAAGATGACCTTCAGGTGTTGGTACGGCCAGTATGATTTATTGGTTATTCCCTTCGGTGTAACCAATGCACCAGCAGTGTTCATGAATCTCATGAATAGGATCTTCTAGCCTTAACTCGATCATTTTGTCGTAGTATTCATCAACAACATACTGATTTACTCGACTACTGAGAAGGATCATGCCTACCATTTGCGGGTAGTACTGGACACACTCTGAGAGCACCAACTTTATGGTAATCTCTTGAAGTGCTAGTTCTAGATTCAAGAGGTTCACTTCTTGGGACACGTCATCTCGGAGGCTGGAGTTGCAGTGGATCCATTGAATATCGAGGAAGTGCTTTCCTGGAATCCACCCAGGACTGTGAAGGAGCTGCAGAGTTTCCTGGTACAGGCTGGGTACTATCGGATATTTGTGCCAGACTTCTCCAGAGTTGCAACACCACTTTCGGCATTGAAATAGAAGGGGAAAACCTTCGTGTGGTCTGATAGATGCCAATAGAGATTTCAGGATCTGAGGTAGATGTTGACCAGTGTGCCCATATTGAGGCTACCAGATGAGGGCATAGGGTACGTAGTTTACTATGATTCATCAGGGACTAGACTTCGGTGTGTCCTGATGCAGGAGCGAGCAGTAATAGCTTATGGTTCTCAGTAGTTGAGATAGAATTAGAAAAACTATGCTACCCATGAACTGGAGTTAGCAGCAGTGGTCTTCACCTTGAATATGGGGTGGAAATACCTAATGGGTGAGCATTTTACAGTCTTCTCTGACCACCAGAGTCTCACATTCATCTTCTCGTAGAAGGATCTGAACCTAAGACAACGATGATGGCTCAGGTTCCTCTAGGACTATGACTTCGAGATAATCTATACTATGGGGAAGGTTAATTTTGTAGCAAATGATCTTATCAGGAGATCAGGTATTCAGCTGCTAGGAGAGGTGACAGAGAAGCTAGCCACATTGCAGATATCCTTGGTGGATAGAGATAGAGCATCCTATCTGCAGTATTTCACATTCACTCCTCCACTTCTTCATAAAGTCGTAGAAGCACAATGTGGGTAAATTTACTGTGAGACACAACGTGCTCAGATATCCTTAGGCCATGCACCAAATGGGTTTACTTAAGGCAGGGAGCATGTCATCCTCTCTAGAGGACGAACCATGGTACCAATTGCACTATAGGAGGAGGTGTTGAGGGACTTCCACACTTCCCCTCTAGAGGTACATCCAGGAGTGCTGAAGATGTATCAGGACCTCAGACGATAGCACTGGTGGCCAGGTATGAAGAAGTATGTAGTAGATTTTGTCTCACGATTTCTCACTTTCCAACAAGTGATGGCAGAGCACCAAGTTCCAGCTGGCTTAGTTCAGCCCTTAGAGGTCTCAGAGTGGAAGTGGGATGTGATATCCATGGATTCCGTGATGGAAATTCCATGTACATCCAGATGAAACAACTCTATCTGGGTGATTGTTGACCGACTCACCAAGTCGGCCCACTTCCAAATGATCAGAGAGCAGGGCTCAGTAGAGATCCTAGGACACCTCTACGTATAGAAGATCCTACGGCTTCATGGTGTGCCATCGATGATCGTCTCTGATCGAGATGCTCGTTTCACTTCCCAGTTATGGAATGGGTTATAGGAGGATTTTGGGATGCAGCTTCGCTTGAGCACCACCTTGCATCCTCAGACAGACGGTCATATTGAGAGGACCATTCAGGCTCTTGAGGACATGCTCTGTGCATGTGTCCTTGACTTTGGTCACAGCAGGGAGGATCACTTATCCTTGGTGGAGTTTGTGTATAAAAAAAGCTACCACTCCACCATCGGGATGGCACCTTATGAGGAACTATACAGTTGACCTTTCAGATCACCACTGTGCTGGACTGACCCAGGGGAGTCAGCACTTGTAGGACCAGATATGGTTCATGCTATGACAGAGAAGGTGCAGATCATCCAGGAGCAGATGAAGACTGCACAGAGTAGACAGAAGTCCTATGCTGATAGGATATGGAGACCACTGGAGTTAGAGGATGGTGACCACGTCTTCCTACGGGACTCACCTCGATGAGGTCCATAAAGTTTTTTCTGAGGTGTCAAGATATCTTCGCGATTCATCGGACCTTTTCAAGTCCTCGGCAGAGTAGGCATGGTGGCTTACCGCCTAGCCCTTCCACCTCAATTTCACCAGGTTCACGACGTCTTCCACGTATCTCAGTTGAGGAGATAGGTGCCTAACCTGTCCCACATCATCGACCATGGGGAGTTGGAAATTGATGACGGGGTGAAATTAACGAAGGTTCTAGTGGATATTGAGTATCAACAAGAACATGTCCTGCGTGGACGGTCGATTCCTCTGGTGTGCGTTCACTGGCAGCACAGAAATATTCAAGAGAGCACATGGGAGCGGGAGACTCAGATTCATGATCAGTACCCCCATTTGTTTTATTAGTGTGTGTTATAGCTTACAGGGATGTAAATCCCTGAGGTGGGGAGAATTTAAACACCCGGAAATCCGGTGGAAAATTTTTTCTTAAATAAATGGGAATTTTACAAGTCCGCAGTTTCTGACATTGCCTGATTCCAAGGCTCAGTGTTCCCAGAATCAATTTATGATGTTTTGTTTGGTACATTTAGTAAATGTACGTGTGGGTGTTTCTATCTTTTGAACCGGTGCTTGAAATTGAAATCTGAGGACACCGATAAACTCACAGCGCCAGTATTCGCTTAAGAAGACAATTACTGCAGTTGTGTTTTATCGGGTGTGGTATTTAATTATTGGGGTTTCTAAGTAAAATTTAAATTAAATTTTGTGTTGCATTATTTTATTTTGATTGTAGTTAAAACCTCCAAATAGAGGTTGGTGGTGGGTCCCACCCCCACATAACCTCCCATAGAAGGATATTATTTGGTGGGGTCCACACGAGTTCAAACTCTTCATCTCCCCTTTAACTCCAAGAACCCCAATTAAGGAGGATGAAACTCCCTTTATTTAATTTTGAGCCTCTTCATATCCTCCCTCCCATTTAATAAGCCAACCCACTTTTTAATTAATGGATGTGACGTAATGAATTTGAATCTATTTGAATTCATTAATCCATCCTTTTAATAAGTGGTGACTTTTTTATTTTATGTTGGTTGGTCATATTTCCTTGGGAGGCTATGGAGAATTAGAAAGAAAGTGTTCTTCCCACGAAGAACATGAAGAACATCTTCAACATCCTCCATCCGCAATAGAGGAGTAGACGCAGCCCTCAAATAACTTCGCCAACAACAACGTCATCTCCTCCCGACGTCAATGGAACGATGCTGTATTCCAACGACACTGTCAAGAGAACATCGAAATCAAGGTAGGGGAATTTTGTATTGATTTTAAATATGTGATTACACCTTCGTTCTTCATTATATAAAATTCCGGTTTGGAAAACCAAATGATATCAAATGAAGAGGAGGTTTCAGACTCCACGAACATGGCCCAACCCTCCCCATTGTTGTTTCCATGTGATGATGTCAGAGGCAGAGCCGAAAGGGCATGGTGTCATCGCAGCATGACGGAGAATAACCGCGGCCAGGAGGACCACAATAGACGAAAGAGGAACCACGTCCAAGAGGTCTGCGGTGGATGAAGAGGCACGACACTGTCGCACCGTGCTGTGGAGCCAAAGGCCACAGCTAGGACAGGCCGTAGCAGTGGTGGACCAGCGTCGTCGCGCCGGCCGTGCAGAGGAAACTGCGGCCCGCATCCATGAGCCGCTCAGCCAAACCGAACCGTCCGGCTGCCTGCCGGCCAGGCTGGAGATCCGTGGTGCCCTTAGGCGCCATGTAGAGAAGACAGCGGCCCGCAACCGCGGGCCGCTTGTCTAAGTGAACCGGCCAGCTACGACTAGCCGGGCTGGAGTACCGTGGTTCCTGTAGGCGCCGCGCGGAGGAGAATCGCGGCCTACTGTGTGGGCCGCATGTGCCGGACAAAACCGGCTGAGCAGGGGATAGGTGGCGCCATCGGGCGAACCGGACCGGCCCAGAGCGCGGGCCAGGTCTGCAAGGGCTCTGTGCCCCACCGGGCCGGGCCAACCCCTCAGCCAGGTCGGACCCGCCAAACTGGGTCGGGTCGACCCCCCAGTCGTGTCGGACCCGCCGAGACGGGCCGAGCCGACCCCCCTGCCGGGTCGGACCTGTCGATCCGGGTCGGGCCGACCCACCATAGCCCACTGGGCTTGACGGGTCAGGCCCGACTTCTCTTAAATGCGAATATCTTCAAGACCGCGCATCCGAATGATGCATCGTCTATGTAACTGGGACCCCCCGTGACGAAGCGGTCCTTTTGCGATACTCTAAGTGAGTTTTGGACAAATTTGGAAAATGTCCGGGTTTGGATCAAGTGTAAATCCAACCAGGCCCCTGTAACGTAAATGCAAATAACTCTAAGACCAGGTGTCCGATTGACGCATCGTCTGTCACGTTGAGTTCCTTTTGATGAGAAGAAACTATGGGATACATCAATTCGAGACTTTGTGATAGTTGATGTATTGAAACTTTACTTGAGGAGCGGACCCTCGTAGAGTTGAGCATGATGTGTGTGGGAACCCTAGAGCAAGCTACAATGACTATTTTACTGGAATCATACGCGGGTTCGACAGCGATGACTACTAAACCGAAATCCTCTATGGGTTCGACAGCGATGAACACATTATTGGGATCCTCCGTGGGTCCAACAGTTTTGAATTATGTTCCTGTATCCTGTGTGGGTCCAACAGAATAGCTGGTCCTGTATCCTGTGTGGGTCCAACAACTTAGCTAGTCTTGTACCCTGTGTGGGTCCGACGACCTAGATGAATCAGTGACTACATCTGATCATCTCTAATTCTTTATGAATGATGTATACCTGTGTGAGCTGAGTCAAGTATTTCAACCATTATCATCGTGGTGATTGACATTACTGCCTTTGTGGACTGGGTTTTGATTTGGCTCGAGAGTTGGAGTTGGACTATGACTGGTAACTTAAGTATATGTATGGTAATATAACTAAGTAGAGTTGTTTGATACTTCATGATTGTGTATTTCTTCTTTGGTTTATCCTTTGTGGATTTTGGGAGACCTTAGGGGATCTTAGGGTCCCCTACTGAGAATTCTTATACTCACCCCTACACGGGCTTCACCCGCACCTTGTTGTGTTCTGGGAGATGACGGTCCGTAGTGATCGAGGCCAAGGTTGACAGACGGAGGCTACTCAGAGCTGGACTAGACAGGACATACTGTAGGGACGATTTGTTTGAGTTCTGTACCTACCCTTTAGGTAGGATTCCCTGGTGAATGATCCAGGAGATGTTTTCCTTTTTTACTTGTATATGTACGTTTCATTCAGATGGGTTTTTATACTGTCCCACTTACATTCAGCACACCTTACTTTTCTATTTTTGTACTTTTTTCCTCTACTACTTGTGTTCAGACTGTGTGTGTGTTATAGGTTAAAAGGCAATGCCTTCCCTTTTTTATCAGGGATCCGCCTTTGGTGCTAGTCTCCAGCCCATGGCCTATAGAAGGCGGGCTTGGGGTAGTCATGACATGGGCCCCGAGGATGGGTCATGACACTCATGAAGGTTCTTTATCTTGTAAAAGGTTTGTTCTAGATGAACCTATTCCGAATGGTTCTCCATCATTGGTTTTAGCCTCCCATTCATCATATCATTTTTTCATGTGATTATAGGGAATTTTGTTTGGTTACAAGAAGCCATCTTTTTGATAGAGAGACCTTGCATTATTTCCAAACAGTATACTCCTCATAATTTGTGTCATCTTTTTGTACTCCTCATAATTCCGAATGGTTCTCCATCATTGGTTTTAGCCTCCCATTCATCATATCATTTTCCCCAGTAAGTATCTCTTGTTTTTTTTAATTTTCTACTCTCTATATCTTCACCTCATTGCACTTGGTTCTTTTTGGTCGGGTTCTCACTTGGATAAACCCTAAGGTATATGTTTAGGTTTTTCTTCCATTTCAGGGATATTGGTGTATAAAGATCATCTATGGGACTATGTTCATCCCTATATTGGAGTTTCTATTTAATCTCACATTATTGAGGTATGTTTTCCCATTATTTTACATTCTGAAAAACTCCAATGATTCTTATGATTTCCTTGATTCTTACTGATATTTGTTAATCATGATTTTTTATGTTAATCTTGTTCTTTATGGTGTTTTCAGTATTGAAATGTGAATATAATTTTTTTTAAAGGGTTTACAAAATTATACCAATATGAATATGTATGTAAAGTCATTGAAAAAATGAAATGTGGCTCCTAAAGATGAAATTGGGTGCTTTGGGTTGTGTTTGGTCTGGGTTAATCATTATTAATTTTTTTTGTTCATGAATTGGATATTATGTGTTTATTTGGGTACATAGATGGATTGGTGTTTATGTGTGGAATTTTTTAATGTATTTTTAAGATATTCTGATTTTTAAATGAGAACATTTGGTATTTTATTGCTTCCAACAAGTTTGTCATTAGACATGAGAACATCCATTTGTGCATGGAGTGCATGAATGGATGCGAACATAAAGGGTAATGTCCATTATAAATAATTTTTCTATAAAAACATTAATTCAAATAACTTACACTCTTCTTTATTCCTCCACATCCATACCACTATTCTTTCCTAATAGAATCTCAGATCCTTAATAATCTCAATGAAATTCCAAACTTCTTTTCTGAAGCTTAACCAATTTGGAACATTTCATGAAGGTTGTTTGTTTTCATCCTCATTTTGAGGATAGATTTTTAATTTGGATTTGAGTTCAAAATTAAAAGGTCATTTTTTCATCATATAATGTTTTTTAAATTAGTTTTCAAGATTGAATGACATGATGACTAGGTTTTCACTTTCATAAGTTCCATGTGTTATGGTAAACTCTTTGGCATTCTCTCTATGGAGAGGGCCTCTGCATGGTTAGTGATAGAGTTTGGGATAGGCAATAACAGTGTCATATATGGGTTATGGGTTTATGTTAGGAGTTTTATAACCTCTTCATTCTCCATGTTCTATTATCATGGAATTCCTAGGTGTCATCTATAGGGTCGAGTTGTGGATTTATGATTATCCAGATTAGATAGATCAATACCCAAATGATTTTTGGGTGGTTAGGTGGGTTGTGCCACTAGTGAGTCTAGTTTAGGGAAGATAGTTGGTTATTGACTTTGGATATCCACAAAATTATGGAATGTGAGTACAAACTGAGGAATTCCAGGGATTTCTTCTAGTGATGTATAGAAAATTCCCATGGTTATTATCTACATGTATGGATATCTATTTTTTTATACATTAGTCTTTTAAGTTTATTATATTAATTATTTGTGATTTTCTTATTTTAAGGGATATATTTTGATACCTTGGGTTTTTTTCTTATGTATTTTCATTTAAAAATAATTTTTATCATAAAATTATATTTTGAAAATAGAAAATTCATTTTTTTGTTATAAAAAGACAATTTTTGGAAATATTTTTTGGTTAATTAAAATGATAAAACAATTTATTAATGTGATTCAAATGAGAGTTTGTTTTGATTTTCCAAAGAAATGATATTTATGGACTCTGTGGTACCCACCAACTAATATGTTTATGATTATATACTATTTTTTACACCCCTCATCAGTAGACCCGAGCTACTTTGTATATTCATGTTTTGGGTTCGAGTTTTCCTTTGAATTAGGTTTGTCATGAGGTTAGTGGTGACTAATATGTCTTGCAGAGAAAATTTTGATTCGTGTTTGGTTTTGGTTTTGGTTTATTCCAGTTTTGTTCAACTATTGTAGTATCTTGATTATTTTATGTATTTATTTTTTTATTATTCATTTTTCATTTATGTTTTGTGATCTATTTTGGTTATTTTATCCTCGTTTTTACTCGGTTAAATCACACCCACTATGATATCATTGAAGCTATGTTCTAACTACCAACCTGAGAAGATTGGGAATACCACTCCGACCTTATCATTGTTGTGGTTGGGTGTCGATCCAAATGGTAGACCATCCCGTTTTGTAATTGGGACATTGTGAACTACAAACCCAATGTCCTAAACTAACAACAAAATTGGATAAAACCAACATAAATTCCATCTAAATTCCATTAATATCCAAATGGTTTCCTTCAAGTGGTTCCACACAAACTAAGGCTACCAATGTCTCTTATATGATGCACCTAGGGTTCCCAATTTCCGAGTTTTCAAAAATAAATTATAAAACCAAAATCATATTTTTATAAAACATTTTCAAAGACAATACATAATTCGTCGGTGTTTGAAACCCAATTTCCAAATAAATAAAATAAATTTTTAAATAAAAACAACTATATAAACATTTTACAAACCAATTAATCCTTTTGAAACACATATCTATTCAAAAAATTGAACAAAACAATTTGAATTATCAATATATAAAATAATTCCGTCAAATATTCCTATTTTATATAAACATATTCCTCCATCTAGTATAAACATAGACTCCTTCAATAACAGTGATTAGAAAGAAAGAGATGGGACATAAAAATATAAGGGATGATAATAAATGAAAAATAATTGATGGAAAATAGTATCCTACCATGAATATAAATCCTATCTACATACAATACAAAAGATTTTCCCAAAGGAGATAAAAAAATAGGATTCTATTAACCAGATAAGATCAATACAATAACTCTAATGATCGATTGTTGAATGATGAAATCTAGAAGTAGGGGAGATTTCAAAAATAACATAAGGTGGGCTCCATTTCAATATAGGGGGTATGCAGATCTAATGAAATATTAAACACCCATACAACTCCCTTAATGATCTTCTTATGACAATTACATTTCATTTAATCCAATTACATGTCATGTAATCCTCCAAGGCTAAATATACCTAAAAATATGTCTCTTTTTTTTATTGAAATCCAATTCTATTCCATTACATGATGTGAACATGTTTCATATAATTTAATCATCTCGTTCATTGTATCATGTTCAGGGAATCTTCTTTGAAAACAATACATTGTGTGTATTCCCTTTATATGGTGTGTCATCATCTAGTTGAGAGTAAAAAAAATTGTTTCTTGAAAAAAACACCCAAACACCCAAGAAGTACTTTGAACATGGTTAGAACCCCTAGAATATATAAACACATTTATATTTAAACACCATTAATTCATATAATCATATGTCCCATAACATTAGGTTTTCTTCCCCTACTAATGACTCTCCATCCTCGAGAATTCAAAAAATGCACCTAATCAATGATGATAAACAATGAATAAACAATGGGGTAAATGAAAAGTGTAATGGGGTGATATAATTTCCCCATCATAAATGGGTTTCCCCCAAAAGAGACCAAATTAATATACTTAGACAACGTGAAAGACAATAATACCTCATTAGCAATTCCCTCTCCAACATGTAATGTCTATCCCATCTACACAACCATATTTCCCAGACTAGAGGAATCATTTTACCATAAAATAGCTTCTATTATCGATCAATAATATGAAAAATTCACTCAACCAAATTGGTGCTAGACTCATTATCAAAATCTTCACATCTGATCTCATTGGAAAGGTCGGTTATATACCTTATCATTTGGGAGATATGAAACACATCATCGATAGATGTAAAACCATTTGGTAATTCCATTTGACATGTCACATTCCTTGGTCATAAAAGGATCTTCCAGGGTCCCACAAACCTTGGTACAAACATACCCTCCTTACCCAATCGATGATGTCCAATGTGAGTTGAAAATATAACAAATAGTTGATCACCAACATTAATCTTCAGTGGATAATGATTATGATATGTATAATATTTATGATGACATTGTATCATGATCAGTCATCTCATGATGAACTAAACCATATATCTTAACACCTTAATGATACTAATCCCAACTTGGTACCACTCTCCCAACACTGCCCAGCACAAGGGAGATCTACATGGACACCCATATAAATTTGATAAGGGTGACATCCTAATTGAGGTCTAATTGTAATATTTATAGGAAAATATGACCGAATGAAAATGTGTTTCCCAATATCCTCCAAAATCATTCTCACACACCCATAGTATATCCTCAAAAACAATGACAGTCATATCTATCTATCTATCTCTATGTGAAAGATATTCTACTCTCAATATAATCTAGGATACATTTACTCTTATAGTACATTCCAAAACATGGGTATGAAGCTCGGGTACATGTCAAATATAACCATAGAGGTAACCCCATGATATCTTGGAATATATCATACATAAAATTCCACATTAGGATCTAAATTCATCTTCTTATTTAATGGAAGAAAAAGTGTTGATTCCCTGAGTCAATCAACAATCTCCCAAATCACATACTTCCCACTAGGTGTCTCTTGGAAACCAATGAAGAAATCTACGGAAATTTCATCCCACTTCCTTGTAGGAATTGGTAAGGTATGTAACAAAACATTTGGAATATGGGGTTCTTCCTTAATTGTATGACATGTATGAAAACAAAATATGTTGTTCTCAATCGACCATCATACCCCTATCACTAATACAGAAAAACCATGTTGTGATATATCTTTGTCGTCCCATGGTGAAAGGTCAAACAAGATGGGTCTCCACTATCTAACAACTTCTTTCTCCTAGAAAATTGAATGACCAACCTACCATAGAATCAAAAACTGCACTAGGTGACCGAGACCACTCACTTGAGGTCTCCAAATCATAATATAATTCACTAAATCATTGGAACTTTGTGTCAATGAGGTGATCCAGTTGAACTCGCTCTTAAAAATAATTTTTAACATTCATCAAATCTGAAAATAGTTTTCCACAATCCTTCACCACTCCGAATATCATCTCATCAAAAAAACCCATCATAAAACACTTCTCAACCAATTCCTTCATGGATTAATATTGGAATCCTCTTGTTTTAATGCTAAAAATTCATGTTACTCATGTAAATCGTGTTTAAATATTAAAAATCATGATAAATATTTTTCAAATATGTTTTATTATAATTTAGATTAACCATAATCCATTCTATGAGTTTTACTTATTCAAACATATAGAATATATTTAACTAAGTATGAGAAATAATTTGTGTTCCCTAAAGGTCTCACCATTTAGTCAAGAAATTGGAAAAGTCTATGAAAACATTTCAATGACACTGTTACCTGTGAAACTATTTCCCATAAAGGACCTGACATTGTTGCATTCCAATCTTTTATAGAATTGTTATAAAGTCTGTAAAATTAGTTCTATGACACTATAACAAGACCACATTTAAGAGTTTGAAAAAGGACTTGATGCCATTACTATGACAACGTAAACGTGGTGCCGGTTCTAGAAATTGTAAAGTACCTGAAATCGCAACCACTCTTCCTGTTTGAGAAATTGAAATGGACCAGACATCGTAACCTTGATACTCATTCCAAAACTCACAAATGGAAAGTCACTGCTGACTTTGTAACTACTTATGACTCATCGTGACTGTGGAACCATTCATAACGCAACATAAACTATGGCATCATTCCTTAACAATTTTTCTATCTTTTTAAATTAAATTTAAAATTTGATTCTAACAGTCATATTTGATTCATTTAATGAATCAAACATGATTAATTATTATTTTTACAAATGAAACTTCAAAGAACAAGGTATTAGGTGAAGAGATCGTTCTTCTCATTGGCCAAAACACAAAAACCCGAAGATTAAATACATGTTGGAGCACAAGATGGAAAAAAGTGACTCAAAGAGACATTAGAGTGAACATACATGCATGATAGAACACACATAAAAATATAAAAATAAATATCATTTTCATATAGTTTTATTAATATGGATAAAAACATAGAACATACTTTCAGAAACAACACAAAGAATAGAATAATAGAAACTCACTAAATAAGAAACCAGAGCAAACATCTCTTGACACTCTCTTTCCAAGTTTACTTTTAGAAGAGGACCTGAAAATTAAATCTTCTACATCCTAGAAGTCAGAAGCTTCATAGAAAAACACTCAAATAATTTATAATCCATTATTATTATTTTATACTCATTTGTGAGATATTTTATTAATCTTTCGAGCAGTGTGTGCTTTTATCCTTTAAACACACACTATCCCTTTCATTGAACTGGAGGATACAAGATATCCTCACACAAATATCTTTGTAAACCATGATTCACCCATGTATAACAATGGTAGTGGTAATTTGTGATATGTCTATTATATTCTCTTTATAGAACTATGGTTGAGGTCATGTGACCTAGAAGGTCTTGTGTACATTTGTTTAAACCATGATCCATGAAATGGATCAAAGATTTATATATCTTTTTCTTAGTGGGAGGTGATTATAAAGTTGAATAGATTTGGTCCCATATTGAGATTGAACCACTTTCATTAATCCACTATGTTTTAAAATTTAGCTTACTCCGTTTTTAACTCATATTTCAGAAAACTATGTTTCACTTTTATTGTAAGTCTTGGATAGTATGTATAACTATTTTGGTTCAGTAAATTTGTTTCAAAGGTTATTTTAATATTTAAAGTTGATATAACTAGTAAGTAATAAATATCTTGAGAAATTAATTGAACATTCAAACAATTATAAATATAATACTTTGATTAACTAGCATTTTTCTTCAAATTGAAGAATATTAAAATATTTTTTAACAAATTTTTTTTAGAAACTCAATTCGCCCCAATCTTTAGTGTCCTACTCTGACCAAAATTTGGTGTAAAATGATTTTTTTAAACTACCATTTTAAATGAATTAAAATATTTTCAAATATTTTCAATTTTTATTTATAATTGTTTCAAATATCTCTAAATTTATATTATTTTTCAATTTCAAGTTCTTTAAAATTTAGTATTTATTCTTTGTTATGGATAACAGACCTGAAGGTTCTTCTACCACCAAACCTCCCTTACTTAATGTAAGAAATTATGATCAGTGGAAAATTAAAATGAAAATGCACATAGAAATTATGTTCTTTGACATATAGAGAGTAATAGAAGATAAATAAGACAAATTGGACACTCTAAGAACAAAATGGAGTTATGCCAAAAAACTACTTACAATAATAATTGTAAAGATATGAATTCATTATTTTTTGATTTAGAGGATGAAAATTTTTATAGACTTGCTACATATAAATATGTATATGAAATTTGGGATACCTTATAAGTTTAACATAAAGGAAATACTAATGTTAAGGAAATGAGAATTAATAACTATACAATTAAATATGATATCTTTAGGATGAAGCTTGACAAACCCATTTCTAATATGTATCCCAAGTTTAATAAAATAGAAAATATAATGAACTCTCTTGGAAAGTCAGTGGATGTGAAAGAACAAATCATGCGGCTAATCAATTGACTACTAGATAGATGAAGAGAAACCTCGGTGTCAATTTGAGAATCTGGTGACATCAATAAGTTTCAAATAAAGAAGATGATATCTAAGCTAATGATGTATGAGGAAGAGTTAAAAGTCAACAAGGAGGAAGAGGATGATCCAATGAGAAAGTTAGTGGCATTCAAAACCAATAAATAAAAAAATAGGGGAAAGGAAAGGATAAAAACTCATCGTAATTGTACATGTAATGATGATTCACTATCAGATTGTGATGAGGAAATGACTTAATTATCTAGAAGGTTTAAGTTGATTTATAGAAGCAAGATATTCTTCAAGGAGACCAGCTACAATGGAAGGTATGATCAGAAGGGAAACTGGAAGAAGGGCATGAAAAAAATGAGAACTCAAATGAAATAGACTTCTATGAATGTAATATAAAGGGTCATGTAAAATCTTATTGTCCCAAGCTAATGTATAAAGAAGTGTGAGGAAAAAATATAAAGTTCAAAAAGGAAAAGGAAGGAACATGGATTTATTCTAACCATAGCTCAAGTGAATCAGAATATTCCCATGATGAAATATATGACAAAGAAAATATGTGTTTAATGAAAAATACATATGGGTAACCCGAGAGTCTCATGTACAAAATTCATATTACTTTGGATATGAAAGTGATTCTGAAAATATGGCTGGTGAAGAAATGATTGAATACTGCAAAATTCTTGAAGATACATGTAATTAATTAAAAGATAAATATAAATCTCTAAATAAATAGATTTATATTATTTATACAATTAAATATAATCTTAAACTATAAAAGGAATGGAATTCTCAATTACATAATGAGAACAATGAACATATATTATTAAATAAGCAATTAAAAAAGAACATAGATAAAATTACCAATGGAAGTAATTATCTAACACAAATTATCGGTAAAAAATTATATTCATGGTATACTACTGGTAAAGGATACAATACTAGACAAAGGAAAATAGCTAAAACACATTTTATAACAAAATTGGGAATAATTGTTTGGAAATCCATAACTAGAAAATGTACAAGTTCTAGCACTAGGATGTAATTCAATGCTTCTGTTTTTCCATGAATAAAAAATGAATACTTTTCCAATACTTTAATAATTGAATAATAATGCCAAAAAAATATGTGTTCCCAATTCTCTTATTATTAATTTTACTGTTCCCAAACAAATATCGGTACCAAAAGCGTCTCTTGCTTAATTATTTTTAGGAAAATTTTATGAACATATCTTATATAATTATATGCTACATGGATAGTGGAAGTTTTATACATATGTCAATAGATTTATCATGCAACAAGAATATGATAAATATTAATGGTTGACATGTCACCACTAGTGACAATTATAATGGAAAAATAATTGTCCTCGGCCAGATTGGTAACTCTAACTCAGTTTTAATTTCTAAATTAATTTTTATTGATGGATTAAAATATAATCTAATTAGTATTTCAAAATTATTAGATGATGGTTTTTATGATAAATTTTAAAATTATATATTATATGTTTTTAATTCTTAAAATTAATTAGTATTTTTTGATTTTTAGAAATGAAAATGTTTAGGATGTTATCTCATATTCTTTAGTTTCACAAAAATGTTTCTTGTTTGAGTTCCTTCCATAAAGATTCTTGGATTTTTCTTAAAATACAAGAACATTGTAATATACACTCCAATATTAAGCACACTAATATTGTATTAGTTAGGGATCTACCTAAGCTTTAGTTTCGAAAAGAAAAAGTCTGTAATCCTTGACAAAAGGGTAAACAACATAAAATTTCATTCAAACCAAAGAAATAAAGTTGAACTTCTCAACCTCTTCAGTTGGTTCATATGGAATTGTTTTGACCATCTATAGTTTAAAGACAAAATTAGAATCACAATATCTATGTTCTTATAGATGACTATTCTAGATATACTTTAACCTATTTCATTGCTTACAAAAGTGAAGCTTAATCTCATTTCACCAAGTATGATAGAATAGTATAAAAATTAAGTGGTCATAAAATTAAAAACCTAAAGAGTTATCATGTTCATGAGTTTGAAAACCAATAGTTTTGTTATTTTTTTCCCAAAATGGATATGGTCATAACTTCTCTGCCCCTAGAACACCTAAACAATATGGTGTTTTATAATGAATAAATAAAATCTTACAAAAAATAGTAGGAACCATGCTTAATTAATTTGATCTACCTATTTAATTTTGGGATGAATCTATCAATTAATCTGGTTATATTATTAATATATCCTTAATCCGACCAATTCTTAAGAAAACTCCTTATGATTTGTGGAACAATAGAAAACCCAATGTTAATTACTTCAAAGTTTTTGTTTGTATAGTGTATATTATCAATACTAAGAGAAATATTGAAAAATTTTATCCCAAAAGGGATGAAAGAAGTTTTATAGGTTACTAAACATTTAGTAAAACCTAGAGAGTCTTTAGAAAAAGAATAAAATGTGTGGAAGAATTCGTACATGTCAAATTTTGTGAAACAGATCCTCATTAACCCAAGACCTCTCTAGAAAATCATTAATATGGTTTCTCAAATCTACACATAAATGAAAAAAAATTGACCATGCATTCAAGTTACCTGTTAAATAAACCATTTATAGAAATTCTCCAGACTCTATTCATAATAATCTTGAACCTATTGATGAACTATAAATTACTAGATCTTATTTTTATAGATCAATTAAAACCCTTAAGAATCATACCTTAGATGTTGTTGTTGTAGATTTAGAAAAAAAACTCATACTGAAGAATCTCTATGAAATCTGGTAGAGTATATAGCTTTCAATCCATTTCTTGAACTTAATAACATTAATGATGCTATAAATGATGAATTTTGTGTAATGGATGTGCAAGAAGAATTAAATAATTTTTAGAGAAATAATTTCTAAAAACTTTTAGATACACCCAAATACAAATTGACTAAGGGAAATAAGTGGGTTTTTAAGAATAAGGTAAATGAATTTGGAACCATAGTGAGAAATAATGATATATTAGCTATATGATGTTATATTTAAGAAAAAGGATAGATTATGAAGAAACGTTTTCAATAGTTTCTAGACTTGAATCCATTGTAATATTTCGTTCATATGAATCAAATCAAAATTTATAACAATATAAAATGGATGATATGAGTGAATTCCTAAATGGTTATATAGTTGAGGGTATTTTTCTTAAACAACCCCCAGGTTTTACAAATCCTCATTTTCCAAATCATGTTTTCAAATTAACAAAAGCATTATATGGCTTAAAAAGCTCCAAGAGCTTTGTATGATAGAATAAGTATTTATAATATTTCTAAATACTTTAGAAAATGTATATCTGGTCCTAATTTATTTATAAAAATAAATCATTAATATTTTTTAGTGTTTCAAATTTATGTTGATGATGTTATTTATGGATCTTAAAAAAATTGCATATGTGTGGATTTTTCAAAGTTGATGAAAAATGAATTTTAAATGAGTTTGATGGGTGGGGTAAAATTCTTTCCTGGAATTAAAATCATTCAAAGTAAGGAAGGCATTATTTTTAATCTAATTAAGTATACTAAAGATCTTATAAAATGTTTTGGTTTATATAGTAATAAAAGTAGTGATACTACTATGAGTACCACCTATAAATTGGATCTTTATGAGAATGGTAAATCTATTGATCAAGACACATACAAAGTAATGGTTAAGAGTTTACACTACCTTACTACTAGAAGGCCTCATATTATGTTTAGTATGTATATGTGTGATCATTTTTAATCAAATCCTAAAGATTCACATCTTTTTGCTAATAAATATATTTTCAAATACCTTAATCATACTACCAACATATGACGGTTCTATCCAAAAAGACAATAAATTGACTCAGTTATCAATTTAGATGCTGAATTTGGTAGTTTTAAGTTAGATAGAAAAAAATACATCTAGGACATGTTTCTTTTTGGGCAAGTCACTAGAATCATGGTGTAGTAAAAAGGAAAATTTTTATTGCATTACCTTTTTTTGAAGCTGAATACATAGTTTCTGATAGTTTTTATACCCACATTTTTCTGAAGAAAGACACTTTTCTTGAATATGGATATCAATTTAGACATATCCCAATAAATTATAATTTCCCAAGTTCTATTGACATCTCTAAGAATCCAGTTTTTCATTCAAGAACAAAACATATTGATGAAAGGTATCACTTTTTTAATATCATTATAAAAAATGTGATATTACATTAGAATTCATTTGCACTGAACATCAGCTTTCTAACATTTTGACTATGAAATTAAATTATAAAAGGATGAGTTACATCATATATGAAATAGTAATGATATTCCTTGAGTGACAAGTTTAATTTCTCATAGTTACTGTCTTATAGTTATAGTCTCACAGTTACTGTCTCTCAGTTACTATGTCTCCTCTTGCTATCTCATGTTTGTTGTCTCATGTTTTTTGTATCATGTTTTTTGTCTCATGATTGATGTCTTGTGTCATTTATCTCATGTTTTTAGAATCAGATTTATTGTCTAACTAGTTATGGTATCACTATTAGGAGTCACACCTCAATGTAGACATTGTGACTACTTATTCCTTTCTCACTACTATGAATGAGACTTCTATTTTTTAGAAATCATTATCTCATATCACAATATTTATTATTTTATTTCTTTTATATTGTGCCTTTGTGTTTTTCTAGGTTTGAACTCCATAAATGATAAAAACATATCTTTTCTCTCTTCTCTCCACTAGTACACTCTACTCCCAAATCCAATATATTTTCTCTTCAACTTTTCATATCTCTAGATACCTCAATGAATGCCTAGGATGAAGTTTCCATCTTCATAATCTCTTGAAAAGCACTGATCTTCAACAAAACGGAAAAAGGTTCCAATTACAATGCTTGAAAAATTGCTAAACCCAGGTCTTGTGGATCATACAATCATTACAAAAAAATAAATATGTGCAAAGTGTCTCTTATCAAGTATGTCACTTGTTCTAAATGTCTTGGACTAACATGAATGGATAGATTGGTTTGAAAAAGATAAAATACATATCTATCTGAACTTAATTTTAAAATTTTATGAGTATTTTTTATTATCTTTTAAATGTAAAGATGATTACATGGTTAGAAGCTCGTTGAATGGATAAAGATATACCTTTCCATCGAGGTTGTGGGCCACCTACGTAGGAATAACAAATGAGTGAATTTTTTAGTACTATCAAAGAGGTGATCCTCCTCCATGTGGAATATTTAGTTTAGAAGAGTCTTTGGGTGAGTTGACTAGAAACAAAATTTAATGAAGTAATAATGATGATGAACTATATGGAGAGACTAGGTTGTTGGTCATGTTTATTAAACTCTTAATATGTCCAATGAAAGGATAATTTTCCACTCTCAAATATAAAGATGTATTTTTGATATATCTTTTGAAAAATGGTCAAAAAATTAATCTTTTAAATTACATTACCCTTCACCTATGTGACATAATCAAGACAACATCAAAGTCAACATCCCATTTCTATTCAAGTTTTATATCTACAATGATACTATCCAAAGTTTTTGTTGGTAAGAATGAATAATTGGTTGAGGATTATAATTTTATTATATATAAGGATACTTAATGATGAATAAAAATCAGTTGGAATCCATGGAATAGAACATAAAATGAAGATAATGATAGATTGTATGAGGATTTTAATCCTTTTGAGAATCCTTGAAGACAAAAGTATGTATTAGATCCTAATTTAGAATCTAATGAGATTATAGAATACTTAAAATAAGGAATATATGTTGATAGAACTAAAGGGGAAAAAGATGCTGATAAAAGTGAAGAAATAATCAAAAAATCTAATGAAACGTTTCAAACAGTTCCATACAAAGAATCCCCTCTCACAAAAGGTTATGAAGATATTGTTAGAAAGGGTGAAGCTGTTAATAAGAGTAACGATGTTGAAGAACATAATGCTTCTGTGGAAGAGAATTTTAAAACCAAGGAACCGAAAAAAGAATATATAGAAATTGAATTGACATTGTATCCTGAAGAATGAATCGGGAAAGATTTTTAATTAGCTGGAGATGTGGCAGTATCCAATATAGTATAGGGCGTGGAAACTGGTCAATAAATTGTGTCTCTTAGTCCTACAAGAGGCACATTTTTATAGAGGATCAAAACCCCAACATGGAAAATATTTAATTGCTAATCCCTTTCGATTCAAGTTCTATGTATATATTGTATTTGATTCATAGATATTTTTATGTTGATTAGTACTCATGATTTCAATTCTCAAGTTCAGATGCTAAAGGACTTCACACCAACGATGGATAAATTCCTGAAAAATAAAGATGACTTTGAAAAGACCATGAAATATGGGGGTGACATAATCACAGATTTGATCAATTTTATGAACCCATATCTGAATGTTTAGAGCATAGACATCATGGATCCTGTAGTGGCTCTTTTGATGACTGTTCTACCTCATTCCACCTATCCTTGTTTCTACACTTCATTTTCCCCAAATACAATTTCTACTACTCGGGCACTTAGCCATATCAAACCTATTATTTTTTATAAAGTGTTTCTTCTGTCTTCCACCGGAACAACCCAATCCCCTTGTATCATTAACATAGTTTCATTACCATACCTTACTACTACTTCTATCACCTCCACTTTTTCACCTCCTTCTATTCCTGATTCCTCTGAAAAAAGCACCAGAAAGCCAAATGACTCTGAAGATAAGTGAAGGATAATTTTTGGTAGGGTTGTCATGTATTCCGTTTTTGTGAATGGAAATAATATATATTTATTTTTTAAATGAAACGTACCCTCTCTTTTATTCACATGTTTGTTTCATTAAGTGTTTGTTTTCTTACTCTCTTTTTGATAATCCCAAAGGGAGAGAAGAGATGGGATTTTTTCTAAAGGGGGAAACTCTCTTATTACATAGATGCTCTAATACTATCATTTGTTTTCTTGAGTTTATATCTTCCTCTCACATAAATTGTTTGATATGATTCGCACATTTCTTATTCTTTTCTAAAATGTATAGCTTGTAAATTCCATAATTTCTGATCATAAAAATGGGGATACTGTTTGACTCATCTTGTTTTAATACCCACAAATCATATAGCTCATGTAAATAATGCTTAAATAATATATATCATGATTAATATTGTTAAATTAAGGTTAAGTTCATGTTTAATCTGGTATGTGAGTATTGATTCTTAAGATAGATGGTAGATATCTGACTAATTATTAGACAATGTTTTTTGCCCAAACGGTCTCACTATTTAGTATGGAAATCAAAAAAGTTTTTCAAACCATTTCCATGACATCATTACCTATGGTACCATTTCTCACAAAGGACCTAACACCATTGCAACACCAACCATTACATAATTATCACAAAGTTAGTAACATTGGTTCTTCGACATCATAATAAGACACCATTCAAAAGTTTTACAAATGAAATAATACTATTTCAATGACACCATAACCATGATACTGGTTCGAAAAATTGAAATGGACCAGGCAATATAACCATGCTAAAGGTTATGGAAATTGTAAAGGACTAGACACATTAACCATGCTACTAGTTCCGAAATTCGCAATGGACCAGACACTATAACAATGATTCAAGTTCAGAAACTCATGAAGGACATGTCATCATAGAATTTGGAACCACTTCTAAATCACTATGAATATTTCACCATTATTATCTAACCAACAACTATGACACTATTCCTTGAAAATTTTTCCGTCTTTTTCAATTGATTTTTAATGTTGATTCAAAATGACATATTTGAGTCATTTAATGACACTGAATTAAATGGTTATTTTTTTATGTAGACATGAAATATAACAGTATGAAGTATAATGTGAAGATATCGTTCCTCTTGGTGTACAAAACATAAACACCCGATGATTAAATACAAGGTGGTGTACGAGCTGGAAAAAGTAAATGAAAAGGATGGTAGAGTGAACATGCATGAATTCAAGAACACAAAGAAGAATACATGAAGAAATATAATTTTATAATAGATATATTACTATGGATAAAAATTTCAAAATCCCTTGTAGAATCACTAAAAAAAATAGAAGAAGAGAAACTTGCTAAATTGGAAATCAGAACACAGAACACACGATACTTTGTTTCTGAGTGTTCATTAAAAATAGGACTCGAACATCAAAACTCATATATCCAAGAAGTCTATATATATATAGAATAACACTAAAATCATTTCTAATCCATTATTATTATATTCTTCTATATATTTTTCTATTTTATTAATCATTCATGTAGTGTTTGCATCTTTATATTAAACACACATTGTATCCTGCACTAATCTAGAGGGTACAAGATATCCTCAGAAAATATCTTTTTAAAGCTTGTTTCACCCATGTATAAATGTAAAATAGTTCTTCTTTGACCTGGATGTTATATTTACTGCAACGTTCTGTGGTTGAGGTCTTATGACTTAAATAGTCACGTGTACTGTTATGTAAACCCCGATCTAAGTTGTAGATCAATGATTTATATATATTTTTCTTGGTATCAGGTGATCAAAAAGTCGAGTGGATTATGACTCGGCTTGAGACGAACCCACATGTATTAATCCTCTATGTTTTCAAATTTAGTTTACTCAATTTTTAACTCATATATCGGAAAACTGAGTTTCAAATTGATAGTTAGTATTTGATAGTGTGTATAATAGTTTTGGTTTAGTAAATTTCTATCAAAAGTTATATTAATATTTTAGGAATATATAAATGAGAAATAATAAATATCATGATAAATTAATTGAATAGTGAAACTATTATTAAAATAACATATTGATTAACTGGCCTATTTTTCATTAAATTTGGGTATCATCAAATATACTTTTAAATAGAAACATTTATAGTAACACAATTCCCACCCATCTTGAGTGTGCTACTCTGACTAACACATACATTAGAAATATTTTTCTCAGACCATCAGAAATTGAATTTCATTTCCCAAGTGTGTATGAAAAATGAAAATAAATATTTTGAAGATAATTTTCCCAGCCTCTCTATCTCATGTTCATATTCCACTAATTAAAAATATATTACATGCTCTAGTGATGTGAATAAAATATAGACTTCTCCCAAAAGGGATAGTGACACCATATTTCAAGTTCTTTCACAACCACTAAAAAATAAAGATCAAGGGTGGGTAGTTCTTATCATGGGGGCATAGTTGTCTTGAGACATAAGCCACCACATATTTCCCCTAAATCAAGACATATCCAAAACAATTATAGGAACCATCATTGAAATAATCACAACCAAACCCTAGTTTCACATGAATAAAAACTATTTTTGAAGTCAACATCATATTTCCCTCATCAAATGGTCTCTGAGAAATATTGTTTCATTCAAAAATTAAACTTTTATGGGTTAAATAATTAATTGAAGTTATGATATTGGATCAATTTTCAATATAATATCTATTATAACTTCCCCAACCTAAGAATATTTGGATCTCAATCACCTTTTAGGGATGATTCCAAGACAACATTGCCTATAACTTTTCAGGATCCACTAAGATTCACCCATTAGTTATCACTTACCATATAAATTTTACTTCCCGGATCTAAAAAACATATTTGGAGATCTAACAAAAAACATTATTTTCTTTCAGGATATTGAGAATAATATCCAAATGATCAAAGTTCTCCTCATAGGTCTTGTATTGCCCCAAAATATAATCCATAAAAATAACAACAAAATAGTCCAAAAAAAGTTAAAAAAATATAGTTAATCAAAAACATAAACACCATATGAGTGTTAATGAGTCAGAATAGAATAACTAGAAAGTCAATATGATCATAGCATATTCTAAATGGTTTATTAGTTATTTCCTTTTTTTTTGACACTCAACTAGTGGTACACTTACGACATGTTAGTCTTTAAAAACCAACATCCCACTATAATGTTTTAAAAAAGGTTTAAAATCATATTAAAAGGATATATTTTCTTACTAGTCACCCGATTTAAGATCTGATAATTAATAAAATGCCTATGGATCTCTTATATCTTTATAGAAAATAGGAACTATGAAACCCGTCGTGATGCAAATGGAAGAATAAATCATCTAACCTCTTGAACCTCAACAGGGACATTATATTCTACAAAATAGCAGGTTCCCATTAAAGGATAAAAGAGAAATGGAAATCCTATAATGGATTAGTTCAATAGTATACTTGACCCCTTTTTAGGGTGGTAAACTAGAAAATTCATCATGAAAAATCCCGAGGTACACAATCAATACTAAAAGAAGTCTACTAGACAAATATTGGTCAACTATATCGAGAAACATCTCAAAAAACACCCATAATATTATACTGACATAAGGAAAAACATTCAATAACCTTCCTGATATAGCCTCCCATGCTCCCTAAAATATATGAGTGACTACATTAGTTGATAAGAAGTGTACCTATCAGTGATAAAAATATATCTTGGACATAAAACCAATCATCAAATCCATGATGATAATCATGAAAATGATGTTGTGAATATTAGCTAAGAAATTAAATTCTACTTAAAATTCGGTTATCCTCAACTGAGATATAGGAATCTTGAAACCTTGATCAGATCTCTCTCTAAAATGGGTGATGTTATCCAATAAATACAGAAAAAGTTAAAAATATAAATCCAAAATTCTAATGATCATGCAAAATATAAAAGATTTATTATCACCGGTATCAAACAAATATAGAACCGTAGAGGATGAAATAAACTCTATACCCATAATTGCAGCAAGTCCTGATTCAGATTCTTCCTAACCATAACTTGTAACACAAATAGATCTATTCCTAAATACATGAACATCCACCTCATCCTAGGGATGTGACCCACCACCCTTGTAATAATCAGTGAAAACCTATGAAAACTTGGTGAGAGTGGATCCATCCATATTGAATTTGGAAATCATTTCACCAGAAAACATCAAATGGATTGATATTATTCAGTGGTGAAAATTCATATTTTCTTCCATACAGTTAGGTCTAGTATGAATAAAACTCCCACACTAAAATCATAAAAAATTATACTATCCAAAAGACTCCACTAAAATTGGTCATAAAGAGAGACAACCTCCCAAACATTTCCTTTTTTCATAGAAAATACACCCGAGTTAACAATTGAACAAACTGAAGCATTACCAAAATATATTTTACCATCTATGTTTTCCATATCCAAATCATAATTTTCATCTACACCCAAAAAGGTGATATGTCACATGATAATAAACATCGACCTAATATCGGGCCTTACTCCTAACTCAACCCTCAAATACATTAGGTAGTCTTTAGTGACCTGATCTAGTGCAAGATACACCAGCTCAAACCCCCATAGAATACTCCAGAACGGTATGCTTCCCCAACTCCAAGGCCATAAACTTCATAATATTTTTTACATATAACCTCTCAGGGTTAAAAAAATATTATTAAATATTTTATTCAATTAATCACATGTATTGTAATTATTTAACAAACCTTACATAATAGATTACCACCATCTCCTTTTTAATCCCTCTAGAAATTACTTGAAAAACCCCAACATTGAGTCTTCTAGAGTCTTTATGAAGTTGAGATCCTCTTAATTAGATCAATATAAATGTAATCTTCTTTAGGTAATTTTATACCATGGAAAATGGATGGATACTACATAGTGAGATCAGATCAATGATCCACCACACATCCTTGGTTCCTAAAAGTAACATGACCCATATTTTAGATGGTGTAGATAACTACTTCACCCAAGGAAGTGTCCACTGGAATATTCACCTATGAAAATTGTATTGTGTCTTTCTATATAATATTTGGATGATCTATTCTCAGATGAATTATCCACTAAACACCAGAAAATAACTAGTTAGATCAAGAGAACATACAAAAAATCATTATACCACTTTTATAATTTAAATCAATTATTTGAGAAATAATAATTTAGAGAAACTCATAATTTATAATAGTGAAAGAGAAAACATAAATAATTAATGGTTAAATTGAAATAAACATCCCATACCTTTTATTAAATTAACCCTGAAATGATAGTCTAAAACATAGTAAAATTCTTTAAACACACATTGTAACTCACGTCCAGTCACATAAGTGAGATGGATGGGCCCCTTTACCACACTTACTATCTGAATTTAGATAATCATTACTCTTATATAATTAATGCCGAGAAAAAAATTAGGGTGAGACTTCCATATGCTACCAAATTATAACAGACCACCTAGGGTCAACAAAACCATACACCCAAGTTGTCTATTACATGTTCAGGTAAATTAAGAAAACTCGACAATTCTTGTATAAAATTAAATAAGACATACAAATAGAGTAAAATAAATACGAAAAATATACAACTAGATCCATATAAACTATTCCAAACTAGATAAAACTAGAATTATGAATAATGACATATCAACAAAACTCTATATGACTAATATTAAGCTCCAACCCAACTCGAAATGAATTCAAAGGCCATAGGTGAAGCTGACATGCTACAATATGCAATTCCCTTTTCATATACCCTTAAATAAAACATCTAAAACTTCCCAAATGAAAAAGTATGGTCTGAGAACAAATTATTGTATGATACCACAGTAGATTTTATACGAGGTTTAATAACAAGAATAAAATAGTTATATATTTTAAAAATAGTATTATAACTGTTTTTTCAAAAATCCAATTCATTTGTAAATAATTTTCCATTTGGTTTTCATAATATCGATTCATATTCTCAAAAACCAAAGATATGACATGTACAAGTGATATAATAGGAAATCATGTCCACAAGTCAAGAAGAAATAAAGTATACATGTATCTATGAAATAACCTATCGTATAAATTTATGTGATATAATCTCGTATAAAAATATATAACAAAATAATATTTGAGAAAAACCATCATGTGATAAAAATTACTCACTGAAAAACCACATCGTATTGGGCCCTAGCCTATATGAAATTTCATAAAATAAAAAAAATATGATAAACATTAATAACATTGAATCCAAAAAAATTTAGGTCCATTTATAGTCCATCGATATCTAGAAGGTTCCCTCATAGCGGTGTCACACACACTAAGTCTACCCATGTCAGTTTCCAAATGCACCCAAGGTTCCCAATGTTCCAATTTAGAATATAAATTTCAAATCCATTATCAAAATTTAATAACACTTTATCAAATCTAGAAGGGTCTACTTTTGTATTTAAAAACACATTTCTAAATCAAGGAAATATATTTTCAATGAAAAATTACATTAAAACATTTTTCAGTCCTATAATTTCTTCAATAAAGAATATCCCTTTAAAATAATTAATAAAACTTTGGAAATTATTATGAAATAAAATAAATTCATTTAAAAAAACCATTTTTTGAAACAGATACCTCAAATTGGTGTGAACATAGCCACCTTCAATAATTGTGAATGGAAACCAAGAGACTAACCCTCAAATGAAAAGGAATGATAAGAATATTTAAAGGATTTAGAAATACACTATTCAATCATAAATCCTAATCCAATATATAGCTAATGAAATTTCTATAACCAATGGAATTAATTACTAGAAATAATGTTTACCTAGAAAATTACACCATAATAACCCAGATGATCGATCGTGAAATGAAGTGATATGGAAGGGTTAGAGATCTCCAAAATCACATAGGGTGAACTATGGGTTTATTGTTGGAGGTTATAGGTCTAATGAAACATTAACCAATAAAAAGATTACATTAAATAACATATCATTATAATTACAAAGCGTTTAATCCCATTTCACATCGTTTAACCTACCAACGAACAATACGCTAAAAAAAGTATCACTATTTTATTAAAATATAATTCTTGACCGTTACATTAGGTGAATATGTTTCAAAGAATGTGAAAAATTACCTTTTTCTATCTATTCCGTAGAATATTCCCATTAAAAATTACAAAACGTTAAATCTTTTTACACGGGGTCTAATCTCCTAGTAGACCGCAAAAAAACTAGTTTATAGTAGAAAAACACAAAAAGACCATAGATGTCCTCTGAACATTATGAGACAACCCTAAATACATAATAAAATATATGCATGTAATTTATTAATACAAATAAAAATAAATCCAATAATGTTCGGTTGTTTTCCCATGATGGTATTGTCCATACCTGAGAAGCCCTCAAATGCACCCAAACAAGGATGATAAAAAAATGCATAAACATGGGAGTACATGAAAAGAATGAATTGGGTGTTATGCCCAATGTTTCATAATATATTCATAATGATATCAAAAAAACCAAAAATTATAAATCACACCCATTCTTATTATAATCCAGGTAATAATGCCATCAAAATGAAAATAGAAATCAATCATCCCTTAGAAGTGGTTGTCCACACATAAACATAGTAGTTGATTTAATATTCCACTTAATGGTGTAAGTATATAATATGTTTTATCATTTCATAATGTAAAATATATTATAAATACCATTATTATTTATTAAAAAATAATAAGACCATCTATGTATTAAATAAATTTTTTTTACCTTTCATGTAAAGTGGTTAAGGGAAACAAAGAATGTTGTTTTGTAGAGTATGTGGTCCCTACACACAAAAATTTCATTTTCTCTTTTCTTTAGGAAAATAAAAGGTTGTTTAAAACTTCTAAATTTATTATAATAAAATAAAATTAAAATAAGAATATATAGTATATCATTTTGATATGGTAAAATAAATTTCATAAAGATAAAATATACATAAGGAAAAAAGAAATGATAAAGAGGACTTAGAAACCCATGAATCATTCATTGAATTATATCCAATGTGAAAGGGATAAAAACCTCAATATAATTTATTTTGTGAATAAAATATCTTCACTAATTTTTTTATTGTTTTTTATGGTGTTTTGGTATATTTTATGACAAAATAAAATTATTTTGTGTGAGGTTATGCGAGGGTATTATAGACATCTTTATAAGTAAAAATGAGTGTATTATTTATTAATACCCAAAACATTAAAATCATAAATACAATATCAATGATAATAACTCCAAAATTTTCATATAATATAGAGTATTTTTGATACATTTTTTCAGAACCTCAACCACTAAATTAATACATTTTTCTCCCCTTACCTCTATGGCTAATCATTTTTACCATTTTCATTTTCACCATAGTAACAACTGTTTTCTTAGGTAATTAATCCTTTTTACAAAAAAATAAAATTGTCCTTATTATATAATTTGGACCAAAAGATTTGAATTTTTGAATTCATTTTGTTTGAATAAAAATTTAAAAGTGATAATAAAAATTTTTAGTATACTAAATTTAATATGTATTAAAAATAATTTTTTGAAAAATTTAAATTAAATTCTAAAATGTAAAAAATGGGATTATAAATAAAAAAAAATAAAAAAATGGGAATTCACTTATAAAATAAATATTTCTTCTTAAAATAATTATAGAATTTACAATTCATACTCATATATTAATCGGGTCATAAAAGTCTTTTTATTTTTAATAATAGTATTTTTCAATATTTAACAAAAAAATTGTTCTTTTTAGAAATATAAAAAAAATAAATATAATATAATATTGATGTTATAAATACTAAAATTAATTTATTTTTATCTAATTAATTCATATAAAAAAAATATATTTTTTACATTTAATATAAATAAAGAGAAACTGCTTTTTTGAAGATCTAATGTTTGTTGACATCATGTCCTCTTAATATTATTTCATATCAATTTCTAATTTAAAATATATTAATATATAATGTATTAATTTTTTAAAATTTAATTTATTAAGAGAAATATAAAATACTTAACAGATATTTTCTTTTAAAAAAGAAATATTTTTTATACTAAGTATGATTTATAAAATTCCATTGAAAATAATCATTTATTTTCTGTAATTTAATTTTACTACTCCATTGAAATATAGATATTTATTTTAAATTTATATATACATAATAATTTATTTTATGGTTATTATTATTAAAATTTTTATGAAATAAATAAATATAATTATAATATTTTCAAACATTTTTTATTTTATTATTTATTATATTATTCCAAACTAATAATATAAAAATACATGATAGAATTATATGTATTGAATATATGTCCAATGACTATATTTATAGTGACCGTATTCGCAACAACTATATTTCATTCATATATATATATATAAATATTAAATCATTCTTTCATTCCACTCTCATGTCAGAAGACATATATATTGTTTTATATTATATATTTTTCATAATGATTTTTCATTTCATAGTGGTAACCTTAATTATAGATTTTTTTGAATATTGGTGATCCTGAAGGTTGAGGATGATACATGTAATTTACTAGTCATGAAAATATTATTAATTTCTATCTATTTTCACCAAATAATTTATGAAATTTTACTGGATAAACTTCATCCATTGTGAGTAATAATCTATGGTGTGAAGCACTTAGTTTTATGTGTATTTTCTATAATGACTTGCTTGTGATTGAATAAAATTTCCTTGGATTGGTTTACATATTATAGGTTATGTTTTAAAATCATGTATCAATATTTTAGAAAGAGTTGAAAAAAATTCTATAAAAATATAGATCTAAATAATAATAATTATTATAATAAAAATAAAAATAAAAATGACTTGTAAAACCTATGTAATAAAATTAGTCCACCCAACACAAAAATAAATTTCAATATAAATTTGTTTTTTTATCACATACCAAAGGAAATATCTAAGGGAATAAAACTTTTTTAGATGACTTAGGATATAATTTCTTTAGAGATATCAACAATACAAGATTGGGAAATAATTATATTTCATTTTAATTGGTTTTCCACTAATACTATGTTCTCCCCTAACTATTTCATTCCAGTTTTTTATAATTTTTTTCAATGAATAAATTTTATAACTTTTTTTCTTTAGGGTTTGTATTATTATCCTTTCTCTGTATATCATAAGTCAATATAAAATGTGTTTTCCAAAATATATGTATTTTTTAAGAGTATTGAACTAATTTAATACCAATATCACATTAAATTATTTTAACAGATAGATTATAAGATTTATATATGGTTTATTTATAAAAGATTTAATATGGAATTAAAAAATTATACCACAAGAAGATTTAGTCAAAAATAATCAGAGAGATTATTTAATGTTCTTTAAAAACATCTTAGATATACCATAGTTTCTATAATAAAATTCTAGAAAGACATATACAACTGCTTATTGGAGGTTATAGGTTCGTCAAATATCAGGATCAACTTCTATTGTAGTGCTTTCATTGGATGGAATGGGACGTAGGCCCTATATTTTTATATTATTATTTATGGGAAGTCACATTTTAAATATTTTTTGAGGGGAACACAACATGACCAAGAGGCCTTGAGTAATAATGCATCAATTAGGAAATTTACTAGGATATGAATTCTATTATCCGAATAGTCTTAGAGGATGGTTATTTTTGTTATCTTTCATAGTATTTGTATACGTGAATTGAATTGGATATGTCCCATGTTAACCAAACAAAATTAATAGAATTTTTAATGTTACTAGAGAATAAATTCTATTTATTTCAGTTATTTTAACGAAAACATTCGTTTTATTATAATAGTTTGATTCTTGAGTATCCCATCACCTACATTTAAATAATATTCTATTCCCTTTGAAAAAGTACCTTTATGAATATTCCATCATTTTTTACATATAATAAATTGAACATTTTTCCCTTAACATATTTATCACTTTTCCTTTTATTGGACCCCATCACTATTTTCATTGGTGTGTTTTTGACATCCATGATTTCCACATTTTAAATGAATTTCTTTTTATTTCAGTTTTTGAAAAAAAACAAGACTTCACTTTAAAATTGTTTTTTGATGGGTTGTTCATTTGTGTGATCACTGCATTATCCCTCACACCCATGATTCTTTCTAGTTCCAATAATTAATGAAACTAAAATTTGAGAAATTAGTGACAAATTATTAATATAATGGGATTATCATAATCAAAAAGAGAATTTCAACATAAAAATTCTTTGTTCTTTTATATTATCACATGTAGTTACATTATATAAAAATAAAGAAATGGTAGGTTAACCGTGGTTATTTTATTTTGTGTTATCTTATAATTCTAATCCAAATCCATCAAATTTAAATTTAAATAAAACATTCTTAATGATTTGGAAATTACATGCGATCAAAGAAAGCATATTACCTAGGGGTGCCCTATTATATGAGAAGTATTAGGCCCATTCATCATGAATCATGGTGATTATATAATCAATTCTCAATGAACCGATTTTAGGGTAGCTTCCCTTAGTTAGATTACTTCCCCTACTAAATCCATTTTCAAGTATCAAAATAGGTTTATTTTACTAGGAAGTCTACCAAATCAATATATTTCAAATATTTTAGGATATCAACATATATATATATATCCATTAAAATTATTTTCACTAAGGTTACATCATTAAAACCCCAAAATAAGATTGAGAATACAAAAAATAAAATAATCAATAATATGATACTATATATAGTGACCCAAAATATGGATGACTTCATTTTTTAACATTTAAATTTTGTAATCATTACATTTCACAAATAATCACATGATATTAGGAAGTAAATTACTAGTTTTAGTGAGGAAAAGCTATATAAACATCTTATTTTACAATACTTGATAAAATCTCCCCATAATTTAGACCCTCTAGAGTCCCTCTTATATATCTTATAAGTTATACTCATCTTAATAACAAAGCTAAATGGAACCATAAGAGGGGGATGATCTCAAACTCCTCATAATGGTAAAAAAAATTTAAATATTAGAAATAAATATAATATGAGATATGGTTTTAATGATGATACATAGTAAAATTCATACCCATTAATATATAGATCATAAAAGGTCAAATATGAATTGACATATTATAAGACATAAATAAAATTGTGATAAAATGTGATTCATAATGTATGATCCATTAGATGTTAACACAAACATGAATATATAAATAAAAATTTGAGACATCAGTCAAATGTTTTATAGAAAACAGCTAAGTAACATTTTAAACATGATCCACACTAATAATTTCCATGATTATGAGAAATTAAATGTACTAGTCAGTACTAATATCATGATATATAAACATCTATCCAATGGATTAGAGGGAGATATAGGATCGAACACATCAAAATATATTCCTAAAAGTTACACGTGATTTCAATCAACTCTCACATCATAAAGAGTCCATGGAAGGTAAATTGGTATCATTTAACACATCATAATGAAACTATGAAATTAAAATGGGTTTCATATGGATTCACATAAACAAATAATTAAATATTCCATCAATATTTCTAAAATTATAAACCCATGGTAAATAAATGGATATCCAAATAAATAAAGTAATTTATTGGTTAAATACCTTTCAACAAGGTTACTAAAGCATATTTTATTTACACAATAAGATACATGGTATTTGGTTAAGTAAATAAATTCTCTAAATCTATTGGTTTTTGGAATTTTCTGAACACTCTTAAATGTAGAGAATTAGAAATATGGATTACATTATGGGAAGGATTTGTGAGAATTTTTTGGATAATACACAATGGATTATTAGGAATGAAATGAGTGTTATGTATAAATTATCCAAGATAGAATGAAATTACATAGGTTCTCTAAAGAAATATTGTGTATGAATATATTTTAATAATATCATTGATCAAGACTAATGTATTTAAAAGGATTATGATTTAGATAAAACCCATTTTTAGTAGAATTAGTAAAATTCACATTGAAAATAAAAAATAACAATGATATTTTTTAAAATAATTTTGGATAAAAATATTTTATATATAAGTGAGAAGAATATTGTATTTTAGAAACCCATTAATTATTACAAAATTAATTATATAAAATGTAAAAGTGAGTGTAAATATTTATTTACACAGAAAAAGTTAAAAAGGAATTATTTTTAAAAATTGATAAAGAAAACCGATATAGAAAACATTAAGAATTTAATTAAATTTTTTTATGAATATTATGTATTGGAAAATTTCCTCAATTAATTTGGTATACATTATGATGTTTTAAAATAATACAATGAATTAGGATTTGTTAATGGGTTGTTAGAGACTGAATATATGATAATAAGTTACTTTTATATACATAAAACACTTCATGTAAAATAATATTTAATGGGAACTGACATATTAAGGGAAAATCTAAAACCACATTAACATAAAATTAAAATTATTAAAGGATTTATTAATAATAAAAATCCCCTAGATGTATTATCTAACATAAAAAATCTATAATATTTAATAATAACAGTAATGATACATATATATATGTAGTAATATTTTTTGAAAATCCGCTTTCTTGTTTGGTAACTTTTTAATCAATCAATTTTTTTTAAAAAAAATACACGATATAGGTTTTTCAAAAAACATGAATATGGTAAAAAATAATCATTTACTATTATCCTCAATAAATTAATGTATTCATTGTAAATATTATGAAACATGTCTCTTCAAATTAAAATTGAGACAAAGAACCCCATATATTGTTTCCATAATTAGTCGAATTCACTCCATGATCATGCATAACAACAATAAATATCATTGTCAAATTTTTCGAAAAAAATTTAACATAAAAATACTTTATACAAATAATTTATAACTATTCCATTAATTTATAAAATTTAATTATTATATATTTTTCAATGTTAGTTCTGGGTAATGTTGATCATTTAGAACTAGTTTTGTAACTGCGGTGTTAAAATTAATTATTATCTAAAATATCATCATTAAATTTTCATTAAAGATAATATAATAGAAAAATTATAGTTATTTTTGAAGTTAAAATTTCTATTCAAATGTTATTTAGTTTTTATCCAAGATGTTGAAATGGATAACGAATATTTTTATGATGATGTTCAACCAATGGATGGTATTTTCTTAATTAATGACTAAAATATTCAGAAATATTTTTGAAAAAAGAAATAAAATAATAAAACACATATTCCTATTATGTCATAAAATTTATTGGTTTTTCATAATAATACATGATGAAAGTTTATAGCAATGTTCATGTAGGTGGTCACTCTAACCAAAACATGTACATACCATAATTGTTGATTTTTAGGGAATGATTTAATTGAAACATAATTAAACTATAAGAAAAATTATATAATTAAATTTATAATAGTGATATATATAATAATTACTAATTATTTATAAAAAGAATTGGTGTTTATAAAAATATTACATTATTTTGATTAATTATTTTCCTCAATGTATGCTTGATTGAAACGATTGATCTAATGATATACATTTTTTGATAACAACATTAATGTATTTTAAAATAATTAACAACATGACCTTAATGATATCATATATATTATATTAATTAATTAAGACCATTATATTAGTCAACAATGTATGATGGTGATGAAAAGTGTAAAGTAAATCAATCATCCCATGGAGGAAGTAGTCCACACAAACACATGGTTGATGATTTTGTTTTCCATATAACAAGAGAAATGTATAACATGTTTTATCATTTATGATTGTTAAATATGTTATAAATATCATATTTATTTTTTAAGTTAATCATTATTAAAATCCATATAATTTAGTTATGTAAAATGATACATAAAGTTTTGTGGTGGTAGTAGTCTGCCTACACACAACTGTAATTTAAGATATCTATGGAGAAAACATGATGGGTGGTTAAATATTGTACCATAAGGAAAATAATATAAAATTTATATAATTATTACAATGATACCATTTTTTATTTGGATAAAATAAATTTTATTCTGAATAAATTCACATAAGGGGAAAATAAAGACAGAGAATTTAAGAACATATACTACACTTCTTGGATTATCTGCTCTGTGAAGGGGTTTATAATTTGAAGGATATAATATTGAAAAGATAATAACTAGTTTATATATTCTAATAATGTTTATTATATTTTTATTTATAAATTTTAATAATATAATATGGTTCTTTTTTAGGTAATGTGGGGAAAGTATATCACCTTTTTTGGGGAAAAAGACTAGTATTTTTGTAAATAATTAAAATATTTCAATAATAGAATTCAATTCTCAAGGTAAATGGAAATATTATTGAAAATAATGTTGATGGTAAGATATAATGTTTAACCAAACATAAAAAAATCAATTAAATATTGATTTTAAAATTTTTATCACTTTACCTATTAGGTTACTAATGTTTACCAGTTTTTTATTCAACATAGTAATTAATTTTTTACATTGGTATTCCTTATGACTAGAAATAAAATGGTATATATTATATAATCTGGAAATAATGGTTCAATATTTTAGATCCATTTTTTTTTTAAATTTTAATATTTGATTACAATTAATTTTAAAAAACTAATTATGTTATGTATTAATTGTTTTATAAATATATAACCTAAATTTCAAAATGTCATATATTGGTCAATAAATCAAAATTAAAAATTTTAAACATTTAAATTCAGTTATAAATTTTTTTATTGTTCATTGTAAAAGGTTAAATAAATTTAAAAAAATTCTTATATACTAATCATTTCCAAAAATTAATGTTATTTGTAAAATGGAATTTTTCTACAATTAACTTGAAAATAAATCATTTTTAAAAAATTCCAAAAATTTATGAAAATATATTTTTTTCATTCTATATAAAAAAATTATGTAATATTTATCAATTAATATTAAATATATATATATATTTTTTTCAAATGATAATTCGATATAAAAATAAAAATTATTGCTTTTTGGAAAATGAAATTTTAAAACACTAAGTGTTTATAATATTCTATCATATAAATATATAATTTAAATCATATTAATATTTTACGTCATATAATGTGTTTTATAGGATTTAAATTTCATCTATTAGGATAAAATATACAATACTTAAATGATTTGTTCTTTGAATAAAATAAAAATTCTTCGTTTACAACTTATGCTATGACAAATAACATTAAAATTAATTATTTATATTCTATTGTTTAAGTTTAATACTCCATTAGTATTATAATATTTAATTGATTTTTATATATACATCATAACATATTTTTATAACCATAAATTTAATTTTTATACAGAAAACATAAAAAAATATTTATTTATAAAATCTTAATAATATATTTTTATTTCATTATTAGTGATATTATTTTATATTTTCTAATTTTAAATACACCAATTATTATTCATATTGGGTATATAACCAATGGACTTATTTTCAATCACAAAATTTGTGATAAAAATGTTTCTTTTAGATAAATAGGCTTATTAAATAAATTATTCAATCAACTCACATTGAATAAGGCACAATTATTATTTTATATTATAGATTTATCATATTTACATATCCTTTAAAGGTGAAATTTCTCATTGTTAGGTTTTTTGGATATTGGGGATCATTAAGGTTGAAGTTGATATAAGTTATTTCTTTGATGGAAATATTTTATTATATTCTATCAATTATCCCATATTGATTTATGATCTTTTAGGGGATTTAGTTCATCCATGGTTAGTAATAATACATTGTGTAAAACTCTTAGTTTTATACTATTTTATTTTAAGCTGACACTCTGAATGAATAATGTGCCTTTAGATTAGTATATTTGTTTTTGGGACCATTTTATAATCGTGATCTAATATATTTAAAATAATATTGAATCATTCCATAAAATTGTAGACATAAATGACAACAATAGTAATTGTATTATTATTATTATTAAAAATTTAATATTTATATTAATTTCTTCTTAAAACTAGGTTTCACATAAATTATATCAATTTATTCACATGAATGTCATTTATTTGTCTTGAAATAAAAATTCCCATCCCCTAAAAAATTTATTTTAGTTTGAGACACAATTATCCACACAAATAGAAAGAATTACAATGTAATTTTTTATTGATTTTTGGTTTTGAATGGTTTTGGAAAGATTGGTCTAAATGTGTCATTGTATATTAGAATCCATTTTACAAAGTTATTGAAACTAGTTATGAGATAATGGTCTCAACCATTATATTCCCCCAAAATTAATTATAAATCCAAATTAACCCAAAAATAAATCTCTTTCCCACCCTCTATTTGTCTATGACAATAATTTAAATCATTCTCTACATGAATTTTACTTATGAATGAAATTAAATGATCATTACAACCAATTATTTTAATATTAAAAGTTATCAATGTAACACGAGGACCCCAAAAATCCCTGAGTAGGTGCCTTACATAATTACATTAGCATGATTACAAGGAATAAAATCCCAAATTAATGACTCTTTAATCAGTTTTGGAAGACTAGATTACACACACAATACCCATTCTACATTGGGAAATATAAAATAAAACATCATACATAATATAATGGAATGAATAGATTCCTTGAAAACATATTGAAATATTTCTTCTTCATACCCTAGGGAAAGGGGAAAAATAAGGGTGATCTCAACTGATAAATAAGGATAAGTAAAATTTAATAAATAATGAATCAATGATAAAAATAAATATATATGAAGGTATGTAATTGAACACACATTTCATATAAATATATGGATAAGAAATAACTAATATGGAAAAATAGATATCTCAAAACACATTCCACTTTATCAATAAACTGAGAAAAGAATGAATCCAAAGATATGTAAAAGAAAATATCTCAACGTTAATAATACTAAATGAATTATAAAGAAACAAAATTCTTAATTATTGGATGAAATATTTCCAAATAACATTATACCATTATCATAAAAATTTATTCGCATTAGAGTATATACAATTTTGATTCGGCCAACTAATTCATCTCACTAAACTACAGATGCATCGAGGGGATTTTATTAACAAGTAACCAACCATTATAGTTCACATAAAAAAATAATTCCTTATATACATAAATTAAAAACATAAATCCTAAAAAGTGTTCCTTATCAAATATTTGTATTGAAAAAAAATATAGATTTATCAATAATTCCTCAGTTATTCAAATAACTGTCTTAGTGAACATAGTACGTAAAAATGTTATATTTATTAAAAAATTATAATATATATTGCATGATAATATTTATATATAATATAAATTTAATTTTAAATAAAAAATGAATATAAATATGTTATTGTTTCAAGAAGAATTTAACAATCACAAAAGAAATTGATATTACAAAGATAACTTTTACCACTTGGAAATTTTAAAGAAAATACTCCAAGGATAAGATATTTAAAATTAAAATATAAAATAAAATGAATTATTTGTAAATAATTATATGAAATGAAAAATTGGAATTATATACAACACATAGTTGTGATTTGGTTTATAATAACAAATAAGTCTCAATGGAATGTAAATTGAGACAAAATCTCATAAATGTTTTCTACCTTTTCATGTTTTTTATATCATATTTTCATTTAATATTTTGTTTTATAACTTAGCATTTTGACTTCACAAAATCTTGTTGAATAATATTATGAAAACCCACCACCATGTACGATGCTTTGATCACACATCCGCAAGTGGCTCCTTGTTTTCTCCACTTCATGGGGAGAATTTCAGTTTCCTTTCCTAATGCAATAAATAATGTTGGGAAATGAAGAGAATGTCAAAACGAATTGAAACCTGAGAAAACAATGTCTTCCCTATACTTCCAAATAAGTTTTTCCATGAACCTTGATCTATGGACTACATGGTCTTCTTTAAATTACTCGCCACCCCTCCTAAAAGACTAAGTAGAATGTTGCCAATGTAGAACCCATCATTTGTCTATTTTTCAGGTGTTTCTTTATTTTCCTAAATAATAAACATATTTAAATTATTTTCTTGATTCATAACCCTAATATGGTTTATTATTTCTTTTATATCACTTATTAAAATATATTATTTCACTACATAAACAATTACGTTTATGTTGGGTGTTTTAACCAAATTTGGTTCATGTGTTAAAAAAACTTCGTATGTCAACTATAGTAAAATGGGTCATTATATAAGCATATACATAATAATAATAATGAAAAAATTATCATATTTATACATAAATCATTATTTTAAAACTAATCATGAATGATAGTTATGAAAAATAAACAAACATTGAAATCATGGAGCCGGTAGGTCGTATGTACTAAGGATTAATATTACCATTTTTCAATTAACATATTAGACAGAATGTAAGTAACATTTATATATAAAAATTATAATTATATAATATATACCATATAATGTAATAATATATTGTTATATATTTATTTATTTTGTTGTATAATTAATCAAATCACTTCGAGGAGGAGGTAGTCCGCACGTCCCCGAACGACGATAAAAATATTCAGTGTTTGAAATGTAAATAAGGAAAAAGATATATTTTATATCCATAAAATTAATTATTTATTAATTTTATATATATTAATTTTATGTATCATAATTTTAACTAAACCCATCTTTAATACGTTTTATGTAATTTCTGAACGTATCACATCACTTTGGGGAGATAGTAGTCTACATGTCCACAAATGTTGTTATTGTGTTTAAAAAATGGAAAGAATTAATTTATGTTTTATATAAAATATCAAGAAGTATTAATAAAAAATAAATATCATAGATATCATATATAAATTGGTTTATCATAAAAATTAAAAACCATGATAGGAGGTAATAGAAAAAGTGAATGAATTTGTTTTGTTTAGTTGTAATTCAATGTACACATAAAAGGTAAGTTAGTTAACCATTTCACGAATGTGTATACCGGTGAAGGTAAAAACCATAACATAAAAAATAATAGTATAATTAATTTTCTAAGGTCATTATATTATCATGATATAAATTTCAATGAATAAATTGGAGATGGAGACCTTGTAAAAAATGTGTGTTCATGAAAGTTACCTCTTATTTGGGTAACTCTATTTAGTTTGCAAGAAAGGGATTATTGGATGGATTTATAAAAAAATAAATTTCTATGGAGTTTTTGGATGGATATTAGGATATTATATGGCCTACTAATGTGGATTAAATCAATATAAAATTTAACTTCATGCTTTGGGGGATTTCTATGTAATTCATAAGGAAATGAATCAATTTATTACTAAATAATAGGTAAATAAAATAGTTTGAAGATTACCTTATTCATTAGTAGATTTTGTTTACCCTAATTACCTAAGAAAATATTTCATTAGTTTTACTTGCGGTGGATCCAGATAATAATAAGGTGAGGAATATTCTGCTCAAAATATAAGGGATTATAAGTATTCCTCAAAAATAATAATTTTCTTCCTCTTATAATAATGTTTTGAATTATATTTTGATATCTAGTCTGTACCAATGATTATATAAAAGTTAAACATAGGTTTAATAAAAAGTTCAGCATGTAATTCACAATTCTATGTCAAAATGGGATATTCCCAAAAAAATCTATTTTTTTAACGAGACTCCCATTAGGACTTTGGACTAACAACACTCTTTTTAATCAAAGGGGAAATATCCAATTTTCTTAGAAAACTAGGTATATAAAAAGAGTGAACTGATACAAAATAAAATAATTCATTGGCTACATTTTAATATAGGATTAATCTACCAAAAACCACTTCATTTGGTACTTCTTCCTCTATTGTAGTGATCGAATAATCTTTTCTTTCTCCCCATGGCCTTTCCACTTCTATATTCACTTTATGTATGGGAAATTAATTTAGTTCCCCATATCCCTATAGGTGAAACAATGAATAAAACTATTTCTATTTTTTCATATGAATTCATTAATATGATACGCCTTTTCATCACACTTATATTAAATTACCAATCCCTTCAAGAATTCACCATATTGATTTTTCCAAAATTCTCACATGTTGGGAATTTCTTTATTCCATTATACTTATTTGGCACATTCTGTTTTCCATGGTTTTTAGAATACCTATTCTTCTCTTGGATTTATTTGAATATATAGGATCTGGAAAATTATTTATCTATTTTTATTTAATAGAATACTCTTCTCCATTTATTTAAAATGTTTAAAAAACTAGTACTCCTATGATATTTTTCATAAGACCATCAAAGAAGTGATGAATAATACACTATGTGTTGCATATATAATTTGACCATACTTGGATAACCTTGTAATGGTATCTTCATAATATGTAACAACTTCTTTTTCCTTTTTCCATACCATGCAGAACTTCACATTCATCTCAATTTGTTGGTCACGAGGGTATTATTTATCAAACAATTTCTCCACAAAAGTTCTTCATTCTATGAGTTCAATTCATTAACCCTAATGTATTATTGATCAAGTACCACGATTGATCAGCATCACCTTTTGGATAATATACTAAAAGTGTAACCTTTTCCATTTCACTACAATAAAATTCCTTAAATATCTTCTATATATACTTAATCCATTACTCAGAAGTAATTGTATTATTAGTCCCACTAAAAAATGGGGCATATGTTGAATAAAGAAATCATGTAAAGGATATTATATCTATATAATAGGTTTCTCCATTTGTTCAAGTTTATCTATCATAACTTGATGAAGATGACCTAATATATCCACTATCTTATCTCCTCTAATACTAGCGGTGTTGGTTTCCTCATTAAGGAAATCTATACAATTTCCAAAAGTATTGACACCATTCTTTCATCAATGTTCCAATTTTAGACAACTCCATATATTATATTAGCTAAAACAATTTTGAATTTGAAATCATAATATATAATACCAAATATGTTATAGCACCCAACATAAATTTAAAATTTATGAATCATAAATCATATAATCATAAACATTTGTTTCTTTGGGGATATATTTAATCTTAAATCCTCCATAATAGTTTATAAATAAATTTGATTTATTCTAGTTGTATCCCTTGGGAGTGTCAAACCAGATGTGATGTAAGGATCATTATTGGGTAATAGGTTATACTTGATTCAATAATGACACACATTTTAATTATATTTTCCCACAAGTACATCAATGCCAAAACCATGTCCAATTTTGATATCCAAATTAGGAGGTATTTCTAGGAAGATACATATAATCTCTACATTACAACAAATTTATGAGGTTCTTAAAGACATATCTTTAAATTATATCATACGGTTATGGTCCTTAATCTATATTTTCTAAATCTAGTTTATAAGGTTTCTACTGAACTTTATTTATACCAACAGTAATGTCATGACCCTATAATCTAAGAGTTGGTGACTTAATTTATTACATTGTCATGATTACATGGAATAAAATCCATAAAGTCTGATGAAATTATATTTTTCAGAAAACAATCTCTTTCACATGATACCCAAATAATATTAGAAAATAAATAATAAAACAAGATATATATTAAAAAAAATAAACAACATCCTTGAAATATTATTCAAATATTTATTCCCTATAGCTAAGGAATATGAAAACAAATGATGGTGAGGTCAAATGCTCATGAAGGGTATTTAAAATAAAATAAATAATGAATAAACAATCACAATAAATATCTGAAGATAAAAAACTAAGCACACATGCCATAAAATTTTCAAGATAATGCATAATAAATATTTCATGATACATAATAGAGACACCTGACATTTAATCAATTAAATTTGAATCAAATGCATCAAAAGATATGTAAAGGATAAATCCTCATGTATAATAATAATAACTAAATTCTAAGTAGTGTAAATTATTATTTATTAGATGTCGGTTTTCTAATTATCATGATACATTTTAAATCATGATTTATTTCCAATATTGTTTTAATTACGTTGATTTGGAAACCTAATTCATCTCATGAGAATACTAATGCATTGATGCAGTTATATTAATCTGTCCCCAACACTTATAATTAATTTATAAAACATTCCTCACAGAGTGTAATAATATACTTAATTAATAAATAATTTTTCTTATCAAATATCTGTATTGAATTAAAGATACAGATTAATCAATAATTCCCCATTTAAAAATATAACAACCAAAGTGAACACAATATATAAAATTGTATAATGTATAAGAAATAATATTATTCATTGTATGATAATATGTATGTCTACTATAAATGTAATTTTTAATAAAAATAAATAGAAGAAATTTCTTATTTCAAGAGAAGGTTAATAATCACAAAAGAAAGTGATATTGTAAAGATAACTTCTACCACTAGGTAATTTTCAAGTCAAAAAAAATAGATTAGGTAGTTAAAATTAAAATATAAAATTCCATGAATTATGAGTTAATTGTGATATTAAATGAAAAAGGTGCTGTATTTATACCACATTAATGTGATTTGGTGCATAATATTAAATAAGACTCAATAGAATATAAATTGAGAAGAAATTTGTTACCTTAATTTCAACATTTCATGGGCGTATTTGTCAAATTAAACAATAAATACCTATCAATTATTCACATTATTAAGATAAATTTTTATGTTTATTATCATTTTTATTTCACTTATTTAAATTTTGTATTCAATAACTTAATAAGTTACTTTTGGGTCGGGTGTTTTTCAAAATCGGGTTGATGAGTCAAAAATGAATTTGGTTGGTCAAAGGGGTCACTATATAAACATCTATTAAGTAATAATAAATAAATAACTATCATATTTATACATAAATTAAACTTTTATAACCAATCATTATATTAGATTATGAAAAATAACCAACGTTACAATCATGGAGACAGTATGTCATATGTACGTATGAGTAACATTCCCATTTTTCAATTATCATTAAGGAAAGAAGGTATATTACATTTATCTTTCCATAATGAACATTATAGAATATATAAAATACTATTTAATACAATATAATTATATATATAATTATTTTTATTTAAAAGGATTCACATTGCTTAGAGGAGGTGGTAGTTCACACGTCCATGAACGACGTTATCTCTTTCTCAGAGTGTGAAATAGAAATAATGAAAAAGTTGTATTTTATATAAAAATATGTAATTATGAAATAAATAATATGTATATTTATTTTATGTCACATATTTTAAATTAATTCAAATCTTTATCCATTCTCTGAAATGTGTAAATGTATCGCATCACTTTGAGATGGTGGTAGTCCACACGTCCATAAACGGTGTTATTGTATTTTCACAAAATAGAAGGAATTAAGATATATATTATTAAAAAATTAAAAAAATTAAAACAATATTAATATCACATATAAAATATATAAACATGCTTTCCATAATAATTACAAACCATGATAGGTGGTAAAGAAAAAACACATGACAACCATTAATGAGGGGGTAGTTTGTTGTACACACAAACGGTAAGTTCATTACCCATTTGATTGATGTGTGTGTATTTTTAGGTATAAAACATAACATTAAAACACATAAGTATATTTTAGATACTCATTTCATTTTATATTCATTATAAAATGTTAAATAAAGGGAGTGAATAAGGAAAAAAATGAAAATTCATATTGATGAAAGGTACCTCTTCTTCTGGTAACTCATTTTGGTTTGCACCAAATGGATTCATGGATGCATTTAGACCCAAAATGATTCATTTGGGGTGATTTTATGGATATGGGATAATATTAAGGAATTTCGTAGTCAATTACTATGTATTTATAGGTGTGAATAAGATATAGGGGATGAGTGTGTTTTTATAGTGGAGGAAAAGCACACATTTTCATTTCTTAAAATAATTGTGTAGTCCCTTTATTTTAACCTACCAAGATTCTTCTATAACAAAAAACAGTTCTATACATGAATGTGTTAGGTATAAATAATTTAATAAAATTCATTTTGGACAAGTTTAGGTCAATTTTAATACCATAATATTAATGTTTAACCGCTATGTATTCACAGTTTTGCCTTAATCACTGTAATTAATTTTAATCGCATACACTTATCATTTTTCAATAAATATATGTGAACCATATTATAAATAATAAAATTTTCTTATTCTAAATATGGAATTTTTTTATCCAATTTCCAAGTATATAAGTGGTAGAATTTAAATTTAAATTTAATCCTGTTGAAAGCACGACAAAGCGAGGTTTTAATGTTAAAATGTTAAAAATATTGAAATGTTTTTATATCCAATTTGAAAGTAAAATTGATTCCAATTTACGAAATTGGATTTATATATATGTAATTGATATATTTTTAATTTTAAATAAATATTAAATAAAAACAACATATATAAATTAATTAAAAAAATATTTTTTAATGAAAATTTATTATTTTTCACTATTCATAAAAAAATGAAACTTGACAATGAAATAAAAAACAATTCACCCTAAGATATTTTTTTAATTTAAACAATAAATTTTTTTTTTCATTTTAAATTTATACAAGTTCTAAACTTTTTATGAAATATAGATTCTCAGTTAAAATGGGGAAAGGCTTTCATAAAAATCTATTTTTTTATGCTTGAAATTGTGTTTGTTCATATCTCGTGAATATAATATCTATTGAATAAATGAAAAAATATTTTATTAGATATATTAAATAAAACGTTTCTATATGAATTCTTTATGAATATATTAATTGATTTAACTATGAAAAAAGTGACAAAATATTTTTTTAAACCCAGTGTTGTGTGTATTTTAAACTATCTCAATATTGCATGTTTTGAAAGCTATAAAAAAATGAAATTTAATATAAAAGAAAACTATGGTAAGTCTTGGGGTTATAAAATTAAATTCATCTCATCAACACTGATCAAATCCCTAATCACCTCCATATTATGGGAATTAGAGATTTTGGTTCTGTGTGTCCAATCCAACAATTATGTAATGAATAATATTTAAAATTCAAGAAACACAAGGCATGTCATATTGAATAAATCCATTAAATAACTCTAGTAAAATTGAATATTGGAGATACTAAAAAAATTATACTATAATTAATTAGTATGGTATAGGAAATCTCCTGGGATTGACTATAATTTCCCCCGTGTTCCGTCACTATAGATGATGCAATAATAAGTGAATAAAGAGTCAAAAAAATATAACACTATTATAGTGAGTTTCATTCCCTTATCTATAGTTAGAATTTATTTAAAAAAAATTAGATTCTAGGATGATATTCTCAAAAATTTTGAAACAATAATATCACTTACATTAGTGGAAAATACTTCCTTCAAATTATTAAGTGTATAATGAATACCCTTGATCCAAAAAAATCATTTCCCCCTATAGGATCATATAGCAAGTATGAGTCTGCATTGAATTTTTATATATTATTATAATTATTGTGAATAGATTGTTCCTATTATCCGTTATTCATTTGATAAATTCCCTAGAGACTACTCTGAAATAAATTGTTTCAAAATTAATTTCTTAATTTGGGGCACTTATTCTTTTAAAAGTCACATATGAATCCCAAAAATATAGGTAATCCAAATTCCATTGAGTTATAATTCAATAAGTATCATTCCTTTCTTTAGATTAAATAAATGTATGCACCTTTATATATTATATTTTCACCACTATGGGAAACATTTGGACCCTTCCATATCAATTTCAGTTGTAAGGATGAAACATACATATCATTCATATATTATATGAAAATATATATTAACATTATGTATTGGTGGAATAAATGAGTTACTTCTTTTTAAAACTCTTAAAAGAAATGCATGAGACCATTAAATATTTCAAAAATCCTCATATACATCATGTGTTTCAGTATACTATAAATTTTGTTTTTTATTGTTTATCACTAGACCTATGGGAATCTCATGTATTCCCTGTTGAGTAACTCTTAGGAAGAGATTGGCCCATATATAAAGGTCACTCCTTCAAAGAATTCTGGTAGTGACTTTTGAGCAGTACAATTATTTTCTATTACATATTGGATGGGGAGAACATACCAGAAATTATAATTAATTTTATATAATTAGTGCATCATTAATGTGACTTTTTTATATGTCTCATTAATACATGAATATTAAATAAATAAATCACAAAATTTATGGTTTATATGACTATTTATTGCTATATTGTAAATGAATTGTTTTAGTATTTGGATGGATGCAACAATGTATGGATAATAAGAAAAATAATAAAAAATAAAAATAAATTCCATAATAAGTTCCTTTCCACAATTAAGGATTGTAATAAGAGATTATTAAGGCTTGATAATGGATAAATAGATCGAATCAATAATTTTGGTTCTAGAAGAACATCATTTACATGATAAATAATCAATACAAGATGTGAATATTGTCTGAAACAAGTCATTAAACCAGATAATAAAGATAAAAATGTGTGTGTCATGTCATGACATATAAAAAAATTATATAATCTATTTTATACCTAAAAATAACTTTCAGGGTTTTATTCCATAAAAACATACATTGTAAAATGATGGAATACGATGTGAAAAGTGCTAAAATGGCCCAAAACAGCCATATTTGGGGAAAATTATTATAGAGACACCTCTAGTATTACTCTGAATATCCAATAAAAAATGAGACAAAAATTTATGAAAATAGAATAATTTTTAGATTCACTAGTATTAAATTAAATCAAACTATATAACTCTAAAAAAATATAGAGTTGAGGCACTACTACTAATTATTGAATCAGAGAATATAAATTTGTGTAAGAAGTATCACTATATAGGGTCCCCCATGAGAATTTATCTCACCATTTCTATAGTATTTTAATTTCATTATTTTTATTCACCATATCATTTATAACGTGAGGGGTTATTTAATTTTTTAGAATTTTTTACTAAATGGGGGCTTTACTAAGGTGATTTCTAGTTTTATAGTTATATAAAAGTTTGGATATTTTGTATAAAAAATATATTCCTACATTATCTCTTTTATTTTTCATTCCTGGTCATTGAATGTCATATAAATGAAAATTATACATTGAAAACCTAAAACTAAATCCTCACTATGATTGTTGAGATGAAATTGGTTCTATGTTCAAAAAAAATTCATGTTTCCTATTTCACTAAGTAAATATTGTATCTCACCATTTAAACAGTTTTTTAATGAGCGGGATTGTGATCATATAAAAAGAAGATATCACATTAACATAATTTTAACACTTACAATGACAAAAAAAATAACCTAAAATCTATAGTTATTAAACTCTTAAATTTCATGTTCAGTGTAACACCCCATGATTTTAAAAGAACATTATGTTTGATAGCATATTCAAGATGCAACTCTGAAATTCAATGAATAATTAAATATTATTAAAATAATATTATTTAAACATGATAATTCTAAAAAAGGTATAAAATATGATGTTATGAATAATATTTACTAATTTTGAAATAAATATAAAGGTTCTAATCAATATAAATTTATTTATAAATTCTTATGAAATAAGCACATAGTTTTTAATAGAAATGTTGATTTCAAAAAAAAATTATTCCTATTTTTATGAGATAATATTAAAAAATTCATTTTTGATGTTTTATGAATTTGTTTTTGTAAAATTAACATCATTTTTTAAAATACAATATAAAAATTAATAACTGGTGAAATATTTTATTCTAACACATGAAAATGTATTTTTTCTGAAACCTAATTTAATGTTCATAATTTTACTCCATTTTAATTAATTAAAATATACCCAAATGAGTAAAAAAATCAAAAATCAAAATATTATATTCATAAATCTTTTACTTATAATGCATATATTGATGACTTTAATTCTCAATGTGAATAAAAGATCATATTTTCCTTGAAAAATGAATTTTTTGGATAACTACTTTTTGTCACACTTGAGAGTAATATTTTTAAAATAAATAATGAATATTTTATTAATTGAAACTTTAAAAATATATAGAAAATTTTGAATAAAAATAATTTATATTATATAATAACTTTACCTTAATATTTAGACATAATGAATATTTAAAAATTTAAAAAATATATAGTTACTATTATTAAAAATTAAAAAAACTAAATGTGTGTAACTTTTGAGGTAAAGAGAATACAATGTTTAGGACATGTTTCCTTTTATTTTTGAGATGTCTATATGAATTATATATTCTTTAATCGATGAATTTATAATTTTTTTGTATCTTTTCTTGAGAGTGACTTCCTATTATTGAATATTTTTCTGTATTTACAAAAATATCACTCCTCCTATATTAGAAAAGGGAACATTCTCCCCTCAATTCTTCAAATATATCAAGAAATTTGTATAAACCATTCTATGAAAAAACAAATCTCTCAAATCCTTATACACATTTTATTTATTCTTCTCTTTCCAATATTCCAACCAGAGGATCCCAAATAAGAGATCCAAAGTAGTTTTTTCAGAGCGATGGAAATCAGCTTTATCTACATCTTTATCACTAATTATTTCTTTTACAAAATCAGTTATTTTATCAAAGATACATTATAATAATACTTCTATCTCTTATATACTATGAAATAATTAGGTACATGTAATAATATTTATCCATATACTCTTCAATCAAATGGGAAATGAAACCGTCATTTATGTGTATAAAAGACAACCACATCGTCAAGTGATGTAATTTTTTCCATTATCACCTCTCTCAAATATTCATTATGATGTATTTAAATTTCATATAAGTTATTGAATAAATATTAAATAATCTGTAAAGGTATCATATCGTATACATTCTTCCCATATCATCCATTTAAAAATGATAACATCATTTGTGTGTACGATGGACTACCACCTCATGAAGATATGTGATTCCTTTTCTGTTACCACATTAAATGGATTGTATATGTATTTTTATTTTTATTAAATAATATTATCTTTAGTATATAATTATAATTCATTTATTATAAATAACACATACCTTCTTTTCATCATGGTGTATAAAAAATGGAAATGTTACTCATGCCTGTGCATAGCCTACCATCTCTCTGATTGTAATGGTGTTCATTTTTCATAATCACACTTCATGGTTGCTTTTAAAATTTTAATTTATGAATAAAAATGATAATTATTCTACGAATTATGTAATAATGATCCCTTTTACCATAGTCAAGACAGAGATGCAGTTTTCAAATTATGAACTTTGCATCCTCAAAACATACGATGTGGACATGAATGATTTTGTAATTAAGAATGACATTAAATTAAATGAAGTAAATGATTTTTAAATAAGGTATTAATCATAAAAATGTTTATACAAAAATAATAATTTTTGTATTTTTATTATAACATAGATAAAATTTATACCTAAAAAATTATGAACATGATCTATGGGGTTCCTCTCAAAATATCCTTCTCTAAGACACATGTTCTTCTATGAACTAAATTTCAATTAAATTATTTTTATAATGAAAGATTACATATTATATAACTAATACATTATAATTTGTGAAATATTAAAATAAAATTAATTTACTTCATTTGTGGGAGTTATTTTTTAAAAGTTAACAATCCTAAATGGGTAAATGTTTCAATATCTTTTTAATCCGGAATGTTTATTCTTTAATTTCCATTACAAGATATTATTTCATTATTATCTGATAAAACCCATTAATTTCCATATCCTTTATTTTATTATGATATTTTCATGTAATAAATCATTTTATATTTGTTTGTTACCTAAAATTATTTATATGATGTATTTATGAAAAGGTAACTTCATTTATCTCTTCATTTTCATATCGTTTGTATTTTATATCATAGTTTTCTAAAAAAAATTACATAATTTTTTTGCATTATCTAAATGATTTATTAAATAACTTTTTTCAAAATTGTTACTTTTTCCAAAATTGGTTTAATGGTATATTCTTTTATATTTTTTTAATGAAATATTTTTTCCCTTTTTTACAACAGAATTAATGTAATGTTGTTTATTTTATATGTAATTTATGGAATTACAAATATTTTGGACCACTAAATTCATTAAAAATTCATGTATACGTTTATATGGTTATTTTATTTAAATTTTTGGGTAACATTAATTGATTTTTTAATATTTTACTAAATTGTTTGTATGTGAAAGTGAATTTTTCAAAAAAATTATTTAATTTATACATTTAAATTCATTTTCATCAATTATGATAACCTTTAATGTTATGGATTGCTTCAAATTTATGTTTTCATGTCTCTCAAAAATATACCTAGATTACTCTACCTTACCTTAATGGGGGTAATATATTCATTTCCCTCATCTTTCAAAGGAATTCATTATGAAATTTATTTTGATTGTGATATAGGAAAATGTTACACATTACATTTTATTTCAAAGCACAATTATTTTATTTACACATTATGATTTATTTACATTATGTGGAACGCATAAACCAGGAACATGATATTATGGGTGTACCCAGAATAAACTCAAATTCATTCTTTATATCTTTATACTCTTGTGGAATCATGTATTGGATTAGGGAGTAAACCAAATATATTACGGGACATTACTACCTTTTCATATTTTCTTGGTAGTTGTCCTTGACTGATTTTTATTCCATATATATGTTTCTCCATCATTTATAATGTTACCATGATCTTATAATACCATTTTGTTGCTTTCATTCATTCATTTTATTACTCCTAATCCTCTTTTATTGTGATATATTTTTACACCTTTGAATCGTAAGTTATACTTATTTATCATGTTTAGTCCCTTATCTAGTTTTTTAGCTCCCATTTATTTTAATTATTTCTTAGGTTATCCTTTATTTTTTTAAGATCTTAAAAATATTTAGGATCTCACTATTGGGAATAAAGAAATTTTTTTATTAGTCTAAATTAAATTAATTATTAATCTAAACCTCCAATGACACTAGGCCTCATGAAGTTTTGGTTGTAATTAATGGATGGTTATGTTAAAAGTAATCTAACAATATGGGTAAAAGGATTGGTTCGATACAATTGGTATAAGATCCAATTTTATTTTACCATTGGAATATATAATGATAAAACATTAGTTAGAACCCAAGCTATAAGCCTATGAATAAATTTAAATATTGAAGAGTATTTTGTAAGTTTTTTGAAGGATGGAGTGAGTGGTTTCCAAGAAATATTTCCCTATCTATATACTAAAAGTGTGTGTGGATTTGGAATATTTGTACCTAGGTTTAATATCTACGAAATGGAAGAATATATATAGACTTTAGAATCACCTATTTTATAAAAAATATCCTTCCAACACACCTATTTTGACACTCCTAGATGATACTCTTTTAGAAATTCTTAAACCCTTTAAGAACTATTATGAAGGACAAGATCAAATTGTTAGGTTAGAAAAAATAATAAGAATAATTATAATGGATAACATATATTGAAAACGAGAGATTCATAATCCTAGATATAATTATAATTATAATTTATTCATCTCGTTAGTCTATGTTTCCAATTATTACATTTATTAGTTAATGTATTCTCATATTGTTTTTCTTCTTTTATTTAATGGTGGAAAATGTGAGAAATTATACAAACAACCAATGTGATGGGAAATATAATCTTTTCCAAAAGATATGAATGACCGATTTAGAGTTATATTTATAAATATTATTATCATTAACATGAGCGTTCAAAAATTATGAATAACAAGAAGAACATTTTAGAATTTACAAACACCCAATGAAGATAAAGATAGTGTCTCATGGATGTTTAAGTGTTAAATATGATAAATTAATGAAAATTAAATGTTCTACATGTAAAAAATGTTGTAACAAGTACCATGTAAAATAACTTAATAGAAATATAAGATTATTTATGTTTTAAAAAGTAGCTGACAATGTATCTAATTATTAAAGAAAAATGAATAGTGCAACTAATAAGACATAGGGAGAAAAATTTCAACCAAACGACCACTAATAGATCATTGTCGTTTATATGGGAAAATATGTTACTATGTGAGTTAGTTACCTAATAAGAGGATTTATAATTAAGGGTTTATTGTTTTAAAATAATTATTATGCTGTGATTTATGTTTTTAGGTGTTGTAATTCTTGATTCACGTTGTTGAATTATTTTTATTAATGTCATTCTGGTATAGGAAATTATGAAGCATATTTGGATTATTTTTCAATATTTTTTCTTTGAGGATTTATAAGAATATGATGAATGATACAAATTATATTGGTATCTAATTTTATGGTAGGTGACATTTTTTGTAAAACACATTATTGAGGAAAATAAAATCTTGTACAAGTACTTTATGCTGAGGAAATTTTGGAGAAATAATATTAATTGGTTTTGTGGAAAAAAATTTGTGTTGATGAAATTAGTCATAAAAAATAAAGTTATTATTTACAAAAATTTTAATATAATCATTATATTATTGGTTAAGTTATAGGAATTATATTAATATAGTTTTAGAAAAAGGAAAAGCTATATGTTTAGAGACAACCTATCCCATCCAGTAAGGCTGTTAGGGTTGAACCCACAATTGAAGCCTGGTAAGGGTGAAACACCATCCAGTATTCCATATGAAGTAATAGTTAATATGAAATTGTTTTTAATTAATTACTTGGTGGATAAAATTTATTTTAATTTTTGGAAACATATTAGAGGATAAAATATATTTTGATTTCTTGGATTTTGAGGTGAATAATAATATTTTGGGGAATGTTTTATCATTTTAAGATATCTACCTATATATATATTATGTTTAATGTAATAATATTATATTATTGGATATTTCATTTGAAAGGTATGATATATCATTTGAGGTCAAACCCCTATTTCATGTTGAGGATATTAAGTTTATTTGGGATATATGGTTATTTATAAATGGAATTATATATATTAAACATTTTGGGTTATTTTTAAATTTTAGAGTTTAATATATTCATATTCATTTTTGGAATTATCTTACATTGTGATTACCATATTGTTATTAATAATGATCAAAAGAATAGATATTTACTGTTTTTCTAATCTTTTGATCTACTAAAAGTTAATTTCTACTATAAAAGAATAATTTTTTAATATAGGATAATCATTCCTAAGAGTAATAGGTGATGTTGAAATTAGGAGAATTACAATTAAATGTTGAAATTTTGTTTATGAAATAAAATGTTATCATGTTATAATATTTTATACTATTTCCTAGCTTTATTGAATATTAATAACATGACTCTAGGAATACTTCCATGAAACAATAATGTCATCATATTACATTCAAATTCAATGAAAAAATAATTTTTAATTCATTAATGATATATGGTTTTGTGGTTCTTAAAATTTTCTTGATCATTCAATTTCATATGATCAATAATATTTTTCAATATCCATAATTATTTTATTTTTCCTTCTATGTATATATATTCACTCTCCGTCAATGTTCTCCTACATGGAAACCAAATCATATTTTTTCTATATGACAATCGTATTTCCCTTTCTCTCTTTAGAAAGGAAGTTATAATAACCATTTTGGTGATGAAGGCTATTCAAAAAGGGAATTTTTAAATTCGAAAACCTTTATTATTGAGAAATTTTTTAAATTGAGTGGTCTCAATTTATTCAAGGTGGTATAAATTAACATCATGTGATTTTGTAATATTAATTTGTTTTATAGTGTTTTCAACATGGAAGAGTGAGTTTAAACAAACCACGATATATTATTATTTTATTATTACTAAAATATGGTTATCATAACCCTTGTATTAAATATGAGGGTCAGAATAATATTAAATACTTTAACAAGTAAATATAATTTCATTAAAAAAATGTATCTACAAATTATTATCAAATAAGAATTATATATTTATTGAAATCATTTATTTCAAAAATGTATTTCTTTTTTTAGTGAAAAAACAATATTTAAAATAAATATTGTAAAATTTTTATTTTACAGACAAATGAAATTTTTTGAAATCATAATATTAATATTAACATGGGATTAGATTGTTATATTTCGTAGTAAATATTTATTTTTCTTTGAACAACGAAAAATAACAATTTTTCTAAAATAATCATTTCAAATTATAAATTAATTATTATTGATTTCCCATTATTATTGTAATTTTAATTAAAATTATAATAAAATTAATTATTTAAATATAATATAATTAAGAACATTTAAGTCCCCATTATACTATATTTACAATAATTTTATTTTTTGGCATAAAATCATTTTTTTGAAAACTATTTTAATGGGCATAATGTAACTACATTTTAATTAACTAAAATAAAATATACTGATGAATTATTTATATGAAATGTATTTGTTAAATAACTAATTGTTTTTATTTCAATTTATATAATTATAATTTCATTTCATACATTTAATATATGGTCATATTTTCCTTGAAAAATACATACCTTATAAAACAAGTTTTCATTGTGCATGCAGGTTTTATTTTTAAATTAAATTATTCCTCTGGTTTGATTATAATTATATATAATATGTTATATATTTATAATCATAATATGTTTTATTATATATTATTCCCAACTTATTTTTTTCCATAATGAATAGTAAAAACATTTAAAAAATAGTTACTATGTTGAAAAATATAAATGGAAAACATGAGTAACCTTAGAGGTAAAGAGAGTAAAATGTTTAAAACAGGTTTAATTTTAGTGGTTGATGTGTTTATTGTATTTATCTATACTCCACTCCATTATTTGTTATTTTTTTAAACACTTGTCTTCGGAGTGACATCCGATTATCGAATAGTTCATGGTATTTAGAAAATGGCCACTCCTCCTCAAGAATAAAAGGGAACCCCTATATTCACTTAATCAAACCTCTCAAAAAATTATGATCGAAGAACTTATGACACCCCAGGGTGTCAATATATTGCTAAAAATTTGTTTTTTATCATAAATTTTTATTTCTTTTGGGTGTAAATATGGATTTTTGGTGGGGTTTTAGGGGTATATGGTTATGGTGCATGGTTTTTAAAGTATATTTTCTACACAGGAGAAAATATTTAATTTTTTTATTGGTTATATTTTATGAGTATAATATATTTTAAATCTTACATAACCATGTGTACCATGTGTGTAGATCATGTACCTCATAACAGAGGTGATCTATATGGTTTTCATACGGTTTATCAAACTGTGCATGGTAACTATGCGGCCTACCCAGGTTGGAGTATTTTTTTATCTTCTTTTTATTTTTATTCTTTTATCCCAAGCCTCCATGAATCAGTCCATATGAAAAAAAAACTTATCCTATAGGGTCTCTTCTACACTTTAATATCCTCCATTATGTATTCTAGGTTGATTCTTAGTGTTTATTCATCGCTTTCAAGGGAAATTAGTCTCTCTTCTCACTTCCTCTTTTTTCTCTATTTTTCTCCACTCCATCTTTCTCAAATTGTTATGCGTAAATTATTTTCTTTTCTAGGGTCACTAAGATTTTTAGATTTTGGTTTTTAATGATAGTAATCAGTAGTATGAGTCAATTTTGGGTAGATTCAATTGAAAGAAACATGGATAATTCTCTTGAATTATGTGTTTATAATTCATTTTATTTTATTCAAGAAAAACATTTTTCTTATTTTTTGTAAATTCATTTTTGGAATACAAAATCATGGTATAAACTATATGTGGTTTTTTCTTAAACATCCATTGACGATGATAAATGTTCACATGGAAAGTTAGTAGAATTTCAATATTGATATGGTATCTTGATACAAAATGGTTTTTTATATATTCCTTATGATTTTTAAAAATACAATGATGGTTTTATTAAAGAAACATTCCTTTTATAGTGATTCAATAATAATAAGTGGTCCACACTACACTTTCCTTTTTTTTATAAAAGTGTGATTTCAATCCTTAAAGGGTTTTAGTGTTAAAATGTTAAATGAAGTTTCCCATGAATTATGAAGTAGTTCGTGTTGATGATTATGATTTCTTTTGGAATTTTTTGGCATTCAGGGTTGTTTTTGAAACTTTTATTTACAAATGTATATTTTATTTTTATAAAATTTAATACCTCATTAGATCTTTGTGATGTGTTTATTTTTCATTGTTCCAATGTTTATCCCCCTAGATTTTGTGTATTTTGTTCTTAACCATGTGATATTCTTTGTCGTGTGACTCATGTTGAGATCATGTGCCAGTGACACTTTGAGTGTAGTGAGGGAGTTGAGAAGGATGTGATTTTGGCTTTAGCCTTAGAGGATTTTTATTTTCATGTGGTGAAATTATTATCTATACACCACCTCTCTTATCATTCAATGTGAAGATTTAGGACTCTAAATGGAAATTATAGGGACATTTCATGACTATTTGAGTTTTTTCACTGGCTAGACCACCATTATTTAAGTGTAACACATATCTATAGGGTTTTTCATTGAGGACACTTCTTTGAGAGATTCAGTGGACAGATGTATGATTGATAACCTATGTGTAGTTAGTTCCATGATTGGGGTCTTGTGTCATACTATTAGTCTCAAAGGTGTTTCCTCATGTTTTGTATCTATGTTTTGACTTTTTCATTTCGGTGATGTCATTTTTTTGGTTTATTTATAGGATGTAATCTTTTGTGGTGAAATATATTATGTCTTGGCCATGTTTTTGGATATCTTCATTTCCTCATTTTAATTTTATGTTTATGATTATTCTTGGTCAACATGATATAATATTTTTACCTTGTTTCCAAGTCTATCTTGAGTTAGGTATTTGTAAGCTTCAAATGAAAAGAATAAATGGTTTTCAAAGGCAATGAATGGTTTAAAAAGTAGAAATTAAAATATTTGAAAACCATATATGGTTTTATTTTAAAAATATTAGTGTTTGATGAAATTTATAGGTTTCCATTGGAGTTTTTTTTGAAATAGATGCAACATCATGGAATTTTTTTACAAATTGTATCTTTGAGGAAGTTCATGTTCTATAATTATTTTAATCTAATGAATTTAATTTTAAAATGATAACCTTTTTCCAAACATTGTCTTCAAACTAGTATAATTTGTTTCTTAAATATAAATTTTAAATGGAATCATGGTCTTATCCTACTAGATTCATCTCATATACCACATACTCATAGTGGTGGGTATATAGTCTCTATGTATTTTGAATGTCTGTTCAGGTCATAGATTTTATGTTGGATCTAATTCCTTATTCATTTTAAGTGGATGGTTATTGGGATCATGGTGTTGGATAACTTTTCATAGGGATATGGTTATGAGGATTTTTATTAGTACAACTAGTTGGATAGAGTTTTTTGGGATCTATGTCCTTTTATTGGGTAATTTTTAGATTCTATTATAGTTTTGTAACTCTGTACTAATTGCCTATTTATTGTTTATAAACTTTTTAGTATTTGATATGTTTTTTTATAACCTATTTTGATGTTATATTTATTGGACTAATTTAGTATGAAACCATCACTATTTTTTATGTCAAATAACCATGCTTCATTTATCCAACCTAGGGGGGATTTTAGATGCTCCTTAGGTATGTAAAGGTATTTTTCAAGCATCATTTTATATGTTGGACTTGGTTAGTTCATTAAAAAAGTGTATCAGAGGATGGTTCATAAAAGGGGCATAGGTTTTAGATACACACATTCTTTATATTTGGCAGGAATGTGGTAAAGTAGATATTAGAACATCAAGACTCATGTGGTAGTTCTAGGAATGTACATGGTGAGATGTTTCTTGCATTGGATATTGAGTATCCATGGATGGTCAGGGCATTTACTATTTAATTGAGGATAGGATGGATTTATTTATATGTTTGGGTTTTTATTTCTATTTCAATGAGTTGTATGGATTTTTTTTCATATAGAATGATACATTATTCATTTGATATTTGGAATTGGTAGGGTTTCATAGGGTGTATGGTAAAGACACATAGTCAATTAATCCATGAATATGCTATACAGACCATTCTGGATAAACATCTAGTAACATCTTCTTGGTTGTTTCATGGTCGGAGTAACCCTTAATTGTCAAGAATGTAATTAATTTTGGTTGGTTTCCCTCATATGTTTGTTTAATCCACATTATTATTATATATGACCTATCTTTGGATACTTAAATAATGATTTCTGAGATTAAATGTTGTTAATAAAAAATGTTTCCTTCTTTATTATCATATATATTTTGAAACCCTTTTTTTGTTATCTTGGATTATTGGAAAACGTAAAATAATATGAAACCTTGAAAAGGTTTTTTTGGTGGATTTTTGGGTTTAAAAAATAATTCCCCATGTTCTTATATTACCCATTTCATGAAATATTTTGGGTTATTTTTTTACATATGAAATGTTTTGAAACATTGAAATTGCTTTGAATTTTTTTAATTTCAAAATACCTTGGGTTTGTAGTTTCAAATGTTTCCAAATATTTTAAAATGGATATTGTTACCTCAGTTTGGTTTTTATGACTTTTTTGTTCCCTTTTTTGGAAGTTTTTAGTATTTTTTTAATCTTTTTTTGTTTGTCTGGATTTTTTTGTTATCCTTCTACTGAGAACATAAAATTAGTTTGATTCAATGATTTTCCTTGTTTTCTTATTTTTTAGAAGGAGTACCCCATGAAGGAAATGAATAGGTAGGAGGATAATTTCATGGGTAGTTGTCTCGGAGTTCCATTAAGTGTATTTTCGGTCTCAGACACCACTAAGACTTTTGATAGATTCATAGAGTCCTGTTTCCCAAGATAATAGATCAGGCATGAGAGTTTCAAAACTGGAACCCTCTGGTTTTCTTTGATAATTGAGTACCCCATGTAGTGATTGAGTGGTTTGAAAAGTTTGAAGGGATTTTCAACTCACTACAAAATCCTAAAACCACTTGGGTGAGTTTCTCCATTCCCTTGTTTGACGGTTTGGGAATTGGATGGTGGAATTTCTATATTCATACCCAACCATTCAATGATATATTTTATGGGAATTTAAATGTTTTATTCCCTAAATTGTTTTATCCAAAATAAGTTATATATTGGAGGGAAATGGAGTTTTAGGTTTTCTCCAAGGTGACTATTCAGGGAAAGAATACGATGAGCATTTTGTTATCTAGACACTATGATCTATTGAGTAATATTTTGATGATGAAAAGAATATGTGCCTCATTTCTAGGGGCATGTATAAATATAAATTTTTTTAGATCTACAGTTCGGCCTGGATATCATTGGGGAAGAAGATTTAGTATTTTTTGTCATGTTAATATTGTTTAGGAAACCTAAGGTAGGTGATCCTTTATTCTCTATATTATCTAGGAAGAAAGATCTGTAATGGAAAAAGGGAATTGGAATGGTTATAGGGTAAGGATGTTGTCTTCTCAACCTACTATTTCTATCATAGTGAAGCAGAATCCAATTATATGTTTCCAATGTTGGAAATCATTTCACATTGGTACTTCTAGTTCGTCAAATCCATATATTGGTCATCTATGTGGGTTTCTATGTCGCATTCAGAGGATCTTTCAGATAGTATTGCATCGAAATAAGTTTTCTATGTCCTAGATTATATCCATTTAGTGTTATACTATTCCTTATGTTAGAAATTTGTAAGTTTTTATATGTTTTTGTAACCTACCCCTTTTAATAATAATTTTACTTTTTGGGCATGTACCGTCGTTTTTATACCTATCTTCATTTTTTTTTGAAATAGATGGAATTCATTTTCATCATTTTTTAATGTCCTCAAATATTTATATTCTTAAATGTATTTGATTCTTTCCTTTTTATGGTTTATAATATGGATTGTTTTTATTTTTTTGTTTGAATTGGTGTCACCTTAAGTGAATACTTAGATGCTTGGGGGTTTTTTTCATTTATTATTGGGTTGAGGATTCCACCATGTGGTATAAATCTTTTTTAATTCCATTGGGAAGGTGTTTGGTGGAATTTTATTTGAACAATATGGTGTACCTTTTTTGACCCTTATTCCATAACCCAATCATTTCCTAAAATGAAATTAATTTTCTTATACTACATTTGGGTTTTTCATATGACTTGTGATTTAGTGATCTCACTTGTAAAACTATGGAATGTCCACTTTATTTGTTCTCCATTTAGTCTTACTATGGTTATACTTGTTCATTGGAGATTCATTATTCCCTTTATCAATTTCTAAAATTCAGTTTCCCATTTCCACCATCATGTTCACAATAAAGTGGTTATCAGTTGATCCATCATTTTATATTAATTATAAATGGTGGGGAGATGTCTTCTTGGTATTCATTAATTTATTCCATTTTTTTAATATTATACCTTTTATGACTAATAGTTAATTATATGTTTCTAGAATCCTAACATTTGTATTCCTTCTATGTATACATGGTTTTTTGGTTTTGGTGGAAGGTGGTAATCGAGTCTTCTCTAGGTTAGAGTTTTTCATGGAATTCAAACTTTTCAAATGATTCTGTGTAATTTCATGGGGAATAAAGGGACATGGAAGGGATATTTTGACACTCGGTGTTTTCAATTTCTTGGTATAAATCTAATTGTTCCCATTTCTAATCTTTTTAGTGTTGTTTCGGGTCAAATGTTTTTATTTAGTAGGTTTTTCTTGGGTTTAATGGTTATGGTGAATAGATCGAAAACAATGAGGGATCCATAGAGGAAACCATGCACCCTTTTCAATGGGTATGTTGGATTAGAATGTCAAGGGAACATAGTTACATATCCATGTGTCCCAAATGTGTATATTATAAACCTCTTAATTGTGGTTATTTATATATTTTCTTCATGGTTTGAAAACTTGTGAGGGTTACCATGAAACCTTCACAATTTGGGGTATTTTGGCTATCACCTCTTCAATTTATTTGAGTATTTTTCCCCAACAATACATAAATCAAACCAAATGACCCATAATCCTACAATGGGTCTTATTCCTCCCATCAAACTCCTCTGTTATGGATTCTAGGAAGTTTCATTATGGTTCTTCTTATGTATCGAGATGTATGATTTCGTCTTCTTTCTTTATCTTTCTTTCCCTCATTTACACTAATACCTCAAATCATAATGGTCACAATTTCCAAATTTTCATGGATACATTCTCTAGGAATTATTTAATATAGTTTTTAGTGTTTTTTATACATATTAAGAGTCCCTTATAGGTTGATTTCATCAAAGGTGATATTGTTATATCACTTAAGGTAGGTGTTTCCATTCCTTATACTATTATTCATGAGTTAAAATATTTAATGGTTTTTTTAATTAATTATTTTAAAAGATAATAATGGTGTAGACTATTTAGGGTTGTCTTTCTAAATAATTCACTAACATTGATTGATTTTTATATGATAAATAACTGTAATTTCATGCTAAAAATGGAATCAGAGTGAAAATGGAAATTGTTCACTCTCTATGATTTTTAAAATTCAACAATTTATTTTCATAAAGAAATAAAATTATTTTAAACTATTAAAAAATATTATTTCCATAATTATTTTATCTTTCTTTATAAAATTTTAATTTCATGATTTAAATGGATTTAGATTTAAAGTGAAAATGGAGTATCCATTGAATTATTTTTTCGTACTTTTGGATTATATATTTTTATTTAGAATAGTGTTTCTATTTCATGTTTCTTTGAAAAAGATAATTCTAATTTTTTTTATACATATAAAACTGAACTCCCTTTTGGCATATTGTGATGTGTTGATTTTTTATTATTCCATTATTAAGCCCCTTGCTTTTGTTGATGTTGTGCTTATCCATGTTATGTATTTATGGTTATGTGACTCATGTTGTGACTGTGTTTTGGGGATCAAATTGATGGTTTTTTAGGATGTGTAATGGATTTTGTTTTTGTGTTATCCTTAGATGATTTTAATTGTCATGTGATAATATTATTGTTCATGGTGCACATCTATTTTTATTCCAAGAGGCAATTGAGGTTTTTAAGTGATAAGTAATGGAATATTTCTGGGGAAAATATAGTTTTCAAATAAATAAATCACCCTTTCTTTTAGATAACACCTTGATATGGGGTTTATCATAAACGAGACTACTTATAGATATTTGGGGGATGAATGTGTTATTATTACCCTTTTGGTAGTTAGGTATACTTTTGGGTGTTTTGGGAGGTCACAATAATATTTTAGTTGTTTCCAAAAGCTATGTATATGTGATATGCCTCTTATATATATATTGACTTTTTTATAGCTTATTTCTTGGATGGAATAGTTTTATGTGTGGTCCATTATATATTAGTATTTTTTGGCTTGTTTTTCCAATTTGATTAATAGAATTCATTATGATCCTTCTTGTTCATGTTGATATAACATTTTCCATTGATTCCTTATATTCCTTTAGTGGGGTATTTTTAAGCATTTAATGGAATATGGGAAAAGGTTATTAAATAGCATGGGTGATTTATAATGTGGAATTTAAAATATTTAAAAACAATGTGTGGGTTTATTTTTACTAGTGCAGTTTTTGATATAATTGTTTGGATTCCCTTGGAAATGTAATAATTTTGAAATAACGCCAACTTCATGATGTTGTTTTACTAACGGGATCATAGAAGAACTTTATGTTTTAATTTTGTTTTCTCTACCATAAATTTTGGGTCAAAATGAAAAAATATTTTCTGATTCTTTTTTTTATACAAGAATATTTGGTTTCATAAATAAAATATGTGAAATTGAATCATGGTGGTATCCTAATGGATTCATCTCACACACTTTATTTTTTTATTGGTGGGTATATAGTCTTCAAGTCATGTGCATGTCTTTCCTGGTCATGGAATTTTCATTTGATCCATAGCCATCTTACCTAGTGGCATATTATTGTTGGGATTACAGTTGTGACTTGAGTTTCATGAATAGATTGTGATCAAATAATCAGATTTTATAACCATTTTACTTAAGATTGTTTGGGAATATTAGGTATTTGGTTATGAATATTTTATCATCTAATCTATTTATAACTCTTTATTAATTAGATATTTATTTGAGATGTCTATTTTGGTATGTTACAAATTAATTATGTTATTTATTTTTTGGGTGTTATTATATTCTAATTTATTAGGGTGAAACTGTCCCTAATGATTATGAAAAATACATATGATTTTTCTCGTATGCTTGAGGGGGTCATAGAAACACCTCTATTATGGGGCCATCCGGTTCAGGCACTAGTTTAAATAGATACTTGGGTAGGTTTTTTCCAACGCCCCTTCTAAAATCTATACACACCATCTTTATAAAAATTATTGGGCTTCTAGTATTCCAAAAATTACTACCTTAGGGTCCATAAGAAGATATCCAAGTGAGGTTCTTCTAATTAAATGTAATCATCTTCACTGAGATTCTTCTAGTAACTTCTTCTTTTTCCTCTATAAATTATATTTTATAAATTAAAATATAAAAAACCCATTCCCTCATATATATTTGGGTTTTATTATCTTTATTGAAGAATAATTATCCATCCCATCTTTCATCAAATGGGAAATGAAACCATCTTTCATGCGTACAGTTTTCTACCACCTTTCTAGCTAATGTACATTTTTTCCATCATAACCTCTCACAGCTATTAGTTAGGATGTATTTAATGTTTATATAATATATTCAAGAATTTATAGTAATTATAGAATAGTAACACATCAAATACATTCAAATATTTCTATATATTGAAAAATTATGAATCATTTGTCTGTAGGGTGACTATGGCCTCATAAATGATTTGATTAATTTTTTTATCACATAAAATGGATGGTATAATTAAGTGTAAATAAATAAATATTATGATATTTATGATATATTTATAATTATATAATGATTAAATAACATATACCTTTATTTTATTAGGATCCTTCAAAATGGAAATGTTACTCATATATATGTACGGCCCGCCATCTCAATGACTGTAATGTAGTTCATTTGTCATAACCAAATTTCATGGTTTGATTTAAAATTAAAATTGTTGAATGAAAATAAAATATATTTCCTGATTATTATTCTATAGATAATTAAATAATTACCATTTTTACAATGGTTAATGGATCAATGTCATTTGAAAGTATGAACTCAGCATCCCCAAAACACTAGACATGGGCATTACTAATTATGTAATTAAATAAATAATTAAAAAATGAAGTAAATCATTTAAGTATAATATATCAAAAAAAGAAAATGTTTTTTTTCAAATAATAATTCATATATGTTTTTTATATAGAATAGAAAAATACATAATCAGTAATTTCTTGACTTGAGTTGTAGGTCTCAGCTAAAAACATCATTTATTGAGACACAAGTTCTTTTAGGAAACTAATTTATTTTAAATAGCATATATACTGACTATTTACATATAATATCTTTGTTTATTCATAATTAATGATATTTTTAAGTTAAAAATTATATAAAACATTCATTAGAGATAAGAATCCAAATTTAGTAAAGAGGTAAGGGTTTTTGTTTTTATATCATTTTCATCCTAATTTTTTATGATTGAATTTATCTTATAGTAGATTATATCAGCATTTACAGTAAAAAAATCATTTTATTATCCTCTACATATTCATAAAATTTTCATGTAATTGTTCCATTTTTCATTATTTGGTATATAAAATGAATGAAAAAACATTTTTAAGAAAAGTTGACTTTTTTCCCTTTACTCAAAAATCAATTTTCTTCAATATCCATGATTTATAAAATTATTTTAAAGGATGTTTTGAACATTATAAAATGATATATTATTGAAATTTTTATCCATTTTTTATTTTTATAAATTTTTTGAAATGGATATTCTTTTCATTACCAAAATAAAGTATTTTGTATTCTTTTTTCAATAGTGTGAAAGGAATTACTTTTAACATTTACAATATGAATAAAATTAACATCCACCAATGAGAAAAAATTGTTTAGATAAGTCATTATAAATGTTCAAGGTTATTTCTTTAAAAAATTATTTGGGAAGAAAATTTATTTTCATGAAATGGTCTCAATTGGAAGAATTATATTTATCAGGAAATATTACATTTAATTTGTTTAAAAATTTAATCAAATAATAAAACATTTGATGTTATGGAATAATTATAAACTATGTATATATTACTCTCACATATACCTAGTTTATCCCCATACATTGAAGTTGTAATAGATTCCTTATGTTCATCTCCCAAATTAATTTGTTATAACATTTCTTTTTATTGTCACATGAGAAAATATTATGAAATCCATTTTCATTTCATGTGTAATTCTTATTTCCATGTATGATGATTGATTTATTTTATGTGGCATTGATAAGTCATGAAATTCTTATGATGATTGTTCTTAGATAGTTCTCTAATGCATTGGGTAAATTATTAGTATCATGAATAATCATTTATGATATTATGGAGTAAAACAAATCCATTATGGGGCTTTTTCCACTATGTGATATTTTTTAGGAATTTTTTCTTAAAAGATTTCTATGTCATGTTATGTATTGTTTCACATTCCTTTTACTATCATGGTCTTATGAAACCATGTCCATGATAGTCTTCTTCCCTATGATTACTCATTATCCTTCCCTTTTATGGTATCTCATTAATCCTTTTAATCACAAGTTATGTTTAATGTTTATGTTTATTTCCATAATGAGATTTTTTACTCATCCCATTAATCTATATATTTCCTAGTTTTTTCAATGTTGTTTTATGATATAAAAATTTCCTTGAAATCATTATGTAGAACAAAATAAATATTTGTTTTATTCTCACATGGATTTATTATGAACAAGTTCTTCCAATGAAACTAGGATAATTGGTCATTATGTTGTAATTAATGAATAATTATATCTAAAATAATGTAATTCAGCTTTTAAATGCCTCATTTTATATATTTGGTATGTAGTGTTTTATTATTTTATTTTCTTTATCTTCTTCGTAAATAAAATAACTTAGTATATTAGATAAAAATAATTTAAATTATTATTATAATGAGGTAAATTTTATTAATGTAATTTAATTCTATAAACATATCTTTGGGGGTTTAGCCTCATGCATGAATTTCCTATAGACATCAACTTGAGGGGCTCAATTTTTTGTTAAATTTGTCAAGATAAAGCTAGAAACTAACTCAAGTGATGAATAAGAAAAACTCAAATTGCTGGAACCAAAATTTGAAGAGGTGTGTCGTGAGAAAAGATATTTCATTAATGAATTAGAGGTAAAATCCACTTCCAAATTTAATTTTTATTCAAATCATGATTCCCTATATTTTTCATGTGTTGGGGATGATGAAAAATAAATCTTTGCATCAAAACATGAGTTGGTCGATGTATAATTCAATAAGCTACCATAAGTGGAAAAAAATAGACCAAACATTTTCTCTAATAATAGTGTATTTTTTCAATATTCCTTGAAAAAATGTGATTATAACCAAGAGTATAAGAAAATGAATAATAAATTATATTTATTATGGTTATAATAGAAATTATAAATCCCATATGTTCACTATAAAATGAATACAAACTAGATGCACTCGTTGGTTAATACATAGAAGAAGACAAGGTAATCAAAGAAGAAGTTGAAGAGTTGGCTAAAAAACATAAAGTTATTATTTAAGAGGAAGAACAATAGCAACCAGCAATCCAATAAAACTTATAATAACATGAGATGAATGATGTTGAAATATTATTAATTAACTTCATCTTCTCTATGTTGGAACCGGGCATGCATCGGAAGCCCCAAATAGGTGGGTTTAAAAAAATTACACCGACGGTCGACGTAAACTTGTTGACATCATAGAATAGCATCCCGATCTTAGCCGAAGACCACAAGTGGAGGATTTTAAGAAAAAAAATTAAATCATTAAATACCTGTTTTAAAACCGAAGCCCCGCACGACGTCTGCTCATCGTTGGCAATTGCTGCTCGAAGAATCTGAAGTTGAATTCCTCTAGATCATCCACACACGCTTCAAGGAGTCCTTGAGACCATCGTTCGTCGTAATCTGGTTGCTAGAGTGGATTTGCAACGATGCCTTCGACGCTCCAATGACCACAACATCACATTTCTAGCGACGCTCGAGAGAGAGATCCATATAACCTCCTTGGATCCAAATAATCTCTCTCTAGAATTTGGGAGAGAGGAGAGGAGAGATAATCTCCATGAATAGCCTTTGCAAAATTCCCCTCCTCTTATATTTATAGTGCTCAATTAAAATACCCGGTATCACCTCACCGGCCTCGAATACTTAACGCACTATCAAAGACATTTTATGACAACTAAAATGAGCCAAAATATTATTATCATTTACATGTAATACATTTAAATATATTACATGATATTAATTAAGTCATTAACCCGACTCGTCGCTCCCATAAATATTAATTGAACCTTGAATAATTTAATATTCGTCAATAAATATTTTTTCAGGTATTTACTTAAAACTCATACATACATTTAATAAATAAATTAAATACTCATTATTCTAAACTCGAATAATATGATTTTATTTATTACACCGGTGACCGTTTATCTTTGGAAAAATCCCGATCCCATGTGGCAGAGCCCGCCATGTCCAAAACTCCTATTCAACTTAATAGGGCAGATTTTGGAATACGTCATTGTGTGTGACCCTCTAGGCCCTTATTTCGACAGCCGCGAATAGTATTCACTAACCAAGAGAGGGATCTATCAACCCATCATGGCCCCCTAAAGAAATAAGGATTGTCACAGCAGTGACAACCAACCTACGAACACGCATTATATAATATAATCTATTTGTCTTTAATATCTCATAAAGCAGGATGCACTCACGTGTCATCTCCCTTTTCTTGCTTTATAGTTTGTTTATTTAACTGGACGGATTTACACTTGACTTCCATGGCCATGGTCTTATTAAATTTACTACCATATATATCAACATGGTCGGAGATATATTACTTTCATAACCTGGAAGCGACAAATCCTTTCTTGACCATTCAACCAATGCCATGCCACCAACGACGCTCTCGACACAAACTAACTCACCGCGACTTCATCACCATGGTTTTCATCTTGCATCAAAGTACGCAATAAATTGACATACATTGTTAATGATCTCATGTCAGGAGACCATTACACATGATCGTAGATAGGAACATCCAATGACACCTGAAACATGTGGTGTTCCTATTGGCGGGTCAGTCCTCATGATCTCACTACTAGATATCACCATGTGTGAACTTAATGAGAAGAAATCTCAATGTTTATAATCCCCCAGCACTTGATAGTCAAACATCTACTGTGTCCAATCAGTAATATGTATCTAGACTATAGAACATATATTTAATATTAATGTCATAGTATCTTGAGGTTCTCATTATATCTTGGGAACTGTTATAACCTTTCGATACGATAATTAACCTTTGGACATTACATTTAAATAGTGATGCAGAAAAGTCTACACTATAACGGTAAGTATACATCATGTATATCTTACTGTACACACGATATGGTAATCAAAATCACTGAATAGTTGGGTCTAGGGCACCCACTATTTCAACACTCCCACTTGCACTAGTGCCAACTTGCTAACCAAACTTGTTAGCCACTCACATGATGAACATAATGTTCCTTCTGAGTAACGACTTTAGATACTGGGTCTGCCAAGGTTCCGCTGTGTGGCTATTTAGCTATAACGGCCTCATCTCTTTGAGTAAAACTACTCAAGAGATGGTATCTTGAGTATATCTCACATTTTTAACACATTCATAAAATGGCATCTTGGATAGTAAGAATATCATAATCTACATTATGATAATACATTTCTCACCAGGTTCGATTCCAAGAACTGGAACAAATCATTGCATTGAACTGCTTCTTAGATATCTTAGAAGCTGCAATGTACTCGGTCTTGTAGGTATGGCCACCACTGGCCGATATGAGCTTGAATCACCCATCACCTTTATCATAACTACAATACTATATCACATTAATCTATGGAACCCTAGTTTGTATCACCGAAAACTATTATCCATTATTCTCTACTTACCAGGTACATATCTTTTATACTTACCGAAGTACAATTAGATTATTCTGAATACATCCCTTGCAATGCTCCTGGGTATAACTGATATTTTCCTATTATAAAATATACCTTGGAAATATCGGTTCTTGTACATATCATGGCATATGTGATTGTTCCATCCCTCTGACGTATGGATTTAAACTCACCGCATTTATCTATTCCCTTGTCACGAACATTTAAACATGGAGAGATTATGCCTTGGGACATAGGCAACAATTCATCTCTTGAATTGTTCCAACATGTATTTTTTAATACAATGTCACTATATGTACGAATGACTAGGACCAAGAAACCTATAGATCTACCTTAGTAGATCATGTTACCTAGAGCTTAGGTTGCTACTTTAAGTCAATCATTGGAGAGTAAATTTCATGTTGGTCTTAACTAACTATCAGACTAATGTTTCTTTTCCATATGTTACCGAACATATTTCTTATTTTAAAACCTTAGCACTCCCACTAACCTCTGGTAGAGACATGGAAAACATTTGTTTTAAATGTATATACTCTGATCATGTTTCTTACTTTAATCCTAAACTGGATTTTATTAACTTGCAACCTTTATTAGCATTCTATGACGTGACCATCCCTTGATGGTTGTGTCGTATAGACACCATCCATGATTGGTGGTTATGACATCCAATACAAAATAAATTGATCATATATATTAGATATGATTTGTAAAATTCTAACGGATTTAGGCATAATGACTTGGTCAAATCAGTCGAGCCTTATTGGTACCAAGATCGTACCATCCATGTATCAACTTACTTGAATACTCATCGTAGTATTCAAAATAATAGCCCCTTTTCAATTTGATACATGAAATACATTAATTGAATTTTAGTTAGTCTTATCAATTTTATCTAATTTTCATATACTTCTTAATTGTAGGAAATATTATTAACATTGAATAATAGATCACCGACCGTGGTGAATATAAAAACCATCACCATGGTCTTATCCTTCCTACACATTTTGTGTCTCTGGAACATACTTTGTTCCACATGCTCTTGTGGAACTAGTTCCAATTCCAACTAATTGTGAATTTTTAGCATTGACTAAACAAAAGTCAATATAGCTCCCACTATCTCTAATAGAGATGTGCACCCTTATATAAAAGTGTAGTATATTGCTTGAATACCTTCTCTTCTATCTTAGGGATTTATGTAACATCCTAAACAACTGTTAGGATTGTTACACTAAATGGACAATGTGTTTTTCTTGATGCAAGTTTGTTTATGTCCTATCAAACTCTTTTCATCCAAACACATGTTTTTATGATATAATGGTTTTACGTTATACTATGACTCGTATGATATCAATTTCTCATTATAGTTGGCATATGGCTGTGGGATATCGTTGTTATTTTCAAATCATTTCATGAAATAAAATGGATGTCTCTGCTAGTTCCAACATTGATATTACTTACATCGATACTTTGATGTATAAAATGTGTGTTTAGGAATTACTCCATGCTATATTTTGTTGATCAATGTTGATATGTAAGACTTAATCATCAATCCTCCCCATTAACATCAATGTCGTCATGTCGATAAGGTAATGTGCATTTAGGAATTGCTCCACGCTACATTATCATGATTGATGAATGCTTGGTCAAGAGATTCTCAGTATCCCAACCCGAAGAAACTCATATCTCCTGACCATGCTAATACTTCTCTTTGATATTTTTTAATTACTTAAAATAATCTCATGAAGTATATATACCTCTAGCTTATACTTGTAATAGTTCACACTTTCATGTTGAACTATTTCAAAAAGCTTTGTGAGGTATCTTTATTTCTAAAGGCTCATTTGTCCAAACTAAAGACATTGATAATACCATAAGTATTTAGTTGTGCCAAGCCTAAATACCATACTTGGTATATTCATGATGTCCATTTTTAGTATTACTTGACAAATAATTATCCTATCAAAACTGGGTATAAGTCTTACATTTATATTCATCACTAATTGCCTATGATTCATGTATTACTGAACTAGTGATTGAGTTTACCAAATACAACATTCATTCCAGAAATTGAAAGAATGTCTCCTTGCATCCATGGACACCTGAGATTAATGTTTTTGGTTATACTCAACAATAGTTCAACTTGAATCATTCACTTTTAAATTAAAGAAGTTGTGTACTTCTCACCACTGGCCTAGGTATCACCCTTTCACAGCCACATGGAGAATACACCTGACTACTAGTAATGTTTCTATACTTACTTGGTTATTGTATTTAAATACACATATGTAAAAATCAAATAGTATTAAATACCCAAGTAGTACAAGGAAACATTACATTGATTAATATTCCTGACATAGAAGCAACAACTTTCTTCTTTAAATCGGTTTATTGCTTTTAAACATCCATAGTATTGAAATACAAATAACCTCTGTTAATACCTCATTAATTGAAAGACGTCGTGAATATGTCATTAGAATTAAATTCCTTTGACCTTTTCACATTTTCTTTTAATTTATCCACCATAATAATTAAAGAAAAATTTTATTTTATTCTTATTCACTTGGAGAACCGTACCTAGATAGGTAATGAAGCGTTTACTCAATACTTGTTCGTTTTGTAACTTAAAACGAGACTTCAGTAATGTGGTGAAAATGATATTTAAAGATCATGATCAATATTTAAATTTACACATGTCGGTGTAAACTTTGCCTTATTCATATTGTTTCTTCTCTTTCTCCTTGAAAACTTCTCATAGATGAGACTTTATGTTATATTATCTTTGTCTTGGTGTAGCGACCGCAACTGACACCGGACGTTGATGAAAGCATAATGATATAACTATCATATGATTTGTAAATTAGTCTCCTGTACGCAATTTTCACTCCCGCTTCATGAGGACATTTAACAGTGTTGGGGACACTGACACCTTGAGTTTCCTATATCATGGTACTATGCGAAGGCACCGGTACTATTCATGGACACTCGTGTTAGTGTCTTACTTTTTCCATTTTAATATCGCAGTTTTAATCTTGTGGTATAACTTCCGATTTTTCTACAAAATAAATTTTAGTAGATGAGTGCCATTTATATGGATTACCGGTTTAGACATTTTTGATTAATTACTTAAATCATTTTATGTATCCCACTATTTTATCGAATTCTAGGAACCCTCTGTGCTAGAATCGGAATACTCTGTCACATGAGTATTCTAGTGGCAAGGATCCCAGAACCATCCCTCGCAGTCTACAAGCTAAGGCTACGCCACTACTTAGAGGGTTCTAGGTTGGCTTTTGGCTGGCCGACCGCTTTAACATGTGGTTCCTTGATCTATTGAGTGAACTCCCAGCTTCTTAAAATCAAAATTTGATTTACTCAGCACTTGCCTATAAAATGATAGAATTTTAGCTATGGCTAATCCTTAATATCACTTTAGTTAAGACGACCCATCATTCTTATAAGGACTCCCCAGTATTAAGAGGAACCCTCAACTAAGGCATGATCAGCATCTCAAACAGCTGGTTTTTTCCAAATTTGAATGACAGAAGGCTGTTTAGACTTAATATATATTTGATGGTTTTATTATTTTTAGTGTCATATAAAGTGATCATTTTCTAATTATAAAAGCATGTACTATGTGATCGCACTCATAACTGACCGTGCAAGAAATAGAAATTTCATCGCGTCACATGTTCATTTTATCTTGCATGCTTGTTTATTATTATACTATGTCATCACGTAACAAATTACACATGCACAAAAAAAATAAACCATGAAGAAATAAAACAAACACCTGATCATGAGATGATACTATTGGTTGATCCGTTGAGTGAATAACAGACCAACCTAAAACCCTAAGGGTATGTACCTTTATTCGTGTGGCATGAAACTTGAATAGCAATGTCTGCTCATCCAATTCATCCAACTCTTGTATGGTGCATCGCCGTCACTTGGCGCGAAATGCGTCATAGCTCATCTCGTCATTATACAACTGTACTCGCACGCAGGAGAGGGGGTCTCGATGTATAAATATACAACTCTGACAATGGGCACACATGCCCTTATACATATAACAACACTTGAGACGACACACATATCACTTTTTATTTAATTAAAATAATTATTACAAACCATTTCAATAAATAAATAAACACCAGACATGCATTGGTAGGTTGACGGCTCATGACCATCATATAGGCACTAAACTCACGTATATTAAACAAATGCAGAATTAAAAATTAAACTTGAATTAAAAAAAACTTGATGGAATTTTATTGAATTAAAAACATCACTCTTGTTTTTAATTCAATTTGACGTCATTCGGTCCCATTTAATTAGTTTAATTTTAAAACTAAAATTAAATCAATTAACTAATTTAATTTCTCATAAAATTAAACTAATTACACCATATTAATTTTTACTAACCAAAATTCATGCTTAAATAATTTAATTCTCAACTTAAATTAAATTAATTAATTTAATTAATTTTGATTAAATTAAAACACTCAGGCCCTTAAAACTTTGGGCAGGGCCTGTGCGGGTTGGGGCGAACCTGCGCAGAACCCATTCCAGGTGGTAGAAACCTCGTGCAGGGTCATTCTGGTCTGGGTATGTCCGCCTAATTCTGTTCTCGGCTGGTTAGACCCGCCAAAGGTCTTTTCAAGGTTGTTCTAGTCTAGTTGGAGCATCAAGGGATTACATGGACCAATAAGACACCATGGCCAAGCTGTGCACAGGATCAGAGGTGGCTTGTGACACCTGTGCAAGGCGAATAATGCGGGTCGTGGCTCACCCGAGGTCTGCTACTGGATAGGGAAGGGTGGTGGCTAAGCCGCTGGTCTGGCTTAGAAGCACATAGCGGAAAAATGGTCTAGCAGCCAGGGCTAGATAACGGCTCACTACCTGCAGACTTGTGTGGCGCTGGCCTGTGCGTCAGATGTCGGAGGGGTCCGGCACGGGCACTGGTGCTACAACAGATGAAGGAGGCCCGGGGCAGGGCTTGGGTGGCACAGGTCTGTTGGAGCGCGACGGAATGAGGCCCAGAACCAGTGGAGGGCAGTCACAAGGCACTAGACCATGGCAGACTGCCGGAGCGGCGTAGGCTACCTGGTCTGGCATGCTTCTTACTTTCAGGATGGAGGAGGCGTATGGCCACTGAATTCCTGCCAGTGTGTGGGGAGCCCGCTACTCTCCACAACACAGTTGGGAGAAGCATGGGAGGGGGGGTCGGTGTTGTGTGCTGCTGGGTCTGCAGGGATACAACACTGGTGATGGTGGCTCCGCAGGAAGTGGGACTAGCTGGTGCGTCGCGGCTCCATGGGAAGGCCAGCGTAGGAGGCTGCTCCAGCAGGGAGGCCTAGCGTGGAGGGGGATGGACGCGACCTTGGGTCTAGGGAGGAAAGAGGCGGCCTTCTAGCCGCCGCGCATGGGAAATGGGTGGTCGCTCGGCCCCCTAGCCAGACAGACCATTAATTTCGGTTTAATTTTCCAGGCGGTTCCCCTTCCTTTCCCTTTTTTGTTTCTTTATGTTGTTGGAGACCTGAAAAGCAGGTCTCCCCTCCATTTTTTTACAATTTTTTCCTTAAGTCTATTCTTATACTAGAAATTATAAAAGGATATAATAATACAATATTATTAAAATAGAATATTATAATAATAAAATTATTATTATTACTAAACTATTATTATTATAATTAAATTATAATAATAATTATTATTATTATGGTTCACGAGAAAATTCTATTCCGGTAACCATATTTTCACCCGGTGAACATTTATAAAACAACTTATTTAACTCTAATTTAAAATTTCAGATGACCACAGATGGGTCATTCGATATCGAATTCAAATGCAGTTTTTGACATTGGGACCATAATGATGTCCTCTTCATAACATAATGCAAATTAAATTTTTCTTGGCTTAAAATTGACACGTGCTCCCTCTGATACCACTTGTTGAAACTGGGCATGCAGCAGAAGCCCCAAACACGTGGGTTTTAAATAATTCCATCGATGGTCGATGTAAACTTGTCGACGTCGGAGAAGAGGAGCCCAGTATTAGCCGAGGAACAAACGTGGAGGATTATAAGCACAAAATTAAATCGTAAGTACCTGGTTTAAATCTGAAGCCGCGTACGACGTATACTCATCATTGGCAATCGCTTCTCGAAGAATACGAAGTTTCATTCCTCTAGATCTTCCACACACACTTCAAGGAATCTGTGAGAGCACCGTTCGTCCTAATCCGGGTGCTAGCGCGGATTTTCAATGATGCCTTCGACGCTACAATGACCACTGCATCGCATCGCTAGCGATGCTCGAGAGAGAGCTCAATCTGAGCTCCATGGATCCAGAGAATCTCTCTCTAGAATGTGGGAGAGAGGAGAGGAGAGATAAGATCCATGAATAGTCTTTGGAAAATTACCCACCTCTTCTATTTATAGTGCTCAATTAAAATACCCGGTATCGCCTCGTCGACCCCGAATACATAACGCACTATCAAAAAAAATTTATAACTACTAAACTGAGCCATAAATATTATTATCATTTACTTGTAATATATTAAAATATATTACATTATAATAATTAAGTCATTAACCCGAATCGTCACTCCAATAAATATTAATTGAACCTTGAATAATTTAATATTCATCAATTAATATTTTTTCATGTATTTACTTAAAACTCGTAAATATATTTAATAAATAAATTCAATACACATTATTATAAACTCAAAAAATATGAATTCATTTATTTCATTGGTGATCGTTTAACTTTGGACAAATCCCGGACCCTTGTGGTGGGGCCCTCCATGTCCAAAACTCATATTCAACTGAATAGGAAAGATTCTTGAATACGTTATTGTGTGTGACCCTCTAGGCCCTTATTTCGACAGCCGTGAATAGTATTCACTGACCAAGAGAGTGATCTAGAAACCCATCATGGCCGCCTGAAAAAATAAGGATTGTCACAACAGTGACAACCAACCTACGAACATGCACTGTGTAATATACTCTCTTTGTCTGTAATATCTCATAAACCAGGACTCACTCATGTGTCATCGCCCTTTTATTGCTTTATAGTTTGTTGATTTAACTGGATGAATTTACCCTGGACTACCATGGCCATGGTCTTATAAAAGGTAATTCCATCCATATCAACATGGACAGAGATATATTACTTCCATAACCTGGAAGCGACAAATCCTTTCTTAACCATTCAACCAATTCCATGCCACCAACGATGCACCCGACACAAACTACCTCACCACCACTTCATCTCCAGGGTTTTCATCTTGCATCAAAGTACGCAATAAAATGACATACATTGGTAATGATCTCAAGTCAGGAGATCATTACACATGATTGTAGATAGGAAAATCCAATGACACACGAAACATGTGGTGTTCCTATTGGCGGTTCAGTCCTCATGATCTCACTATTAGAGATCACCAAGTGCGAACTTCATGAGAATAAGTCTCAATGTTTATGATCCCCCGTCACCTAATAGTCAAACATCTACTGTGTCCAATCAGTGAGATGTATCTAGACTATAGAACATATATTTAAGATTAATTTCATAGTATCTTGAGGTTCTCATTATAGCATAGGAACTGCTATAACCTTTCGATGCGACAATTAACCATTGGACAATTCCATTTCAATAGTGGACGCAGAAAAGTCTAAACTATAATGGTAAGAAGACATCATGTATAGCTTACTGTACACACGATATGGTAATCAAAATCACTGAATTGTTGGGTCTATGGAACCCACTATTTTAACACTCTAGACATTGGTCACCTTCGTATAATTTCACACTGATTCCATTGAGAAGAAGAAAAAATGATGGGTGGAATTCAAAGTCAGAATTAGCCGAACATGAGAACATTATCTTTATTTTACACTCCATTTAGATAATCCATTTATAGTCAAGATAAAATTCTGTTAAAAAAAAGAACCATATAGGAGGAAACCCAAGTTTTATATCACTTTCTAGGAATTTATATTTATTTAAATAATATAACATTATTTTTTATTAATTTTTTTCAATTACAATTATTCATTATGAGAGTTTTAAATAGATAATTTTCAATGACATGTTTTTAATTTTTCTTAAACAACAAAAAACTCAGAAGAAATCATTAAGAAGAAACAAAATAAATAAGGTATTTTCATCACATGAATGATTGAAGCATCATAGAGTAGGGAGTGAAAATTTTAATTATGTATTTATCAAATTTAATCTCAATATATAATATTTTATATAACATTTACCTTCCAAATAAAATCATTTCCTAGATTATTTTTTTTAAACAACTAAACTTGTAGAAATAAATTTCATTTTATTCCTTTCATTACGCTATTTATAAATTTATTTCTTTACAAATTCTAATGAGAAAATTGTGGAAAATGAATTAGTAGATATAAGAAAGTGGATTAGTATTTTTAAAATTTGGATTTAGTAATAAGTATTGATTATTTGTAGAGGAATGTTTTTTGATATTTTTAAATGATTTTAATTTTGGATATTTTCAATAATTATTTTAATTTAATTGTATATCTTTACATTAGTAGTTATCCCAAAAAAAATTCTCATTCACAAAAAATTTTATGAAAAAATATTTCATATTCTCTGTATTGTTTATTTTTTCAGAGACTAAGGAATTTTATTTTCTAGAACTTTATTATCATCTTATGAAGCTTATGACTGCTTAGAATAACATTTAATATTATTGAGACTTTAATTTTTCTTTAAAACCTTTATAATTAAAAAAACATTCATTGTTCATTTTTAAGCCTATATAATCCATGAACAACCTTCCAAAGAAATGTTATTTGTTACCATATTCTTTCACCCATTACAACCCTTCTCACGGTATATTCCATGATTTTTATAATAATATTTTTGGGGGATAGACTATCTATAATTTATAAGGATATACTATTGTGTGGAGACTCTTCTGGGGGTTTTCTTATGATTCTAAAATAGTCTTATTTTTTAGTTTATTACATTTTTATTTAGATATAGTTTTAAATAATTAACAAATAAATATAAATGGTTTTTGTTTGAGGATGATAAAAAAATCATCATTTCCAAACTGATAAATTTTTTTATGTTTTTAAGTGGTGGATGAGATATTTTTCATAATAATACCTTCTGAAAAAGGGAAATAGATGATTATTAACTCATTTTTCATACTTTTATCATGATCCCACATTTCCCTATTTTGGGGGAAGAGTTAGATTAAATTTCCAAATGGATATTTCCATTGGGATTCGTTATTTTAATATCATGAAATTCACATTATAGTTAAACCACTTTTTGATATTTATAATTTTTAAAATCATCTACTTAATTTCCCAAGGCCTGAAATTCATTAAAACCACATGATTAATCCCTTAAGATTATTTTTGACTCTATATTTATAAATTTAAGATTATATATCCCTTTAAATCCTATGGTAAGTGACATGTTTTTAAGGTTTTCGCATAATACCATTTACAATGGTACCCTAATGATGAGTGGAATATTAATGTGAGTTAAATTGAAAATTTTACGCATATTAATAATTAATTTAAAAATTAAAATAGATGAATTAAAAGGATTATATGTTTTTAAAGTAGAAAAGTAAAATACATGACTCACTTTTCCATTGAAATATGATGGGTTTCATAAGTGATTATTTCTCATTTAATTTACTATTATATGGATTGAATTTATTTAAATTTATTATAAAATTATGTAAGGTGATTTTTTTGTAATATGTTTAGATACCATCCTAGAGGAAATGTTTTTATTCATGTGTGATAGATTTGATATATCCAATTCATACATGAATTATAATATAAAAATTCACAACATTAAGGGTTAAAAATATTAATTCATTAATTTATATTTCTTACATTTTTTATCATTTTTGGAAGGATATAAAAATTTTAGGATAATAAGAAAAATGAATCAAAATGTAAATCAATTCCCACAAAATAACTCTTACAACATTAAAGGATGGTCATAGGAGATTACTAAGGCTTTAAACTAAATAAAAAGAGTTAATAAGAGTTATGAGGGGTGGAAAAATGTCATTTACATTGTAAATTATAAATTTAGGAAATAAAGGGTGTGGTAAAGAAGGATTGAAACCAATACTTAAGATAAACCAAGATTGGGTATAGAAACACGTCTTTTACGATGCGACACATATGTCTCCATCCATAAAGCACCTCAAAAATCCAAAATATTTTTCACATTACAAACCAACATGAAGGATGTTAGTCCATGAAAACATTCCACTTAAAATGAGGCCATTTAATGTATAATGTGACACAAGGCTCGATAATACCATATTTGGGGAGAATAGGGATGTAAGACCCTTATATATGGCTTTTAATGGGAAATAAAAACCATATAACACCATTTCTCACTTGATAATATTTTATAGCTATATAAATGGAACGTTATATCAAACCTCGGTTCCCTAAATATTAACAAATAGAGAGTCATTATGATGCTACCAATGATCAGATCAAAGACTATGACCTGGGGTGAGAAGATGTGTTGTGTATGGTCCCCCACCAGTCTTTGACTCTAGGATTTATGTAAGTTTTTAATTTTTTTTATTTTTTTCTCCCTCTCATGGATTGTATTTAGAATTATTTATTTCATGGTATATATATAATTCTAGAAGGATTGTAATAAGGTAATTTATAGATTTATGGTTATTTATAAACTAGGTTTTCAAATGAAAAATATATTATTTAATTATCTTGGTTATTTTTCATGCATTACCATTTTATATTCATTTAATGAGTGTTTTAAAATTAAAATCATGATATTAACACTCATCATTAACTTTTGGAGGAAACGTTTTCATTATTAAAAAAGGGTTTTAGGTTACCTCTTTCACTAGCTGAACAAAGTATATGAATATTAGAAAATGGATGTTTGTGAGTGGGATATTGATCATCTAGAACAAGGATAACACATTAAGCTTAATCCTACACAAAAAAAACCCTTAAAATAAATTCCATAGTGCATAAACCTGAAAATTATATGACTTATATTTCTTATTTTATAATTTTCTTTCCCCCATATTCTTCATTAATCGGTGCGAATAGTTGTTTAAATTTAAATACATTACATTTTTAATTAAATTATTTTATTTTTATTAAATTAATTCAATTTTCCAAACCTATGTATGTGGGTTCAATCGTGTACTTTTATGTCCTGTATAACCAAATTGTTTACCGATTTTTTTATTTTTTGTTCAGAATATAAAAATTCGGTAACCATGAGAGAATTGAAGATGACCAAAAGTATATCACCATTATATATCATTTTTATGGAATTCATACATAATCCATTGTTAAATTTTATGTATATTATATAAATAATACATAGAAAATACACATCAATGTTTGGTATCTTATGTATCAGATCGATTATTTTTATGTATTGAGGTCATCTTCCAAATTTATAAATATTTTGGAAAATTATTCATTCGGATTCTTACTTCCATTTATTTCCATTTAAAAAAATTGAAAACAAATATTTAATTTAATATTGATCCAAATTAATTAAAAATATTAATATCAATAAAAATCATGAATTTTAATTATATATTTGAAAAAAATAAAATATATATATATATACAATCTAAATTCATTTATTTTGAATTATTGTAATATAAATATAGAAACTATAAAATTCCTAAAACATAAATTAAATAATTATGTATTGATAAAAAATTGTTACATGTTTTTTCCTTTCATAATTAGGGAGTGTAAATGGATAAAACTAGGTTATAACACATTACATACAGATAACCATCCCTAAACCATATAAATATGAGTAACCTTATTCATATATTAAATTATATATCCCACAAATAAATATTATTTTTTGATTATGATAAATTAAAAAATTTAAATTATTTTATCCTTATATATAGCCCAATGTGGATGAATCATGTGAAATTATTATGTCTTATGTGCATGTTTAATATATATGTATATGAGGGAAAAATTTATATATAGGTTAATATTTCATTGAATAATTGAATATATGTAATTAATTAAAAGATGCATCGTTTGGAAAATCTTCTCAAGAAGATCACATAACCATATTAACTATTAGGTAATAACATATTTTTGGATTTTGTGTATGAAGGGTAAATTTTTTAAAATTAGAAAAATATTTTATACCTTGATTCACCTAATTACCCTAGAAAAGAATCTATCATAAAAACCATTGTGGTAATTAAAATTATAATCATATCATATGTTTAACTTGATAGACTATTTTTCTATTTGGGTTTGTTAAAAAAATTATAAAATTTCATTTATGATAATTAGGATTTATTTTTTAATTTGATTCATTACAAGTTTATATAAAGTCAAGAAAGAAATAAATTGATTCAGTCTATTGAAAACTATTTTTAGGATATTCATATTTAGGTAAATGAATCTAATATATCTTATAATGGAAGTATAATTTTTTTTATTCCCAATAATATTGTTATAATTCATATAATGATGCTTTTGGATTTTATGGGGAGAATAAGTTTGATATATTTACAATTATATGGTTTCAAGTAGTCCAAAGGTAAATGTTTTCAACATATCAAAAAATAAATTTTGGGATTATAAGAATAGGTTCCCAAATTATGAAAATAAAATGAGCTTATTTATGCTATTATTATAATTATAATGATTGAAATGAAGAATTTAAAAACTATAAACCAAATATTAGATGAAGTGAAAACTATAATTAGGTAAGGGAATGAGATTCAAGAGAATGAATTCATAGAAATAACATGAAGACATTAAAAACTAAAATAATGTAATATTTTGAAAGGTCTCACATAAAAATAAGTACAAAAATTGAAATTTAAGTGTGATGAATTTTACTCCCACATTGTGGAAATAGATAAAGGATATAAAATGTTGAACTAAAAAAATTATCATTGAAGGATTCCATCATTTTGAGGAACACTGACATAATGGTGGAAAGTGATGTACGTAATAAATTTAGTAATGAATTTGTTGATATAATTCGTCCAAAATTTTATCTTAAGGTTATATGAGTGATATTCATGAGGAAAATTGGAAAAGTATTAGTTGAATTAAAAAGATAAAATTTCATTCATGAATCAATGGATTCAAATTGAATCTAAGAGTAATAATATTTTAAATATTTTATTTTATTTTTTGTCTGATTATCATTTTCTAGTGTATAATAAAATCATGGGAAACTATTTTAAATCTAAAAACAAGAATAAAATGTATAATGTAATGATTTTAACATGGAATGGGAAAACATCTAATTGGTGGCAATGGATCCTTCATAAAATTTTTCTTGTGATCTGGTTGGTTTGTATTTGGTAGAGTTATTTTTGATGTTTATGGATCCTTCACTATAGATTCATACTACTATAGTTGTCACAAAGATGGTAGGGTGACATTATTCTAAAAATAATTATATATATTTGAAATTATTCGATGATGGTGATGTGTTTTATTGATTTTGATCATGATTTCTTTTTGAATTCTTGTGGGGTGTCTAGTTTATCGTCATCAGATGGATCAAGGTGAGTCGTATTAGGCATAGTGGTAAACCTAAGATTGATTTAGTGATATGAATTAAATATTTAGAATTATGAAATTAGATGTTTTCAATTGTATTATAGGGTTTTATTTATCTAGTTTTTTTGGGGATTATTTAGTTTTTCAAGTTCTCACTTTAGTTTAAAAGGTTATTTATATGAAATCATAAAAAAAAACTGAGGAAATGAGTATATATTTAGGATTCACATAATGAAATTTACTTTAATAATATAAATGAACCAAATTAATTCTCAAAGTTTAAGGATATGGAAACCTACTATTTTATTGTGGTTTTAATTGATATTTTTATAGATTTTTATGAAGAAATGAAGTAAATTTATTTTGTGGAAGTTAAAGAAATTTTTTATAACACATTGTTATATACGTAAAAAATTAAGCATTCATGATATGATGATAATATTTTTAGATTAAATTTTGTGTTTTGTGATCATCACATGTGATCTTCTACTAGAATGAACACAAAAGTAAATATTACACCTAATAAAATTCCAATACTTCATGTAATAGATTACATAGGTTGCATAAATAGTATTATAAATCCCAAATTGTCTAAAGGGGGTATTATAAATATTTATATAATTAAAATTTCTTATTAAAAGTGAAATATTTAGTTCAAAAAGGATATATATGTGTAACGGCTAATGAAGTAAATAATGCATTATAAAATAATGTAACCCAAAATAAGGTATGTAAATAAAATAAAACTCAATACTTTAAGAAAAATTTAGTTTAAAGTACTTATTGGATATACAAATAAGAAAATATGATCACCTGATAACCTATTTGACGGTAATAAAACTCATGGAGAAATATCATCTAGATTATGTTCAGAACACATAAATCCTTATAAGAATATGTACAAACCTGATTCTTTCAAAGAGGAGTCAAGTATCAAGATATATCCCAAATTTATGTATATAATAAATGTAATACCTATATTTCTCCAAATTATAAAATTATAGTGTCCCCTCAACCTAATGTATTTTAATTATATAACCTCTATTAATGTGATATAGGTTTTAATGTGATATATAATCCATGAGGACAAAAAATGGACAACATGATGAATCTGAAAAAAAGGATCATGTACATCCATATTATATGGTTGAATACATATTCAATCAACATCTTATTGATAATAAAGTGAAAACACATGATTTATTTTATCGGGTAATATCATTTGCCACCACATTTTGGTGGTATAATTCTTCTAGATAATATGAAGATACTCCTAAGAAGATATATCACTAGAAATAAATTATTTAACAAATAATTTATAGAGTGTTTTAATGATATTTAATAAAATAAGAATGCATTATTAATAAAAAGTGATATTGGTTTTAAAATACCAAAATCAATTGATATCTCCCAATGAACAAAATTATAAAACATATACATAGAGTTCTCTCTGGTTATTGAATATTTAATATTGTAATATTTTAATAAAATAATATAGGGTGTTAATTTAGAGAAAATAATTTTATCTCATTACATTCCTAATTATAATATGTTTGGGAAAAAGATAACATAGATACTATTAGATTTCTTCTTGTATCCCAGCCTTTTTGGACATAATATGTTTAAAATATTTATTTCGATCTCTATAAAATATGGTATGTTTACAAAAATAATGTTATTTATTTTATAGATATATGATGACATATTGTTTGATGTTTAGAAACATATATATGGATACCTATCTATATATGAGATGAATGAAAAATATATTTTCTATCAAGGGTAAAAAATTTAAGGAAATATTTATTTTAAAAGGAGGGTTTCTTGAGATTTTGGGTCACAGTAGTTGAATATATGATTAATATATTGGATTTTTAATTGAGTTTTCTATTTTTGGTAATCATGATTGTATTTTTTTAAATAAAAAAATATTATTATATTTAAATATGTACTGATGTTTGAATGTGTTATATTTTCAATCAACCATTGTAAATATCAACAAAATGATTTTTATCATTCAAGAGTTTCTCGAATTGATAGTATATTATTATGGATATATATTTTTCAATGTATTACAGAAGAATTGAAATAAAAGGACCCACAGGAAGACATGATTTTAATTATGGTGTAAATTTATGTATTTCCAAAATAATTATTAAATAATATCAAATATGTCAAATATGGAATATATAGAAATTTGATATATTTTAAAAGTACATGGAGAAGACTTATGGATGTTTGGATGAGTTAACAAAATGTAAAAATGATACCATAATTCCTCATGTGTTATTATTTAACGTACTTCATCCACACATAGATTTTTCAATAGGATGGTTGAGTTATTACGTGAATTCCATATTATTTTATTGATGAATTTGAATAAAATGGAAATTTATAAATCTTATTATAATTGGAAAATAGGTAATGATTAGTTTTTATAGACTTTTGATTTAGGATAAATTCCATAAATGTTTATGGGAAGATGGTTACATCATAATAAGTCCATGAAATTTTATAATTAATAAATTTAAGGGTTATATAAGTGGATGGCTATAAGGCCCCAGCCTTAAACCATACTTAATATTGAAATAAAAGAATAATTCACATTGAGGATCTTTTCAGGTTTAGATTTTTAGAGAATTAGGACATAACTATTACATCTCAAAATATTACAAAGTAGAAACTTCTACTAAGATTCCATAAAATAAAACTCTTAAAAAGAAACATGTCTGGTTCCATGTTTTAGATAGAATGACTTTTCCTTGATCCCATCATTGACCTTATTCCACATTAAGTCCTGTGAAAAACATTTCAAAAACATGGGATGAGCATAAAAAGCTCAGTAAGGGATATAAAAGTACAAAATGGAAACATTAGTCCATGTATGAAATCATACTTTACTCATAAAACATATGAATTTTAACATCCCTCATTAAATCATGAATAAATCATAGAAATCATAAGACATTTTGGTAACTTGAGGCATTCATAACCTTATTACGTAGGGAGTAACCCTCATGGTTTCGTTTGGAATACCCATCACAGTATATTCCCTAAATATCATTGGAGAAACCTTAACGTTTAACTCAATTACGTTACCCAATGCATTGGATAGATATATCAGGCTCACCCGCCCTTAGTTTATCACGGAACCACCCGTCTTCATAACAATTCCCAAGAACCATAACATAATCGTATCACGTAAAAAATGCATAAAGGATACATAACATTTCCACATTTCAATCACAAGATATCAATATAACACATTGATATAATAAAAAAATTATGAAAACCATTTTCAATACCAAAATAAAATAAAAGTAATACAAGGTATTTTTTTCATTTGAAAAAAATGTTAGGTTATGTCTTGTAGAGGAAGCCGAAACTCAAATAATTGTCACAGTGGTAGAGAATTCGTCGTCGCCGCATACGTATGACAAAGAAACATTCATTTTGTCACTTATTAAAATGATTTGTATAAAAAAAGATTCCTTTTGAATAAGCGTAAAAGTCAAAGGGGTTTATACACCGTATAAAAGAAAGTTGTGTATAAAACAAAATATTCCTCAATGAATGGAGATTGATACGAAGTCCCTTACCTCGTGTCCGACGTGACTTGATTGCTCTTTAATCTCCTAAATAATAAAATTGAGTTAATTTATACTTGCTTAAGATCCTTTTTCATGTTCTTTATTCCTTTTATATCACTTATTACCATGTCATGAACACTATGTAATTATTTAAGTTAATAACGGTCATTTTAACGATCATTGGCACTTGAGTCAAAAATAAACTCTTTATAATTACAATTTGTTCATGTATCCATTATATCCAGAGTTATATTCATTATGTAGATATCATATATATCATATATATCCAGTATATACATGCATTTATAATATTACATAACATTTAGAGGTAAGAAATGAAATGCACCATTCATGGAGACGGTAAGCCGTACGTACGCATGAACGCTACTTTCATTTCTATTTCGTATTTTATGGAATGGGATCTTAATGAAAAAAAGGTATATTATAATTCCAGTATAATTTCATATATAATATCATTAACTACATCCATTATACATCCCACATATGGCATTAACGAATCAAATCACTTTGAGGGGGTCGTAGTCCGCACTTCCTAAAATGAAGATATCACGTATACCCATAATGGAAGCCATAAAGGTATGCCATAAATGAAAAATACAGAAGCTTAAGTAAAACTTAATCATATTATATATCATATATAAATATATTATCATCTTAATGGCCACCTTTGAAGGCGTTAGAAGAATATTGAAGAATCATCGTTTCATGAGGCAGTAATTCCCCATCCACAGAAACAGTAATCTATTTAACCATTAGATGAAGGTGTGTGTAAGTGTAGCTCTAATAATTATCATAAACACATCCTAGTATATTTATGATACTTTAGATGTTACAAAAGAAAGGAATAAAAATAGTTTTGGGGGTTGGAGAAGAAAAATAAAACATAAGAACATAAGAGAAGACACTACCTTTAAAACGGGTAACTCTTTTTGATTTGAGCTCAAAGGCTTCCTTGGAAGGACTTCTGCCAAAATTTAGGCTTATAGGAGTAAGAGAGGGATGTGGAGAGACAAAATGGGCAAGGTTTGTCTGAGCCAAAGGCTTGAGAGGTGTGGGTAAGGTGGTAGAGGTGGGGGCCTTTTATAAGAGGAGAGGAGGGGCACTATTGGAAAGTTATAAAAGGTTACTTTATTATAAAATTCTTTTCGGATTTTAAAGGTCCCAAAATTATATATTTCTAGGATAAGGTGATAAGAGTTCAAAATCCACCCATCCAATAGGTTTTTGACATGTTTAGGTCTTAGATTTTACATTATATTTTCATTTTATTTAAATCGTTAAATAATGAGGTAATCGTTGCATCATTATGGTGTTGTAAATAATTTAATTTATTTAAGGTCTAAAAATTATAAAAAAAATATCATGTTGTACAAAATATTTTTCGATTTCTAATTAATATTTATAGTCAAAATTATGACTTGTATAACCCCATTTAATTTTTTTTAGTAAAACAATACATGTTTGTGACATTTTTATTTTAACATTAAATAAAAAGTTATTAATGTCATTTTCCTACCAAAGTGGATCCATGGGGTCCCCAAGTTGACCCATGGATTTTTTGGGTCGGCCATGACACATCCAATAAGGGTAGGACATGTGTCAAGGTCATTTCATATTATTAAAACATTAAATTACACTAATTACCTCTAATCGCGATTAAAAACATCAAAGTTACTATTCACCAAAAAATTATTTTAATCCCATTGAACCACATTTTACTTCTTAATGACAACCATGAATGTCAGATTTTTGAAATTAAAAACACAGAGGTAGTACAATTTCATTTAAGCGAAACATCAGTTTTTTTAAGTACCACTTAGTGGTTTCACTATTCATCAAAAATTGATGTTTTTCAGAAAAACACCAAAACATCACCCTAAGATATATTTGATTTTCCGAATTCAAAAATTATGTCTATTTTACAAAATTCAAAACATATAAGTTACATTAATTAATTTAATAATTAAATCCTGCTGTCAGAACAAATAGCGTGTTTTTATGAAACAATATATATCAAAAGATTGACACTGGTTTAAGTCCAATTTCAAAGTGAAGTTAATTCAAACAACCACTATTAGATTAAATGGTAAAAATATATTCTAATTTCACATTAAAACCAATTCAAAAGAAAATATAATCATATAAATAAATTATATTAAAAAGTGGTTTTGAATTAAAATGCAACATTTTTCACTATTCATTAAAAAAATAAACTTTATTGGAAAAATACCAAAAATTTACACAAAGTAAATATTTATGTCCCGATTCTAAAGAAGAATTTTATTTGGTCCAAAAGAATGTATAAGAGTGACCAAAACTATATTTAAAGAGGGTTCCCCATCAAAAGGCGATAAGTGGACCTTTAGTGAAAATTATAGTATAGATGCCTAGAATTGAATTATTTTCGTATTTTAAGCCTTTATCCTTTATTCGATAAATGTGAAAACATTTAACAAACATATATAATCATATTTTAGTTATTTCTATTCATTCCCGCCAATACAACAGCTACGCGTTAACTACCATTTAAAATAATATTATTTTATTACTAGTGTGCATCATAAGATTTCAAAGAAACTCTTTGTTGCGTATCAGGTACGCTATCGAACATAGCTACCCCTTTAAAGTAAAATTAATATTTAATTTGTAAATATTAATAAGTATGAAAATGTATAATTCTTTATTTACCTGGGACGTTACATCCTTCCCCCCTTTTGGGAATTTCATCCTCACAATTTTATTCACTTATCAAAATAAGTGGGGGTATTTATCCCTCATAGCATTTTTAGATTCCCACGTTGCCTCTTAAACCATATGGTTTTTCCAAAAAACCTTTACCTGATGACTTACCTTATTCCAAAACACTTTCTATCTATGGTCAAGAATCTGGACTGGTTTTTCTTCATAGGAGAGATTCTCTTCCAACTGAAATACCTCTGGCCTCAAAACATGAGATAGATCTGGCATATACTTTATCAATATCGAAACATGAAATATATTGTGTACCTGAGATAAAATCGGAGGTAAAGCCAGTCAGTAAGCAGCTGATCCAACTTTTTCCATAATTTCATATGGTCCAATGAACCTTGGACTTAGCTTTCCTTTCTTACCAAATCGCATCACACTTTTCCACGGTGAAACTTTTAGAAAAACATGATCACCTACCTCGAAAGATAGATCCTTCCTCCAGTTATCCGCATCACTCTTCTGCCTGCTCCAAGCTGTTCTCATGTGTTCTTGAATCAACTGAACTTTTTCCGCCATCTCTTCCACCAATTCTGGTCACATAAGCTTCCTTTCACCCACTTCATCCCAAAAATCTGGAGTTCGACACTGCTTCCCATATAATGCCACAAACAGTGCCATCTGTATACTGGAATTAAAACTGTTATTATATGAAAATTCAACCAAAGAAAGATGTTTCTCGCAACTTCCCTGATAATCCATCGAACAAGAACGTAGAATATCCTCCAAAGTATGAATTGTTCATTTTGACTTCCCATATGATTGAGGATTAAAAGTTGTACTAAAATTTAATTCAGTACCCAAATACTTATGAAGGCCTTTCCAAAAGTTAGAAGTAATCCTGAGATCACGATCAGATACAATGGATAGGGGAACTCCATGCAACCAGACTATCTTTTTAAGATACAATCGAGAAAGTTGATCTAGAGAGAAAGTATCTCGAATAGGAAGGAAATGAGCTGATTTAGTCAAGCGATCAACAATAACCCAGATTGCATTATTACCTCAAGATGTCTTTAGTAATCCCACAACAAAGTCCATGGATATATTTTCCCATTTCCACTCTATCACTGGTAAAGGCTGAATCATCCCTCTCGGTAACTTCCACTCTTCTTTAACCTGCTGACAAGTCAAACACTTCACAGTAAAATCATCAATATCTCTTTTCATTCCATCCCACCAGTAATACTCCTGCAGATCTATGTACATCTTAGTACTTCCAGGACGAACTGAAAATGGAGAACTATGAGAATCACATAACAACTCTCTCTTAAACTGTGAATCACAAGGCACACACAATCTCTTCCTAAATATCAAAATACAATCATTATCAATGTTGAATTTAGGAAACTTACCATTCTGAACCAGCTCTACCTTTTTCTGCAACTCACTTTCTTGCTTCTGTGCTTTCTTGATTCTGTTTGATAGAGAATATTTCACTGATACCTGAAACAAAACAGAAGGACATCTTGAACCAACAACTTTTATGCAAAAGTTCATCAAATCCTTAACCAAAGGATCACGTTCCAAATGCAACATTGTTAATGAAGCATTAATTTTTTGACGCAAAGCATCAGCCACTTTATTTGCTTTTCCCGGATGGTAATGAATTGTACAATCATAATCCTTGATTAATTCTAGCCATATATCAATCTCATGTTCAATTATTTCTGAGTGAATATATTCTTTAAACTTTTTTGATAGGTATATATTTCACACTTTACTCCATACAAATGATGCCTCCAAATTTTTAAAGCAAAAACAACAGCAGCTAATTCTAAATCATGTGTAGGGTAATTTACCTCATGAGTTTTCAACTGACATGAAGCATATGCAATTACTTGGTCATTCCGCATAAGGACACAACGAAGTCATTTCAACGAAGCATAACTGTATATAACAAACTCACCATTCCTAGAAGGAAGTGCGAAAACTGGAGGATTCACCCATCTTCTTTTCAACTCCTGAAAACAATCATCACATTCTTTTGTCCAGATAAACTTTACACCCTTCCGAGTTAGCTTAGTCATTGGACTAGATAACTGTGAAAAATTTTCAACAAACATTCGGTATAAACCTTCCAAACTAAGAAAACTACGGATCTCGGTTACATTTTTGGGTCTTGGCCATTCTTAAACAACTTTTGTTTTTACAGGATCCACGATTATTCCGTCTTTAGAAACAATATGACCAAGGAAAGAAATTTTTTGCAACCAAAACTCACACTTTCTGAATTTTTCATACAATTTCTTTTATTTTAAGGTTTGAAAAATAACCCTTAAATGTCTTTCATGCTCCTCTTTACTTTTAGAAAACACCAAAATATCATCAATGAAAACAACCACAAACTTATCCAAGAACTCATGGAAAATTCTATTCATAAGGTCCATGAATAAAACAGGTGCATTGGTTATCCCAAAAGGCATTACTACAAATTCATAATGGCTAGATCTTGTACAAAACGTGGTCTTCGGAATATCTTCTTCCTTTACCTTCAACTGATGGTACCCCGATCTCAGATCAATCTTTGAAAAAAAAACTGAGCTCCCTAGAGCTGATCAAAAAAATCATCAATATGAGGCAAAGGATATTTGTTCTTAATAGTGATGTTATTCAAGGCTCTATAATCAATGCAAAGTCTCATTGAACCATCTTCCTTTCTAAAAAATAAAACAAGATCACCCCATGGTGATGTGCTAGGTCGAATGAAACATTTCTCTATTAAATCTTGAAATTGCTCTTTCAACTCTAAAAGTTCAATTTGAGCCATTGGATAAGGTGGTTTTGAAATTGGATTAGCATCAGGAACTAAGTCAATAGTAAATTCATCTTCCCGGTCTGGTATTATTCCAGGAAAATCATCAGGAAAAACATCAGAATGCTCATTTACCACTGGCACATCATTAATCTGAACAGTTCCCCTGTTTTCAACGATATGTTCAAGGTAACATTCATTTCCATCTTTTACAAGTTTCTCAGCCTCTTGATATGTTATAAATAGTAAGGGTTCATTCTTGTACACAAACTGAAAGTCTTTCTGAAAAGAAACTTCTTTATCTCTATAGTCAATCTTAGCATCGTAAATAGAGAGCCAATCCATACTTCGGATAACATCAAACTCTACTAGAGTTAAAAAAATAAGGTTTTCAAGTAGGTTCATTCCACATATAAGGATATGAGGATTCTTACAAATTATTTTTGCCTCAAAATTTCCCCCAGGTGTTTTTACCACAAGTTCAGGAGTCATTTCTTGAGATGGTATTCCCATTTTACAAGAAAAGTTTTCAGAGATGAAAGAATGTGTAGACCGAAAATCAAACAACACACTGGCATAATCTGAAAAAACAAACAAAGTACCTGATACAACTTCATTTGATGGAACGACATCTGCTGATGTAGTTGCAAAGGATTTCACCACCCCTTTCTGCTTGTAGTCTAATTTCCTTCCATCACTCAAGCTCTATTTTAGACACTCGTTTGCATAGTGACCCATCCCATTGCACTTAAAACATTTCACTAAATGTAAATGAAATTTAGACTTACCATCACCTTGATCTTTTTCAGTGCAATCACGAGCCTTATGTCCCATCTTACCACATCAGTAGCACTTTCCAGAATTCAGAAGCCATTCCCCAGTATTCCTTTTACCACATTTATCACAAACTAGAAACTTAGTTTTCTTACCATCAGACTTTTGAAGAATTCTTTCCTTTCTCCTGCCACCTCGGTCTCTTCTTTTGCTAGTTGGTATAGAACACTTGATCATCGGAAAACTCCATTTCCACCTTCTCAGCACATCAAAAAAGCTTTTAATAACTTTTGAACTAACGAGAAGCTAAAGCCCTTTGATATTTTGGCTTTAATCCTGAGTAAAAACGATTGATTTTACTATCAAGGTGTCGGATAAAATTTGGAGCATACCTTGCCAATCGAGTGAACCTTTCTTCATAGGCAGCCACTGAGTCTTCCTCTTGACTCAATTCCAGGAATTGTTTTTCCATCCTAAGTCGAACAGCCTTAGGAAAATACTTCTCAAGAAACATACCTTTGAATTCATCCCAGTTGAGAGCATCAATATCATCAGCGTCCCTGATATTTTTAACCATCGACCACCACTGGTCTACTTCACCCTCCAAATGGTAAATAGCCAGACTAACCTTTTGATTTTCTGAACACCCCATGACATTGAAAATATTCTCCACTGATTTAATCCACCCTTCAGCTAGCACAGGTTCATATGATCCTCTGAATAATGGGGGATGTTGACTCATGAAATGTTCCACCACGGACATGTTCATCTACGGTTGATCTGGATGATCTCGTGCATGGATACTGCCACCATTTATCGCTTGAGTCAACTGCACCATTACTGCAACAAACTGTTCAGTTCCAATTCCGACCATCTCAGGATGCTGATTCAGAAGGTTATTTCCTTCGGTATGCCTTCCTAGAACTGCTTCCATGTTTCCTCTGTGGAAAACCATTCTAAACAAACATATCTTAGATGAAGCAACATGGTAATCTTCAAATGCTATATCATTTCAATTAGACCATAAAAAATTTGGATAATCATTTAATAGAATTCTAACTCTTAAAGTTATCTTAACCGACCTCTGATGCCAACTATAAGGCCCCGGCCTTAAACCTTACTTAATATTGAAATAAAATAATAATTCACATTGAGGATCTTTTCAGGTTTAGAGTTTTAGAGAATTAGGACATAACTATTACAACTCAAAAGATTAAAAAGTAGACACTTATACTAAGATTCCATAAAATGAAAACTCTTAAAAAGAAACATGTCTAGTTCCATGTTTTAGATAGCATGACTTTTCCTTGATCCCATCCTTGACCTTATTCCACATTAAGTCCTGTGAAAAAACATTTCAAAAACATGGGATGAGAATAAAAAGCTCAGTAAGGGATATAAAAGTACAAAATGGAAACATTATTCCATGTATGAAATCATACTTTACTCATAAAACATAAGAATTTTAACATACCTCATTAAATCATGAATAAATCATAGAAATCATAAGACATAATGGTACCTTGAGGCATTCATAACATTTTTACGTAGGGAGTAACCCTCATGGTTACGTTTGGAATACCCATCACAGTATATTACCTAAATATCATTGGAGAAACCTTAACGTTTAACTCCTTTACGTTACCCAATGAATTGGATAGATATATCAGGCTCACCCGCCCTTAGTTTATCATGGAACCACCCGTCTTCATAACAATTCCCAAGAACCATAACATAATCGTATCACGTAAAAAAATGCATAAAGGATACATAACATTTCCACATTTCAATCAAAAGATATCAATATAACAGATTGATATAATAAAAACATTATAAAAACCATTTTCAATACAAAAATAAAATAAAAGTACACGTGGTATTTATTTTTCATCTGAAAAAAATGTTAGGTTATGGCTTGTAGAGGATGCCGAAACTCAAATAATTGTCACGGCGGTAGAGAAGTCGTCGTCGCCACATACGTATGACAAAGAAACATTCCTTTTGTCACTTAGTAAAATGCTTTGTATAAAAAAAGATTCGTTTTGAATAAGCGTAAAAGTCAAAAGGGTTTATACACCGTATAAAAGAAAGTTGTGTATAAAACAAAATATTCCTCAATGAACGGAGATTGAGACGAAGTCCCTTACCTCGTGTCCGACGTGACTCGATTGATCTTTAATCTCCTAAATAATAAAATTGAGTTAATTTATACTTGATAAAGAACCTTTTTCATGTTCATTATTCCTTTTAGATCACTTATTACCATGTCATGAACACTATGTAATTATTTAAGTTAATAACGGTCATTTTAACGATCATTGGCACTTGAGTCAAAAATAAACTCTTTATAATTACAATTTGTTCATGTATCCATTATATCCAGAGTTATATTCATTATGTAGATATCATATATATCATATATATCCAGTATATACATGCATTTATTATATTACATAACATTTAGAGGTAAGAAATGAAATGCACTGTTCATGGAGATGGTAAGCCGTACGTACGCATGAACGCTACTTTCATTTCTATTTCGTATTTTATGGAATGGAATCTTAATGAAAAAAAGGTATATTATAATTCCAGTACAATTTCATATATAATATCATTAACTCCATCCATTATACGTCCCACATATGGCATTAACGAATCAAATCACTTTGAGGGGGCCGTAGTCCGCACTTCCTAAAATAAAGATATCACGTATACCCATAATGGAAGCCATAAAGGTATGCCATAAATGAAAAATACAGAAGCTTAAGTAAAAAAGTAATCATATTATATATCATATATAACTATATTATCATCTTAATGGCCACCTTTGAAGGTGTTAGAAGAATATTGAACAATCATCGTTTTGTGAGGCAGAAATTCTGCATCCACGGAAACAGTATGCTCTTTAACCATTAGATGAAGGTGTGCGTAAGTGTAGCTATAATACTTCTCATAAAAACATCCTAGTATACTGAAGATATTGTAGTTTTCACAAAAGAAATGAATAAAAATAGTTTAGGGGGTTGGAGAAGCAAAATAAAACATAAGAACACAAGAGAAGACACTACCTTTAAAACGGGTAACTCTTTTTGATTTGAGCTCAAAGGCTTCCTTGGAAAGACTTCTGCACAAAGTGAGGCTTCTAGGAGTAAGAGAGGGATGTGGATAGATAAAATGGGCAGGTTTTGGCTGAGCCAAAGGCTTGAGAGGTGTGGGTAAGGTGGTAGAGGTGGGGGCCTTTTATAAGAGGAGAGGAGGGGCACTCTTGGAAAGTTATAAAAGGATACTTTATTATAAAATGATTTTCGGATTTTAAAGGTCCCAAAATTATATATTTCTAGGATAAGGTGATAAGAGATCTAAATCCACCCATCCAATAGGTTTTTGACAAGTTTAGGTCTTAGATTTTACATTAACGTTTCATTTTATTTCAATCATTAAATAATGAGGTAATCGGTGCATCATCTTGGTGTCATAAATAATTTAATTTATTTAATGTATAAAAATTATAAAACAAATATCATGATATAGGAAATATTATTAGATTTATAATGAATATTTATAGTCAAAATTATGACTTATATAACCCCATTTAAAAAAACAATTACTAAAACAACACATGTTTGTGACATTTTTATTTTAACATTAAATAAAAAGTTATTAATGTCATTTTCCTACGAAATTGGCTCCATGGGGTCCCCAATTTGACCCATGGATTTTCTTAGTCGTCCATGACACATAAAAAAAGGGTAGGACATGTGTTAAGGTCATTTCATATTATTAAAACATTAAATTGCATCAATTACCTCTAATCGCGATTAAAAACTTAAAAGATACTATTCACAAAAAACTTATTTTAATCCCATTGAACGACATTTTACTTCCTAATGACAACCATAAATGTACGATTTTCTAAATTCAAAACACATAGGTGGTAAAATTTCATTTAAATAAAAAGTCAGTTTATTTAAGTACCACTTAGTGGTTTCACTATTCATAAAAATTGGACTTTTTCAGAAAAATACCAAAACTTCACCCTAAGCTATATTTGATTTTCCGAATTCAAAAATGATGTATATTTTAAAAAATTCAAAACAGATAAGTTACATTAATTAATTTAATAATTAATTCCTACTGTCATAACAAATAGCGTGTTTTTATGAAACAATATATATCAAAAGATTGACACTAGTTTAAGTCCAATTTCAAAGTGAAATTAATTCCAACGACCACTATTGTATTAAATGGTAAAAATATATTCTAATTTCACTTTAAAAAAAATTCAAAATATAATATAATCATATAAATAAATTAGATTAAAAAGGGGCTTTGAATTAAAATACAACATTTTTCACTATTCATTACAAAAATAAACTTTATCAAAAAAATACCAAAAATTTGCAAAAAGTAAATTTTGATGTCCCGATTCTAAAGAAGAATTTTATTTGGTCCAAAAGAATGTATAATAGTGACCAAAACTATATTTAAATAGGGTTTTCCATCAAAAGGCGATAAGTGGACCTTTAGTGAAAATTAGAGTATATATGCCTAGAATTGAATTATTTTCGTATTTTAAGCCTTTATCATTTATTGGATAAATGTAAAAACATTTAACAAACATATATAATCATATTTTAGGTATTTATATTCATTCCCTCCAATACAACGGCTACGTGTTAACTACCATTTAAAATTTATTATTTTATTACTAGTGTGCAACGTAAGATTTCAAATAAAATCTTTGTTGCATATCGGGTATGCTATCGAACATAAAAACCCCTTTAAAGTAAAATTAATATTTAATTCGTAAATATTAATAAGTATGAAAATTTATTATTCTTTATTTACCTGGGATATTACAATGTCACTCCTTGTATCTCACACAATCATATAAGGACATTCAATATGAATTACACGATGCTAATTTTTTTCAAATTATAATGTGTTATTTAGTTAAATATTATTAAAGGTTTTTTATAATGTAATGATCCAATATAATAAATGGATCAAACCATGGGTTTTGGAGGAGTAGATAATTTTAATATATTAATCTATAATGGTTTTATTTTTACCAAAATACTAATTGAAATAAAAGAAAACATATTTTCATACTTATATCTTGGAATGAATGTTATTGAGAGATTGTTGTCTCATAATTATTTTATAGTGTATATGAATTTATTGAAGTTTTAATCATCATTAAAATGAGAAATGATATGAAACCATGAGATTATAAAACATATATTAATGATGAGTTAACAAAATTTTAGATATGTGTGTTTTAACTCATTGAAAAATATTTTCATATGATATAGAATGAGAATTTTATATTCCATAGTTATAAAATGATGTTCTACTCTGGGACGATATAGTTTTTGGGGGTTAATATCATGCTTTTTTATGAATAATGAGAGGAAAAAAATTCAAGGAGTATCAATCCAAACTCCCAGAAGAAAAAAATGAATATAATATTTTCAAATCCATGACATCAAATTTGTACCAAGTTTTTTCCATTCTTAAATAGGGATCCTCAGAGGAATAATTGGGAAGTAATCCTTATGAGGTATTGTACCATCCCATAACCTTTATAGATGGATGACCCTTGATATGAAGTTACCCGGATTAATCTCACCACTGATACTGATTTTTTATTATTTAATACATCAATATATTTCAATTATATTGTCCTCAGTCAGATCAAAGAATTATTAAACCATGTAATATTATTTTGTGATTGTTTAAATGATTTATATCATTAATAGGTAATAAATATTATAATGGTTTATGGACTAACTGAATAATTTTTTAATGGAATATAATTAAATAACATATTAAGTACATCATCAGCTCAAGATGATATTCAATGTAATTGTATAAATCAAACATTCAAAATCTACTATTTCTATGGGACTATAAAGGATAAGTTATTTTAAATTGGAAAAGTCATTAAAACCATAAATCACCCTTCCTCTACTCTCATGGAATCTCTCCATTATACTATTGTGGGATAAAAATATTTCAAAATGGTTATATCATGTTTTAAAATATATATAGTATTATATAATTTTAAAATAATTTTAAAGAGTTTATAGTACATTTTGGGATTCCTAATTACTTTTAAAGTGTTGTTTTTCATATAATAAATTAATTTAATTATATTTTGATATAAAGGGATTTTCACTCTTTTTTTCTGGTATATATATGAATTTATTTATACATTTTAATATGAAGTATTTTTTTTAATAATAGTTTATTCTATAAAGGGAGTTTAGGAATTTAATATCTGTCTTTATCATTATAATGATTATGTGTGATATATTTTTCATCATAATGTGATTAATTGGCATGTAGGTAAACTGGTATATAATTTCTCCACTTATAAAGTCAATATCATGTATTTAATTTGGGTTCCCCTGATTATTCATCGGTCATTTAAGTTTGGTGAGAGGTTTGGATTGAATCGATACTAGGAGTGTGGTTCTATATAATTTAATTATTTGTTTGGTCTCTATTAATGATCATGCCTTGATGGGGATATTTCATTTAGTTTTCATATTAATATGATTTTACTGGTTTATATCTTACTTACCATGATTTGTTTAAAAACAATTGATGGTAATTTTATTAATATGTTGTTTTAGAATAATAATTTCACACTTATTTTTAAGTATATGAGTTTTAGAAAGTAGTTTTCTTCAAGTCCATCTAAAAAATGTTATTGGTAATTTTACATTATTAAGAGTTCATAAAATCGAAGTTGGTATCATATTGGTTTTTTATGTCCTCCCTATATATAAATTTATGTGTATATTTTGGCATTATATCTTTAGAATTGGGTAAAGGAAATGATCACCATTATCTAGGTGGTGGATCATAATTATGATAATGTTATGGAGTTAGTTAAATATGAAGGATAGTCATAATAAATATAAAGATGAATTATTTTTTATCTCATTCTCTTTTCATGTTTTGGTGTTTTTTAATTTGTCTATATTTTTTATTTCATCTATCTAATCCACTCTTTTTTATTATTTTTATGACACATGTGTAACTAACTATTTTTTGTTAATATATATTATATTTTATATTTATTATTTCTCATGAATTAGATGGTTATTTATTATTTTTTACATTTTATACATACATTTTAAATTTCATTTAATATTATTTAACATTTGGTTTTCCTTTATTTTAAAATTTATAATTTTCAAGTGATACTTATCCAGTTTATAGGCATACCATACCAAATTTAGTGTAGATAACAACAATTTATTATTTTTTTAAAAAGTTAAAGATCAAGTCTACATTATTGGTTTGATACACTTAGAACTTGAGTTAATCTATGTTGTCTAATAATTCACGTTAGAAATTGTAGTAAAATGAGTTTGGTAATCGATTAGGATAACTTGAGTTGATTTATTGTAGTTAATATAAATGATGTGTACAACTCAATGGGGTCGCATACCTTTTATTTGATAATACCATGGTTTCTATTATGATAATATTTGAATATTACTCTTTAACGTCAGTTAATTATTACCATTCCACTAAAATTAAGTATTCAAATTCTCACTTTTACCGAATTCACATATTCAATAATGTAAAGTGGTTAATAAATTGGAGGGGAACCAATAATCTAACATTTTTAGGCTTGTAAAATATAATTAAAATCGAATACATAAATGTTGTAAAGTAAACCACAAATAAATTTACATTATTTTGCTTTATTAAAATGCTATAAATTTTTATGAACATAATTTTTTTATTTAGAGGACCTAACATAATGGTGTGTGTAATGTACATATCTATCTACATTAGCACAAATACGTATTTTACAATTCTTATCATTCCGGAATTGAGTTCTTAATGAATAATCATAAAGGATAGGTCATTAGATCAAAATTATTTTATTTTGAAGGGATTTAATTTGATAATGGGTCTTTTGAAATATATTTTAATGTTTTTTATGTCAATTCCATCATGATATTTATTAGAATATATAATATGTGGTTGATTTAACTAAAATTCCAATATACAACCTAATAATAAAAAATATTTTTTAGAGTCTCACCTTCTATGAATGTCTCCCCAAATAGACGCAAAACATCTAATGGTGCTATGTAAAATTGGACATAAATAGAATCATAATCCCCCGATATGGTCCCCCTTTGACCTCCATTATGGTATTAAAAATTGAAATATTTAGGGATTCAAATATGGATTCTCTAAGTCATGTTTTGAAACCTGCAAAATATTTAATAATATTCTCACCGTTATCTTTATTATTAATTTTGTATCAAAACAATTATAGTCAAAATAATCAAATATATGCTGGGGTAAATTGGGATATCATAGATTGATTATATTTAATGCTTTTTCAAATTATAAAGTGGATATAGTTCCTATTTGTGTTAGGGTATTGAATACTACATTTCCTTGTGGAAGGTGGCATGGTGTATAAATAACTTTTGGTATTAGGTCTCATAATAAAAAAAAATTCTTTTTAGGATCCTTGACTAAATAGGGCCATCTTTTTTGTTCTATTTTAGGTTAATAACGTGGTTTTATAATGTTTATATATGAATTGGGTACAAAATGAACGTTTCCAAATTTAGTGCTCAGATTTTTAGGTTCAATGGTGTGGTCTTAGTTATTAGGATGCATTTTAAATTTAAATTAATAAATTAATTGAATGGAATGAATTTGGAAAATTTGTTATGTTTGTTCAATTGGGTACTTTAATTTTAATGAAAGTATTTAATATTAAAAGATAATGGGATTCAATTCACATTTCATTACTTGTTTATGGATTTTAAAAAAAACTCTATTTAAATTAAAATATATATATCATGATATGGTTTATATAATATTTATATTTTTTTATAGGCATGGTTTGTAGGATTTATAAATTTTAAAACTCTATATATCCATATCATTAGTCCAAGATATTTTTTATGTCTTAGAAGAAATAGAGTTTTGGAATTTTTTGGTCCTATAATTTCAAAAATCTATAAACATAACCTATTTTTTGGTCTCAAAATGGGTTTGGAAGGGTCTGTTAAAAATGTGTTTAGTGATTGTATAATGAGTTCATAGGACAATGGATATGGGTTAGTTTTTTTATAAGGATCAATCATAAATGGGTTATGCCAATATGTCATTTTTTATGGTGTTCTTGAATATAATTGGATTGGTATTCCAACCTAAAATTGGGAATTTCATCCATCATTGCACAGTTGATGTACTGATTATGATTACCATATCATAAATTGGGAAGGGTTATATGACAACCAAATTTATACCCTAAGGGGATAATTTTAATTTCTATAAGGCGTCATATATGATTCCAAAAAACCAATTGCTAGTATAAATTATGATTCTAAAATAAAATAGTGTGAAATACATTTGTTTTATCTTTTTTAATTTCTCTTGGTATCTAAGAATTATTATGGGAAACCATATTGTCCCATCTATATGATAGATGACGCTAAAATCAGAAATTAACTATGTATATGGGAACAATATGCACATTTTATATGAAAAAAATAATTCATATATATATATAGTTTAAGAACCAATAAAGAATTAATAATATATGTAAACCAACAATCAAAAGCATCTATATCCCGAGCCTTAGGGGTACAATTTCCAATGAGTAAAAATAAACTACCTAAGAGGGGATATAATCGATTACACATGTGATGAAGAGGTAAAAATCATTTAGGAAACTCAAAAAAATGATATATCCATCCCTAGTATAATAATAATTATTAAGATTCAATTTATATATTCTAATATATCTCAAGAATAAGTGATATCCTCTTACCATAGCCATAGAAAATAAGGTTTATAGACCTCCTAATGAGAGAAGTATATGTTGTAAGTATATATCACATAGTAGGTGGTTATCATTCGACCACCACTTATTTATCCAAATACCAATATTATAATAAAATAAAACAATGTAAGAAAATAATAAATCAATAAAAAATAACCTTTTATCATATCAAATATAAATTTAAATATTAAAATTTTCCTTAGGTCAGAATTTATAGATTCTATATTTATTATAATGGAACCAAACATACCTATATTTTTTATACCTCAGAATCCAAAGGAAGTAACTAAATACACATTAGTTAAACAAATGATTAAAATGTATATTTATATTATATCCTCATAATGTATGGAAAACAATTATGGTAGAGGTTACATCCTGTCTAATGAGGTTATATATACCCATGTAAGAAGGTGATTTTGTTTTTTAAAGGGTTATATAACTTCCAAACACATAGTATAATAAATACACATAAAAACTCTAATCCTAGCATCAATATATTTTATTTTATTAAATATATATATTTAAATAATAAAAATGGATTACATTTCACATTGATGATCTGAATTTTCAATGTTCAAAATAGGAATTTGATTGAGATCAAAGAGTATAATACAAATGGATCATCCCACCAAGGACATCCACATGTTATACTAATCTCATAATTATTAGGAATGATCACCCTATTATCCATAGCCTTATATCATCATTCCATTAATGAGAGATATAATTTTTTGTAGATAATCTCACTATTAAGGACTTCTAAAAATTATATCAAAATACCTGCATGTTGAGCATATTTATATTGGAGTTCAAGAATAAATAAAATCAGTTATATATGTAATTAATGTATCTATATATTTTCATATATATAATATCCCTTGAAACATTTTGTTTTATTTCTATAATGAATTATTCATGTATAAAAATTTATTTTAGATGTTTAAACTGACAATAACTATCATTTAATGACAAATAACTAATTATGATACTATTTTTAGATGAACTGAATCATTTACCACATGTTATATTGCCATATCATAATACCATACACAATCCTCCATTGAATAATGGAATACACTACACCAGGGTGCACCTAATGATATATTACGATGTTGACTAAAAAAATATGTTGTAGTAATTCCTTTAGTGCACAAACCAACCAAACTCTTACTTACACAGAATCATTACTAACATAGTGAGAATTCACCTTATATAAAATCAAATGTAAAATCTTATAAAACCATATCCAAATATCCTTATTGATATTTTCAAAAACTCTTTTTTTAAATCAATATTTCCCTTCAAAAACATGTCACATCCTGTGCACCAAAATTATAAAATTAATCATGAAATTATTCTATATATACTCTAAAAAATTTGAAAAACTTTTAATGTTTTGTTAAGATTATAATAATTCAAAAAAACAATGTGTAACCCTATGGAAATTTTTATAATTGAAACCGATTAATAATTACTAAATACTTATATGTATGTAGAGATGATCCATTAGAAAAGACACATTTCTAATAAAATTATAATGGGATCTGATAGGATATCTATCAAACACGTGTATCTTTATACATTTTTCCACAATCTATATCATATTCAAGTATACAAAATCATACTATCCATATTTCCAAGACATCAAGTTATCATGGTACACAGTTTCTGTCAATCCCTTATTGTTTACTTCTGCATTTTTTTCATTAGTATAAACAAATGTTGTCAATGAAAACATCATATGTCATGTACCTATATGGATTGTAAAAACACATCAAATCATAAGGATAAATTATCCAATCATAAGTTACATACCTAATTACATCCATATACATACTCAATAAATTTTAATGAAGGGACTCTATATCATACATGTTATATAATAGGGAACCTTCAATACTGGTTAAGACTCAAATGGATAGATGATCAAAAATATAACCAAAGAACCCCATTATTATCTAATCCTCGATTTTTACATAAGATTAGTTTCAAATGGATAGGGTTTTATTTACATATACCGTGAAAACATCATGTATGAGGATTCAATATGAAACAAGAATCTAGGGTATACCAATAACATAGTGTATAAAAATCCATGTGGTATACCTAATGGATCTTCTATTGCAAAAATATAATTTTTGGTCAAAATTGTATCTTACGAATTACTATAATAAATACATACCATATTAACCATTACACATCACTGTAACCTAAAATAAGTCATGAAAACATTATTCATGTATAACTAAATGTTGAGCATTGAGGGTCCAATTATCATTTAATTTCATGCAATATATGAAACAAAAATGAAATAATTAAAATGTGGGGATAGTGTTTGGTCAAACATTATATTTTTCATATTCCATAACAATATTATAAATACTAAAAACCAAATATATCTTCACTTAAGATTATATCCAAATGATAGACCACTGGTGTAGCCTTAGGTTTGCTATATTTTTTGGTTTTGTCAAATATTATACCTCTCAATATAATTATTTCAACATATCTCTATATCCCTTATAAAACTGACCTAATAAATTATTTTATTGAGTAAAATTTATTAATCATGTTTATTTAATAATAGGAAGAATTAATATTCCAATTCACAATGTACAACTCCTTTGAATATAGTTTTGAAACACCTTTACTTCAGAACGCTATATTATATATTATCAGTAAAATATATTTTCGACTTCTAGCAATTTATATCTTCTTCATCATCATCATTCCTAGACTGGTATCATCAAACATGTATGTTGAGACCCCATAGTAATTATTGTAACTATTTATATTATCATTACCTTTACATTTAATACTCCATTAGGATATATTGTAGTATTCACTTCTCTCTGTTAACTGAATTCAATGTTTTAAATTGTTATTTACCAATATAACTTAATATAATATTGAATATTAGTTGACATTCAAATACAATTTTAACAACTAAAATCATTTTACAATTGTACTTGAACTTCTTGAAGTTAAAATATAATCTCCCTAGAATTATAGAAACTATATTATTTCTTTAATATCATTATATGATTCAAAAACTCTTTTGTGACTAATAAATAATTGTTGTGTAACAACTTGAACCAGAATCCACTAAAATAGTTCCCTGAGCATGGGCACTATATTTCCTCCATCATTCCTTCCTATTTCCTAGAGACTACAAAAAAGTAGTAATGATTCATATGTGGTACGATGGGAGGCTATACTATATAGTTTCATTATAACACAATATAAATAAAGGAAATATCATATTAATACAATCATTATAAAATAAATTTTATATAAAATACGATGTCATGTATAATGGAATATCATCCCAAATACACATACTGAAAAGGATGGATTATATATAATTCAAGTCAAGTACAATAATCCCAAAAAGTAAACAACATGTAAAAAACTAAAAAATAGAAAAACACTAAAGTATCTATAGATATCACATCTCCTAGATCCCTACTCTAACCATTTCCATTGCATCAAGCATCATAAATGGTGTGTTTTATATTTTACAACATCCATCAATCAAGTCTATTAGAATACAAAATGGAATCCATAACATGGTTTGAGAACTACCCAATAGTCCACCACTAATGGTTTCTAATGAAATTAAACATCTGTATATATAAATCATAATGGGGTGAAATAAATAATTGGATAAGTAATAAAGAAAAGATATGGAAATTAAACAAATTATTCCTTATGTTTATTCACGAAAACATGGGATGATCATACCTACTTCTTCCTATACGGATATTTGTTCTTTTAGGACATATTATGGTCCAATATAGTTTAAAGGTGGATTATCAAGGAAAATATGATGTTCTAACTAAAAGGAACCTACAAAGATCAAATGTCTATTCCCTTACATAAATACCTTTGAAAATACACTAGTCTGTTAAAAACAGAAGGGACAACCCTTGATTTTTTAAGGGAAATATTTATTCGAATCCCAAGGCTTACACTTGAGGCGTTCCATACCAATAAAAATAAATCCAAATTTTGAGAACTAATTCCATGAAATTTGGGTAGGGTAAATCTGAATAACACACAACATTAATCCATTTCATTCAATCAGTGTTGACATTACTAGAATCCATCAGAGATCCACCCAATGGAATTCAGGATTATAATCCATTGTCTTCCTTTAGAAGTTTTATAGAATTATAGATTATTGAATCTAATGATTTATTCAACACATACATCCTTACAAGTAACCTAATGGAATCTTATACCAATCCATTGAATTCTATTTAAAAACCATACGAAACCCATGAAATTATTCCAACTAATTCATTACTCAGGACCATTTAAAAGGATTGTAAACAAATAATTATTTAACAATTAATACAATAAAATTTGAACAATTCAATCCATGGTAAATGTTTTGGTTCAATTTACATTCTCATATAATAATTCTATTTATAACAACCCTACAATGTCATTCGAATCATATTAAGAATCTAACATGCCATGTTAAAATCATTATATCACAAAGGTAATCCATAAAAAACATAATTAGGTCACACAAAATAATATCCCATGAAAAAATTCACAAATATAATAGTCTCAACAAGGGTTTACTAAATCCAAACCACTATTATAATTATAAGAGATCACATATGTACTCAATAAGAAATAAAAATATTTAATGTTAATTTTTTTTCAAGCATCAGATGAGTTGGTGTGACTACACAAGGAAACAAAGAAACATGATAATGAGACATTTGGAGAAAATAATTAGAACACCAACCATAGGTTAAAAGTGTCCCACTTTCAATGATTTGGCCTTTGGTTCAAGAAGAAAAATGGAAAAATAATGAAACTAGATTATTAACCTGAAAAAAAAACTTATTAGCATTCACTGAAGACAACTCCCAAAGATTGAGATTAAAATATTAAGGGAAGGAAATTGGTATTAGATTCATCTCAAGACTTTAATTTCCACAAATGTAAGGATTATCAGTTGTGGATAAGTGATATCCATCATGGTTGAGGGTATAAATAGAATGAGAGTCTATATAAGGGATTTTATATGAATAATATGGGAGAAAACCTGGTAACACATGAGGTTTGAAAAGGTAAAATATATAATATTATCAAATATAAATGAGGAGAACTATTTGGATGCAATGTTATGCAAATCATATGACAACCATGGTAACCTCTATTGTTTTGGGACCACCCATTGACATTATTATGGAACACATTTTTATAAATTATATACCAACCATTTGAAATGAATATGTTACCTTTTTTACATGGCTTTCTAGATAAAAAAGAACAATTAAAAAACCAAGAGTCTATAAAATATTTATGAAATAGTTGGGTGTAAGGTTAGAAATAACAGTTTTCTAACTAATATAGCGTGATTTAGAAAAAATAAACCTTATAGTCTGATCCATAAACTCCTAAGACAGTCTTGATAACTCTCCTACTAACATAGACACTCCACTAGGTTAAAATTAAGGGATTTCCAAAATTTTGTGGGGTATATACCACAATTAAGGATGTGGTTTCATAACCTCCCCACCATAGGAAAACTCATCATTGATATTCACTATCTAGCATCACCAACCTAGTCAATAAAAAATCTCATCAATAGGTCCAATATATCTGATTTTTAATCCCACATTTCTTCTTGGAAAATACCATGAATCCAAATCACACATAATAGAATGATAGATTTACCTGAGAGTGTATTTTCACTTGGGTCCACAATAGAAACAATATGATCCCCAAATAATGCATCATCCATGAGATCAATATAATTAGTATCAATAACAAGAGATTTATCAAAAATGTACCATCCAAGATAATATACATGTAATACATCATGTAATACAGTGAACCTATTTGGATGAGTGACTAGTTATGACACTGGCCAGACCCTATTAACAATATCAAAATTCCCTACATACATGGGTGTTGATTTCACCAACCCCAATATAAGATGGTGTCTCATTCATGGAGAAACATAGAATAACACCTGATCACCAACCTCAATCTAAATTCTTAGATGAATTGTATTCAAAAATTATTTTTTCATACATTTCCAAGAAGAAATCCGTATGACCCTAGAACACCCTGAGATGGGAGGGGTAAATTGGGGCGTCAACATTATATTTTAATGAGATGGATCTTTTCCCACATCTGTAGGAACCTATTAATCCTAATGAATAGAATCATGTTTTCAATAGACATCCATATATAGTGACACTACAAAGTAGTTTTAAATGGATAACCTCTAATGGATAGAACAAGAACCATATGCTAAAAAAGTATTGGTCATAACTAAATCAACTTAGCTTCACTAGTTATTATTCATTTCCGAATATCATACAGATTCACTCTTTTCCATTAATACTACAATTATTGGAATTTTAGGGGCAGAACACTACCTCTCTCGAAACACTTCTATTGACTCCCCTAATTTCACCAATTGGGGTAAGGCCTTACCCATTTTATCAACCTAATGGTCACCAAAGTAGATTTGGATTTTATGACTATATCCCTGATTAGAAAGAGACTCTTATTGCATTATATTCCTAAGTTGAGTCATTTAAAAGAACTGTTATGATAGACTGGATGCTTCAATACTACTATTCATGAAAATCATTTCCTTCATGAAACACCACACACATATATATATATATACATACATATATATATTGTAATTCATGAACCCAAATGCTTTCATGAAACTCCCAAAATTAATAGAAAACTATGTATTCATTAAACTCACAGTCTTTGTGAAACTACCATTTCTTAAATTCCTTTTAATCGGTAAGGTAATACCCAATGTTTTCATGACACTTATTCTAAAGAAGGGTTATGGATTCTCAATTCTCTTAGATTTTGTGAATTCATGGATTTTCGCACTTTTCTCCAAGTCACTCTATATCTGAAATGAGTGGTGGCTTCCTTTTTATAGACATATCCCTTCATGAATATCCCATGTTCCCAGTGGTATCTTCGGGATCCTCTTTAGTCATGCACACAAAGCTGCATTATTCATGAATCACCAGTAATGTTAACCCATTTTAGAATCTTCTGGTAGTCATGTAGATTACCTTCATCCCATAATAAATCAGCCATTTTCATGAAGCCTCAGTCTCAAATCTTCAAATCATCTAAAAAACTACAGTAATTGATAAAAACATGACTTCACCTTATATATACAGCGTCGATTTTTGGTAAATAATTTTTTTATTATTAATCCTTATTCCTAATTTTGATATCCAGCTATTATGAAAACACTATAAAAAGACAACACATTGAACACTAAGACCACCAACACCATAAGATCACTTTCCCCATAAAATTATGGATCAGCCTAGTGTGGATTAAAAAAACTAAATAATAGATTTCCAATAGTGAAAATCATGGGTTCTAAAAATCTCCCTCTTTGGGTTTTTTACAAATCTAAAGATATATTCAATAAATTACAAACCTTGATGAAAAAAATAATATTCTTGAAATTAAAAATATAACACTTTATGTATCTTTGAGAAAATATTGGAGTAAAAAACTAATAGGCAAACTATATTTTCATTCCTTGTGATACCACTAACCAATCCTGCAACCAATCATAAAACCAACATTTCATTAATTGAATGAAAATCATCTCATCCTTTTTTTAATAAAGTCGTTGAACCTATAATGAGTCTTTATTACAAAAAAGAAACACTCCCCCTAAATTATATCTCCCCTAAAGACATAATTCACACCCATAAATAGAATAAAACATTTAACTGAATGGGGGAGGGGATAGACTATAATCTTCTCATTCAATGGGAGGTGGCTAAAGTAAGGTGAAATCAATGTTTCTCAAAAATTGGGGCTACAAATTACTTAATGAGGATATCATCCATGTATTCATTTGTTTGAAAATTCTCTATTTTGATTACATTGTATTCATATTTTTCTTTGATTAAGTAATATCTAATCTCAATATGTTTGATATGAGACTGTTGAATTGGATACATCATATGATCAATTGAGATCTTGTGTTCAAAGTGTACTTCCATCAAATATTTAAACTCATCCAGAAAATCCTTGAGTTGTTTATTACTCCATAATTGCTAATTTAATGCATCTTTCATTGAGATATACTCTGCTTCAGCCAAGCTATGATAAATGATTTCCTATTTCTTTCCCAACTGTCCCACACATTCATTTCCATGGAAGAATGCATCACCTCCTATAGACTTTTTATCCACCACATATCTTTCCCTTACTACATCACATAATTATGATAATGTGTTATCCCTTCCAATTGTAATGTATAATCTAAATTAGGAGATCATTGAATATACTTCATGATTCGTTCAATAGTTGAAAAATAATCTTCCTTTTGATTAATTTGGAAGAGATCCAATAAGAATATTTAAAATATGATATCAGACTATGTTTTAGAAAATTATAATATGATTCCAATGATCGTTAAATATATTGTCAGATCCATAGACGCCCCTCACTCGATCATTACATGTTTTAACCCAACTAAAATTGGATTTGTCATTTTTTTGGAGTCAATAATGTAGAATTTATATAGAATCTATCTTGAATATTTTTCTTGATAAATGAATGTCCAATCCTACATCTAAGAAATCTACATCATAAAAAAATATGATTCCTTAAATCATGGACATTTCAATTTCTGATTTAATGTGACTAGAAAATTCTTACACTGATCATTTCCTACTTCCAACAAAAATAATATAATCTATATACACAATCACCATAAATTTATCTTCTTAATAATTATTCCCATAGATATTATGGTCAAACCTATATATTAAATTGTATCTTCTTTTGGAAAGAATCTACTCATTAATTCCATGATAGTGGTTCCATATTTAGAATATAAATATCCATATTTAATCATCAAAATTTTGTTTAATTATTTTCAATAAGAAAACCCATTGTTTGTTAAATGTAAAATTCTTTATTAATATCATAATTTATCAATTATTTTTAGAAATCCATGTGATAAATATTTTACCCCATTTTAATTTCCACGGAATGAAGGATTCTAATAAACATTAGTAAATCTATTGAAGAAAACGTTTATTCAAAATCAATGCCATCAATTTATTCATATCCTTTAATAACTAAGCTTTTCTTGTTTCAGATCACGTTTCCATAATCATAAATTTTTTTAAGATAAACTTTGTTCCAAAGAAATTGTGACTTTACTCTCTCTTAATAAGATTACATGTACATTTATTATCAATATGATCATGTTATCCATTCCTGGATGTATCCCATGATTCATCATTCACATCTTATTCAAATAAGGGTTTTTCTAAAATTTATAGGATGGTAGAATGTGCTACATTCCTCATTCTCATTGTCTCTGTAGGCGTAGTTTAATTCCCAATAATATTTGATTAATTAACTTCTTCTCTTCTATTTCTCATCTTTAGTTCTGATAATGTTTTTTAGAAATGGTTTCCACTTCACATTCTTCTTCAAAATCCTCTTCATTTTGAGATCCATGAATGTTTTTCAGGACTTCAACTATTTTTGTATATGAATAGTTTCCATATTCACAATCTTCTTCACCTTCAATCATACCAACATATGAGATGCTCAAGGTATTTATTATCTTTTTCTCAATAATCATGAAATTTTTTTATTCAAAAAAAATTTATATAGAGTATTGTAATATTTTTAGGATTTACTCATAATAAAATATCCATGGAATATTCCCTCATCTGTAGCATCACTATACATTCTATAACATGACTTATTTGTTTTTCATGAAGCATTTACTTTCAAAAACATGAAAATAATTTAGAGAGGGATTCCATGAATTCTATATCTCATATGGTTTCATTATCTCTCGAATAAAAATACTTACTTGATTTTTAATTTACACCAATAATTGAATATCCTCTTTATATTAATCCTGATAAAAACAACTCTTAGTCATCATAGTTTTAGAAATATTATTTACTTGTTGATTTTTATGTTCGATGACCCTATTTTTCAATGGGTTCTCACTGAATACACCTCAATATATATCCTAGGACTTCTATGGTAATTTTTAAATGAAATGGATATGTATTTTGTTCTATTGTCAGACTTTAAAATCTTGATTCTGTGGGTTTTTTCATTCTCAAGTCATTAACACTAACACTTCATACAATGAAAAACAATACATTTATTATAAATAAACATCCCCCAATAAATTCTGTTATAATTATAAATAAAAGTTATTAAGTACGTCTCTACATATGTTTCAAGCAAATTTATTGTACCCCAAACATTTTTTTTGAATAAGATCAAGCAGATTCAATGCCCTTTGGTTCTTCAATGAATATTAACTCCTAAAAATATTTCCTAACATGCAATAATCACAATTATTATGTTGATATTACTTCGTCTTGTAAATTTAAAAAATTCTATTTATCTTGGATTTTTATTACGAGCTCTATTTTTTAATGTTACCCAACCTCTAGTGCACCATGTTGTTTTCTTCTTCCATTTTTATGAAATGAGTTTTTTATATATAGTCAACCTGGTATAAATAGCCATTTTTACATCATTTAATTATAGAATTATTTTTCTTTATATAACACTCTTAATTCACGAGTTTTCTCACCCTTAGGATATTTTGATGCAAAATATATATATAATTAACTTCTATATTCATTAGCTATCCCATTCATAGTTTTATATTTCAACTACCTTTGATCTTTAAGGAACATTGTTTGCTGAATATCAATGTTCATTTAACCATTTTAATAAAACTTTTCAGAAAATAATTATTTCTTATCATGTGGGGTGAGAATACATTGTATTGAATCTAAGTTCTTCTATTTATTGTATCTTTGGGATAATTTTCTATAATGATGTCTGTTTTGATCTTCTGTTTTTTCTTCTGTGAGATAACTAACAGTGTTTTGAATTTCCACTATAATTTCAATATGAATGAAGTTTATTATACTCATATTCTTCTTATTTCATTGGAGAATAAAATTATGCTTGAGTAATTTGGCTTGGTTGGTGGGTATTAACATGTCACAGAGTTTTGTACTTATGGTTCCCACCATTCCACTACCTTTAATGAATTGAATTATAATCATAGTTAGAATAGTGAAAACAATATCCATAGAAAATATTTCTTTTATATGATGAAGGATATAGTTTTATTCTCTATTTTTGACTTACATTCACTTACCCATTCATATAATACATTTACTATTCGATGTAAGACATTATATGGCTCATAAAGACTCATAATTGAAATTTTGTATGGGGAAATATCTTATAACATCCATTCCTCCACATTTACCCATATTTGTTAAAGGTATATAACTAGTTGTCCTTTCTGGACACTTAAGGATTATTTTCATCTCTCTTATCCATTGGGTTCAAATCTATCAATATTAGGAAATCATTACCCATTGTGTTATCTCTAACATTCTAATTCTCATTACTCTAGCTATCCTATTTCCATTCTTTAATGTTTCTGTATCAGAACTAGTTTCAATTCATCCTATAAATGTGTATATTTGATCATTCATGGCATTCTCTACTCCATTGAACCATTTTTATCTCTTTCCAAAATCTATTAGTCTAAAAATATTCTAAACTACAATTTCTACTTCATTTACCTTGACGTTGATTTAGTTTCTTATTTAATCCATAAACTAACAACTTCTTCTTCATTAACCTCTACTATATTTTCCCTTTCAACTAGTATAAATGCAAGTTCATTGATGAATTTTACCTTCTCATCAATCCTGCATTTGAACTCCACAACCTCCTCCAATATTTTAATAGTTATTAAATATTCTTCCACCTCTCCTAAGAGTTAATCAAGTTTATCTTCAATATTATCCATATACTCTAATGATTCATTCAATAATGAATATATCTATGTATTTTTATTTTTATTTTTTGAATTTAAAACTCTTTAAGAGAACCCTTAACTTAGACCTTGAGAAAAAACACAAATTTATTGATTATATTAATCTATTATTGGTTCTACCTTTGAAACTATAGCCTTTATGAAAACTATAGGATCAGGTTTAAAATAAAGTTCTACAGACTCTAAAAATTCATGATAAACCTATTGTTATTTGGAAATTTAGACCTTATCCAATAATTTATTTCCCAATATTTTCTCTCATTTAGAAGGGATCCTTTTCTTAGGCTTCTTCATGAGTTCTTCTTTAGTTTATACATAATCATATTTAATCAAGCATTGAGTGTCAATATACCCTACTCTACCACACTGAAAATAATACAACTAAATATTTCCTTTAAATATCCCTTTTACTCGACTGAAATTTAAAAAAATGATAGAAATAAATCATCCACATCATCTCCATCATCACTATCCTTAGAGATGTCATTTATTTCAGTGGTATTGAATCCCTTTTTTATGCTTACTCGAATTGTTGACTCCATGAATCTATTTTTTGAATATTCTAAAAGACACATTTGGTTTATGGTAATCGGAAAATATCCAAAATACATCATGATTTAAACATTACAGGTTCATAATTCAAAAAGAAAACCAAACAAGATCCACAAATTCAAAACAAAGAAAACGAAAGCCCTCCTCAATTCCAACTAAATCAGCTTCAAGAGGGTCATGAGATCACAATGGGGATCGAGGTCTGCCTAACGGGTCACAGTGTAATCCTAAGCATCAGTTACAAATTTAAATCACCTACTAATTTGTCAAATAAACATCGTACTAAGAACTATTTTCATCCTCTCCAAGTGTTTTCGACACCAATAGTGCCAGTATTCAGCCAGAGAAACCGTTGTCAGGCATCGGTTCCTCAGAAGTAGAAACCCCACAAAATCTACAGAGGATCCATCAAAATAGGATACCATAAACAAAAAACATCGCACCATTGTAACACACCTTTTCATAGCCATAAAATAACTTCATCATTGTCGATTAACCTCCATCATCATCACCGCAATAACAATATTCCGAACACATCTCCCGGACACCTGATGCAACTCCAGTCGATGAGCAGAAGCAACCACGCATCGAGTTTTAGAAATAAATAAAATCATAATCGAGGATGAAAACAAAAGGAACCAGGATAAGGGAAAAATGGGTAGGATACTCTGATGGTGACTGGAGATGAAACCCCAAAGGGGATCCCCACGACCGCCAAACCACAACAACCAAAACCTCTATGGGTCTATCACTCCATGTCCGACCTAGAGAGCATTGAGGGAACATGTGGTTAGAGCATGGTTAGGAATCCTAGGGTAAAGATATGATGGAATGAAACCCAAACATAATCCTGAACTCAAAAGGGGAACTGGGAATAAAATCCTAAGAAAACAATCTGGTGGATGAAACCCTAGGAGGAAGGATAAATACAATGTTGGGGGATGTAACACTAGGAACCACCAAATGAAGAATCACGTGAAGGACCACTCTTAAATCTATAGTTGCAGAACCTTCTAACAATCCAACACATCTAACCATATAGAGTTGAGTGTATCGAACCAGACAGGAAGATTAGGGAATTGAGGGTAGAAATCAAGACAGATCTAGAAGCGAGGAAGAAGAAAACCTATCAGAATAATGCTTCTAAGAAGAAAAGGAATACACGTGTAATGTGATTAAGTAGTCTATTTTAATTTTCATATGGATGTATTTTCATATAATCAATCTTATTTTGAATCCCTTGATGTTTTCCCTTAAAAAAATATTATATCCATCATATATATTTTACATTTTACCTCACATAGTCTTGGTTGCAGTTAAACATATCACCATCAACTTGATTTGATCAGATAGAGTGAAGGTCAATGTATTTAGAGCATTTATATCAGCATAAATACTTTTCCTATGATTTCAAGTCATATAGATTCATTTTGTATCACTAAAATGAATCCCTTGAGATTTGGAAAAGATAAGATAAAAACAAATAGACAACATATGATATCTAATTCTTTTCTTCCATATCTAGAAGTTTATTCCATCATATAGGGGATCTCCCCTATTATTCATTAGATTCTCTAAGAAGAAAACAAATGAAATATTTAACACTTGTTACCTATTACTTTTGATATAATTTATAGGTCCCAATAATACCCTTATTGGGGAGGTTTGAATCCAGGTGTCCACATTTTTTTAAAGAGACAGGTCATGTTCCCACATTTGTATGTACCTATATGACCATCGTGATTGAATCATAGAGTTATTAAACATATATATATGGATACATAACACAATTGTTTTACATGGATCCCCACTAAATGACCGTTAAATTATCATAAACTGATAATGTTTCTATATTACATGGATCTACTAAACTTCACTAGTTTATTTTGATAACAAAAGATCATACATAGTCACTATGTTCCAAGAACTTTTCATTTTTAATAATTTTAATTGTAAAAAATTTATCACATTGTAATAATTCCTTCTACTCCACCTACCTCACTTCCTCGTATGATTTCTTAATTGTTTTATTGACTAAAAGTTCACTTCATAAGATTGTTCATTTTAGTCTGTGTACCTGATTAGCATGAGGCACTACTTTCACCATAGTTCTATGATGGTGCACTTTAAAGCATTGTTCACATACACCATATGTTTAAAAACTATATTTTGGGGAGATCTCAGCCATCCTGAACCCCAATTTTTTTTTCAATGATATATCATCATTCATACACCCAACACTTTCTTGAATATCCTAGACATCATGAAGGTCCCAACCATTTAATAAATAATATTCTTCGTGAAACTCAATGTCTTAAAAAACTCCTTTTTATAAAAAAATTTATCATATGTTATGTCCTAATGAATATTTTCATGATTATTATTCCCTCAAAGTGTTTTTTATTTTTTAAGTTCTCAGCCTTCATGAATTTTCAGTGATTCTCCATTTTCTCTAATTCAACTTATTTCTAAATTGAGTGTCAGCATCATATATATAGACTTATCCCTCCCTGAAAATCCTAAGATCCTAGTTTCCTTTTCAATAACATCTTTACTCATGATCACAAATATCCTTTATTCAGGAAGCTCTAGTGAAATTTACCAATTCATGAAGCTTCTTATAGACATATAGATTATGGTTAACCCATCGCAACTCATCCATTTTCGTGGTTCCTATTTTTTAGAGATCCACATCTTCATAATTAATCAAATATTGGAGAAACACATGTCATCTCCATATATATGTATATTATATTATAGAAATCCTTATTTCATGATATTTTCTCCTTCCACATGATTTTGAGAACCAAATATTTTCCTAACACTTGGAAAATTAACCACATTCAATTCTAAGTCCACATACACTGTATCATCACATTCTTTTCAAACTCCCTAATCATCCTAGGATGGATTGAATAAAAAAATAAAAAAATCAATTTCTAGCTATGAAAAACATTATTTCCAACACCGTTCTATTCAAAATAATTTAGATATGCTCCAATATCACATAAATTAGTTTTTCCACAATAATTACCCTAACACCTACCTACAAACCACATAAGGGTAAATAGAAAGGCCTCCCATATAACGCATTATAAGGATCCATCCAAATTTTCTTCTAATAACGATTATTATAGGAAAGATACAAAATTTGCAGATGGTTCTACCAATTTCCAAAAACAATCTAGGACGGATATCTTTAACATGTCTTAAAACACAAAAATAGTCAACTTGAACTGCCCATCGATCTATGATTGGTAGGATATACCCAAAATCCATCTTTTAAAAAATTATATCTACAACCCCTACAATAATCATGAAAAAAACATAGATTCCCTATCAAAGATGATACTCAAAGGGTTGTCATGTAGTCATATGGTCACTCTAATATACAATATTATGATCTCATCATCTATAAAAAGTATCTCATTGTAACGACCCAAAATTTTGAATAAATCTTGTTTCCTAATTTCATGTGTTATTTTTTATACTCAAAAAAAATGTTTTATTTGATAAACATGATTATAAATAAAATGAGACCATTGGTTTTTGAGTGTTATATGACCATCGGTCAATATGAACACCGTGAACAAAATGTTTTGATTATTGTCTCTAAATTTAAGTAATCTTGGTTAATTATTATAGAAAGAAGATTTGATGGCCTCACCTAGTAACCTTGGGCCGATCGAAGCCCATCTAACAGAGATTGGGAAAGAGGTAGCACCATTGGGCTTTGCTCTGGACCAAATCCAAGCCGAACTTCATCATGTGAAGCTAGAACGGAATCGCCTTCGCGAGAAGTTCAAACTGATAGAAATTACTACTCGGGCAATTTTGACTGAGCCGCCCCAAAATTCTATCACCCTAGCACACCTTACTCTTAGGTCCTATGCTGGTATTATAAGGGGTTATGTAACGAGACCGTAATTGCCTTGTGTAATCCTTTTTTTAAATAAAAATTTGGATTTCTTCTTATGATGATGTTTATGAATTTTCAAATGACCGGATAAATATTGTATGCATATTTTTGATGAATTTTAGAAAAAGGATATTTTAAAAATGGTTGTGTAAACCTTAAATAATTAAAAAGGTGTAATGATTTTCGAAAAATGGTCTTCTACAATTATGTTCAGTACAAAATTTAGAGTCTAATAAGATCAACTTGATTTTTGATGAATAGTAAATTATGAATAGTGATTTTATGATTAGGATTAGTAATATGACCAAATGGATTAGTAATCTCACTTAAAGAAAGTTTTAAAATAATCTAGGCACCTTGATTAAGTAATGTGATTCAATAAAATAGTTAAATAACGGTTTCATTAATTATTATTCAAGTATTAGTTTTTTCGGGTGAATAGTGTTTTTTAATTAAAAATTTAATTAAAAATAATTAGAAAATTATTTTTATAAAAATGACTTTATTTTTGAACTCAGAGCATCGATATTATGTTATGGTAATTTTTGGGGTTTTTTCTGAAAAAAATGAATTTTCGATGAATAGTGTTTTTATTTAAAAATTAAATTAAAAATATTTAGAAAATTATTTTTATAAAATGGAGTTCATATTTGTAATCAGAGCGTTGATATTTGGTTAAGGTGAAATTTTGGGATTATTCTGAGAAAGTTGAATTTTTGATGAATAGTGAAAATACAGTTTTTAAGTTACGGGTGTTTAATGACATCATTAAATGATGTATTAAGTTTGTAATCAATATGTTCGAATTATGAATAGTGAGATAAGGTATGAGGTGTCCCAAGTGGCCAATACCATGGGCAAATACCATGGGCAAGCCCATGGTTTTGCCAAAACCACTAATGAGGTGTCCCTTTGCCATTAATGCCTTGTCCCCTCACTTTCCCTATAAATACCACGTCATCCTCTCATCCATTCGACTCCCCACTCTTCCCCAACGAAGTTCTGGTCTCATTACCTCCCAAGGAGTCCTCCCAAGGTGCCCCCAAGCCCTCAAGGTCCCAACCTTTGAGGTTTAAGAGTTACATTTTAAGGTAAGGGATCTGACCCCTCTCTTTCTTTTCAAGTGATCTCTTTTATGTCATTCCTTTTATGCTCCATGTTCTTATTTTGGAGTATGTTCTCTTATACTCCTCTTACTACCATTTTTATTTTCATATGATGAAAGACCCCCTCTTACTCTCATCATTTCGTCTTAAGAAAGTTTAAGTGGCGCCGTTAGGCTGCCGAATTTTTAAGGGATTCTTTCACCCTTCTCATTCTTTTCAAAGTTCTACTTTCATGTCAAGTCTTTCAAGTTCCTTTTTATTATGTTGGGGTATGATCTCTATATCTATCATACTGATCTCTTATGATCATATGATGATGGACCCTATTTGATCTTGTCAATTCTTTTTATTGAAGTTTAAGTGACGCCGTTAGGCTGCCGAATTTTTAAGGGATTCTTTTACCCTTCTCATACTTTTCAAAGTTCTACTTTCATGTCAAGTCTTTCAAGTTCCTTTTTATTATGTTGGGGTATGATCTATATATCTATCATACTGATCTCTTATGATCATATGATGAGGGACCCTATTTGATCTTGTCAATTCTTTTTATTGAAGTTTAAGTGACGCCGTTAGGCTGCCGAATTTTTATAAGAGAAATCTAATTTTTTTTGTCTTCCTTCCATGTTTCTCATTTCAAATGGTATGTCCTTAAAATTTCATTACCATGTCCATATATCCTTATTATTCTGTCCCCTACTGTTTTATGGATCATTTATGAGTGGGTGACCCATGTCCCCTCTCTTTTCAATGTTTTCTAAAACCCCAAAACATAGCCGTTAAGCTGCAGAATTTTCGTCTCAAAATGCCTCTCCCTCTTTTCTCAAAATTATTTTATGGTATAAAGTGAATACTCAAAGCTCTTATTTCTACAAGGGTATTCACATATATATCAAAATGTTCTATTTTAAATTCTGGGATTTACATACATGAGACCCACTTTCCCTTCCGTGGGTTTAAAGTGCCGTAAAGATCATGTCTTTAAAGCAGTTTTTAAAACGTTATGATTATGAAATGAAACCCATTTATTTTATGCTATATGGGTTATTTATGAAATGTTTGATGATGATATATGTGGCTCACATGATAATAAAGGAAAATTTAAGGGTGCGCCCTGATAGCGCTCCAATGCATTGGGTAATGATGTAACCACTAGAGATTACAATTTTCACGATACCTTGGTGAATAACCTTCGTAATTTTCAAATAACACCTTGGGGATGGACCTTGGTGATATGTTCATGATTGTCTATGTTAAATGATGTAGCCACATCTTCAAGTTATGAAAAATGTTGTTTTTATTATGAAATGCCTCATGATTTCTTTTTCATGCCTTAAAGTTCTTTTCATGACTTTATTGATGTATCCCAAGTTCATATGTAAAATGTTTCACTTGTTTCCCTTGCTGGGCCTTCTGCTCACCCTTTCTTTTGATGTATGTCCCCAGGTTACGAGATTCAGTAATGAGCCTAGGGTGAACATGAGGAGAAACCTTTCAAGTGTTTAAGAAGAATTCTTTATGTTGTTTTCATGTTTTAAGTTCCTGGTTTCCAAGACACTAAACCTTAAAGATCCTCAGTTTTGTGTAATGTAATGAAAGTTTATGTTATAAAAAGGCGGGATGCTATAGTTGGTATCAAAGGATGGTTTAGTTATTTGTGGAAATTACGATATGAAAACTCTAGGAGGAACCCTATAGAAAAGTTTAATATAGGAAATCTTCCTGGTATTTTGGTGAGTATTGAGTAAGGGGTTGCCAAGAAAATACATCCCTGTCTGTATACGAGCAGGTAGAGGTGGCTCTGGCACAGATGTACATAGGGGTAAAACCCGAAAACACCGCATTGAGCTAGACTCGAACGGGAACTGGTGCACGACAACGGGCCTTGCTGCACTCTTGGTTACGACACTCCCGGGGGATATGCTTTGGTAAATTCATAATCTTGGTATGAACCATTATTAAAGGAACAAAGATAAAATAAAATAAAGATTCACATAAGAATATATGATCATGGATAACCTAGATGGGAACCTATGGGATCACAAGTTAGGGTATACTTTTCTTCTACAAGTTATCCTTATATGCTTTAAGTTCCTTTTCATGATTATTGGTTAAGTATTTAAGCCTCTAATTATACTTTATCTTCTTAGTTAATGGTGGGAAATGGAATAATGTGTCCCAACAACCAATGTGATAGGAAATGTGACAATTTCCGTATTAATATGTCAGAGATGATTAGGGGATTAAATGATGATTATTATTTTGGAAGGCGTTCACTATTTTGGGGACCCTATATGATCGAGGTAAATAGATTACTATAGTATTTTCATTGAGGAGTAAGGTTGACTTACATTTTGAAGAATTGATGAATTTAAGGTGGACTTATAGTAATTTAGGTTACTTTTTGGAATGATTAACCTATCTTGGGTAAAATATGTTTAGGTTAGCTACTTTTGTTATAAGATGTTAGGAGTTGTTGATGTTGTCTGGAGATGAACAATGAAGTTGTTTTGGAAGACTATGTTATCAAATCCTTCTTGTATTTGGGTTTCAATCTTAGTTTGGTTTATTTTGAGGAATTTTAAGGACCGTTATTTATGGAGTGGTCTATGATGAACGTTGGGTAGTACCATGGAACTTTGAAGATTTAAAAGTAGGTTCTATTCCTATGGGATTCTTTCTTTTTCAAGAGTTGTTTTACCTTAACCTTTCTATTTTTGGGATAATGTTTAAAGATAGAAGAAATAGATAGTTAATCTTTTGTAGATTATGTGATTCTATAGAAGATGATTCTTGTGCTTTTATGAGACCAAGTGTTTTTGAATTCTCATCATTTGGCGAAAAGATTAGTGTTGGTAGGGACTTGTTAAAGGATGAAACTCTACTTGAAGGTAGGTATATTTTCTTATGTTTTTGTTCTATGTAGTAAATGAAATCCTCAAAATTATGAAAAGAAACGTAAAACAAAAATGTTGTTGGTTTACGTTTCCTACTAGGTAATCAAAGACCGTTTACACACATCATAATTTTGGGATTTTCTCATGGTTAACTTTCTCCTAATCATGTTCTCTATCACTCTCTCTAAGAACTGACCCTTTGTTTTTTCCTCCATGTCCATGTTTTCCTACATGGAACCCGAGTGTGGGTTAACTCGGGTGGCCTTTGTACTTCCTTTTCTTTCTTTTAAAGTAATGGTGTTACTGACTCTTTTTCCGATGTGGGACTTTCAATGAAATTTCAAAACCCAATTTAAAAAAAATTGCGAGGATGCAATTTCTTAAGGGGGGAAGATTGTAACGACCCGAAATTTTGAATAAATCTTGTTTCCTAATTTCATGTGTTATTTTTTATACTCAAAAAAAAATGTTTTATTTGATAAACATGATTATAAATAAAATGAGACCATTGGTTTTTGAGTGTTATATGACCATCGGTCAATATGACCACCGTGAACAAAAAGTTTTGATTATTGTCTCTAAATTTAAGTAATCTTGGTTAATTATTATAGAAAGAAGATTTGATGGCCTCACCTAGTAGCCTTGGGCCGATCGAAGCCCATCTAACAGAGATTGGGAAAGAGGTAGCACCATTGGGCTTTGCTCTGGACCAAATCCAAGCCGAACTTCATCATGTGAAGCTAGAACGGAATCGCCTTCGCGAGAAGTTCAAACTGATAGAAATTACTACTCGGGCAATGTTGACTGAGCCGCCCCAAAATTCTATCACCCTAGCACACCTTACTCTTAGGTCCTATGCTGGTATTATAAGGGGTTATGTAACGAGACCGTAATTGCCTTGTGTAATCCTTTTTTTAAATAAAAATTTGGATTTCTTCTTATGATGATGTTTATGAATTTTCAAATGACCGGATAAATATTGTATGCATATTTTTGATGAATTTTAGAAAAAGGATATTTTAAAAATGGTTGTGTAAACCTTAAATAATTAAAAAGGTGTAATGATTTTCGAAAAATGGTCTTCTACAATTATGTTCAGTACGAAATTTAGAGTCTAATAAGATCAACTTGATTTTTGATGAATAGTAAATTATGAATAGTGATTTTATGATTAGGATTAGTAATATGACCAAATGGATTAGTAATCTCACTTAAAGAAAGTTTTAAAATAATCTAGGCACCTTGATTAAGTAATGTGATTTAATAAAATAGTTAAATAACGGTTTCATTAATTATTATTCAAGTATTAGTTTTTTCGGGTGAATAGTGTTTTTTAATTAAAAATTTAATTAAAAATAATTAGAAAATTATTTTTATAAAAATGACATTATTTTTGAACTCAGAGCATCGATATTATGTTATGGTAATTTTTGGGGTTTTTTCTGAAAAAATGAATTTTCGATGAATAGTGTTTTTATTTAAAAATTAAATTAAAAATATTTAGAAAATTATTTTTATAAAATGGAGTTCATATTTGTAATCAGAGCGTTGATATTTGGTTAAGGTGAAATTTTGGGATTATTCTGAGAAAGTTGAATTTTTGATGAATAGTGAAAATACAGTTTTTAAGTTACGGGTGTTTAATGACATCATTAAATGATGTATTAAGTTTGTAATCAATATGTTCGAATTATGAATAGTGAGATAAGGTATGAGGTGTCCCAAGTGGCCAATACCATGGGAAAATACCATGGGCAAGCCCATGGTTTTTCCAAAACCACTAATGAGGTGTCCCTTTGCCATTAATGCCTTGTCCCCTCACTTTCCCTATAAATACCAAGCAATCCTCTCATCCATTCGACTCCCCACTCTTCCCCAACGAAGTTCTGGTCTCATTACCTCCCAAGGAGTCCCCCCAAGGTTCCCCCAAGCCCTCAAGGTCCCAACCTTTGAGGTTTAAGAGTTACATTTTAAGGTAAGGGATCCGACCCCTCTCTTTCTTTTCAAGTGATCTCTTTTATGTCATTCCTTTTATGCTCCATGTTCTTATTTTGGAGGATGTTCTCTTATACTCCTCTTACTACCCTTTTTATGTTCATATGATGAAATACCCCCTCTTACTCTCATCATTTCATTTTAAGAAAGTTTAAGTGGCGCCGTTAGGCTGCCGAATTTTTAAGGGATTCTTTCACCCTTCTCATTCTTTTCAAAGTTCTACTTTCATGTCAAGTCTTTCAAGTTCCTTTTTATTATGTTGGGGTATGATCTCTATATCTATCATACTGATCTCTTATGATCATATGATGAGGGACCCTATTTGATCTTGTCAATTCTTTTTATTGAAGTTTAAGTGACGCTGTTAGGCTGCCGAATTTTTAAGGGATTCTTTTACCCTTCTCATACTTTTCAAAGTTCTACTTTCATGTCAAGTCTTTCAAGTTCCTTTTTATTATGTTGGGGTATGATCTATATATCTATCATACTTATCTCTTATGATCATATGATGAGGGACCCTATTTGATCTTGTCAATTCTTTTTATTGAAGTTTAAGTGACGTCGTTAGGCTGCCGAATTTTTATAAGAGAAATCTAATTTTTTTTGTCTTCCTTCCATGTTTCTCATTTCAAATGGTATGTCCTTAAAATTTCATTACCATGTCCATATATCCTTCTTATTCTGTCCCCTACTGTTTTATGGATCATTTATGAGTGGGTGACCCATGTCCCCTCTCTTTTCAATGTTTTCTAAAACCCCAAAACATAGCCGTTAAGCTGCAGAATTTTCGTCTCAAAATGCCTCTCCCTCTTTTCTCAAAATTATTTTATGGTATAAAGTGAATACTCAAAGCTCTTATTTCTACAAGGGTATTCACATATATATCAAAATGTTCTATTTTAAATTCTGGGATTTACATACATGAGACCCACTTTCCCTTCCGTGGGTTTAAAGTGCCGTAAAGATCATGTCTTTAAAGCAGTTTTTAAAACTTTATGATTATGAAATGAAACCCATTTATTTTATGCTATATGGGTTATTTATGAAATTTTTGATGATGATATATGTGTCTCACATGATAATAAAGGCAAATTTAAGGGTGCTCCCTGATAGCGCTCCAATGCATTGGGTAATGATGTAACCACTAGAGATTACAATTTTCACGATACCTTGGTGAATAACCTTGGTAATTTTCAAATGACACCTTGGGGATGGACCTTGGTGATATGTTCATGATTGTCTATGTTAAATGATGTAGCCACATCTTCAAGTTATGAAAAATGTGGTTTTTATTATGAAATGCCTCATGATTTCTTTTTCATGCCTTAAAATTCTTTTCATGACTTTATTGATGTATCCCAAGTTCATATGTAAAATGTTTCACTTGTTTCCCTTGCTGGGCCTTCTGCTCACCCTTTCTTTTGATGTATGTCCCCAGGTTACGAGATTCAGTAATGAGCCTAGGGTGAACATGAGGAGAAGCCTTTCAAGTGTTTAAGAAGAATTCTTTATGTTGTTTTCATGTTTTAAGTTCCTGGTTTCCAAGACACTAAACCTTAAAGATCCTCAGTTTTGTGTAATGTAATGAAAGTTTATGTTATAAAAAGGCGGGATGCTATACTCATATTGGTATAAAATGGGTGAACTTTTTCAGCTGAACCCTAATGAAACATATTATATATGTCTTTCATAATGTCTCTAATTAAAACGCAAAATATTCCATACAGAATTATTCTAATTTCCACTTTGGAATGGGTAATGACTTCCTGAGAATAGTGGGCCACTAGTGATCATCCTTCAGCAACATATAGGTAGAGCACCATATAATAAACTACTTTATCTCATCATTCATACCAAGAAACCAAAATAGAATATAGTGATCACAATACAACATCATATACCTAGAGTGTATATACCTTATAGATATATAGGATTTCAATAAAAAATCATCTCCTATGAAAGAAAAAATAAAAAAAATCTCATGAACATGGATAATCCAATTCTCAACTATAGTCCATGGTCATGTTATTTCTAGTAATAAAATATTTAAATGAGTTCTAGGAACTTTGGATCATAGAGATACCTTTTATTTATCCAATAATGATGTGAATGACCCATAGGCAATGATTTAATAACTTAATTATCAAGTTCTTCATCAACATATAGATGCAATTTATAAATAAAGTCATATTATTTCACTCACTACTTGATTCTGGGACAACCTAAGGTTGTATATTATTAATTAGAGCATCAAAAACTATATTTATATTCCCACGTGTATAGGTAAAGTCATTTTCTAAGGACTAAAGTTACATTTCCAACAATTATTTTCAAATCATAGAGACCCATTTATTGAAGATGTATCTCAAACATTTATGTTATTTATAGTCCAAAAAACATCGTCCCGGGATATATTACTATGAAAACATTAATACATGCACTACCACTATGAACATGAGGCCTTGTGTATGGTAATAATGGTCATGAGGCCTCAAATAGTGATATCCACTCCATGTGACATGATCCCCCAACATTTTAACAAAACCCATCCTAACACCTCATGAATCACAATATACATTATACTCAATACCTATCTTAAGAAAGATCAGGATCGGTGTTGTGGTAAATGTCCCCAACTATGAGAATTAATTATCACAATATTAAAACTAAAAAAACATTACCTTATTTTTGATCGGTCCTATCAGGGGCCCTATTAACCCATAATAATTTTTATTATTTTCTAATAATAGACTTTTAATATTATGATGCTCCTAATATCAAAGAAAAAATCCCAGGATGCTCCCATGAACCAACCGCTACGACATTATATTGGTTAATATACATGAATTACTCAAATATGATATTTTAAAAGAAGTCTATCTCATTGATCAAAAAATTAAACTTCAATATATAAACATTTAGCTAATTCTCCCACAATGTTACAAAAACATCACCATGTGTTTTCATACTCATCCAAAATCTCGAGATTCATGATGATATTGTCTAAATAACCACCACAATAGATTCTATGTATGGATGGAAAAATCAATTCCTCATACCCATAAACACTATTTTTTTATAATTAAACCAAACGACATTGCCAACTACATGTAGAGATCGTACCTACTTTCGAATTATATATTTTGTATACAATGGGGAATCACCCGAACCAGGTGATATCCTATCCTAAATTTGATCTTGTAGAATATTTTTGAACCCATAAGGTGACCAAAAAGTACATTAATACATGGTAGTGGATATTGGTTATCAGTACTAAACTAGTTTTCCACCCAAAAATCCACACATTTGTGATACATACCATCACACATCTTACTCGAAATTATAGGAGAGTCCAAAGGGGATTTTATAGGGAGGATGAACCCCATGGAATTTATGTCCCCAATCTCATTCATTACCACAAAAATAACTGTTTGAGCTATCATATTTGGAGGAATAGAAATAATATCAGCAATCAGTATGTTATTAATGGGGAAATCCACCTCCATCTTTGGTGAATATATTGAGAAGTCCATTAGAAAAACATGAAAAATTTGGTCCACCATAGGAGGGTAAATTTTCAACTTACCTGAACTATTATATAACATAAGGATACAAATACGGGATAAAGCCCCACTCTCATATACAAACCGTGACATTCTCTACAAACCTACAAGTACCACTCTCCTTTTTTAACATAACTAATTCCTTCATGAAACATGAAGGACACCCATTGGTGATAGAAATATAAATTATTTGGAAAGGTGATAGAACAATTCATTGAAAATTTAATGTTGGAAATAGAAATATCTAGCATTAAAGAATCCCATAGTATCAGGTGACCCCTGATCTCGAGAGCAGACTCCCTACATCAACAGACACCCTTAGATCTTACTCTCAATGGGGTGTCGATAGAAATCAACCCATACGTATACTCAATATCCAAAACCATAACATACATGAAATAAGTAGATATTAAATAGTTTCATTCTCCAATTTTAAATAATGAAAAATCAATATTCGAATCCCATAAGATCAAATATCTCATATTATATGAAACAATATCCTACTCTACAATAGAAGACTTCAATACATCCATCATTCTTCAGCCTCTCTCCTATGTCCCAAATATAGTGACCCTTGTTTTCCTATATAGGTATTTCATCTCATTAGATAAATATTCAATAAATTAAAAAATTAAAATCCAGAGGATCATATTATTTTGGTCTCTATGGAGACTAGCTACAAAAGATATAAATTTTGCGAAAGATATTAAATATTGACTACAAAGATATTATCCATTAGTAATATTCACAAACATACCCTACATAATATCATTCATCATAACCTGGGTAATGGAAAAAAATGAAAGGGTGGCCATAGATGCTTTTTAAGTGTAAAAAAATATGTAAGAATAACATGTACATAAGTGTATAGGAATATTGGAATAACATCTAAAAACCATACCAAAATATCAAATATCATGATATTGAGTCATAAAATAATGATTTGATTCTCATAAAGCTTGAATCATAAGGAAATAAATGAACCTAATCCATGAGAGTATATCATTGGTATATGATATATATTTTTGGAAAAAAACATAATCATATAAAACTATATGTGAAGTCTACTGGCCAAGAAATTCATAACATGTTATTAATGGACTAACAAACTGTGCACCATCATCTATGTGGTCAAATAACTTATATACCCAATTTTTCAGGCATGGGGTGACCACCTATGTACCCTCTTTTTGAGCATGGTCTTACCACCCATGTACAAACTATTTTAGTCTTGTGAAAACCAAATGTGTTCCCTATTATCTCATAGAAAATTGATCATTAACCAATGCATTCTCGGGAGATATAGGCCCCACCCATAATTTTTATAATGTGACCATTTTCCTTGGGTATAGCATAACAAAAATTATACATATTTATTCCATAATATCATAGAACACACATTATATCAGATCCCACCAAAAAGAAATGGGTTGTATAAAACATTTTATAATAACATAACCTATGGAAAATAAATATGTTTCATAAACATTTCATCATTTCATAAAATAATGACCCATGGAAAAATAATGGGGTTTCATAATAATTTTATCATTGAATTACATGTAGAAGAGAAATTGGAATCATAAACATATTTTCATCATAAATATAAACCATCAAGAAAAAGAATTAGAATCGTGTCTTTTGATCATATCCCTAGTTTTCTAAAGGGGACATCAATGGATGTCATCTTAGTTGGAAAATGATTTGGAAGATCATTTAAAACATTTCTATGGAAAAAAATAAATTATATTTGAAAAACAATTTTTAAAACTAAAATTTCACATAGTATTATTGAAATCATTTTCATTGAAAATAACGATGAAAATTATAAAGGAAACATTAAAAATAATTTAAATCATTTCTTCATGAAAATATCCTTTCTGTTATAGATAATAATTTTTAAAACATAAATTTTTTTAAATAATTTTTTCAAGTAAAATTGAAAATATATAAAGGGATACTCAAATAAAATGATATTCATGGTTGAAGGAATTTTTTTCATGTCATACATGTTAAAAAAAATTTCCTTTCACATTTTTGGTAATAGAAAAATAATATTTTGTAGAAAAATGAAAAGAAGATTACATTGAAACCATATAATAAAAAACATGTGTAAAAATTAATATAATAAATCACATTAAAAATGGTAAAACTGTTTTCAAAAACTTTTTCAGAAAACATCATTTTGGAAGAAAAATGTTATTCGACTAAAGAGGGAGATATAGAATATTTTTCTTAAAAACTATATTTAAAATATTTTAAGTACCAAAGAGTGGTAAAATTGTACTATTACATGAAAAAATCATAAATAATTAGAGTATAAAAAAATTCATGAGTGTCTTCAGATATGGATCTTAATATTTTATAATTAGAATTCTAGTCATAAATAATCCTGATATAACAACGGGATTGTGATGTAAAATACTATCAACTTTGGTTACATTATAAGGTAAGAACCATGAATGAAAGATATGAAACTGGATATATAAAAACTAGTAATTATTTTTATAATTTTCATACTATACATTAATATTCATTATATACACCACAATGGTGGTGAATGTGGCATGTGTCTCATATAAAAAAAGGTGATATAGAAATCCCTAACCACTTTAGTAATATTTTGAATCATAAGCCCCTACAGATAATAACATAAAATGAATCCTAAAATATCATGGAAATTAGGATATTCATGATATAACATTTAAAAATGTATAATATACACCAACCAAAGGAGATGAGTGGTAAAATTTTATTTTCTTTCTAGAAATTAAAAAGAAACTATAAATCCCTTACCTTAAGTCTCAAAATCATTTTTACAAATTATAACCTCTTGTATAATAATAATGATTTTATTATATATATATTTCAGAACCATACATTTATATATCATACCACATATATCATGCTTACTTTTTTATCCTTTTTTACAATTCTAGTTTAAAGTCATGTTTTGGGTAACAAGCAAATTGTTTTTATTACATTTTTTGATTTGTTATTTTTGGTACTATTATAATAATAATGGTTAAATAATATTAAAAATAATAATCCTAAAATAATTTTTTTATTTATACATAAATTATAATTTTATGACAAATCAGGAATTATTTTTCTTATAAATAAAGTATGCCATGTTCAAGGAGATGGTAGGCTGTAAATATGTATGAGTAGTGTTTATATTTTTCAAAGATCATTATGGAAAAGAGGTAATTAATATTTTATCATTAAAAATTTAAAATAATATCATTAATAAAAAAATTACTTTACATATACTAATAAAAATCATCAATGTGGTGAGGTGAGGAAAATTTATTTACATTGATTCGTGATGGAGTTAGTCTACACGTACATAAAAGACGTTGTCATCTTTGAGTGATTCAAAAGGATAGAAATAAAATGATATATTATATTTTAATAATTATAATTATTTAATGAATATAAATATTATGTAATTTATATCATATTTGTTTTTATTTATCGTCTTCAACGTGAATCATTAGTGAAAAATGATTCACATCGCGTCGTGAGGTGGTAGTCCTCCATAAAATTGAGCAACGTTATTGTATCACCAATGGAAAGGAATGTAAAATTTTATATATTATATAATGAACCAATTTTTGTAATTATGTTACATATATTTTATTTATTCTTTATATCAATAATCTTACCCAACCGTAAGAAGTGGTAAATTAAAAAATGGATGACATCGGTTTGAAAAGAAGTAGTCCTCCATATTCATGAAATGTAATATTGTAAACCATTCGATGAAAGTGGATATAGTTTTAGGAAATACCTAAAAATAATAATATATAATTTTAGTGAATATACCTAGGTTATTATATTATCATGCATTAATATTAAATGAATGAAGTGGATAAATATATAAAATATAAATTCTCGATGAAGAACGTCACCTCTTCTTTAGGTAACCCCTTTAGATTTTCCTGAAATTCCATCCTAGGTTGAATTTATGCACAAAAAATTGATTATAGGATTTAAATATGGATGTTTTAATGTTATTTGGGTATATATTGGAAATTAAAAGGGGTTTTATAGTTTGATGTGGATATTATATGGGGTGTAATTTTATATTTGTGGTGAGTGGAGCACTTGTAATTTCAGAAATGAGAAAGGTGTGACCACGTTTTTCAATACTGAAGGGTTCAAAATTTATTATTAATGAATCTTAGACATTTTGAAGTAAATATGTGGCCATAAAACATACAATAGACAAGTTTTTAGGTAATTTTAACCCTTATAATTTTAGTTTTCCCCAGGTAAACACATTTTTACCTTAACAGCAATAATTAATTTTTTCATTTTTCACTTTTAATTTCATTCAAGAATTAAGGGTGTGTTATTATAAAGTATAAATTATGTAGATTAGGAGAATGAAATATATTTTTTCAAAATTAATTCATATTACTGGATGGTTTTACTTTTAAATTAATCTTGAAAATGTTACAACTAAGAGGGTTTTCAAAGGGAAATTTTACAAAAGTTTACAATGTTTATATATCCAATTTAAATATTAAATTGGTTATAATAAAAAAATTGTATTTATAGATACAAATATGTGAAAAAATTATTTTAAAATAATTAAAATATTGTTTAACAATATCAATAATATAAGTGTAAAGGAAACTTTGAAATGTTATTCAGTATTTTTCAATATTCAATAAAAAATTACAATTTTAAAAAATTCCCAAAAAATCAACCTAAGTAAATTTTGAAATTATTATTTAATAAATTAATTTTATTTTTTAAAATTTATTTTTTAATGTGTCTGAAATTAATTTTATTAATGTTCACAAAAATAAATATAAATCATTTTTTAATTGTATTTTTAAATCATGTAAATACTATAAAAAATTAAGTACATACTTATCAATATTTTTTATATATATAAACATTATAGTTTATATTTACATATATTTATTAATATTCATATCTCTATTTTTAATAGAAAGGTTATAACGGTATCATTTGAATAAAATTAATAATATATCATGGGTTTTTAAAAACATAATGGCATGCGTAATGGAAGATAAACTCATTATTGCATGTAACAAATGTTTAACTAAGTTTTTCATGTTAGAAACAATTAATGATAATAAATTTATTAAAAAAAATATCTCATATATACATGGTTTTTTATACTCACTATCTCCCCTAAAAAATTATTTTTTTCTTTAAAATTATTCACTCTGATATAAACAAAGGACAATACTTCTGCATCGTCAGTTGCTCAATTTCCCACTTAGCTTCCCCAAACTGGTTCATTTCTATAAAAAAATCAAAAGGTGAGTGTTCTTGTTTCGTAGAACATTTATGGAATGATCACGAATCTGAACTAGTTTTTCCTCATATGAATGATCTTTCTCCAATGCTATGTTCTCTGTGTTCAATACATGTGAAGGTTCAGGTATGTACTTCCTCATGATAGATAAATGGAACATATCATGGACATGAGAGATGTTTTTTTAAGTTCTATATGATTGAAAAAATTCATGTGATAATCAAAAATTTCTAGAGGACTAACATATTTATGTGTTAGTTTCCCATATCGAATATCATAACCTTATTCCATTTGGAATTTCTTATAAACCCCTTGTTATATACTTCAATCTTATGATCATGTAGGAGACTGTAAGAAACAATTTTCTATCGACTCTGAGTTACCACGATGTGTTTCAAAATGGCTAAAACCTTATTTTCCATTTCATTAGATATCTCTGTTCCCAATATATTTTTTCCCCAACTTAATTCCAACATTTTAGAGTTTTATAATTATTTCCATAGTGGGTTTCATAAGGATCCATCTAAATTATTTAGGAAAATATAGTGTTTCAAGAAAACTAATATAGAGGATATTTTTCATCTGAAAACCCCATTAATGTCCCAATAATAATATCTCAACATATCCTGTAGGATTTTAAATGTTTTTTTCAGATTGAAAAACTTTATGGGGATGATACATAGTGATAAAACACTACTTTGTGTCAAGAGAATACTAAATACTTCACTAAAAATCTGGTTAAACATTATATCCTTATCAAATATAGTTTAATTGGTTACACCATTTTAACTTACCACTTCCTTATTTTATATTCTAGAAAGTGGATATATAAATTAATATTATTTTGTATTAATTAAGTATGATGACTTCTTGAGGTGATCAACTACATCCCATAATTACTTAAATATCAAATATAAGATAAATACAAAAGATTATCAGTACCATTAATCATATTTCCTCCAAGTTTAAAGGTATTTTTCATTAAATAAATATTTCCCAAAACCAAAGGGTTTTATTCACATTAATTTATTTTAAAATAACCTTAATCATGATAAACTCCCATTACATGAAACCTAAAAATGTGTTTCAATTAATATGAACTTTTGATCATCCATAAAATAATAAACTGAGGATATTATCCATTAAAAATTTGTCAATATTACTTGGATACATAAATTGTCATTCAAAAATCAACATTTATCCCCTAAGTAATCTCTTATCTTATACAAAAACATTTCCATTAGATGCATGGGTTCATCCTTTTAAAAATATAATATCAAATATTATTTTTTATTCTATAATTCATGTAGTGGTTGATAATCACATGAATTTTTACAAAAATTTAATCCTTAATATTTTCATAAAGTTCAATTATACAAAATAAAACATGAAATTCCTAATAAAATAGGGTAGGATTTGTGTGCCCTAATTATCAAGAGTCAATTAAACCATTGTGATTAAAATATATTTCTATTTTTCCTTTGTCTTTAGATGTTATTGTCTCTTATAATCTATATTAACCCATGTATGAGGAATTGATTCACATAATTCCCATATTCCAAGTATTTGAAACACATGAGTCTGGGTGGTGAATTTTGTGTATCTTTACCTCTATTCAAATTGTTATGTGTCTTTTTCCCATCACATAGATAACAAATTTCATAATGACCTTCCCTTACACACATAGAACACTTAATTGTTACCATAATATATTTTTCTCCATGTTTACTCACACACATTGTCAATAAAAAATGCACAACTTATTCTCACAATGGTTTTCAGATTTCCATTGAATCACATTTTTCTCTTCTTATCTAAACCATGAGATTAGTATGTAACTCAAACCTATATTTTCTACATTGAAAACACATTGAACAAAATCTTCATAGATAATCAAGTATCTTATGGATAATTCTATTATGGTACTTAATATTAAGAAAATGAAGATTCGACCCCTTTAATTTCTTGATAGAAGATAATACATTTAGCATACTATACAAGTCTTGTAAAACATTCCTTATAGAGACCAAAAAAATCATCATCCTTTTTCATTCACTCAAGGAAAACCTTATCCATTTTTTATGAATAATATTAGGAATTCATGTATTGAAAAATAATTATTAAACTCATCATTATCAATGGAGAAAATTTCATATTGTTTCATTTTATTCTTTATAAGATTCCATCATTGAACTGCTTCAACATCAAAGTTGTGGACAACCAAAATAACATTCTTTTACACCAAACATTGGATTATGGAAAATATATTATCAATCGTGTTGATTCTTTTCCCTATAACTAGTGGATTAAAAGACCCAGGGAATAAAAGTGGGTGTTGTCTCATGAAGGACTCAACGAAATGTTTTTCCATCCTTTTCTCAATTGGAATTCTATAATATTTTATAGCATTAGAATGAAATGTCTACATAGCCATAATATTTTTCATTCTAGATACCATAACTATTAGTTTCTAAAGAATAAAATAATTTCATTTTACATCACACATAGTATTCACGTGGTTCCTTTTGGTTTTCCCCATTGACTAAAAAAATCAATGAATGAGAAACACTAATCATAATGGGGAACCATATGATAAAGAAAATTCACTTATAGGATTCCTAAATCATGACACTTTATTTTTAGTATATGAAACCTTTCTCTTAATCACAATCATAAATTCTATTTTAAAATCATTCATGATGTTTTTTAAATATTATTTTTTAATTTTACAAGCATAAACCCTAGAGATCTAGACAACATGTGCAGAATATCCATTTCCATGCACCATGTGACGATCAGGTCCTCTTAAATTCACCCTTTTCTGTGTTATTACCCCTAGGTAACTATGTTCCTAAGCCATATTATCTTTTAGTATATATACATGGACGTAATTTCATGGAAACCACTTGTTTTATCGATCACCAAAATTCAAGGTTATTTTCTTGTTCTTTAGATAATACTTGGACTTATCCTTAAATACATCCCTAATCATATCTATAAAAATATCCATATGGGTCTGACTAAATATTTTTTACACTAATTTTCAATGTTTTACCTATACCTTTCTTCAAATACTAACTATAGTGGTCCAAACTATCATACGTAGATGTTAAATCATTTAGATGAATATTCAATATATTAAACAAACACAGGTATGAGGATGATAATAGTTTTTTAGTTGTTGAGATAATGTACACAAACTTCTTATTTGGTCAAATATCATCAATATCAACCATAATAGTCTAACCCTTTACTACTCTTTAAAAGCATAGCCTTTTTAGAAACATTCTTTATATCCAATGGTAGGATTCATATGAATGTGTAAAATCATATTATCATTAAGGGTAAAAAATGGATATATATAATAATAAAATGAACATAAGTTATGATAAAATGATTATAACATTATAAATCCATATACTACATATCAAAGATCACAATCATTATTCATGGAATAAATATTTGTCATTCATAAGAAATACTTCATAAGGAAATCAATTAACATGTTCTATGAGAGAATAACATTGGAATAAGGAATAGAGTTTTTCCAAACACATAATCATAGAGAAATGTATGTCATAGATATAGACTATGATATTCATAACTATTTAGGGGGGGTTAACCACACATTTACCTTCTTTTATCTTGTGCTAACCACCCATATACCCAATTTTTTCAGGATTTTATAACTACTCATGTACCATCCATTTCAGTCTTAGTATAACCAATAATGCACCCTCATTTTTAGGCATGGGATAACCACCCATGTACCCTATGATACCATAGAATAGTGATCATCACCCAATTAAATTTAGGGAGATATAGTTCCCACAAATATTTGTTATAAGTTGGCCACCTTACATGGTTATAATGTCACCACCTTCAAATAATGAAAATCGTACATATTTGTACCACAAGATCATAAAATATTAATAATAATTGGATTAATGAAAACAATTTCATAAAAAATTCTTCATAACATAACTTATTGAGAATAAATAGGTTTCATAATCATTTCATAAAAGTATAACCCATCAAAAATAATTAGTTTTCATAATCATTTCATCAGTGTTCAACCCATAAAATATGAAGGGGACTCATAATCATATTTTTATCATAAAAAAGACCATTATAAGAAATAATAATAATGGTATCATTGGTTAATATCCCTAATATGTCATAGAAAACATAAAAAAAGTGTAATATTAAACGGAAAATAATTTTGAAATATCATTTTAAAAATTTCACTGGGAAAATAACACTTCATTGGAAATAACATGTTAAATCTAAAAATTAACAAAAAAAATTGTACAATATTTTCTTTCAGAATAACTTTTAAAACATATAAAGGAATCTTAAAAAATAATTTAAAACATTTCTCGAGAAAAATATCCTTTACAATTTGAAAAAAACCCATTTTAAACACACACAAAAATTAAAATCCTTTTAATTTAAAATATCCTTGGAAACATATAAATGTGTATTCAAAGATAATTATGGTCCTCATGAAGATAAATGTTTTTGATGCATTTCATGTTTAGGTGAATAATCCTTCCACACATTTGTTAAATTACAAATAGAAATTTTTTTATAAAATGATATAAAGATTCATTTCAAAAAATGGTGAAAGAAATTTACCATGTGTAAAAATTTATTTATTAAAACTCATGAATAATATTAAAAAAATTAAAAAAAACATTTTTAGATTACATGGATTTATAAGAAAAAGGATTTTCTACCAAAGTGGTAAATAAAGATGATTTTTCACAAAAACAACAATGTAATTTTTTTATATACCAATGAGTGGGAAAATAGTAATATTACATGAAAATGTCATGAATAAAAAATGGAAAGAAATTAATTATTTTATTGATAGATGGATCATAATATTTTATAATGAGAAAAAAACCATAATAATCATGATTAGTAAAGAGATTGTAACTTAAAATCAATACTATATAGTAACATTAAAATATAAGGACAATGAAATAGAGATCAAAACATGGAGATGTAAATACAAATAATTATTACAAAAATAGTAAAATAATATATTCATGGTCCTTATTTAACCCACATAAATTATATAGGTTATGAATCGAGCATGCATGTCATAGAAGAAAACAATGAGACAGAAATTCCTTAACGCATTAGAAATAATCTGAATAATGAGCCCCAATAAATCAAAACATAAAATAAACCAGTAAATATCTTGAAAATGATGATATCCATGATATATCATGTCAAATTTCATTATATAACCCACAAAAAATAGGTTAGTGTTGAATTTTCATATGTCTCGTAGAAAAAAATATAAATCGCCAACCTTAAGTCTTAAATTCCCTCACACACATGAAAACCTCATGTATAATAAATATAAGTTTATTATATATCTATTAAAAAAATACTGACATATTCAATACCATATACGATTTAATAAAGTCCCTTTATTACATATTTTTTAAAATTTCCCTGTTAAAGTCATGTGTTGGGAAATAACAACTTTTTCTTATATGTTATGATTCTTTTATAAACATAACTTTCTTAGTTTTCCCTTACCTAAAGAATCATAAAAATTTAATAATTATCAAATTTTTACATTAATTATACTTGTAAGTCCAATCTGAAATATGATTTTTGAGAAATGAAGTATGTTACATTCATGGAGATGGTAGGTTGTATATAAGCATGAGTAGCTTTTCCTATTTTCAATGATCGTTATAGAAAGACGGCAAGTAATATTTTAAATTTAGAGAATGATCATAATAACATAGATAAAATTTTATTTATTTACTTATTATTGGACATATTATCCATGTGGTGTCATGATGAAAATGGAGAGTCACATTACTATGTAAAAGATGTAGTCCACATGTACCTGAACGACGTTATCATCATTAAGTGAGTGAAAATGTAAGAAATTAAACTAATTATTACCTTTTGGAAGGATAAATATTTAATTAATATAATAAATATTTCATGTACATCACATATATTTTCCTTTATTATATTCTATTAAACATGTAATTGAAAAATGAATCACGTCACTTTATAAGGTAGTAGTCCGCCATACACATGAGTGATGTTGTCATATCCTCAGTGGAATCAAAATTAAAAAGGTAACACATAATATAATGAATAAATATTTATAATTATGTTATATATACAATATATATACTTTATATTCATCATCATTCCCCACCAGGATAGGCGGTAATGTAAAAAACAAATAACATTGCTTCGGGACACGACAATCTTCCATTAAGACAAATGATGATTTTGAAAACCTGTTGATGGAAGTGGACATGGTTTTAGAAAATTATCTTAACATAAAAGATATATGTAAATGTAATATAAATAGTATATTATATCATAAATGTTCAATAATAATTTAAGGATAATGAGGAACAAATAAAATACTAAAAATCATTGAAGAATGTTACCACTTCTTCAGGTAATATCATTTTCTTTGCAGAAAAAACCATCCCAGGTTGGATTTATTCCAAAAAATATGGATTTTAGGTCGAGATGATCAAATTTAGAAAGTCATTTTGGAATTTATTGTCCTATCCCAATGGTTATAAAGTTGTGAAGAAGAGAGTATAAGGGGTGGCCTTTATAATTGAGTTGAGTGGAAAACATGTAATGTTTTAAAAGAAAAACATGAACCCACATTTTTTAGATTAAAAAATTTCCAAAATTTCTCATTCTAGCTACTTAGATATTGTATGCTCTAAATATGGATATAAAATTTAATTTAGACAATTTTTTAGTTCATTTTATATAGTATATTTTTACATTAATTTCTAATAAATCTATTTTACTTTAACTATTGTAATTAATAATTAATTTTTTCACTGTTAATTTAGGTCAAAAATTATGTTAGACATGTTATATAATATAATTTATTCTTATTATATATTGAATCATTTTTTTCAAATTCAATTAAAATAAGTGGATTAGTATTATTTAAATATATTTCTATAGACATTACAAAAAAGCATATTTTCAAAGAGAAAATATCCAAAACATTTCAAGGTTTTTTATCCAAATAAGATATGAAATTAATCCAATGAACTAAATTAGATAGATGTATATATATATAGTTTAATTATTACTATTTTATAAAAAAATTATTTTACTCAATAAAAATTTTAAATTAAAGGATATTATCAATTAAAATTTATTATTTTTGTCTATTCTATAAAAAGATATTCTTTTTAGAAAACACTGAAATAATAACCCCAAATATAATATCTACATGATAATTTCAAAAATTTTGTTTATTTTATCATATCTATATTATAAAATTTTAAATATTTAATTAAGTTATTATTCAGAAAAAAAAAATAACATTTTTTTTAAAGTAATATTTTAGAATCATATAATGACTTTATTGATAGGATAAGTAAATTTTTTTGTGATTATTTTTTCTTTATATAAAAACATTATGCAAAATATTTTAATGTATTTTTTATTATTCATATCTCTATTTTTGAAAACTATGTAATAATATTCGCATTTGAATAATATTAACAACATGTTGTGGTTTTGTTAAAAATATTTTTCATGCAAAATGTAAACTAAACTCAATGTCGCTTGTAATGAATGATTAACTTTGTGGTCCATGTAAAAAATAATATAAATGAAATTAATTTTTTTCAAAAAAATTAACTCCTAAAATCGTGGAGTGTTACAATAACCCATCCTACTAGTATTATAATATACTACTGTCATGAATGACTTTGACATTTAGCACCCCTATAACTACCTTAACCTATAAAACCAATTGTACTCCAACTACCCGTCTATCGTGTAGTATATGATATAGCTCCAAGAACAAAAACTATCCTATAGCCCATGGGTTTCTATTATTTATTCCGATAATACATTATGAGATTACCCATCCATTTACCATACTAAAACAAAACTAGTGTCTATCATATTGCTAATGGTAATGACCATTTTTTTCTTCACTGATGATATACAACTACACTATCACCCTAGTTTCTATATCACACATTATTATTTTTTGATCCATCACATTGACCCTTACATAAACCATATGATCCAATAAAAAATGGTTTTATCCACCCTAAACCACGGGCCTCTCTCAAATTCCTCATAGAAATCAAGGCTTAGTTCATCATTAGAGATACTATGTTCAGACATAAGATGTTCACATGCACCAACATGTTTAGACAAAGGGCATCCATGAAGAGTATTTCTCAATCCAACTCATCACTACCCATATATGAGTAGAATAAAAATAAGTCAGTAAAATGAGTGTTACCCTACATGATATATACACTCCTCTACTATAATTATTTAATCACTCTAACCCTATTAGACCGAAAAATGACATCAATGAAACTTTTCTAAAAATACTTATTGATCGTACCAAAATTTTGACAAGCCTAGATCACAACATAATGCCATAACTTATCCTTTCCTCTATGCATATTGGTGACATGTTTCTCCCTTTTCACAGGGGGTGTCTTTAGATACTAAAAGATAATGTGTATAGTAATAATCAAACTCTCTATTTGATAGCTTCCATCCACCCTAGAGAATGTATGTATATACAGAAACTAAAATCCCATGGGAAACTTAGAAATTATCTTCCCAGCTTTAATATTATCTCTCATCATAGACAACATCACCGAGTTTAAAGTATCCCTATATTGTCCATCCATTCCCTAGAGATGTCCGAATATTGACTCAGGCCTATACCTCATAGGGGATTACACCCAAATTCCCTCATTGTTCTTATAAATTTTTCAATGGGGTGGGATTTATCTATAGAACTAAAATATTTTCATAGTATACATTACTAACACTGTTAATGATATCATAATTTAGGGTTAATTAAAGTAACATTGGACCTTAATCATCTATCTTGTTCCTGTCACTGTCCCTATCTACCCACCCTAATATAATGTAACATATATAAAGAAACCTCACAATATAAAATTAATTATTTATCACCACAAATAATTATCAAATTGTTTAAATCATTAGCTAGTATCAAATCCCATGGCTTGGTCAAATAAGATTCCATTCATATGGTATAATGAGAGAATTAATATTGGATTCTTACTGGTATATTTTTTAACCAAAAAAATACATTAATATAATTGAGGTTTCTTTTTAAATATTCTATTATATCATTATAATTTACATGTTCACATAAATGTTCCAATCAAATCACAAAAATGTAATTATATAACGTTTCAATTATATTTTATAGTGGAAAAAACTCTTCAAGTTGTGATTAATAACCCATTTAACAAACACCAATCTACGTTCGAAGATAAAATATAACAATGTAATATTTGAAAAAAAATAAATAAATGTTCTATATTTTACTCAACATGTAATAATGATCTCAAACAAACCTCAAAAATATATTTCATTAAATAGTTTTTGTACAAATAACCCTATGTACAAATGAATAATATTATAGTTTACCTAGAAACTAAATTGGTGGGTCTGAATAGAAATAAATACATTATTGAAATTATGTTATTTAAAAATGTATTAAAAAATTCATTTTTTAACTAATTATTTGAACAATAAATAAAGAATCATCTAAATGAAAAAAAAATGTTTTGTGAAAAAACAGTATTTTTAAGGTGGTTTCGTCATGATTCGTAAACATATATTACAAGTATTTTTCTACATTTTTTTGAAAAAAATATTTTAAAAATGGACTTAATTTATGATTTTATCATTGGGAAAAAATTTAGTAATTTTTGGAAAATTTTGATTTTTCAGTGAATACTGAATACTGCTCATTACTATAAAATTATCAATTTTTTAATAAATTAAGTAATTTATGAGTCCCTTTATGTTTAAAAAATAATTTAATGTGACATAATTATTATTTATTTTTATTTAATTCTCTTAAATTATTTTTAATTAAAATCATATTGTATTTTAAAGTTAATTCAATTTTTAAATTGGGATTTTTTAGAAAACTATTTTAATGTGAAATAGATTTCTCCTTTTATTATAAATTAAAAACATTCCTATTTATTAATATTTTAAATTGAAATTAAATATTATATATCATTAAAAAAATTTCATAAAAATATTGTTATTTTTCATAGAGTTAAGATAAAATCATCATTTTTATGAAAAATAAATTTCTTGAAAAAATGATTTTTCATCGCATATACAGGTTTAATTTTCAAGTATACTCAGCCACTTATTTAAATGTAATTTCATAAAATAGATTCCATATTATTAATAATTATAAATTATATTATCTAATAAGGTAAACTTGTTTTTTTAAATAAAAAGTAAAAATAGTAAAAAAAATTTATCATAGTTAACATATAGATAATTTATTGAGGAGTTGAACTAAAAAGACAAGGGTTTAAATGATTTAAAAACATTATCAAAATATATAGGTTGGAAAAATATGGACCACATAATGTATAATAATTTATAATGGTCAATTATTAATCCTTTTGGGATGATAAAAATATCGGTATCATTTTTTTACAAACATTACAAATGTGTCACTCACCTCACATAGAAACATCTACCACATCTCCTCTGCTCTCCATACTATTAAACCCTAATTATAAGAAAATATCAACCCAAATACCATCCTTAATTCCCAAAAACCATTTTAAATGATTAATTTATTCCAAATTCATTCAAAGAAGTGTATTGGTACAAACTAAAAGAGGTTGTTTAAAAAAGAAGTATTGTGTTAAACCAACAATTTCTATTTATTTACGTTCATCCTCCTTAAAGTATCCAAATATTATGATGATATAATAAAAAAATTAAAAAATACTTATATTTTATTAGTTTAATTTAATAACACAAATTTATCTTCTCTTCCATCAGATGATAAATGAAAACATTATTCATGTGTACAGTGGCTACCACCTGGCTAACCGATGACATTCATTTTTTATCTTTGTCTCAGCCAAATTTTAATAAAGATGGATTTAAAGTATATATTAGATACGTTAATTCCCATTATCCACATAGAATTGTTTTATCAACATATACCATTTTCCTTCCATTCCATATGGGATGTGATAACATCTCTTTTGTGTACAACGGACTACCACCTCACGAAGCGATGTGATTTGTTTTTCCCTAAAGATTCCATCAATGTAGAAGTTGATAATATAAATGAAGATATGTAATATATGTTAAATAATTATTACATTCATGTATTATTTATCATTATAAAATATAATATATCATTTTATTTCTTATAATTTCATTCACTGAAACATGATTACTTCATTTGTGTGTAAATGTGGACTACCGCCTCTATGATGTAATGTGATTATTTTTCATTTCCCCATAAATTGAATGATCCATATAATAATATTTAAATAAATAATATAATTTTTTATCATCATTATTTAATTCTAAAATAATACTTACATCCTTTACATAACGATTACTAATAAATTGAAACGTTACTCATTTGTATATATGGCCTACTATCTTCATGATGGAAACATAGTTCGTTTTTAATAACCATTATTCATTGCTTATTTTAAAATTATAATTGATTTATGAAAATTATAATAATTTAATAATTATTATTCATCATATATTGAAACAAAAACCACTCTTACCATGGTTAACACATCAAAGTTGTATTAAATAATGAACAAAACTTCCTCAAAACACACGATGTGGACATGACTGATTAAGTATTTATACATGTCACTAATACAAATAAAATAAATGATTTATGTATAAGTTATAAATTCTAGAAAATATTCCCAATAAATAAAATAATTTATATATACTTATTATATAGGATATAATGGACATGCATTGAATGATTAGACTTGATGTAAGGGTTTTCTTGTCTCACCACTATTTCTCAAAGACATATGAAAAATTACACACTTATTTTAATTGGTTGGTGTATACATTACCAATTAACATACTTTGTTATTATTTTATTCAAGATAATATTTATTTATTAATCTAATTTATTTTCTCTCCATTATGAATTTTTGAATGAAATATTAACAAAACAATAAGGGAATTCATCTCAATTTCTCGTAATTGATTAATATTGTAATGTCATGGACCTACATTATTTGATATATAATATTCAATGACAATTTTACTTGTTTCTTCATTAATAAATTATAATTCATGGATTTTTCTATGTAAATTTTAATTATTTCATTCAAAATTATTTTACATTAAAGTTACAAAGTTGTAATTAATTTCTCAACTCAATTTATATTGATTATGTGATGTTACATATTAATTGTATTGGATATGACAAGATGATGAATTTAATTAATTTGGAATATATTATATTGTATTTAAACATGTGTTCTGTTCATTTACATTTTATATACTTAGTGGATTCATTAAAAAATTCTAAAATTCAATGTTATGATATTTTTAACGGTCATTCATCTCAAATTATTTTTTTTGAGACATAAGTTTTTGATATGAACATATACTAATTATTAGGTGTATATAATGTAATTTTGACACATTTCACCTTGTATCTTTTATGTTTAAGATATTTATAGCTTCATTTGATGTTGTACTTTCATGGGTTCCATGATTGATCAGTACCAAAGTGGATAAGGCTTTATGTCGCAATTTCATTTCATTTCTATATTTCTTTTGTTGAAGGTTATTTTAGAGTAAATAATATGATATTTTTATCTTTAACTATATATATTTTATTTTATTATAATTATGAATGTGGTTTATAGGTTTAATTTATATTTCCGCTTTTATGTATTGAAGAAATATGATGATATTTTTTTATAAGTGATAAAACTATTGTATCTTTATTTTAGATTAAGTGTCATTCAATTATATATCAATTTTTTTAAAAATATTTTCAAACAAGATATTTTGTAATCATAAACGATTTAATGAAAGTATTTTTCTTGATCTTTAACTTTCTTTTAAAATTTTTTATAAAATAAATTACTTAATGTTTTCCAAATTGGTCACGTTGAATCCATTTACAAAATGTTTGAAAAGAATTAATATTTTTAGCATTCTAAATATGAATAGATTTTTCCTATATCATGACCACTCAATGTTTTAAATATTATTTTTTATTTTTCAAATCAAAATTTCAATTAAAATAATTTATTTAAATATAGAGAATTATTTAGTTTTTAAATATGTGTTTTCAAAATGGAAAAAATATTTTCCTAAAGAAATGTTTTAAGTTATATTTCGTAAAAAAATTCCATCTAATTAGGAATTCTTTTATGTTACTCAAATTAAAATAATTAATTTCCACAAGAATTTTTTTAATGATATTTTAATATTATTTCTATTCATTGAAGTCATCAACCCTAGATATTACTTACACTCCATTGGGGTTATGTTGTATTAATACCATCATTATTCATTCCATGGATGGAATACTAAATCGACCTTAAACACATTTCATTTTTATAGGTGAATTAGGAAATTAAAAATTAAAAAATGTTATTGTAAGGAATCATGGTTCCCCAAATTCTGAATTTGAAAAAGGTTATAATATTTTGTTTTTGGAGCTCAGGATTATTTCAACATAGAAGATGACCTCATATAATTATTTTGACTACTCTATTCTTCCAAAAAAATATAGAATTTACCCAAGGATATGATGTTGGTGGAATCATTACTTGTTTAGGTTTTCTGAGAGTAATTAATGTTTAATTTATTAAATATTAAACCATCCATGTTAGTTTTTTTATATATCTTTTGAAAAGATATTCTTATTTATATTCCAAATTTATGGATGAATCTATAGTGGGGGTTTATATAAGCATGATATTAACCCATATTCATTTTTGGTACTCAGGTAGATTGTTTAAATGTGAAATTAGTTAATTTATTACATAATTAATTAATTAAAAGAGGTTAAACAAATCTCCCCCCCCCCACATTTTGGATTCAAGCACATGGGAGTAGGAAGAGGCAGTTTCTTCCTCACATGATGCTTAGACTGAGATGGGAAGGTGCAGGAGATGTCACTTGAGTTCATCCATTACAGATATCAAGACCATATCATGGATCAACCATTTTCGAGTATGTATTTGGAACCAAATCTTTATCTTTTATTCCTTTGGGTGTTCCATATATTTAGTTTTATTCCCTGATCCCAATAGTTTATTTTTTCTCATATTTTGGAGAACTATATTGACTATTAAGGACTCAATAGGTGGTAAATATATTCTTAATTTGGAAAAAAGTTTTTCTAGGAGGTTCATAGGGGGTTCTGATTCATAAAACCCACTACACATATTTTGGTTAAAATAAATTATTCCATGTGTTATTTTTCTTCAAGTATATGAAAAAAATATTACTACATGGTGTGCAGTATTAAGTACATGTCTTGTAGTGTATCTTGTCTTGTGGATGAGTACATGTCCAGAGGACCCATGTAGGGGGGACATGGAAATGTAAGGTGCATGTCCATACCCTGTGTGGATTATAAACTATATAGGAGTACTTATCCCAAATGAGACACATGGACAAGACATGTGAGGTACACCATAAGGGACCTATTTTGGGTACACTCAATATACAGGTTTTACAACATGTGTACATAGATTTTATACACCATGTCTGGCTGGAGTGTATTCCAATGTGGGGATGTGAGATCACACACTATGTAATACCCATTTTGTTACTGTTTTGCGAATTTTAGATATTTTGAAACCTGAGAGTCATAATTGAACACATGAAGAGTCCATTTTGAGTATTTTTTCACATAGATCATGTTCATGGAACCCTTGGGATATTTAATGAATCCTGAGATATTTTTTCATGGGATTATGTTATGATATATATTTTTTCTTCTATAAATATGGCTTAGCTATATCTTGAGTGGATGACATGGTATGAGATCTAGGTGTGTGTCTTGAGAAATATTAGAGGAAGTATAATGGTTTCTTCAGAGACCCTGATTAGAGTTGGGATGAGATTATCCCTTATTTGTGGGGCTGAGTTTGTAAATGAGGAACTATATAGGTTGGGTGTACATGGATATCAAAGGTTTGGTTGAAAGATGTTGGGCCTGAGGCCATTTTAGATATGAGAAAATACTACTGTTGAGGCCTATGAGGTCTTGAGATTCCCGATATTGGGTTAAAGGATGTGTTTCCCTACAAGATGGGTGACAGACCAAGGGTTTGGTTATTATTGTGAGACCTGGTTTATGCCCATTTAGATGTTATGAGGTGGTTATAAAATCAGGTTTAAATCATGATTAACCAATATGTGAATCAATGATTGAGAGAGTAGGATGTGATCATCCAGATGGATGGTTTGAGATATATGTGATTGGGGATGTTGGACATTACACTTTGTATCAGTGCCAATAGTTGTTTATGGTTTGAGTGCTAGAATTTGTCTCCATTTTTTCATTTTTATTTATTATCATGGTAGTGATTATGTAGATATATGGTATATCGATATAATACTGATTATCTTCACCCATGTATTAGGTATGAGATAGATTCTTGAGGCACCATGTCATTAGGATGTTTTATTGATGCCCTGCATCAAGGGAATGGGTGGTACGATGACACTCTACGAACCACTAATATTATATTTTGTACAGATTATGAGTTGTACTGAAGATTTAGGAAAAATTGTATTTTGATGTTGGACTAACTCTATAAAAATGCATATTAGGTGGCATATTGATTCTCTAAGAACAACTAGAATGTTATATTCTTTATAGATTAGTATATTAAATTGAAAACCTATATTCATGGTTTGGGTTCCATACTGATGATCTAGGCACTGATTTTACATTAGGTTGTATGGATGATGGAATGGCACTCATAATCCATGGTTTGGGTTCTAGACTAATTATCTAGGCTCTGATTGTATAATGGATGGTATAGATAGTGGATTGACACTATAAATATAGGTTTTATGTGTCATATTGATGCTCTAGACATTACTATTAGAGGCACATGGGTGAGATTTTAAACAAATTCTGTAGGTTTTGGTTTTACTTCTTCATGTGACGAGTTCCTAAGGCTTATTCATCTAGGTACTAATACGGATATAATGAGTAAATTCATGAGGTCTGGTTGGTAATTCTACTAGAGGGGATCTCATTCATTTTTTTGGATTCATAGTCAATGATACATGTTCAGAGACACATCGATGTTGACTGAAGTAGGTATGGTTGATCGAGTTTTTGGACATAAGGATCGATTGTGGTTTTTTCCTGAAATTATTTCTTATATTTTTTTAGCTAAACTAAGAATATTTCAAGATCCTTCCCTTATAGAAGTTGTTAATAGGTTCATAACTATTGTGGCACATAAAACATTATTTTTTACCCGTTGTACTTGGACCTTTTTGTAAATTTAGACATTATGTATTCTTTAAGGTTGAGAACATATGCATGATGGATTGGGAGGATTCCAAGAATTTCATTTTGAGAAACATTCTTCTACATATTCTTATGAATATATTGTATTTGTTTGATAGGAAAATTGGGAGCACGTATTTTATATGGCTCAGAGTTGGCAGTAGAGTTTGATGTATTTATTTTTATTTTTATTTATTTTGTATATGTGATCATCCATGTGGGTGATAGATGATGTATGTATAGAACTGTTGTTTGAGAAAAAAATTCATTTTATTGAAATTTGATTCTATATTATATTATTTTTTATTCTACATACTATAATATATATTATGGTTCGTTATTGACATCGGTCTTTGTAATATAATAAGGGGGTATAGTCTCATTATATCTCCACCTTAGACAATTACTTTTAATCAAGACTCTCATATATGAGGAGGTATGTTTGTGATCTTTGGGATAACCAGGTCGAGGCATCAGTTTTACTGAACCCCAGTTTAGTATGTTACAAAGTGGCATGATAGAGGTTTCTTTCCTATTACTTTGAAAATTATAGTTTTGTAGATTAGAGATATAGGATTGTGTTTGTGCCTACTTTGAGAATCAGTTAGTGTATTGAAAACACCTATTCCAATATGATGTCCAGGTTACCATGGATGAGATTTGTATTTAGGGTATTCAATGTTATTGTTGTATATTATCTCCCCCTTTTAAAATAATAATTTTTTTTTGGATTATTTGGTTTATGAAGGGTTTTAGTCTCTTGGATAGTTTTCATGAGTCGTGTGATTTGGTATTGACTCTTATCTTATTAAGGAAATAGTAATATCGTGTATCCTGAATGGAAAACATGATCAATGTATTATAGTATTTAAAGTGTGTGATTATATGTATTTATTTCTGAGGCCATGTTTTTTGGATCTGCAATCACACACTCATGATAAAGTGGTTGATTCACTACTTATTGATAGTCGGTGTAGTGACCATGGTGGGTCGGTCAGGTAATATTATATTATTGTTTTACACTAGTGTTTGGTTTATAATCAAGTTTGGTTGTGTGTCTTAGTACTCCATGGAGATGTATTATTTAGTAATTCTTGAAGAGGATGTGTGCTTTGGTTTTGGGTGGTTGGATTTTCATGTGACACCATTCATATGTGAGTCCCTAGAGATGGGTGTTTTGGCGTGATGACGTTGTGAAATATTGGAATTGAAGAATTTTTAAATACTATGAGTCGTTTCCTAATATGACTTGGATTACACCATAGTGATTGGATATACTGACTTGATGTGAGACTTGGTCGGTGAGTCTATGTGGGAGATCCTATTGACCTTCTTGATGTATCTGCAATTTACAGATTTAGTGTAATATGGAGTCATGATCACATTGTGACATGCCGTGGAGTTTGGTTTTCAGATTACATTTGATTGAAGAATATTCCCATTAGTTTTTAGTGGAATTAGCATCTGTGAGTAAGTTGGAAATATGTGTTGGTGTGATGATATGCTTTCAGGAAGGGAGGCTCAGGGTTTTGAATGGGTTTAACATGACCCTATAGAAAGAGGTGACATCATAAATGGATGATTTTTTAGTTTTATTTTTCAAAGGAAAATTATTATACTTGTTGAAAATAGAAAATCCTTCCAAATATCTCAAATTATACTTGAGAATTTTGAGATATGATAGTATATAATCTAAGTTATATTTATGTATCTTTGGTGTTATAATGAGCATCTAAAATGGTTGTGCTTTTGGAATGGTGCATTCAAATCCATATGGTGGGATTGAACCATTATATGTTTTAGGTTGAGTCCCTCATGTTATATCAAATGTCGATGAATACAACATGTTTCATCATTATATGTTTTGAACAATCAATATTTTTTTCACTCTGGTTGGAGTGAGACATCTATGCCATGTACAGATGTCTAGTTTTGATTGGGTCATAAGACGTGAAGATGGTGTTTGGATGTGAGGAGATAGTAAGGTTACTCTTGAGGTGGGTAAAATCATATTAGTCATAGTGACATGACACTCGTGAAGATAGGGTCAAAGATGTAGTGAAAACCACATCGATCTGGTTAGTGGTGTCACAACCCAACCATAGTCATTTCTTCATTTATTTCTTTTCTGGATTTTAGATCCTTCATCTAAGGTTCGAGTTCAGTTCTTAGTGAAATTTTCTGAATTTTTAATTTTTTTTATGGTTTTTGGTCATGTCAAGTGATTGAAAAATGGTTGGGCCCAACAGTGCAAGTCCCAAGAAAAACTCAAATACCATTTTTGGTTTTAGGGACAAGGAAAACAAGTTGTTCATGGACAGGGGAAACCATGTGGAAAGTGTGCAAAAAGGATTCAAATGTTAAAAAATACATTTTTTATGGTAGGTGAATAGTTTCCCAAATTCTATGGCCATCTTATGTGGGTGTCCCCCCTTCTCCAATATGGTGTGCATGAATAGTGCACTGTTTGGAAAACCATGTAGCAAAACTATCTACCTTTCATAGGTTCTTAAAGTCATGAAATTTCTCTTTTTTACCACTCTAATTTTAAACCCAATTATTCTTATCGCCCCTCCTAAATGATTTTGGTGAATGATATATATCCCAAAACCTTGTCCCTTTGGTTATCCTCCCTCTATGGTTGTTCATCGAAGCTTCTAAGATGAATTTACTATGATTTTTGGGTGATATACTCTTCTTCTCTTCCTTAATAATGGGTTCTTTGGTTTTCATGGTTGGGTTCTCTCTTTTCTGAACCCTAGGGTGGGGTTGAGGAATTATGGATGATTTACTTTATGTTTGGGTGTGATGATTTCCATGTGGAAATAATTATTCATTCTTTGAGAGTTTCCTTGAAATAACACATCATTAATATAGGTTTTTTCATCCCTTTTATTTTTGGAACATTCTGTTGAGGCTTTAGGGTTAGAAAAATTCTTTTGAAATTATATTATCTTACTTTTTGTGTTTTTGTTTAACTTTTTTTGGGATTTCAATTTTCTAAATTTGTTGTAAATTATGTTTCAAAAGTATTTCTATGATTATTCCAATAAGTATGTGTTTATAAATTGTTTGATAAAATTTCTAATGGGTTTCCACATGGATGTTTTTTTTAAATGAATCTAGTGAGGTTTCAGTTTCACTACAATTGGGTTTCAAGTGAAATTTTGGAATTGAATGGTTTTTTATGTCTTTTATACTTCGTTGTTTTTTTGTGAACCCGTGTATTTAATTTTTATTCCCCTTGTGTTTTTATTCAAAACATTGGGTACTCTATGACTTTATATGGGTGTTTAATTGGATGTGGTCACATTCATATGTGTATAGAGGGAACATATAAATGATCACACAACTGATGATTCATTTATTTAGAGAATATCCCATTTAAACCATAGTTTCCAAGATGTAATCAACTCATTTATTCTCTTCCCTATCTGTCTTCATATAAAATAACACTTCTAAAACCTCAAAAACTTCAAAAATGGTTTCGTTGTTTCCAAATGGTTTCCAAATTTGGTTTCAATAGTTTTTACCTTATGGCATATTTGAGGAATGTTTTGGTAATGAAATGACATAAAGTCCCCTTCAGCACCTTATAAGAATTTTTTATGTTTCCGTCTTGGTTTTGGAAATGTTTTTTTTATTTTTAAAAGTTAATGATTGGTTTGAATTTTTTTTTATTTTTAGAAATTTGATTCAATGTGAAATGATGCATAGGCCTGGTTGGAACATTGGATGATTTTATGTATGACAGTAACCTCTATTGTAGTCCCTCTAGGGAGTGGTTCATCGCATAGGTGGTGTCAGAGTTTCTGTCAGACATGCATGGTATGAATCTATGTATTTTGGGTTTATGAAATGTATGTGACAACCTACCCATTATCTATTTACTATAATCATGGGATTCATGGGTGTTATCTAGAGGTCCAAGTGTCCATTTCTTATCAACCCCAATATATTTTTTGGTACCCCTAAAATTTCTGAGAGTTTGGGTGGTCTATACCACTAGTGAGGCCAGTTTAGAGTATCCCTTTGGTGATTGACTATAGAGCTTCACCATATACTGGTAGGTTATTCCTAAATGAGTATGTTTGAGGATTCCTTTAATATATATTTAGGAAATTCCTAAGACTATCAATTTTTATTTTTTTTATTCTAATACACATTATTGTCCTCCCTGCTAGTATTTCCATGTTTTCATTGTTTCCTTTATTTTCAACATGGAAAATTTTTCATTTTGGTTAGTTTATTTTGGGATATATGGCCAGTGGGATAGGTTTTAAAATGGAACTCTACTTTTAAATGGAACTCTATTATAAAATGGAAATCTTTTTTGAAATGTGGAAATTGGTGTGTGTTGTTTTAAGAAGGAAAAGTTGTGATTGGTTCCTTAAAATATAAAACCCCTATTACAATTATATTTATTTCAAAATATCAATTTTTTACTATTTTGGGAATGAACATTCATGTGATCTATGGTGTTTACCAATTGAGCTATTTAATTCTCACACCAAACTGGTGCCACATGTCATTAGTAGATTTGTACTGTTATATTGTTCTATCTTTCGGGTTCATGTTTTACTTTGGATAAGGATGGTCTTGTGGTTCGTGGTTATGAAGAGGTTACATGGAGAACGGGTTGTTCCGTTTTGGTCTGAGTCTCATTTTCTATTTTTTATTTCATTTTGTCATTGTTGTGTTTTGATTCAGTTTGTGTGTTTATTTTGGATCAATGGATTGTATTTTCTTATTTTATAATTTGTTTGGTTATTAGATCTTGGATGTTTATGTTATAAATCATTCCATCTATGATATCATTGAGGATAGATGCTTATCTCTAGCTCAGAAGGATCTAGAAAATTCCCAGGCCTTATTGTGGATCGGTTCGGGTGATAGTTTTAAAGGCACCCCAGCCTGGTTTGTGAAAAATGGAATCATAGTAGACCTTTATTATTTTGAGATTCAATTAGGATTGAGATTTAGACTTTTTGGCCTTGAGTGCTCAGTATATAAAGAGTGTAGAAAAATATTACCCATCCTAGGCATCTTGTTTCTAGGGGTAATCCAGGATTTGAGACTTTTGTTTGGTCTGTGCAGATATGGATGACATCAGAGGTGAGCTAATAATGCACAATGGTTTATGTGGAGAATTGAAATATTTGGATCCTGAGTGCATGGTTCAATGTCCTCATAGTGGTTTGTTATTTCCCTCTACAATGTCTATTAATCATTAGGGATAGGTTTTTCATGGACACTAATTTCCTATTCATGGAGTTTTGGTGTGATTTGGGTTTTTTGATTCATTTTTTGTGAGTTTATTTTTAAAATTAAAATGGTTTTGGAAAAAGAGGTTTTCACAAGAAAACTTATTATGAGACTAGTTTTTTAATCAGTCTTAGTGATTAAAAATTGGATTTGGAAGTAGGATATGCTATTTGTAAGGTGGCATTAGAAGAATGCGGTTTTGAAATTGAAATGGAAGTGATATTTTTTGAAATATGATTTAATTTATGTTTTATGTTATTTAGAGTATGACGCCTAGTTATATTCCAATGGTTCTAAATGACTCCCCTCCAATTTTTTTCACTACCTAGACTACCAGTGTAGTGGGGGATCCTTTATTTCACTAAATGTTTCTCATTTTTTAAAAGAGATAAGGGTCTATAAGAATTTGTGTAGTGGATTGAGGAAGTAGAGGTCATCATTAGTTCTTTGGGAACACCCAAATTTGCGAGAGTGCATGTTTTCCTAGATTCATTTGAAGATTCGGGTTTGGATCAGTGGAAGGGGATCATCTTGACCTCTTTAAATGATAGGAACATGTTTGATGTATTTATGACCCCTTTCATCCAATGGTTTATTCCTAAGGAGGTGAAGATGAGGGAAGTGGTCAAGATATAGTCCATTTAGGAAGGTCAGTGGGTGGTGAAGGAATGTGTCATCCTCTTTATGGATTTAGTTTCCTTCTCTCCAATGATAGTGGTATAAGATCAGTTGAAGGCTCCTCTTTTTATCATAGGTTTTAATACAGATATTAAGGGCTGAAATCATGCATATAGGGAAGTTATTTTTATGAATATCATGGATGAGTAATTTTAGATAAGTGGGTTCCCATAGTGAAGTCGGTGGAAGTTGATGAACATGTTTTTCTTAGATCTTGGTTAGGTTCCCCATCTAGATAGGGGAATGTGTGAGAGGGACCTATTATTGAGAAGTCTACTTTTTCGGTCCCAATTTCTTGTTCATTGAACCATTAAATCTTATGCTTATAGTGTGTTTCGTACGGGTACTCGGAGCCATATTTTCATAATCCCTTGAAAAATTGTTGGTGTTTTGGTTGTTTAGGTCACCTGGAGAGGTTATTCAAGAAGCATTTCTAGATGAGGAATTCTCGGCCAGAGGTTGTTATCTTCTATCTCTGCAGTTTAAAATTCTTCAAGAACTATGGTAGCAACCATAATACCCAGTGTGATTCTTTTTACGTATTTGGGAATTATAGGGGGTGTGGATAACCCAAGCCCATCCTTCATTTTGTAATTTTTTAGTGGCAACAGTCTAACTTTCCCCCACTTTATTTTATTTTTTTCATAAGTCATTTTGTTGTAAAAGACTTGGTGTCCCCATTTTCATGTAATTTATCAAGTTGTTCTTCATTTTGATAAATCATTGAGTTTAGATTTGTGGTGGATTAGTTTGGTGATTTGATCATTCTTTCTTTGGAGATACTTGTGTCTTGTGGGAATAAAAATTGTGGTTCAGTTCACTATTTAGTTAGAATTATTTATGGGGGTTTTCCCTTATGTTTTTGGTTTTCAGTTTTTTTTAGGTGTTATTAGAGGGGTTTTATGGGATTATCAACGTCGGGAACTCATGAGTTTTTTCATGTGGGGTTTCCAAGTGTTTGTGGTGTGGGTTGGGTGGGGGGGTTCCCATGTCTTTTTTTTAGAGTTTTCTTGTCAGTTCAAGGGTGTTATCAGGATTCTTGTGGTCGGGACAACCCTTTACAAGTTTTTATATATGGTTATAATTATTTTGGTTTTCTATATAATAGTTCGGGTGTGATAGGGGGAGTAAAATTTCACCCTGAGTTTTGTGTTTCTATTTGGTTTTGATCCATTTTGAGTTTGAGGTTTGGTTCCTAGTTTTGATGTGTGACTATATAGGGAAATAAAGTGTTTTTAGTGGGGATAATTTTCACACTACAACCATAGTGTTTCCATTATTTTATTCTTTTCATGATTTTGGATCCATCGATTGGGTTTTGGGTTGAGATCCCAGTGAATTTTTTTTTATTTTGGATGTTTTGGTTATTTTTTGTTCATGTGCATGGTTTGACCCTATTTTTTCCAAAACCATTCAAGGTTGAATAGAAAATGTGGAGAGTTATTTTAGTGTTAGGGAGATAGTGTTCATCTCCCACATGGTTAGGGTAAACCATATTGAATGTTTATGGGAAAGATCTATAATTTGACAGAACCATTTTTACTATTGGTGCATGATTTCCAAAACCATGTGGTCATCTCATTAGGGTTACCCTTTCTACCCATAGTGTAAGAAAATCTAGAAAAAGGCTTGGAAAACAATTTAGTGAAACCAAGTAGCTTGGATAGATTTTTAAAATCTTGATATTCCTCTTTTCCCCACCCTCCATTTAAACCCAATTTGACCCCTATCCCCTATCAACCAATTTTGGCACAATAGAGGGCTCCCAAACCCCACGCCTTTTGGATTTCCTCCCACCATGGTAGTTCCTCAAGTCATTTATAGTGATTTCAATGGTTTTTGATTAATTTACTTTTCATAAATTCCGTCCCTCTTGGTTTCATTGGATTTCAGTGTGGAGTACTCTCTTGGTTGAATTCTAGGGTGATTTTTAGCTAATTACGGTCAATATCATGGATTTTAGGGTTTTTGTATTACCACTTTGACCTCCTTTTTCCTTTGTAGAGAGTTTTTTTGTGATCTCATGTCATTGAGGTAGGTGTTTCCATGAATTTCCGTTCCATAACATCCATTAATTTTTAATGATTCTTCAAATGCTTTTGAAATTTTATAATCTTGCTTCTGATGTGTTAGTGTAACTTGTTTTGTGATTTAAATTTTTTAAATTTAGTGTCAATCAGCTCTCAAATGATTTTCCTTAATTATTCCTATGTGTACATGTATATAATGTGTTTGATAAAATACCAAATGTTCTTTCAAATAGATTTATGTGTTTCTAAATGGGATTCTGTATTATTTTAGTTTTAGTGAAATTTGGTATCCAATGAAATTGTGGAATTAAATGGTTTTTTATGCCTCTTATGCTTTGGTGTTTTTTTGCGAACCATTGTAGTTTATTATGACACCCCTTTTCTTTCTCTAGTTAAAACCATTGGTAATATATGGATTTTAGTGGGTGTTCCATTTTATGTGGGAACATCTATTCATGTATGGAGTTCACATATGTATGGGATCACAAGTGAGGATATCTTCCTTTTGATAATCGATGTTTTAAAACTCGGTTTCCAGAATGTTCTCCACCCATTCCTTCTATTATTTATCTCTCTTCATATCAAATAAAACTTTTAGAACCACTATAGCATCCAAAATGGATTATTAGTTCCTAAATGGTCATCTATTGTGGTTTATATATAATAAAAAATTTAATAATTGAGGAATAGTGTTTTAATTAAATAAAATAAAGGCCTATTAGGAACTTTATGAGCATGTTGTATGTTTTAATCATGGTTTTATAATTGAATTTGGATTTATAAATGTTAAGGACTGGTTAGAACCTTTGGGAATATTGTAAATTGATTTCAACGTGATATGATGTGTAGGATCAGTTGGAACCACAGATAATTTGATGTCTAATGGGAACCTCTATGCAATTACTGTTGGAACCATGGTCATCTATGCATGAATTTGAGTATGGTTTGTGTTTGTTTTCAATACTCAGAGGAAGTTTAGAATGTGTGCCATCAAAGTGCTCATACAGGTCAAGCTAATAACAGTATTGAATTTTTCACCGTTTTCCAGTGTTTACCAAATTTCTGGACCTCAAAATTAACAAAAGGGGAAAACAGTGTTGTTTGACAAAGGGACTTGCACGCTGACTACATGGAGACTTGGGAACTTGCGCGCCTATTATTTTTCAAGAATATAACTTCAAAATATGGAAAGGGAAAGAGGGTCGCGCAAGTATTGGTTTGGTCACGCAAGTGACTTGCGCGCCATGAAGGGACTTGCACGCTGGTACCTAGGAGGTTTGGAAAGTTGTGCGCCAGATGTTTTTTGTGATCAGATCTTCAAAATATGGCTAAGGAAAGAGGTTCGTGCAATTATTGGTTTGGTCTCACAAGTGAGTAGGGTGACAAAGGCTTGGGTGGTTGGAGCTGCGTTTTGGAACTTGCGCGCTGTGAGGAGGCTTGCGCGCCACCACATAGGGTGTCCAATTTGCCTATAAATAGAGGACCACCACTCTTAATTTGTAACGAAGTTCGATACATAGATAAATTCAGTGCTCCCATCGTGTAGGTGAAGGGGTCGCACAAGTGGTTGTGGGTCACGCAAGTATAATCTACGTGACAGTTGTTTTCTGTACGCCAAAAATGGTTTTGGTATTAAATAATGTGAGTCGCGCAAGTTTGGTATTGAAGAAGGTTGAGTCATGAAAGTTTTGGAGGTGGAATTGTGCGCTAGTTATAAGTTGTGTGTTTTCCTTGAAACTTGTGTGACGGATTGGTGAAGTGCGCCTGGTGTTGTTGAAGTATGCCCATCTTTTTGAGGCTGCACGAAAGTTGGGAGATTGCCCGGTACCCTCAGCGCAAAGTAAGATTCATCTACTGGTAAGAGTTGGACTTAAAAAAAGCATCTATATACAATAGAGGATGCATTCTTCTTCAATGATAAAGAGACCTTCACGTCTATAAACTGAGTGGGACTTCACCGAAGGCAGTGAGCCAGGGGGAGTCAAGGGGAGTGACTTGAGGGACATAGTGAGCTATCTCTGAACCTTTGTAAAGGCAGTGATCCTGGGACAGAATGCCTATGTCCGAACCATTTTAATCCAAAACTATTGAAGAATAGTGTAATTAGGTATGACTAAAAACCTGTCGGCGTATTCTCCTTGGCTGTAGCCCTTAGTGGTGAACCAAGTAATAATTGTGGTTTCATCTCTCTGCATGTGATTGTTTTCTTTCTGTTCATATTCATCATACAGGTTTAACAAGTTCCTAGCAATGTGGGAACAAGATCCATCTCTTTAAAAGAAACATTTGTCACCATGATTCACCCCTCCCCTCTCAGGGTGTCCCGGGGTCCTACAAGTGGTATCAGAGCGAGGTTGCTGGTGCTGAATTTGTCCTTTACCGTCACGGAAAATTCAGCCAGTATTAGGGGAGTTCCCCTCTTTGATGGAAGTAATTTTCAGATTTGTAAGAACAGAATTAGATCTAATCTATGATACCTTGGAATGGAAGTTTTGTTTTCCGCTGTGCAAGGTATAAATGTTTCTGATCCAACCGGACTGGCTATGACTGATGCAGATATGAAATTTCTCGATGCAGAAGCTAAAGCACAAAATGCTCTGACCACATCCCTTTCTGATCAGATCTATCTAAAAGTGATTAGTTGCACCTCAGTAAAGTCCTTGTGTAACAAACTTGAAAATATTTATGAAGGAGATAACAAAGTGAAGGTGGAAAAACTACAAGTGCTACATAATAGGTTCGATGATTTGAAGATGCATCCTGATGAGAATGCAAACTCCTTCTTCAATCGAATTAATGAAGTGGTAGGAGAAATTTGGGGCCTAGGAGAAGAAATAAAAGACGTTGACATTGTAAATAAAATACTGAGAATACTTCCAACTCTGTACAATGCAAAGGTTCTAGCCCTTGAGGAAAGAGATCTTTCCAACCTTTCTTTGGATGATCTACTAAGCAGTCTGGTGGCATATGAAATGAAAGTCAAACCAGAGGATTCCATGACTCGAGTGAGCAAGGAAATCACATTCAAATCCATTGAGAAACTGAAAATATCAAAAGATAATAGTGGTGAAGATGATTAGGAAAAAGAAATTCTTTCTCTCATTACAAAGAAGTTCTAGAAGGGAAATGGGAAATTCAAGGAAAGTTACCTCTAGCTCGCTTCCGTTGTGGTAAAGTTGGGCACATTGCTTCTCAGTTATTAAGAAAGATTGATGATGATGATAGAGATTCTAAAAACATTGAGAAGCCTCAGAAAAGGTTTTTCAAGAAATTAGACTTCAAATCTAGAAAGAAAGTTCTGAAGAACAGTTTTGTCTGTGAAGAAGAAGATGATGACAATGAATTTTGTGAAGAAGAAGAACCAATGTTTAAAACTGGAAACCATGCATCCATGATGGACACTATTGAAAATCAGAATATAATGGTGGAAACAATCATTTAAAAACTAGTGATAATCCCGAGTTTCAACTTAAGGATGTTTCTAGAAATCTTAAGACGAAATGTAAGAGTTGCAATAAGTGGAAATAAATTGTACTGGAATAAACTGAATATATTGATCATATTGAAGCTAAAATTGAATGACTGGATGAATTTGTGAAAGTACAATCTAAAATACTTGAAAGAAATGATGATTTAGTGGATCTGAAGCTGAGAATTGAAGAGCAGGGAAAGGTCATCAATGACCTCACATCCAGACTGGAAGAAAAATCCAAGACTGTTGAGGCTCTTGAGGAGGAAGTTGTTACTCTTAGGAGTAAACATGAGATTGAATCAATCTCAAAATAATCAAAGAAGAAAATACAGTTTGGAAGATTATCAGATGCTGAATTACTAGAAATATCCAGGTGTGGTTCAGATGTGGTTGGAAAAATCTTGAGTGATCAAAGAACTGCTTGCATGGGAAAGAGTGGAATTGGATGTGAAGCTGAGACATCAACTGCTGGAAGTAAAGAGAGCCAAAAGAAGGATAAGATAAAAGTTGGACATGTTGAAATGTTACCTGAAGTGCTGTAAAAGAAACCCTATCTCCAAACTAAAGAGAGAACTGAAAATTATCCTCAAACATTCAGAAATGACAGGAAATCCAACTATTCTCCCATGGAAGAAGGTATGAGGAGAAATTTAAGTGAGAAGACATTCCCTCTCATGAAGTTTCAGTTCTGTGGCTATCTAGGTTATACCATGTCATATTGCGAAGAGGCAATGAGCTACTTTAATGGGTAAGATCTGAGACATCCACAAAGGAGACCGACTTCATATCCTCCATCTTATGGAAGAAATAGTTTCTATAGATACTATTCTCGTTGTTCTAACATTGGTCACAAGGCTCTTAATTGAAGGTAGAGAAGGGACATGGATACCTCGTACTGGAGTTCAAGACAAGCCAAAACTCATCAACAAGATTGTGTTGCTCTTTCAAACAAGTTTTCTCCTCTTAAAGAAAACTTAGACTATGAAGAACCAGTGTACATATATGAGATAATTGAAAGGCCCTAAGTACTTTATACTCAATCCAATGTCTCAGGGAAATAAAGGAAGAAAATTTAGAAATCCAATCTTGCAGAGGTGGCCCTCAAATCTACAAAAAGGAACAGTACCTGGATTCTGGATAGCGGTTCTTCATCTCACATGACAGGTAATTTTATCCTGTTAATGGATATCAAAAGGAAGGTTGGTGGTACATTACTATTTGGTAATGATGGAGCTCTGATAATCAAAGGCAGCGGAAGTACAAAATTTTCTAATGGAGAGATAAAGAAGACTAAATTCCTCTATGTGGATGGCCTACGTCATAATCTACTTAGCATAAGTCAACTCTGTGACTCGGGACTTATAGTTACTTTTAATCATAAAGGCTTCACTATCAAGGGAAAGATAGAAAATTCACTTATGATGGGATGCAGAACAGAAGGAAACTTGTATCAAGTTGATTGTAAAGAAAATGTTTATTACATTACTGTTGAAGAAGAAAACAATTTGTGGCATCAGAGACTAGAATAGATCAATCAACAAGACATGGAGAAAATATCAAAATTGATTATTTTCATGGACATTCCCAACCTGAAGTCGGAGCGTGAAGAGTCTTGTGATTCTTGCATTCATGGAAAGCTGGTATCCAGTTCATATCCGCCAAAGAAGAAAAGGTCATCTCATCTTATTGATCTAATCCATACAGATGAATGTGGGACGATAAATGTTGATGGAACTCATGGAGAGAGGTACTTTATCCTTTTCATAGATGATTACAGTAGAATGGCATGTGTGATGGTCGTTCACAGGAAACGACAATTCCTTGAATGCAAGAAGACATATCGGAGAATCGCCGAGAATGATATCGGACGAACAATCAAAGTGTTGCGATCTGACAATGGAGTGGAATACATGTCCATTGAATTTGAGAATTATCTGGAGAAGCATGGGATACAACATGAGATAGCTACTGTGAGAACTCCACAAAAAAATGGAGTTGTTGAACGTTGGAATTGATAGGTGAACAACTTGTCGCGAACTATGCTGATTGAGAGTCGAATTCCACGACATTACTGGAAAGAGGTTGTTCAAGCTGCAGTGTATATTAAAAATCGAACAGGACTTTATATGGGTGAGATGAAGACACCACATGAATTGTTCCATTGAAGAAATTCCTCTTTGAAATACTTTCATGTTTTTAGAAGTAAATTCTTCATCAGAAACAAAGAAGGAAATTAAGGGAAGTATAGTGAAAATTAAGATGAATTTATTTTCCTCGGATACTCAATGAACAGAAAATCCTTCAAGTGTTTCAACAAGTGATTAGGAAGGATTGTGGAAAGAAGTGATGTTAAGATAATTGAAGAGAAAACAACAAATGATTCAAGGACGTCTTATGCTGATGTGATAGAGAGTCAGGAAGAAAGTGAATGTGGAGAAAATAAAAATACAAAAATAGAGGAAGTTGAACAAAACACTCAGCAGTCACTTCATAATGTTAACTCGTAAGAAGAATATGAAGAATAAACTATGGCTAGAGAGAATGAAACTGAACCTCGTAAGAGAAATCTAAGAGATGATATTGATCCATCTAACCTAATTGGGGAAAGGAGTGCACCCACTCAAACAAGGAGGATGAGGAATAACACGCAATCTGTATTTTTGTCAGCTGTGGAGCCATCCCCATTTGAAGAAGCTGCAGAAGATAAATCATGTGTGATATCCATGAATGAAGAGTTATATTAGATTGACAAGAATCAGACATGTGATATTTTCAAGAGACCCGAACGTCACAATGTGATTGGTACAAAATGGATCTTCAAGAACATGTTTGATGAGCATGGAAGTTTTATTAGAAACAAGGCACGTCTGGTATGCAAAGGATACTCCCATATTGAAGGCATTGATGTTGAAGAAACCTTTTCTCTAGTGGCTAGACTGGATTCAATAAATATTTTCCTTTCCATGACACTCCAAAGAGGATATAAAGTATATAAAATGGATTTCAAAACAGCATTCTTGAATGGTGTACTCGAAGAAGAAGTCTACATCAAACAACCAGTGGGTTTTGTTCTTGTTTCTGATGAAACAAAGGTCTGAAAACTGAAGAAATCTCTATATGGTTTGAAGCAGGCACCCCAAGCATGGTATTCCTGACTGGAATTGTATCTCATGAAGCTAGATTTCAAAATATGAGGAGTGGAACACAATCTATTGGTGAATAATTCTCCAAAATATCAGTTCAGGGTTCTAGTATTTGTTGATGACATTATTTTTGGAAGCATCAAGCAGAAATCAGTGGATGAATTTTCCTATCACATGAAATTAGAATTTGAAATGTCTATTATTGGGGAGCTCACATATTTCTTGGGGCTGCAGGTGATTCAAAGGCAGGATTACACTTTAATTTCACAAGAAAAGTATGCAAGAGTGCTACTAAATAAGTTCAATATAAAAGACTCCAAACCAATATCAACTCCAATCGCAGTTGGAACCAAACTTGGAAAGCATGAGGATGGGGCATCTGTAGACCCCACTCTGTACAGGAGGATAATTGGGAGCCTGCTGTACCTGATAGTGACATGGAAAGATATTGTCTTTACAACCTGTCTAGCATCCATCTTCCAAGGTAATCCAAAGGAATAACATATGATAGCAGAAAAAAATCAGGAGGTATATTCAAAGTACTCACAATTTTGGATTATACTTTGTTGCAGGAAGAGACAGTGAATTCTCGACATTTTTTTATGCTAACTGGGATGGAAATGTAGTGGATAGAAGGTCCACCAGTGGTGGAGCATTCTATATTGGGAATAAATGTGTTGGCTAGTTGAGAAAGAAACAAGAAAGTACTTTTCTTAGTACTACTAAGGCTGAATATATATACGCTACAAAATCATGCACTCAACTGCTATGGATGAAGCTAGAATTGACAAAAATTGGTGATGAGGTGAAACAACCAATGGTGATTTACTATGATAACAAGAGTTCAATTGATCTTACAAAGAATCCTGTTCAGAATTCTCGTACAAAAAATATTTAAATAAGGTATCACTTTATCAAAAAGAAAGTTTAGCAAGGCGTGGTTAGAATGGATCATGTGGGAATGGATGATCAATTGGCTGATATCCTGACCAAGACACTGTCTGGGGATTTGTTTGAGAAGCATCGGATGAACCTCGGTGTTCATCCACCTCCAAGTGCATAAGGTGGCTACGAAATACCCCTATCCCCAGTTATGTTAATTGTTTTTAATCATTTTATGAATGTGATGCAGGTTTGTGGGGGAGATACTATCCAGGGGGTGTGGTTTGAGCTGAATAATGAACAAATACAGGTCTTTGGATTTATTTTCAATGGGGGAGAAAGGAATAAATTTCGGATGAGAAGGAAACAGTATTTCAGGATGAGAAGGAAATAGGAACCCAATTCTTGCTTTCTCTCTTATTTTCTACACCGATCATTTCTCACGTAGACATAGAGTTTTGGATGAGTTGATTCTTACATTTTTGGTTTGAATATGGATGGTGATCTATTGAATTTATTCACTGATTTCCAACAAACCCAAAGGGGGAGATTGTTGGAACCATGTTCATATATGCATGAATTGGAGTGTGGTTTGTGTTTGTTGTCAATCCTCAGAGGAAGTTCAGAATGTGTGCCAACAAAGTGCTCATAAAGGTCAAGCTGAAAAGATTATTGAAGGTGGCACCATTTTCCAGTGTTTGCGAAATTTCTGGACCTCAAAATTGACAAAAGGGGAAAATAGTGTTGTTGGAAAAAGGGACTTGCGTGCCGACTACATGGAGGCTTGGGAACTTTCGCGCCTATTGTTTTTCAAGAACAGAACTTCAAAATAGGGAAAATAAAAAAGAGTCGTACAAGTATTGGTTTGGTCGCGCATGTGGCTTTCACGCCATGAAGGGACTTTCACGCCGGTACCTAGGAGGTTTAGAAAGTTGTGCACCAGATGTTTTTCGTGGTTAGATCTTCAAAATCTGGAAAAGTAAAGTTGGTCACGCAAGTATTGGTTTGGTCGCGCAAGTGAGTAAGGTGACAGAGGATTGGGTGGTTGCAGCTATGCGCCGTAACATGCACGTCGTGAGGAGGCTTCTGCTCCACTTCATAGGGTGTCCATTTTTCCTATAAATAGTGGACCACCCCTCTTCATTTGTAACTAAATTCAAGAATTGGAGAAATTCAGTGCTCCCATCACGTAGGTGAAGTGGTCGCCCAAGTGGTTGTGGGTCACACAAGTATAAGCTGCCCGACAGTTGTTTGTTGCATGCCAAAAACGGTTTTGGTATTGAAGAATGTGAGTCACGCAAGTTTGGTATTGAAGAAGGTTGAGTCCTGAATGTTTTGGAGGTGGACTTGCGCACTAGTTATAACTTGCGCTCCATCCTTGAAACTTGCACGCCGGCTTAGCGAAGCGCCCTTGGTGTTGTCGAATTACGCCCGTCTTTTTGAAGCTACACAAAAGCTAGGAGATTTCCCGGCATCCTCAATGCAAAGTGAGATTCGTCTACTGGTGAGAGTTGGACTTCAACATAGCATCTACATATAGTAGAGGATGCATTATTTTGCAATGATTATGAGACATTCACTTCTATAAACTGAGTGGGACTTCACTGAAGGCAATGATCCAGGGGGAGTCAACAGGAGTGACCCGACTGACGCAGTGAGCTATCCCTGAACCTTTGTAAAGTCAGTGATCCTGGGATAGAGTGACTATGCCTAAACCATTGTAATCCACAACTAGTGAATAATTTTAGAATTTGGTATGACCGACAACCTGTCGGAGTATGCTCCTTGGACGTAGCCCTTAGTGGTGAACCAAGTAAAAAGTGATGTATCATCTCTCTGCATGTGATTTTTTGTTTTCTGTTCATATTCATCATACATGTTTAACAAGTTCCTATCCACGTTGGAACAAGATCCATCTCTTTAAAAGAAAAATTAGTCACCCTGATTCACCCCTCCCCTCTCAGGGTGTCCCAGGGTCCTACAATTCCCTCATAGGAGTGTAACATTTCATAGGTGGTACCGTAGTTTGGGTTGGGCATGCTTGATGGAAATCTGTGCTTTATTGTCTTATGCCACACATGGGATGACCTATCAATTCTCTATGTAATATTTTCATGGGATTCTTGGGCATCATTGAGAGGGTTCATTGATGGTTTATTATCGATCCCCATTATATGGGTTGGTACCCCCCCCCAGATTTGGTGAGATGATAGGTGGTTTGTTCCACTGGTGAGGCTAGTTTACAGAATCCAGTTGGATATTGGCCATTCAGATATACAATATGCCAACATGGGAGCCTATACCAAGTAAATATAGGAATTTATTCTCGATATTTTAAGTAAATTACCATGATTATTTATCTATATGTTCTATTTTATTTGGTTCCACATGTTTTCTTTCCCTATAATTATTTTTATGCTTGCACTATTTTTTTTATTTTTACCATCGTCTTTTTATCATATGGTTTGGATACTTATGATATATTTAGTGAGTATTCTAGGTTATAAAATTAAATTCTATTTTAAAATGGACCTATATTTTAAAATAGACTCTAATATAAAATAGAAATATATTTTTAAAAGTGTAAAGTGGTGTGTGATTTTTTAAAAATTGAAACATATGATTTGTAAATTAAAATGAAAAAACCCCACTCCCATTATATGTATTTCAAACTAGTGTTTTTGGATTATTTTAATAATTAAAATTCATGGAATATATATTTATTAACGATGGAACAATTTTATGGTCACACCCTACTTTTTTAACTCATTGTCGATAGAGCCAAGAGGTTTTGCAGGTCCAGGATTCTATTTTGGGTTTTCCTTTAGAGCAGTTTGGTCTTACATTTAGTGGTGACCAGGATGTCACCTAGAGATCATGTTGTCTGTATTTAGTTTCTATCTTGTTTTTTAGTTTCTATTTCATATAATATTTTTTTGTGTTTGGATCCTCTTTATATATTTATTTTTTATCAAGGGATTTTGGTTTCTTATTACGTGATTTGTTTGTTTATTATGTCCTTTGTTTTTTTTGGTATTAATTATTACCACTATGATGTCATTGAGTGTTTGTGCCAGTTTCTATCCAGGAGAATTTGGAATGCCTCCTAGGCCTTATCACATATTGGGTTAGGTTTCATGTTAGATGTCACCCCAACCTATTTTTTGACAAGAAGACTATAAAGGATTAGTTTTGAGGGGTGAGTCTTATGGTGGGAAGTGAGGTTTATTATAAGGGATAATTGTGGGTTGAGTAATATGGTAGGTATAACTATTCACCAGGTTTTGTGATTTGGATTACACTATTACATTTTATGGTGTGTGAATGTTGTTAGGAATTTTCCTAGTAGTTTACTGATGGTTTCATGTGGTTGATTGGACTTGGGATGTGTTTTGTACTTATTCATTTGAGTAATGAAGTGGAACATGTTTTTCCACCATAATAATAACGCATCAATTTTCGTATGTGTAAATGAAAAAGGTGGGTTGGGATTTGTGGTTTTAAGACCACTAAGACTTCTCACATATAAAAACTTTTATGGTGGAGATATTTTAAAGACTTTTGATTCCCCATATTCTAAATTTGAGAAGATGTTTTAAATTTTGGTTCCATGTGCTCATAAGGGGTATAATTTTCATTTACCACTGGAATTTTATTTCATATAATTTCTATAACCACTCTATTTGTCCTGAAATATGAGTATACACTAGTACATAAGTTTGGTGGAATTTTAAGTAGTTGATGTTTTGGTGGAATATTTAATTTAAATTGGATAAATATTGAATTATCTACGGGAGTTTGGGTGGAAATATATTTTACACTAATAATCAAATTGATATTGCAACTTCATGGTTTGCTTCAAAAAGGGGGGTTTTCTTAGGTTATGTATAAAGCTCTAACAAGTTATGGTACTTGTTTTGAGTGATTAAATGGGAAATTAATTAATTAATTAATTAAAAGCGGTAAAACACTAATTCCGCTTGAATTCTAACAAACTAATGGAGGAGGGGAGAGGTTTTTTCCCACATGTTGTGGATGAATTAAGAGCTTAAGGGGGTGGGGAGATTTCATTGAACATCATCCTTGGATGAGATCATGACTGGGTCAAGATATAATAGCTTCCCTAAGCATATTTAGAACCAAATATTCAATGTTTATTCCATGAGGTAGGACGATTATTTATATTTATTCCATGATCCCTATAGTTTAGTTTTTTTAGATCCCTATAATAATTATAATGGACCCCATGGGGTTCCATATTTACCTAATCAGGTAAATAAAGGGGTTTTTAGGAGGTTTGTAGGGGTTTCCAATTTAGAAAACCTGACAACATGACATGTGGTTTTATTAGCATACTTTGTGTGTTCCTGTTTTCTTGTGAATTAGTGAAGATTATGACGACATGGTGTGTAGTTTAGATGACATGAATTGTATTTTCACTTATCATACAACTGATTACATGTCTAGAGAACCACACATATGGGGGAATGGTTGTTTATGGTTCATGGCTACCCCCTGTTTGGGTTATACACAATGTATGAGTACATGTATTGATAGACACACATGGACAATACATGTGAGGTATAAGGAATGGTACCCCATTTAGGGTAGACACCTGGTATATGTTTTATAAGTAATTTCCAAGGATTTTAGATTCTTTTTCTGGATATAGTACATTGTTATGTATGGATACAAGAGTACACCACATCTACCTGGGCATTCACATTGTGAACTATCCATTTTATTTCCCTTTTAAGGGTTTTGGATTTTTTAGAACCCCATAATATGTAGTGAACATAGTAAGACTCAATTTGGAGTATTTTTATCCATATATCATGATGGTGGAACCCTTGGGATAATATGAAGACTCCAAAGAGACATTTTAGTGAGTATGTTGTAGTAGGTTAGTTTTCCTCTTGAATGTGTGTTTAGATTTTCCCTAACTAGAATACTTCGTATAATACCAAAGGTAGGATCTTGATAATTATTTGATGAGGTAATATGGGTTATTTAGAGATCCTTATTGATATTTGGATGTTATTTTCCTAGGATAGCAAGACTGGGTTGCGGCATTAGGTGGTGGATATGTTTGGTGTACATGGAAACCTAGGGTTTCTTGGGAAGCGATTGTGAATAAGTATTTTTCCAATATGAGGAAAAAAATTCAGACATATGAGGCCGCCAGATTCTAGAGAATAGGTTGAAGGATGTGTTACCCTAAGATAATAGTGTTTCCCCAAGAGTTTTGTTTTTATAGTGAGACTTGTATTACAACTATGGGTCTATAATGATGTTGTTCGGATAAAACATATAGATAATTTTTTATTTATATGGGATCTGATATATTAGAGAGTTTTACATGAAGGGTCAAATGGTTAGTTCTATATTTCTATGATTGGGGTTTCTGGAAAAGATTCTTTGAATTGTTACCAAGAGTTTTTTAGAGTTCAGGTGATGGACTGAGGCTCCATAAATGATTTTTTTTCTACCATGGTCGTGATTATGTATATACAAATACTATTAGGATATTGGAGTAATTAAATAAACTTATGGATTAGGTGTAAGACGAATTCCTTATGGACCATTCTATTAGGATGTTGGAATAACACTCTACTTCTAGGTATTAGGTTCCCGAATGAAGTTCTATGACCCACTAGTATTATATTATGTATGTATTATGTTCCAGACTAATTCTATAGGCACCATGGTATTATGATGTTGGAATGATGCTCTACATCCATGGGTTAGGTGTCAGAATGACTCTGTAGGAAGCACTAGAAATATATATTTTGTGTGGATTGGAATATGGGATTGATACTCTTCTCTTTGTTTTGACTTCCAGAATGATGCTCCATGCATTGAATGTGCATTGAGTGTTACGGATGGTGGGATGATGCTCTGCATCCATGGTTTGAGTTCCGTACTAATATTATAAGAACTAATTTTACAGTTTTTTACTAGTGTGTTGATGCCAAGAATCTTTTGTTTAGACACTAGATTGATTCTTCGAGAACTAATATTTGAGACTCTTGGGTGTGATTCTAGACCGGTTCTCTAGGTTGAGGTTGTACTTCATTATGGGATGATAACCAGAGACAGAAGCATCTTGGTACTGAGTAAGAGATTACAATTATTATCATGATGTTTAGTTTGGGATGTTATGAGAGTAGAGTAAATGTTTTGTGTGGAATGCATGGTCAGTGAGACATGTTCAGAGACTCCACGGACTTTGCTAAAGTATTTATGGTTGATCATGGTCATGGAACTAAGTATTGACAATGGTTTTTTCTGTAGTAATTTTAGTTATCTTTTATCTAGGAAGAGCATATTCCATGAGAATGATCTTATGTCATCATGTTATAGGTTCACCTTATGAGGCTTCCTACTAAGATTTATTTCTGAACCCCAATACATGAACCTTTGTGTGCATAAAAAAATTGTGTCTACTTTGAGGATGAACATAGATTCATGATGGATATTTTGGAGGCCCATGATTGAATTATTGAGTGAGTTACTCATGTAGAGTTAGTTGACTTAGTTAACGATTCTCAATAAGACACTATGGAATTTTTATGAGATATTGCTCATAGTTTTCCAGAGTAAACATTATTTATAATTTAGTTTTATATTTTTTATATGTTATTGACCTAGTGGGGGATTGATGTTTTTGTATGGAATTTCTATATGGGATATTATTTTATTTCAATTTATTATATAATTCTTTTTTTCATTATATTTAATCTTCCATGTAACCTAATGTGTATGTTGTTTTGTTATTTACTTATTATTATACACTCTGATATGGGGGTATAATATTCTCAAAGTTTCACTATGGACCTATGGTGATAGCTTATAGCCTTTTCCATATAAAGAGGAAAGCTTGAGATATTAAGTGAAAGAGGATCATCAAACCAATTTTAGTGGAACTCAATCTGGGACTTTACAATTATTATTTTAAAAAGAGTAATATTCTAAATATTTTATTCATGAATGGTAATTGAAAAATATTGAGGGGCATGGGTGATCCTGATACAGCTAATAATATCATTCCACCCAAATAGCTATAGGTGAGCCTGATATATGTAACATCCCAGGTAATTAGAGAATAAAAATTTTTCATATCAATTAATATTTATAAATTAGATTGTAATTTTACATTAATGAAGATATTATGTACAATAGTGTACCCAACAAGCAAAAACAGTTTTCTTTGAAATCTTACATTGCACACAAGACTGGGTTATTCAAAAAGTAATATATTATTGTTATTATTATTTTATGTGGTAGTTTTTAGCTAGCCATTTTATTGGCAGGAATGAATATAAAAAACTATATTACGTTTACACAAGTTTGTTAAATATTTTTAAATTCAACCAGTAAATTTATTGGATTAAACTAGGAATAAAATACAATTTTAAGCATAAAAAGATCAAATACATTTAAAAGGTTTATTTAAAACCTTTTGATAGAGAAACCACATTAAATCTAGTTATATTAATTTTAAAAAAAAATTATTTTAAAAAAACTTCTTATTTGGAATAGGAGTATCAAAACATACTATGAATAAATTTTTTGTATTTTCTGAAAAGTTTAATTTTTTTATGAATAATGAAAAATAAGACATTGTAGTTGAAAACTAACATTATTAAAATAATTATTATAATTTAAAATGATTAGTTAAGTAAAAATATATCAATAATAAGTGTATTAATACAATTTATTTCATTATAAAAAAAATTATATTGAAATTTCATATAAAAACAAATTGAAATTTTGAAAATCTCTTTTTCTCACCTTCTAGCCACATCTGCATGATTAGTGTTAAAATTAATTTAACAAATTTCATGGATTTACTTGAAAAAAATGGATACACTTGTTCATAATAAGTAAGAAAATTTTGATCTAATATGATTGTATAGATTTTTTGTGAATAGTATATTTCGTTTTTTTTATTACGGTTAATGGTAAATCGGGTAACTAAAGCCAAAAATAATATTATAAAATTATAAAATTTACCTAAACTTGTATCAATTATATTATATGATTGTATTGAGACCAAAATAAACATTAGGCTGAAATTATAACTTTATTAAGCCACTTTAGTAAGAATGTGACATTTGTTATTTTATATTTCAAGATAATTTAAGAATGTCTTAGTCATATTTTTAATAAATAATTTTTCATATTGGGTTATATAGAGGATAAATTAAAAAATAAATAGTAATTTTAAATCTAAAATATTTATATACATTATGATAATTTATTTATAATTTTTAGATATAAAATAATTAAATTTATTTATGACACAATGATAATGCAGCAATTGATTTATTAAAGGATAGATAGAATAAATGATATTAATAATATAAAAAAATTATAATTTGAAATATTTTATTTCATAAACTAAATTTATGGATTAATTTTATATGATATATATGACTTAAATAAGTTTTTTTATGTAATCAAGTTTTTATGATTTTTTAAAAAAATCAAGTATTGAATAGTTACAATATTGACATAATTCATATCTAAAAAAATAAATTTTTTAATTTAATGGTATAATATATATAAAAATATAATAATCATTAAAAATGTTGGGAGAGGTCTTTAAATGTTATTAATGACTCATTAATTGGTCTTTTGGAATGTTATTGTAACTAAAATAAGCCTTAAAGTGTAAATTTCATGACAAAATGATAAAACATAAAAGGGTTAAAACAACAATATAAGGGTTAAAAAATAAATAAAACTTTTAAAATATTATTTCTATGGTTTTATTTCCACCCAAACGTATCATATATTTTAAATAATTTATTTTTGACCAATTCTGAATAGAAAATGAATTTATATTAATCTAATATTTTTAATAATTCCAAGAGCTTCCCTCCTCACTCGTATAAAAGGGAACTCATTCATCTATATTCTTTACACTTCAAAACCCATTTTTTCACCAATTATATACAGAAAGCCATTAATATAATACCAATACACGTTCAATAGGCATTTTTTAGGCATAACAACCTCTTTATAGGTGTTAAGGTGTTATGAAAAAGTGATCATCTGAAGCAAATGTAATTTTTTTATTTAAGTGTTTCTATTTTATTTCTTCTTACACTTAATTATAATATTCTACAACAATGATGAGATAAAACCTATAGTATCCAAGATATAGATAATTATTTTTATGTTAATATAATCACCTAAATCCATTTCTGATTCCATTAAATTAGAAAAGAATTGATCATGTGTGTGTACATGTGAACTATCACCTCCACGAACTAATGTAATTTTCTTTCATAAACGTATATTAAGACTAGTTGTAATGATGAAATTAATGTTTATAAATGATATTAATTACATATTTATCATTTTTAAAGAATAATTTATTATTTATTTTTATACCTTCTAATCACAAAAAATGATAATTTTTTTCGTGCGTACGTGTGAAGTGTCACCTCCCCGAAGTGATGTGATTCGGTTTTCATCACCACAACACATGTATGATATATATATAAGTATATAAAAATTATTAATATGATTTTAATTATATTATTATCATTATTAAAAGATAAAATTGCAATTACCTTTTTTTATAACGATCATTGAAAATGGAAATGTTACTCAAGCGTACATATGGCCTACCGTATACATGATTATAATGTTGTTCATTTTCCATAATCATAAATAAATGGTATTTTTTAGAAGAATAAGTTTTGTATAAAAGTGTTTTTTAAATCATGAGTATTATTTTTTATAAGACAGAATCATGACTACTTTGGCTATTAACATCATACTAATGTTATCTTGAACTCAATTACTGAAAATTGACAACATTTCTGACGTGAGTATGAATAATTTTGTAATTTATATAAAATTGTAATAACATACATAAAGGGTATAATAAACAAGGAAAATAATCTCAATCATGAAAAAAGTAACCTAATTTTATTATTCCTGATGATAATGAACGTAAAAGATGTTTCGAACTCAAGGTATGGGACTTCATCTCAGTGTTTTTTTATTTAGGAATGTTTTAATGTTATACACAACCTTATTTTATATAGTGTATAGTCAACCCATTTTAATTTTATTTTAATTTTACGGTTTTAAAAAGGAATCATTTTTTACAAATCATTTTACTTTAGTAAATGACAAAAAGAATTTTTCTTAATGTATATGGAGAAAATGAATTTTCTGCTACCATGGAAACTGTTTGATATGTGGCTTCCTCTACAAGACATATTGTTTTCAAAAATTAAAAAAAATACTATTTTCCGTTTACAAGTAATTTTATATGTAAAATGGTTTTGATAATGGATTTATTATATCACTGTCCTGAAATTATATCTTGTAATTGCAAAGTGGAAATGTTATTTTCCATTATTCATGTTTTAGGTGTTATGATTATGTTACGGTTCCTAGGAATTGTTTATGAGTATGGGTGGTTCTATAATTAACATAGGGAAGGTGATCTTGTGATATCCATCCACTGCATTGGGTAATGACATGGAGTAAATATGTGGGATTTCTCCTAATGGTTTTATGGAATATACCGTGAAGGGTATTCCAAAAGTAACCATGAAGGTTAATCCCTAAGTAGTCATGAAATATATAGTGTAATAATTATTTGTATGTCACAAGTTACCTTTATGATTTGTGATATATATGGAGTCTTATTAGAATATTATTATTTCAAGAGGTAATCTAAATGGTTTATGTTTTATTGGGTAAAAGTGTGATTATGTGAAAAAAATTTCAGAATTTACCATATTCATGAACTAATAGTTTATTTCCTCATTTTATGACCCTTATGGGGCTTATTATCCTTATCCCATGTTTTAAAATGTTTTTTCATAGGGTATTAGTATTTTTAAAATAAAGGAGTCTATTATGATAAATGTTATTCATATTTTTATCTAGAAAAATGAATCCTATTTTGTTTTAATAGTTTTATATTTTTTAAAAATGGATTGTATTTTAGTTGTACCAACTTTTTATGTATGAGGGATGTAATGTAGGAATTATGATTTCATTATATAAAACACTAAAACTGAAAATATCTTCAATTTGAATGAATTTATATTCTTTTCTTAAATCAATATTTTGTAATATTTACGTTTGGGTTCTTATAGTTGGTATCATAGGTTGTTTTAGATAACTTTAGGGGTTAGGATATTGTTACTATAATATCCAAAAATTATAATTAAATTATAGAAAAATTGAAATGTTGTAGAATTTTATTATTACCATGTTTCTTCATATAATATATATATATATATATATATTGAATGGTTTTATATAGATGAAATAGGGCATCTGTGTTGGGATGACATCCAGAGAAACACAAACTTTCAAATCAGTAACCTAAGATATTTGGAAGAAGAACTGAACAATATGTTGTTATGATGGATCAGTTGAAACAAGCTATAAATGGTAGTTTCATCCATTCACAGGATCACCAGATCAACCATAGGAGAATATTAGGGTATTCGATCATTTCATGAGAAAATATCCCCCATCATTCATAGGTTCATCTGGCCCCATACTAGCTGAAGGGAGTATTAAAGCACTGGAAATGATTTTTTATGTCATGGGGTGTTCAAAAAATCAAAAGGATAGTCATGTTGTTTACCATTTGAAAGGTAAATATGATCAGTGGTGGTCGATGGTTAATAATATCACTGACAGTGAGGAAATTTATTCCTTAGAGTGGGATGAACTCAAAATTATATTTCTTGAGAAATATTTTCCTAAGGTGGTTCAACATAATATTGAAAAATAATAATTGGAATTGAGGAAAGAGGATGACTCGATGGCTGAATAAGTAGTAAAATTCACTTGACTAGTAGGGTATGCTTCAATTTTCATCTGGGATCTTGATATTCAAAGAAATATATTTTACTCAGCTTTAATGCCAAAATACCAAAAGTCATTAGCTTCTTATGAATTCAAAAGTTATGATATGATTTTTTTTATGTGTGGAGAAGGTGGAAATGTTGTTGGTCGATGAAGATGAGTTCTTTTAAAACCAATAGAAATTGAGTTCAATAAGGCTAGGTAAGAATAATAATTCATCAAAATAGCATTATGGTAAGAAAATTAAGGATACAATTTATGATAATTTTGGTAAAAACACAAACTAGGGAATTCCTTCAAAATTATGGTAACTAATTTTCATGTAGTAAAAAAGGAAATAAGGCTCATAACTGCAATGATAATGATCCAGGTACTGATAAGAAAAAATCTAATTTATATTCAATAAAAAGTTTTAAATTCAATGGGATGGGTCATTATTAAAATGAGTTTCTGAAGAGGAACCCTAATGATGTGAGTTACCCAGAAAATAATCATAATGGTGTGGTGAAATCCTTTTCAACTACCTTAGAATTTGTTGGGCCATCAAATGATGTAATATAAAGTATATTGCTTGTTTGTTTATATTATTCCATTGTTTGTTTTGATTTAGGGTCCACACATTCTTTTATTTATGTTAAATTTTGTGATAAGTTGAAAATTCCCCATCATAAAATGAATACATAAATTATGGTAAAAACACCTAGTAGAATTATTAAGGAAAAAATAAATTATAAGAATATTCCAATTATTTTAGGTGTAAAGAATCCGCCTAAAAACCATGATGTATTTACTTTGGTATATTTTGATGTTATTTTGGGTATACATTGGCCTTCTATTTACCATTCTATGATTGAATTTAGAGCTCAAGAAGTTACTTTTTAGAAATAGTTTCTGTTTTCTTATAAGAATGAACCATTACCATTAATAACATATTAGGAAGATAAGGAAATATTAAAATATTTAAAAGAATTTATCTTGCGAATATTATCAAAAATTGGAGAACTTTTCATATTAATGATGTGCCAGTGGTAAATGAGTATCTTAGTTTTTTTTCTTGATGAGTTTTTTGGTACTATACCTGATCGGGATATTGAATTTACTATTGAATTAGTTATATATTCTAAGACAAATTCAAAACCCCTTATTTAATACCTCAAACTGAACTTGTAGTGTGGAAGAATCAATTGAATGCGTTATTAGATAAAGTTTTCATTTGACGTATCATGTCACTATGGTGTGATCTTGTAACACCCCAAGATTTCATAGTGCTTTATTTCTTCAAAATAATTCAATAACTTGCACTACACGCAACACCGAGTTCAAGCGCACCATGACATACCAAACAAGCTGTTCAAAAGAGGTTATGAATAGTATTAACTAAATTTTAAACTTTATATAATCCCTATAATTTTAGAATCTATTTTATGAGTTTCTTAGACATAATGTAAGAACAAATTCATTTTCAGTATTGCACTTTTACCAACTTTTAATAGTGAAAACCGTTTTAAATCCAATATTTTAAACTATTATATATTCAATTTGACCAAATAAATTTACTTTTTAGAATGGGGACATCAAAAAAAAATTAAAATTAAACTTCCCAAGCTTCCACAGTACGTTTCCCTTTGAATAATGCAATGGCGTGCATTGTACGCAACTTCGAGATTTTAACACACCACAACCAATCAAACTAGCCGTTATGAATAGTAATACCTAACTTTTAAAATTTTAGAAATTCTATCTCTCAAAATGGAAATCATTTTTGGATTCGGAGTATCGAATTTAGCCTAAGGTGAAATTTTGGTACTTTTTGGATAACTTTCATATTTTGATGAATAGTGAAAATTACTAAATTTTAATTAAAAACAACTTTTTTAATAAAAATAATTAATAGTGATAAATTATGAATTTGAGTGTTTTTAAAGTATATTTAGAATATATTTTTACCATTTAATACAATGTTGGTCAGTGGACATAATTTCCCAATTAAACCAAACATAAACAAGTATCAATCTTTTGATAGTTATTATATCTTAAAAACACACTTTTTGTTTTGACAGCGGGAATTAATTTTAAATTAATTTCTGCCACTTCTGTGTTTTTAATTTGGAAAAATGGATTCCATATTTGGAATCAGGATGTTCAAATTGTGTAAATAGGTAACTTTTATTTTTAGACATTTTGAATAATTACTTCGGTAAATATTTTATTTACCATGGTTAAAGGGTAAATCCGGTAAATAAGGGTTAAAAAATAATATTATAATAATAACAAATTACCATAAAACGTGTCCTAACCTTATTTTCGGATACATTTTCGACCATATGCTTATTTGGGTCGATTTTTGGACCCCATGGTGTCACTTGTAAGTGATAGGGACACTTTATTTTAATTAAGTTAAAATGAATACAAAAATGACACAAGCATATATCTTTTAGAAAAACAATTTTTACATAGGCTTATATATGTTGGATTTTCGACTATAAATATTAATTAGAAATCTAAAACGATTTCCTACATAATGATATTTTATTTAAAATTTTTAGCCATTAAATAATTTATTTTATTTATGACACAATGATGATGCAGTAATTACCATAATAGTGAAGAATTAAAATAATTGATATTATAAATACCCAAATAAATATAATTTGAGACTTTTAATGAATTAAACTAATTTTCTAGGATAATATGATATATTAGTATTGATGTAATTGACTTTTTTCGAAGTAATCATTCTGTTATAAGTTTCAAAAAAATCAACTATTGAATAGTGTCAAAATTGACATAAAAGAGTTTTTAAAACACATAGTATATTATTAATTGATATTAAATTCCTAAAAAATCTAAGGTTCATCCAAGAGACTTATATCTTGATATGTGTATCATTAATGGACCACTTGGGGGTCTCTTGGATGTATATAGTAAATTTATTAACTATATAATATAAAAATACAAAGTGACATGGTAAATGTCAAACTAATTAACTAAGAGTTAAAACTAAAAGATAAGGTTAATATATTAACCCAAACCTGTCTAAATTCTATTGGTTGAATGGTTTTCGACCTATCCCCACCTTAACCATTGAATAGTCAACTTTTGAGCCATTAGAAACCGAATATTAATTTATTATAAATTAATATTTCTAGCTTTTCCAAAGGTGCCCCTCACCCCTCTTATAAAAGGGAACTCCCCTTCTCATTAATTCACACCTTCAAAGCCTTTTGGTTCGGCCAAACTATGCCCAAATACTCTCCCAAATTCCCTCACTTCATCCTAGAGGCCTTCCTTTAGTCAGAAAGCAAACTTAAGGATCCCTTTTGATCAAATGAAAAGGAAGAACCCAAAGAAGAGGTAATGATTTCACCACCCTTTTCCAAGTTCATTTCTTCTTCCACTTCTTCCTTCTTTATTATTACCATTCTAAAATAATAACTACAGTATCTTATATATACTTTTATGTCATTATAAATATGGTACAACCATATTCAGTATTCTATCCATCCTTTGAATAACATGTCACCATACGTGCGTACGTACGGCTTACCGTCTCCATGTCGTGGTGTAATTGTTATTCAATATATTATTATTTCGATCGGTATAATAATGATGTGTAACTCATGTAAATAATAAATATAACATGATAATTATTCTGTATATATGATATACTATCCAATTATATATTATTTTAATATCAAAAGAATGATATTGTCGCTCGTGAGTACGTACGGACTACTGTCTCCACGAACGCGATGAGATTCATTCTCCATCGTATCCATTCAAGTATAATTCTCATTTGATGATTAATAATAGTATATAAGGACATGATATCATTCTAGATATGATTAATATACAACCTATCCATGAAAAACATAGCTTAGGTAACAAAACATATAAAAGAAAATGAGTAAGTTAACACCCGAAACAACGATAATACTAAGATATTATTAACAAATCAATGTTAAAAGATCATATATGATATCATATTAATATATATGATTATTTTATAATATAATAATAATTATTTCACCATTATACAGGAGTTTGACCTACCCCAACCAAGGAAAGGTACAAGGTAAGGGTTTATTTCGCAATCTCTTCATTATCTGAGGTTGTTTATACGTAATAATCTACTGGGACTTATTTATCATCCACGTCCATGTTTCTTAAAAATGTATTTCAAAACATTTTTACTATGGGTTAAATTCATTTATACCCTTGTTGGATTTTATATGTGGTTTATAAAGGAATCTTTCCGTCGTTTTCCAAACAAGGTCTTTATTAACCTTTTTATCAGAATTATGGTAAGAATGTTTTTTTAACTTATACGGCGGGTGCGGCTATTTTCCGTCGTTATAAAATCGTCGAAGCTTCCCTTACAAGCTTATAAGAATATTTTCAAAGAAAATGTTTTATTTTATAAATATATGACTCTTAAATAATTTCAAAATAGAAAGAGATATTTCTCTAAAAAGAGTTTTCATTTCATCTATGTCAACATCCTTTGATGGATTTTACGCTGTTTTGAAGTTGATTTATTATGATACAAAACTTCTATATTGTATTTAAGGTTTTGTGATATGTTTGACTGTGAATGTGCTATTTTTATACCATTCATGGTTTATGGTGAAAGTATTGACATTTTGTATGCTATTTTTAATACGAATGTTTATGTTACGTTTAAACCTTTTCATATGGGAATGCATTAGACTTAATATGTGACGGGTGGAGCCCGCTATAGCTCCTCAATGCATCGGTAGGTCTCATGAGACAAACTAGTGTTTTGGCACAAGGCCTTGACAAAATATTATTTCTAGTCTTGGCACGCGGCCTTGGCTATATGGTTATGATAGTCTGGCATTATGCATTCCATCATTATGAAAGTGGTTATTGATATTGCTTGTGATTATTCGAATAGTAGAATATCCATGTGAATAAGTAAATGGAATTATTTCATTTTATTTTTTCAATACTATGTTGAAGTTCAAGTTTAAAAAGGCTTTTTTTAGTTATACATTTCCCTAAATGTTTATTCTTATTTATGAAAGTTTCCGCTATATTGTTATCCTTACTGGGAATTTGAGCTCACCCCTTTTCTATGTTTTATTTTTCCCAGGATGTGAAGAAGTAAATTATGAATGACTTGCAGGGATATTATGAGGGGATAATAGTGTGGACTATGGAGACAATATGATGTTGTAGTAGTTTTTCACTTTATGATGTAATGTAAAACTTTATGAATATATCTAGTGTTTCCAAGGCTATTAAACCAATCGGTCTTTCGATATTTGATCTTTCTTGTGATCATGCCAATGTTATGTAATAATGAACCGACTCTAGGTAACTGGGGTTGGGGCATTGCAGTTGGTATCAGAGAAAGTTTATTACAAACCTTGGAAGCTAGATTTAGATAAACTATGATTAGAGCACGTTGACCCAAGATGAACTTTGAGGATTAGTATAGAAGAACTTCCTATAATTTTGGTATTGTAGAGATTTTGTGAGTTTTCCGAGCAATACATCCCTGTCTGGATACGAGCAGGTAGAGGCGGCTCTGGAACAGATGTACCTAGGGGTAAAACCTGAAAACACTGCTTTGAGCTAGACTCGAACAGGAACTAGTGCATGACAACGGGCCTTGATGCACTCTTACTTACGACACTCCCGGGGGATATGATTAGGATAACTCTAATTTTCTTTACAAATCATTGTGAAGGGTTTATGAGTATATACTTCCTCAAAGAAAACATTTTTATGATTATGGATTATATCCATAAATAGTTCAATTTATGTTAAGTGTTTTATAAGTATGAGATTATGTATATTGATTCAGAAACTGATATAGTTTATGCCATTGTTTAGAAATGGTGCCCAGTAGAAGGAATGATAACTCCAGCAATGCACATGATCCAAAGAGAAAGAACGATCATATCTTTCATGGTCTTAAGCCAGAATTTATAAGAGAAATAATCTCCCATGTATTAGCATCATATTAAGAAATAATATCATGTGTTGATAAGATAAGTAATGTGTTTACTAAGTCCTATGTCTTTGAAGGGAAGCAAGAGAAAAAAAGGATGTAAGAGAGAAAGATGGATAAAGGGAAGAGGGAAAAGAATAATTTTCCCATATCTGATAACTATGGGAAGAAACACCTCGGAACTTGCCTGAAAGGAATGGGAGTTTGTTATAATTGTGGAGGAAAAGGGCACAAAGTACGTGACTGCAAGGGTAAGAAAATGGTTTCAAATGTATAATGCTTCATTTTCAAAGAGTTTGGACACTACGCGAACCTATGTCCGAGTCAACAGACTATGCCGCAAATGATGATATTGGATAATAATCAAGTTATGATACTACCACAGATGAAGAGGAATGATTAGAGTTCTTATGTTGATTGTGTCATTTGAGTGTTGTATCAACAATGTACTTATTATAATAATTATGGAGTATATAAGTATTGTACTACAATACTATTTCATTAAGGACTTGAGATTGTGTGGAACAAAGAAAAGTGACTCAATAGCAGGATAAATTTTTGGAAAATATATGGTTGAGAGAAAGATAAACCATAATATGGTTCTGATACCAAGGTAGTGATTTTAGAATAATACATGATTGATTTGGATAAATTATATTGGATATTCTTGAATACCTTGAAACTGATTAATGATTTGTATATTCCATCATTGTTGGGGTTTACAACATTTTTGGATTGAAAGAGTATATCTATTATTCTATAAGGAATAAGGGATCATTAATGTAATCAAAATGGTTTTATGGTAATTCAGGATGTTGCAATGTTTTAAAATAATACACAATGAAGGTGATCACATGTTATTACGCGGAAAAAAAAGGATCTACATTGTGTTTACCTTCCGTATAAATTTTTGACAGAAGTATTTTGGATAGTTCAAGTTTGGATTATTTTGGATTGCCATAAAAGGACATCCTGGAGGTCGGGCGACAACCTGTCGCGTCCGACAAGGCCACGAGACTTGAACCCACAACTGAAGGGAGACAAGGGTGTATCACCTACCATTGACCCACGTGATGTCCTAGTTTGAATAATGTCGTTTTTTTAATGGTTATTCTATATTAATTATAAATTCATTTTTTTAACCCTATACGAATAGGATAAATAGAATATTATTTTTAATTTCTATTATCTTTTAGAGTGAAAGATGAGTTTGTGGTAGAACTTAGTTAAAGGTTGAGACTCTACTTGTCAAGTATATATTTTTCTTCTTCTCTTATTCAATGAAGAAATTAATTCTTATTCTTTAGTGAAGGGATCTTAAAACAAAAAAAAATGTTTTACCCTAATACCATATGTTTTGTTGAACCGATGGTATTTTAAATCATCATAGATTGATGAATTTAAGGCCCTCAATTTTACACTCGTTTGTGATTGATGACCTCAATCACTACCTATAAATATTTACGTTTTTCCTCCAATTATATGTCTCTAATTTCCACCAATGTTCTCCGAATAGAGATCATAATTTGGTGGTGACCCTTTAATTTCTCTTTTCCTCTTATTAAGACTAAATTTTATCAACCCAATTTCTGATGTGGGTTTTCCCACAAAGATATTTTTTATATTCATCCTTTTATTTTCGAATAACAATTTCAAATTGAGAGGAAACTATTTATTGAAGGAGGGGAGAATGTAACACCCCAATATTTCATAGTGGTTTATTTCTTCAAAATAATTCAATAACTTTCACTACATGCAACACTGAGTTCAAGAGCACCATGACATACTAAACAAGCCATTCAAAAGAGGTTATTAATAGTATTAACTAAATTTTAAACTTTATATAATCCCTATAATTTTAGAATCCATATTATGAGTTTCTTAGATATAATTTAAGAACAAATTCATATTCAGTATTCCACTTTTACCAACTTTTAATAGTGAAAACCTTTTTAAATCCAATATTTTAAACTTTTATATATTCAATTTGGCTAAATAAATTTCCCTTTTAAAATGTGGACATCAAAAAAAATTTACAATTAAACATCCCAAGCTTCCACGGTATGTTTCCCTTTGAATAATGCAATGGCGTGCATTGTACGCAACTTCGAGATTCTAACACACCACAACCAATCAAACTAGGTGTTATGAATAGTAATACCCAACTTTTAAAATTTTAGAAGTTGTATCTCTAAAAATGGACTTCATTTTTGGATTTGTATTATCTAATTTAGCCTAAGGTTAAATTTTTGTACTTTTCGGATAACTTTCATATTTTGATGAATAGTGAAAATTACTAAATTTTAATTAAAAACAAATTTTTTAATCAAAATAATTAACTGTGATAAATTATGAATTTGAGTGGTTTTAAAGTATATTTAGAATATATTTTTACCATTTAATACAATGTTGTTCATTGGACATAATTTCCCAATTAAACCAAACATAAACATGTATCAATCTTTTGATAGTTATTATATCTTAAAAACACGATTTTTGTTTTGACAGCAGGAATTAATTTTAAATTAATTTCTGCCACTTCTGTGTTTTGAATTTGGAAAAATGGATTCCATATTTGGAATCAGGATGTTCAAATTGTGTAAATAGAAAACTTCTATTTTTAGACATTTTGAATAATTATTTCGGTAAATATTTTATTTACCATGGTTAAATGTAAATCTGGTAAATAAGGGTCAAAAAATAATATTATAATAATAACAAATTACCCTAAAACGTGTCCTAACTTTATTTTCTGATACATTTTCGACCATAGGCATCTTTGGGTCGATTTTGGGACCCCATGGTGCCACTTGTAAGTGATAGGGACACTTTATTTTAATTAACTTAAAATGAATACAAAAATGACACAAGCATATATCTTTTAGAAAAACAATTTTTACATATGATTATATATGTTTTATTTTCGACTATAAATATAAATTAGAAAGATAAAACGATTTCATAAATAATTATATTTTACTTAGAATTTTTAGACATTAAATAATTTAATTTATTTATGACACAATGATGATGCGGTAATTACCATAATAGTGAAAAATTAAAATAATTGATATTATAAATACCCAAATAAATATAATTTGAGACTTTTAATTACTTACAATAATTTTCTAGGATAATATGATATATTAGGATTTATGTAACTGACTTTTTTAGAAGTAATAATTCTGTTATAAGTTTCACAAAAATCAACTATTGAATAGTGTCAAAATTGACATAAAAGAGTTTTTAAAAAATATAATATATTATTAATTGATATTAAATTCCTAAAAATCTAAGGATCAGTCAAGAGACTTATATCATGATAGGTGTATCATTAATTGACCACTTGGGGGTATCTTGGATGTATATAAAAAATTTATTAACTATATAATATAAATATACAAAGTGACATGGTAAATGTCAAACTAATTAACTAAGAGTTAAAACTAAAAGATAAGGTTAATATAGTAACCCAAACCTATCTAAATTCTATTGCTTGAATGTTTTTCAACCTATCCCCACCTTAACCTTTGAATAATAAACTTTTTAGCCATTATAAACCGAATATGAATTTATTATAAATTAATATTTCTAGCTTTTCCAAAGGTGCCCCTCACCCCTCTTATAAAAGGGCACTCCCCCTTCTCATTACTTCACACCTTAAAAGCCTTTTGGTTCGGCCAAACTCTGCCCAAATACTCTCTCAACTTCCCTCACTTCATCCTAGAGGCCTTCCTTTTGTCAGAAAGACAACTTAAGGAGCCCTTTTGATCAAATCAAAAGGAAGAACCCAAAGAAGAGGTAATGATTTCATCACCCTTTTCCAAGTTCATTTCTTCTTCCACTTCTTCCTTCTTTGTTATTACCATTCTGAAATAATAACTCCAGTATCTTATATATACTGTGATTTTATTATTAATATGTTACAACCATATTCAGTATTTTATCCATCCTTTGAATAACATGTCACCATACGTGCGTACGTACGGCTTACCGTCTCCACGTCGTGGTGTAATTGTTATTCAATATATTATTATTTGGATGGGTATAATAATGATGTGTAACTCATGTAAATAATAAATATAACATGATAATGATTCTGTATATATGATATACTATCCAATTATATATTATTTTAATATCAAAATAATGATATTGTCGCTCGTGCGTACGTACGGACTACCGTCTCTACGAACGCGATGAGATTCATTCTACATCGTATCCATTCCAGTATAATTCTCATTTGATGATTAATAATAGTATATAAGGACTTTATATCATTCTGGATATGATTAAGATGCAACCTATCAATGAAAAACACATCTTACATAACAAAACATATAAAATAAAACGAGTAAGTTAACACCCGAAACAACGATAATACTAAGATATTATTAACAAATCAATGTTAAAAGATCATATATGATATCATATTAATATATATGATTCTTTTATAATTTAATAACAATTATTTCACCATTATATAGGAGGTTAACCTACCCCAACCAAGGAAAGGTACATGGTAAGGGTTTATTTCACAATCTCTTCATTATCTGAGGTTGTTTATACGTAATAATCTACTGGGACTTATTTATCATCCACATCCATGTCTCTTAAAAATTTATTTCACAACATTTTTATTATGGGTTAAATTCATTTATACCCTTTTTGTCTTTTATATGTGTTTTATAAAGGAATCTTTCCGTCGTTTTCCAAACAAGGTCCTTATTAACCTTTTTATCAGAATTATGGTAAGAATGTTTTTTTTAACTTATACGGCGGGTGCGGCTATTTTCTGGCGTTATAAAATCATCGAATCTTCCCTTAAAAGCTTATAAGAATATTTTCAAAGAAATTTTTTATTTTATAAATATATGGCTCTTAAATAATTTCAAAATAAAAAGAGATATTTCTCTAAAGAGAGTTTTAATTTCATCTATGTCAACATCCTTTGATGGATTTTATGCTTATTTGAAGTTGATTTATTATGATACAAAACTTCTATATTGTATTGAAGGTTTTGTGATATGTTTGACTTTGAATGTGCTATTTTTATACCTTTCATGGTTTATGGTGAAAGTGTTGACATTTTGTATGCTAGATTTAATACTAATGTTTATGTTATGTTTAACCCTTTTCATATGGGAATGTATTGGACTTAATATGTGACGGGTGGAGCCCGCTATAGCTCCTCGATGCATCGGTAGGTCTCATGAGACAAACTAGTGTCTTGGCACAAGGCCTTGACAAAATCATATTTCTAGTCTTGGCACGAGGCCTTGGCTATGTGGTTATGATAGTCTGGCATTATGCATTCCATCATTATGAAAGTTTTTATTGATATTGCATGTGATTATTTGATTAGTAGAATATCCGTGTGAATAAGTAAATGGAATTATTTCATTTTATTTTTTCCATAATATGTTGAAGTTCAAGTTTAAAAAGGCTTTTGTTTTAGTTATACATTTCCTTAAATGTTTATTCTTATTTATGAAAGTTTCTGCTATATTGTTATCCTTACTGGGCATTTGAGCTCACCCCTTTTATATGTTTTATTTTTTCCAGGATGTGAAGAAGTAAATTATGAATGACTTATAGTGATATTATGAGGGGATAATAGTGTAGAATATGGAGAAAATATGATGTTGTAGTAGTTTTTCACTTTATGATGTAATGTAAAACTTTATGAATATATCTAGTGTTTCCAAGGCTACTAAACCAATCGGTCTTTTGAGATTTGATCTTTCTTGTGATCATGCCAATGTTATGTAATAATGCACTGACTCTGGGTAACTGGGGTTGGGGCATTACAGATCTTTTCTTGTTTGATAAAAATAAAGATGCTTTAATGAGATGTTTCAAAGATTATAGAGCCTTGAATAAAATCATTGTTAAGAACAAGTATCATTTTCATCGTATCGATGATTTTTTTTATTATCTCTAGGGAGAATAATATTTTTCAAAGGTTGATGTGAGGACATGGTACCATTAGTTCAAGGTTAAAGAATCATAAATTCCTAATATTGTGCTTCATTCTAGATATGACCATTATGAATTTTTAGATATACTATTTGGGAAAAATAATGTTCCTATAGTATTCACGGATCTTATGAATAGAATACTCCATTAGTTCTTGGATAATTTTTTTGAAATAACTATTAATGATATTTTAGTATATTATAAAAGTAAAGAGGAGAATATAAGTAATATAAAGGTTTTTTCAAACCGTAAAAAAAATAAATTTTATAGTAAATTAAGCAAGTGTGAATTTTGGTTGCAACATTGTTTCTAAATATAGCATAACTAGTGATCCTACTAAAATAAAATTTGTTAATTAATGGCCAAGAACCACAAATTTAACTAAGTTCCATAGTTTTCTTGGTTTAGATGTCTATTAACAAAGGTTTTTTGAAATTATTTCAGGGTTTCAAGACCACTAACTATGTTATCTTAAAGTGGTGTTTTGTTCATCTAAAAAAATTTGATGATTTTTTTCATAAATTTAAATGAAGATTGGTGAATGATCCATTTCATTACTTACCTTCAAAAAATGGTTAATTGTTTATCTATAGTGATACTTAATTGAAAGGAATTTGTTGTGTCCTAATGAAGAATTATTAGTTAATTATTTATTCTTCACATTAGTTCAGTCCTTATGAGTTAAATTATGTTACATATGATTTGGAGTTATTTACTATTGTTTTTGCTTAAAAAAATTGGATGCATTATCTATATGGAGTAAAATATGAAATATATACTAAAAATAATAGTTTGAAATATATTTTCACTTATAAATAGTTGTAAATGAGAGAGAGAATATGGTTGGAACTAATTAAGGATTATGATTTAATGATTCATTACCATCCTGAAAAAAATAAAGTGGCCAATACTTTGATCCAAAAAAGTAATAAAACATTAACCATGTAATGTTTGGACTGTAACCCTTTGGTAATTTATTTGATAAACTTTTTCTTGGAAGTTTTTGGTGTAGGAAAATTCTACTGTGTTGTTTCATGTTTCTATAAAATCATATTTGTCAGATAGAATTAATAAAGAATATAATGAATATAATTTATTATAGAAAAATGGTTTAATTGGTTCAAAGGGTTAATTTAAATGAATTTACTATTGAAGAAGATTGTGTTTTGAGATTTTGGAGTAGATTATATGTTCCTTATGATTAAAATTCGAAGAAAGAGTTTTTATGTGAAGCCCATAGTTCCCTGTTTTCAATTCATCCTATAAGTAGTAAGGCGTATAAAGACATTAGAGAGTTTTACTAGTGGGATTGAATGAAAATAGATATTATTTAATTTACTATGAAGTGTTTGACTTTCATGTTGTTTAAAGAGGAACAAAAGTTTCTAAAGTGAATGATTCATCATTTTTCAATGCCAGAGTGGAGATGGGAAAATATATCCATGTATTTCGTATTGTAATTAACAAGAACATCTTGATGTAACAATTTGATTTTGGTTATTTTTGATTGATTGACTAAATTAGCTCATTTTAAAACTATTCAATATACACTATCGATGGATAAACTTTCTCAATTGGATATTAAAGAGATAGTCAGATTACATGGAATTATCATAATTATATCATATATTGATCCCAAGTTCAATTACAACTCTTTGAAAGGACATCAGAAGTCATTGGGTATTGAATTAAATTTCAATTCATCTTTTCATCCTCAATCAGATTGGTTGTAAAAACTAACAATTCAGGCATTGGAAGTTGTGATTTGTGATAGTTCAATTAAATACCAGGGATTTTGGGATCAATATCTTTCATTATATGAGTTTTTTATAATAACATTTTTCATTCCAGTATACACGTGGAACCATTTGAGGAATTATATGGAAATCGGTGTTGGACACTAGCTTTTTTGGATGATCTCAAAGAAATGAAGTTGATGGGACCATAGTTCATGGGGGAAGTGGTTGAGAAACATCAATTGATTCGGTGACACATGAGGGTAGTTTAAAGTAGGAAGAAAATTTATACATATAACTGGATGAAGGGTCTTTCTTTTGAGGTAGGTGATCATGTCTTTCCCAAAGTTTCTTCATGGAAAAGATTAATTTGTTTTGGTATGAAATGTAAGATGAATCCAAGGATCATTAGACCCTATTAAATCCTAGAGAATGTTGGATCAGTTTATTACCTGGTGGATTTACCTTAAATCTTATCCTAGGATCATAATTATTTTCATTTTTAAATGATAAGAAAGTATATTCCTGATCCATCCCATATTTTTATTCTAGAAGTAGTTCCGCTAGAAGAGAATATTTTGGATGTGGAACACCCTGTTGAAGTTCATGACCACAAAGAGAAGGTGTTGCAGAATAAGGTTATTCATCAGTTTTAAGATACATAGAAAACCCATTTAGTTTAAGAGGTAACATTCGAATCTGAAAATTCTATAAGAGAGAAATACCCCCACACATATTTGATAAGTGAATATAATTGAGGGGACACAATTTCCAAATGGGGGGAATGATGTAACATCCTAGATAATTATAGAATAATACATTTTAATATCTATTATAACTAAGGAATTAGATATTAATTTAATTTAAAGAGGGCATTGTGGCTAATACCATACCCAACACACAACAATGGGTTTTTCAAAAATCTTATATTGCACACAAGACTGTGTTATATCAAAAAATAATATATTATTAACATTATTATTTTAAGTGGTATTTATTTTGTAACAGTTGTATTATCGTGAATGAATAGAAAAAACTATATTATGTTTGCACATGATTATTAAATATTCATACAATCATCCAATAACTTTTATAGGATTAACATAAGAATAATATCAAATTTTAAGCATAAAAAGCTACAATATTTTTGAAAGGTTATTTTATCTCCATTTAATGGAGAAAAAATTTTAAATATAGTTTTTGTCACATTAATAAAATATATTGGAAAAATTAGCATTTTCTTAGAACTGGGGTATCAAAATTAACATTGGATGATTTTTTTGGTATTTTCTATAAAGTTTCATTTGTTTAATGATTAGTGAAAAATATTGCATTGTAGTTAAAAACTTATATTTCGTTTAAATAATTATTTTAATTTACACAAATTTTAAATTTCAAAATTGATCAATAATACATGTATTAATCAAATATAGGTCATCATAATAATTTTTTATAATGAAATTAGATATAAAAAATTATTTATATTTTGAACATCTCTTTTTCTCACCTTCTCGCTGCATCAGCAGGATTAGTGGTAAACGTATTTTAACTATTTCTCTAAATTGAATTTTGAAAAATACATATGCATAGTAATAATTACAATGGAAATTGTGATCTAATAGGATAAAATTTATATTATCTACTTAATAACTTAGGTACTTTATTTACCATTATTAAGGGTAAATCATTTAATTATAGGTAAAAAATATTATAATATTAAAAATTATCCTAATACTTGTTTTTTCCATTCATGAAGTTTTTATCCTTAGGTTAACAAATTAGTGAGGGATTTATTCTCATTTTCCATTCATTGTAGTTTATTTTAATGTTATGCACTTAATATTTTTGGTACATTTTATATACAACCAGTTATACATTTTATATCATGAATAAATTATAATTCATGGTATTTTAAGTTTAGATTTCAATTATTTCATCCAATTGGATTAGAATTGAATGTTACCAAGTGGTAAATAATTTCATAACTCAATTTCTTTTGGTTGGTTTATATTATTTATTAATTTTATTTGATGTTCAATGATTATATGTGGCATGGATTCATATTATATTTTATTGAAATTAAACTTGTTTCTTGTGTATTAAAATTTTATACACATAATTAATTCTGTGAATAATTGTAAAATTAAATGGTGTGATATTTTTAAGGGATATTTGTCTCAAATTATAATTCCTTGAGACATATATTTATCATATAGACCTATATTCATTTATGAGGTGTATATAATTCCCTTTGGGCAGGTTATATCATATATCTTCTTATTTTCATTACATTTAATGTTTTATATGAATTTATTATTTCATGGGGATTGTGAATAAATATTAACAAAGTGGAAATGGATTTTGGTTTCATTATCTGTTATTTTCATGGTTTTTATACTAAACATTCTTTTTGAAGAATTAATATGATCATATTTTGTTGAACCGCATCTACATTCTTCTCCATTGGATATATATGGTGTACAAAAAAATAATTTTTGTTTCAATGCATATTGATTGAGGAAATGTTATGAAACATTTATATTAGTGGTAATGATCTTGTATCATTCATTTAGATCGAGAATCATTATATATTATTTAAATAATATTAAAAAAATTCAAAGTGTTCTTTAAAAAATGATTTCCTAAAGTTATATTTCATTTTAATTTTCCATATTTAAAAAAAAAATTATTTTCTTACCATTTATTTATATGGGTCACATTGAATTTATTTAAAAAAATGTCTACAAGAATTTTTATCTTTACCGTTTATACCATGAACATATTTTCCTACAATTAAGACCATTAATTTATTTAGATATTACTTTCTTAATTTTAAATGTCTATTTTCAATGAAAATAAATCTTTAGTATTTGAGAATATTTATTGTTTTAAATAAGTGTTTTAAATATGGAATGGATTTTTACCACAGGAAATGTTCCAAATGATATTTAAAAACTATTATCCATCTAATATGGAATCCATTGATTTTACTAAATGTTAAAAGTGTGTTTTTTAAGGATGTTTTTAAGGATACATTAATGGTATTTTTATTCATCAACATCAATTATATTTTATGTTATATACACTTCACTGAGGATAAGATATATTTATACTGGCCTTATTACTTCAATCTATAGATTATGAGATTAACATATAACCCATTTCTCTTCCATGAATATATTAATAAATGAAGGTAAAAAAATTATTGTTATGTAAAAAATTGAATGATTCTAAATTTTATCTTCATGAACTGTAATTGGACATTATATATTACCAATGATTAGTTGGATATAACTTATACGATTGGTGCAACCATATACCACCGGGTGAGCCCAATATCCCTTATACGAGGGGTGCATACAGATAGACTTGTAATGCATTGAGTAATGTTTTGTTTATTTAGATGAAATAAGGAGGGAGTTTTTTTAGGATTATTCTATGGGGTATTCTAGTATTAAGTTATTTCTAAAATGTGTTTAAAATTTGTTATGAATATGGTTTCCCATGATACCAACTCATATTTTTTATTATTATGAATTATTTTTAGTGTTTTATATGATAATGATTAACATCACATGGATTGCGATTATTGATTCTCCAGAATCATACATTTATAAATTATTTATTTCATGCCACATGATTGATGACCCAATTTTTTGATGGATTGAGTTCTGTTATGTTATTCCCATGAACTTATATTATTTCATCATATCCTTATTCTCATATTATTCACATTTATTACATTCAATTTTTAATGCTTATATTTAACCTTACTCAGAATTTGAGATCACCATTTCTATGTTTCTAATTCCCTAGGTTATGAATAATGGTGATTAATTTTTTTTCTAGAATAGTTTCAAATGTGATGATGTTTTTGGGATATGTTGAAAACAAAATATTGAATATGAAAATCTTTGTATAGTGGGAAAAATTCTTCCTTTAATTTAGGGTTTTTGTTTATATAAGAGTTTTTCCTAATTATTTACAACTCTAAACCTAATTGATCCTTGGGTATGTAAGTGATCCAATTTTCCCGTTTGATGCTTTATTTTTTGGATATAAAAAATTGGTCCACCTTTATTGGTATCATGTTTAGAAAGATGTGGTTTATGTTTTTTTCAGTAGCTCTATGATTTTGGGTTGTGTATTGTTATAGAAAATAACACAATTTTGTGCCTTATTAATTTAACTATTGGTTAGATCGAGTTACAGTATTATGATATATAAGAAATCACTTTTAGGATAATGTTGACATTTTAAACAGGCAACCCATGTAATAATAATAAAAATCGTGAAAATAGTAAATGTAATCATGAAAATGGATTGTCAATACTAATGTTCCTACATTTATTCATATAATCACATGGTACGTGATAAACATATTATAAACCCCATCCTAAAAAAATCCTCAATTAGTGCAGAAATATATCAACTATAATAATGAATTCCAAGAACAACAGTTCCCACCCCTGGAATCATATATTTTCCCTCCTTCGTGGGTTATCTACCCCTAGGAACAATATTATTTCCAAGGATTTACACATCCAAGAATCCAATATATATGGTCTAAGTATTAAATCATGATATAAAATGGTTTTGATACCACTTTCTAACTCCCCATCATGGTATCCATTAAACTAATGACTGTATGATGTTGTGCTACATTGAATATAGCATGACTCCCTATACACTAGAGGCTTCCAATAAGTAGTGGGGGTATATGGGTGGAATGGCTGGGAGACTATACCCTCTGGTCAAAGTATAACATAATGGAAATTATTGAAACATAATATATATCACCCCAAGATAAAATAAACATATTCTATAATAAAACGTTTCAATCCATGAAATATCATAAAAACCCCTATGTAGAATAGGAATGAATGGATATAAGTCATGACATATACCAAATCCACAAAAGATAACTAAATAGAAAAAATTAAAATATTTTAAAAAACCCATAATTTATAAGGCCTAGCATATCTCCCATCTCCCAACTCCAATTCTAAATATAAAATCAATTAACATATAGAGGTTTCTTACCCATCTCCTGACCAATATCCACGATATCGGTCTGGGTACCTAATGATATCTTGAACAGGTTGTGATTACAACTTTGTCAGTCCTCATAGATATTGTCTAATGAAAATCCTATATATGTGTGTAAATTATATTATTCTGTTGTAAATAATTTGATAAGTAACAAAAATTGATATATAAATAAGTGGATCCAAGTTGTTGAATAGGTATCTAGTAGAAAACTCGGGTCAACCCTTCAAGCTTCAGCCTATGCCGATCTTTAAAAAAAATAGAAGGTATCATGGTCCTATCAAGTTCTATGATTAATAACCAATGTATCCATGATCATATAACCGAATGTAATCCTTTTTTCTCATATGATAATTCCCGTACTTAAATTACCAATAAATTTAATTTGTTAGGTGTGAACTCAAGGTCTGGAACATGATATTCAGAGGAATTTCAAGATTTGATCCCAAGGTTCACAACAAATACATTCCAAAAAATCTATCAGGAAATGGGGTTCACATATCATGACACTAGAAATGATATACCATAAAGAATACATGAAATTAATTAGTGTAAATTAGTATGTGTAGACATTACCTGAATCCAACATAGAGTCATTCCATGAAATTATTGGTTACTAATTTTATTAGAATATAATCGATCATTACATATATTCCACAGTAACAGAATTCAAGGAATACAAATGTGTATTCACACCCCACTATTCACATGAGTCCCTGAATGGAATTATAGGCTCATTCCATGGATTTCATAATAATATAAGCCTAAAAAAATCCATGGAATTCCTCCAAGGAATTCAATACTCATGACCATTTTAATGGATTTCAAAAAAGTCATTGTTTCACAAATCAGACAATAAAAAATTATAAAACTTATTCTTTGTTCACTATTTTGGATTAATTCTCATTATCATTTAAACATTACATATCCATAAACCTTATTTGTTCTTAGTATTTGTCACAAAAATCCCATTTCAATGTTGATTCATAATTTCACAAAGGGAATCCTTGAACTACCCTATTAGTTCAACTAAAAGAAATGAAGAAGGAAAAACTCACCTCTTTAATAGTATCAATATGGATCTACCCAATAAACACTACTTTTAATTGTAAATGAAAGATTATAAGACATCAATAGGTAAAAATAATAGTTGATATTAATCTTAGGCAATTTATCTGATGAGATGGTGTGATAGTATAAGAAAAAACATATAGTTAAATGGTGATACTTCGTGGGAAAATAATAAGGCCACCTAAATTTGGATAATAGAGTCCTAGTTGATGAGTGTTGGCCTTTAGGTTATGTAGAAATGGTAGAAATATATAAAAAAGAAAAAAATAATGAAATTTGGATTATTATCATTAAAATATGATTACTCACGTAGAATTATATTAGATGTAGAATAGAATAAAAGTGATTCATAAACTCACCACCAGCCTTTAATAACCTCAACCTAAAAGAGAATCAATTGAGAAATGAGGAAGTGCACCATGGTTAAAGGGGGAGGGTATATTATAAATGGAAATATATGCATAAGATAAGGGAGAAAATAAGGTTAATATTATGTGTTGAAAAGTGAAAATCATAATATTCCACCTTTTTATGGGATGAATTCCCTGGTCACATGGTTTTACAAACTGCTCTCACAACTATGCTAACATTTATAATCTAGGGAAAACCATTTCACATTATTATAGTCTATTGTTTAAAAAATAAAAACCAAATTTCTGAAATTCCTCTTTCTTCATCTATGGAATTTAGAACTTTTTCAAAAATCCCCGAGCATGGTTAACAAAACATGAGCCTATGAAATTTATGACACATAGTCGAGGTGCACAATGATCACTAATTATGTGTTAACCATCCTCTCTTAGATAAAACTCTAAAAATTTTAAATTTCAAGCCTAAAACCCCAAAACGCTCTCAATTCCTCACTTATTCCCTTAGACACTCCACAAAGTCAAAAGTAAGTTGTTTAAGAAATATATAAGAAATTGAGGTCCCTACCTCAATGAAGGGAGGGGTCATAAAAGTTATTAATTTCAGTGGGTATAGATAACAACTAAGATAATAATAAACTTATAATATATAGTATTTTATGTGATATTAGATGGTTTAGGTAAATAATATTACAATTTGTAACATTCCAACATAAATTAGTAGGAACTATTTCTCTCATATTTTAACTAATATCGGAGATAAACTATTTTATGTTTAATAATATATTTTTACTGCTATATTCATTTCCAACATCTTATTTGACCCATTGAACCATAAACCATGTGATTTAAAACCATCATCATAGGACATTTCCAAAAACTATTAGATAGAAAAAATATATATATCTTATAACATAAGTGAAATGGAAAAAAAATACAAATCTTTATTTATAAACAATATGAGCTTGAAATATTCCATTTGTATCTACTTCATGATTTTGAAAAAGATTTATTTCTCATCTAAATACAAACTTCAAACTCTAATAATGTTTACCTTTATTTTATACTCCAATATATTTATAAAAATAATAAAATACAAATTTTTTATTACAGATCACTTCAAAATAAAATAATTGATTTTTAACAATAGTACAAAATATTACCTCTCTAATATGATTCATATGCTCCTTCAACTATTTTAGAAAATTCCACATCATATGGATCCTTTTCTCTTCATTTACAACACCACATTTAGGTTCCATTTCTCATTTATGGTTGTTTGAATAAAAAAAAATTTACTTTTCTAAGTAAATGTTATTTTTTCAATTTGACCTATTTATTTCTATGTAATATTAATAATTAACCAAAACTTGGATAAATAAAGCCCAGTTTATCTATCCCAAGTAAATTAATTTTATAAAATTTTATTAATATCCTCCATCATGAAAAATATTTATAACAATGATATCATATTTAATTCCTTACTTGGAACAAGACTTTGTATCCACTTCATGTAATTAATATACCCTATCACTACGACTATATCAATGGAGAATAAGATTTTATTTATCTTCTTACATTTAGTGACATTGAAACATTAGGTGAGATTAATTTTTATTTTCATAAGAATCTAGATCAATGTTTTTTTAAAAAAATTGGTACCTTAGGACATGTTTTTGTGACGCATATAATTTTCTTCCTTAATCAAGAGAGATTATTAATCTCTTATACCATTCATAGAAAATATATTCATTATTATTTTCCATTTATTATATTTATATCTATGTCAGGTATGATGATGATGATGATTTAATTATTCTATAATAAAAAAATTATCAATTGATATCATGTTTTAAATTCCTTTAATAATGAATTTTATTAAATGTTCTCCCACTAACATTATATCCCCTTCTAAATCCATGATATCCATTTTTGGGAAAAGGTACATTATTCACTATGTAATTATTCCATATTACTATTCCCCATATTTTATAGCTATTTTGATAGGCCAATATGTCAATAATATTATATATTACTATTTAATTGTCAATGAATGAACTATTTACCCAATCTATTAAATGAAAAAACTTACCTATATTCCACTTGTTTCAGATCTCATAGTGAATCCTAGTTAAGAATAAAAAATTAAATTTAAAAAAATGAGGAACATACCTCTTAGGTCCTCCTTAAAACATTCCAAGCTTACAAAAGACAATCCATGTGCACCCATATTTATCATGAAACTAATCAATTGGATGATCGAGGACTTATAATGTGATAAATTCTGTTTAAATAAAATACATCATATTTTTAAAAGTTATTTTATTTAACCATCTTATATCATGCTATTATGTTTTCATGTATAAATTCTTTCAATTATTTAGTTATGAATCTGATTCCTTTAAAAAATAATATGTTAAGAATATAAAAAATGGTAACATTATTCAGGACTTATGAAAAACTGAGAGTTATGTTAAAAATAATAAAAATAAATTATCATACCTAGCATGTAACCCCATAAATAAATTTATTGTTATTTATAGAATTATTTTATCACTATAAACTAATTTATGAATTTATTAAAAATATAATTAATTTATATCATTGAATGAAAACTGTTGAAACAAAATAATTAAATGAACTATTCATATATTCGAATAAGATATAAATATTTATTGATGATTCAAAAATAAATTACAAATTATTTTAAATTTAATCATTGATAAAGATGAATAATTCACATTTATAAAATATTAACTTTTTATACTATCATATACATGGTTTTGATATGATATCCTTTATATATTAAAAAGATCTGAAATTTATTAATTTTTTTATTACAAAATAAAAAAACACAAAAATTATGTAACCATTTATATAAATAAAAATTTGATCAAATAAGTTTACTAATATAAATATATTATATTTATATTTTTTATCAAATACTTAAAAAACAAGAATTTTTTTCTAACATATTTTAACCATTTATGTGTCCTTTTTAATAACATAACTTCTAATAAAACATTATGGGTATGATTTAATTCCCCTGCATCCCCAGATTGAATCTTGACCTAATTGACCATATTCTGTGATAGTTTTTAAAATTTTAAGAAGAAATAATTTTTTATATAAAATCATATCCACCATGGTATGTAATATGTGTGGAATTCCCCATAGTGACAACTCATTCCATGGGAACATCGTGTCCTTTTATAGCTCATTATATATAATCCAATTTGGTTTTACATTAATATTTTACCTCGGTGTTTCAAGGATGATTTTGTTTCAACATGTAATTTTGGACAAGGTTTTTTCCTTGGGTTTTTCATTCTTATAAGGATATAAATAGTCCTAAAAGTAATTAATTAACTTCATTAAAATGTGATTTATTTTTCTTCTTACCCATACAATGAATAAGAATTTTGATGAATATGTCATTGTGAACTAGTTTATGATGCTCTAATTTCTTGGAAAATATAAAAAAATCCAAAAATACAATTTCATATGGTTTACAGTGTTCTGTTATGACATTAATAATAACTATACCAATTTTTATTATGGTACTTCCTGATCTTTAAAAATAAATAAATAAATAACAATTTTTTAAAAGGGTTGTGATATCATTCTTGGAAAACTCATCTTCTAGAATTCTTAATCCAT